>CM067354.1:45674244-46096744 GCA_034190875.2 Urechis unicinctus | reverse complement strand
AGATTGATATGTCAATATGCTGATAGACAAGCGCACTAGAAGTTTAATTGATTTGGGTATATTGTACATATTCTTGTAAATTATTTTCTCGTGTCTGTCATTAGCTTATTTGTCAAAGTCAGTGAGAGTTACCATTAAATTAGATTATGTTGCTTGGCCTCCACTATGACTAAAATTGACCTTTGAGAACGGTATGTGCTTTTCCGGAAGAGGCTACCTTGCTTAATGTTCTCAACCGGATTATCTAGAAACAACCGGCAGTAAGACCTTTCACAAGTAAATATTGCTGAGTGTTTCAATTAGTATATACGTCAGTGCGCAACCTTCCACAGAGAATCGATAGAAGGTGCTGCTATATGGGTACCTTGGTTTATACGTTCCCACAATTTTTTCATTTGAGCAAATTGTCATTTGAGCAAATTGTTAGAAAATTTGGAAACTTTTACCACTGGCAAATTATTTCAAGCAAATACATATCGATTTATGTCGTTCCGTGCATTTGTCATTGTCGAGGACGAGGTACCCTAGACAAGCTAAAGAAGGTACTAGAAATCTTGAGTGCAACTGCTTCAACAAATGGTCTACTCTAAAGAGGCACCCAAGGTTGGCTGTTCGCTCTGCTGGATTATATTACCTATGTTTTGTCGGTATGAATTATGTTTATCTAATTCTCATACTATCGTTGCAGTCTGTGTATCATGTGGTATCGAGTAATTGATGTTTCTAGCTAATATGCATACTATTCAGCCACCCATGACGAACAGAAATATGAATTTACTATATATAAGTATTGACATCAAGAAAAAAAAATCAAACTTTGTTTTGTACAGTCTCGTCACATATTGTGATATTATCTAGAGGGAGTGCGGTAAATTGACTACTATTGAAAGGCAAGAAGCCAACCAAACTATCATGCGACAATTATCAAGCACTGAACTGTTATGGATAAGTGGCTCACTCTCCTGTCAGCGATCAAATATAAAGACAAAAAGAAGTTAGTTGAAAGATGATATTATCATCGTAATGACACGGCTCTGTCCGACACATAACCGGTGGGATGCAATTTAAAACTACGGCTGGTCCCTCGTTAACCTCTCCCCGGACTATTCGAAGAAGCTTTCTTGGAGAATTTATGTCACACTGTTCATCCTCCAATGTCGTTACTGAAATTGAACGTGGTTCATGACCGTAATCTGTAATGAGCAACGAAGTCTAGTGTCCCTCGCAATATCTTGTACGGCGTTTGCAAGATGATACAAGTTATGAGGTTTGTATTTGTCAGCATGTAATTTTTAGCAACACAGTACATATTTAAGGAATAACAAACGCTCATGAATAAAAGGGCCTCTGTATAGTGGATCGATTCAGGCCATGTTCACCACATTTTTAGGATGCATTTATTCTGACACGTAGGTATTCTATCCATCACTGTCGACAATCATGACTGCCTTATTGTAAATTCTTTCTTGGTTTGGCAGTAGCATGACAAACTCATGTCGAGCGTATTTCAAATGTATCATCTAACAGCGGCGTCACATCCATATGCAGGCTCCTCTGCATGCGGTGAAAATGGATTTTAGCAGTTTTCTCTCATTATTGCAAACTCAAAAGTCACTGAACGCCAATTCTTTTAACAAAAGGGTAATTTTTCTTGGTGGCAACAATGCCTAACCCATTCCAGTGCGCAATACAACTAACTGGGATGCAGTTCGCAACGAAACAATAGCAAGGATTTTGACTGCAGTTGGTGTCTTTGGTACACATAACTGTGTGTGAAACCGATATTTTGAACAGCCTCAATATCTCGACCTTATTGCTTCCTTTCCATTATTAGAAAGTACCTTTGGGCTGACCGAACAATTATGTAGTTATTTCATATTTCCGTTATTTTAGTTCACATAATAATCGCCAAAACATTTGCCTATAATAGTTAACCCGGGTTATTGCAAAATGCTCCTTCCATTTCACATGCGTCAATCATACCATCTTTCGTTAAAAACCTCTATTATCATTTTCAAATGCTTTAGATTATAACTGTATTACATCGAAACGAGTATGACTAGCTTTGAAAAATCCAACAGTCATCTATATACAACGAATGTGTACAAAGCATACTGTTCATATGCGACACAATAACACCAGCAGAGCCCTGTGATAGGTCGAATTACTAATAACTGTAACTATACTTTAAATAAGATCAATGTGAAATTTCTGCATAACATCTGAAACCTTGATGGACAATGCTTTCAGAATTCGATATACATGTATCTTCCTGAAATTCCATCGATTCTAATAATTAATATCCCAGCTACTATCGCTAAGAAGCTAAAAACGTTGTGTTGTTGCTAGTTGTGCCATATGCGCACCCAATATGGGACAAGCACACTCGCTTAAGATTTGGCCAATAACGATAAACGGTTCAATCATTGGCATATACAGTATTTGTGCCTGTATTTCTATGTGAATTTAAATGATTCATATGCATCATACTCACATATAGAATTATTCATCCGGTTTTCTGTTGAGCAATATACTCCGTCTTAAATAAACCTTTTCAGCCCAAAAGCAACACTTTATGTAGCTTATTTTGGCGCGGTCCAGAATATGTTTATCTACCAGTTATGTTTATAGTATTGTCTGTTGCTGCGCAAGATGTTATGCTACATTTATGGACTCAAAGGTTAATGGAACCAATAAAACTGTCTAGCTGGTGGGAGCGGGTAATGCATTATCCTAACATGTGACATATATTGTAAGCCCTTTGTGATCCTGACCCCGACAGATAAATGATGTGCCTTTGTTATTTTGTATTGAATGGAAGAGTACTGACATTATAAAAAGAACTACGCTGTAGATGGTGCTCAGGAAATCCGCAACAGTAAGATTTATGGTGTCAAATCAGAAAAGACACAAATGCGCCAAATACGTGCTTAAACTAAGATATTGAAATAATTGTTATATGAGTACAAATAGAAACAACATTATGCTTATTTTTCATGTCCAAAACGTAACACGCTGCATCATTGAGTTGATTGGTTTTGTCCAGGTTAGCCATTGTTTTTGTGGATAAAAAATAGTCGTCAAAGTAACGGTACCTTGCGATTATCGGCCACGAGTTAAGACAGCTTGTACCAACATTTTGGTGACATAACAGTTATTTTGGAGTTAAAGGGCCTGTACAACTAATTGCAAACATCGGAGCCAACTTATAACAATGGAAGTGGCAATACTTAACATTCAACTAAAGCCTTGCTATAAATTGCTAGTTGCTTGATTATTTCCACTTCATATTGGGGCGTGTATTCATTATCAATCTTCCTACGACTCCTAAATAGGAGAGGTATAACTATTCTGTCTAGTGTGAATAGTTTGGTCGTCATATGCATATGCTGCGAGAATACGAGTTAAGTTTCGATTGCTTTATCTATCGCTCATACTAAGCTTGACTTATCTTCTGGTAAATTAGTCGGCCTTCATGCCAGTTGGCAAGGTTAATTGCTGCTTCAGCCTTGTGTAAGTGACATGAGAGGAAAATAGGAGAAAGACAACGTTAACATGTTGCCAGTGCTGGACGCATCCATCAATAACAGGCTTCACTCCACTCTACGCCCTATGTGCAGTGTTCCTGGTTCACGTGGTAACAATATCGAACCATGTATAGATAAACAGACATACAGGCTGTGGCTCTGTAGCCCGTTAGAATGCCGTTGGCTTAATCATTAATGCTCGAATGGATAATTAAGTCAATATTTAGGTAACATCAAGTTTTACAGTATGCCAATACCTACTGTGTTCAGCTCATGTTTTATTCAACATGACAGCTGATAAATTATACGTATAATGTTTAACCGACAGAATAATAAATATACTATATCACCCTTATGGTCTTGCACCCTGCAGAACCATTCTGCATCCTTACAAACAGACCAATGCTACCAATAATTCGCTTACATATTTGTCGTCAAAGACTTATAGGGTCATATCAAAGATCTTGTTATAATAAGATACCCGACTCGGCACCTCGCCCGACAAATTCCATGACACCGCGAAATCAGCGCCCCCTACTTTTGTGGAAGCTACTCGACGCGTAGCAGCCAACCAATTTCGTTATGACTTGCGAGTATGTTTGACTAGAAATAAAACACAAATGGGTATTTCTGTGCTGCAATTAACTGTTTGAATTGACAACGGCCTTTCCACCCAGGAAGTGAATGTTCTAGCATATGTATCTGGCTATATTGCCCGGAAATTAAGGACTATTCTATCATAGGACTATTCTATCATAAATCCATACCAGTATATATGAATACTGCAGATAAGATTGTAGTGGTGGGGGGAGCTAGTCGAACAAAGGTGTCCCTGAATATACTGTTAGAATGGTTAGTTGCATGGTACCCCAATCAGATGTGTGTGTAAGATGGGGCAGAACTATGTCTGGCTGATATGGTGTGTTTAATGGATTAGACAGTGAGGCATATTGTCAAACTATCTGTTCAGTGTTTATATGGATGAATTGAGCTCCGGTTTTAAATAATTGCTGTGTTCAGTGTAGTTTTAGTGTGCTTATATAATCTTCTAATGTATATGATGATCTCATTTCATTTTGTGGTATATCTGAGTACGCAATTAAGACTGAAAGTTTTAGTTGTAATGAGAGATATATATATATATATAGATATATATATATATATATATATATATATATATATATATATATAGATATACATGTGTATAGATATATATATATATATATATAGAGAGAGAGAGAGAGAGAGAGAGAGACACAGAGAGAGACAGACAGACAGAGAGACAGACAGACAGACAGACAGCGAGACGGACAGACAGAGGGTGACAGAGAGAGATAGAGAGAGAGACAATGAGACAATGAGAAAGTCAGAGAGAGACAGAGAGAGACAGACAGAGAGAGACACAGAGAGACACAGAGAAAGACAGAGAGTGAGACAGAGAAAGACACAGAGAGAGACAGAAATACAGAGAGAGAGCCAATGAGAGTCAGAGAGAGACAGAGAGAGACAGAGAGAGACAGAGAGAGACAGAGAGAGACAGAGACCCAGAGAGAGAGTCAGAGAGAGAGAGAGAGAGAGACAGAGAGAGAGACAGTGAGAGAGAGAGACAGAAATACAGAGAGAGAGAGAGTTAATGATGATTAAACTCATGCTGCATCAATGTTTTAGTGCATGCTTTGTCCTGAAATAATTCATTATTATATTGTTATTCAAAATAAGCAAGAATACATGTTACAATACTACATAATAAAATCATACGTGTGCACAGGGCACCCCGATAATGCAGCTTGTTGATTCGGTGGAGGTTCGGGTGACAAATCAAATATCATTCAATTGGGAAATCATGAGCATATATTTAAACCAACTTCTTATATTCCGCCGCAGATATGTCCACACTAATGACAAAACCAATATGATTCAGATTAATCTTTTAACATCAAATAAGGGTAGACTAGCCGTCCGACTGTGTCTTAAAAAGGGGCAAGTTCAGCCCTACAGGACGTCTGAGTAAAGTCCGATCGGGGCTAGGCCTGGGGTAGATACTGATATATTCGACTTCGTTCAAACGTTCATAAAAAAAAATATTGTAGTTAATAAATCGTCACACAAATTGATAAAAAGGTGTCAAAAGTAATTGGCATTGTTTACATATCAAAATGTCGTTAAATTTGAGAAATACTGCGGCATTTTTTAGTACATACCATCTCCGATCGATCTTTTACCATTGAGCCACGCGCTTTTGTTTACATTTTAGCTTCCACGAAACCAGGTGGCGCGCTGGTCGCAAGCTTCACAACGGAAACGTCCGAATCGGGTATTTTATTATAACAAGATCTTTGGTCATATGACGAAAATGCAAAGCTGATAAGGTAAAGGGAAACTGCAATAGCGTATCACACATGCATCGTCATGGCAATAGACTCAATCCGTTCTTCGCCATGGCAATAGATGAACAGACTCAACCACCTCATCGCTATGACAATAGAAGGGCAGACTCAGCCAGCTCATCACCGTGACAATAGACGGGTGGACTCCATCAAATCATCGCCATGACAATAAGCGGGCAGACCCAAGCAGCTTATCGACATGAGAATAGAAGGGCAAGAGCTGTAAAATGAGATTGGCTAAGCCTCAAACTGAATAAAGAGGCTTTTGGTTTACTGATTTGTATACTAACAGCTGCAAGCACACAATGTTAACTTTGCGGAGCACATGACGGTGATAAAATGTGATCATATTTATATCTGCAGCTTTGTTTGATATGACCTACCGATAATAACTACATATCAAGTACCCATGTAAAAGGACCTCAGAATATTATGAATAATCATTTAAACGGCCATGATGAAGTTATCCGCTACTATACGCCATTGACACCATTAGTATAAGATGAATACACCTACACAGGCTAGGCTCTTTGTGCTAATCAATATGCTCGTGAAAGTAAGCTATCAAGGCAATAAATTCCATAGATGAACGCTCAATAAATCAAGAATGTACCCTTTGTATTATATGATTATCATTTACTTGGTAATTGTCAATTGCGGTTTGATACGTAGTCTAAATATCGATTGCCCAAAACGTCTGCATTAACAAGCCCACTACATTAATTTATATGTTCAACCGCAGATTGGGTCTCGTATAAATATATTTTTTAGCAGCTTCAAAGACTTCATCTTGTAATGATCCACCTCGATTCAGGTTCACTAATCAAGATCTGACCAAGCCGACTATCAGGGATAAAAACAAAAATTCTTGTAACTGTACGAAGACATACAGTTACAAGAATTCGTCCTACAAGTAACATTAACCTCTACATTTTGATGGACTTGACAGGGCAATTTCGCCTGGCATCGGTAACCATGCAAGGTATGTGTCAGACGGAATGTGTGCATGAAGCATCACCCCGATAAAGACAAGTGTTCAAAAACCTGGGTGTGGAAAAACGTAAAAAAGACCTGGTGTGGAGAAGTGTAAATGATCAATGTCAACAATGGCGCACCCTGACTCAGCCGATTTTGAATGGCCCGTTACAATAAATCAGACAAGGGAGTGTGAGTGATTCTTAAACAAAATGCCTAAAACAACCTTTCGTATGAGCACAAATACTTTATCATTTGGTTAATATATTCTGTTTACTTAGCAGTTAACACAAACCCACAACTGAGCCCCAAACTGCAATCTTACACCTATCAACAAGGATTGTACAAATGCGCTTCTAATGTCCAAAGATAGTCTGCAGTGGAAATAGAATATGCTCCCACACCAAGCAGGATTGTACAAGCATGATGCTTACATCATGCTATTGTAGTCATCATGCCAACAAACCTTTACAGATCTGTGAAATTGGAACTCAAGCTACACGCTTACTCGAATGATTGCATCAAAACAATATGCATATCAGACCCTACGACTGGTTTGCTTACAGAAGTATATCCTGACCAATCAAGTGTAACTTACCTAATAAATTGTCCAGTAAGCGCCCAAACTTGGGGATCAAAGATGGCTACGACAGCATGTAACGTATGCAATATTCCCCGGTCTTAAGTCTTAACGATGAATGCAATGTATCTATAGTGCATTTGCAGTACCAAGTATATCACATGGATTTTGCTTTGTGTTATAATACCATGCGTCGATAGGGAAGATTAGACTACTTGGATAGACCTACAAATATATGTCGTACATATATATTATATATTAACGTCACTTCAATTCGTTTAACTCTGCATTACTAATATGTAACGACCAATTCTAATACTTAAATGATCTTGTACCGTATATTGCATATTCCGTTACCAACAAAAAAGAATAATTATTTGAACTACTTTCACATCGCATCATATCATACTTCTGGTCTTGCCATGTGTCGTGATAAAGCTCATGTTAATATTTTCCCAGTTGTCGTGAAATTAGTCTTGATAAACAGTGTTAAAGCGAGCCAATAATAACATTTGTTTGGCATCTTCTGTCGCCTTATTATATTAAATTCGATTCAAAGAGGATATTGATATGATTATCAGTAACGCAAGCTCAAACCAAGCCTGTATGCAGGAGCATTGACCTTATCATATGAATATTATTGATTGGAAGCATATCTAGCACACAATGACCGGTGTAAGAATTAGCACCTAGTTCATCGCAATGTCGTAAAAACACAATGATGTTTACGAGTTTTAAGCAGTTGGACCGGCAATGCCTATTAGTGATATCCTCCTTAGCGGGAGGCTCGCCTTAGCTTCAAAAGCGCTGCAAATGTTGTAACATAACCGCCGGTATATCGGCAAACTAGGATGCGAACCTCACTATAATATTGTAAATAGCCTCTTGAAAAGACATAGAATTGATCAAGCAAATGTAAGTGGTGTATGCACCATGTTCCAGTAGCCATTGAGTACAATATAACTCAATGTAAGCAAATGTATTGAGTGACAATGCACTGTGCTTAATCTTAATGGTACAGAAGAGGATAATATAACAGACACTTACAATATGAATTATAGATGTCCATATAGTGTGCTGCAGCTGCAATAACCTAACACGATCAACGGATGAATGATTACTGCTCTTTGAGTGGCATGTTTGGTGGTGTTTGCCCGGACTGTATATGCGTTTATAATGAAAAAGTGCATCGTTACCATATGTACAATATGTAGTTGTTAGTTATTAAACGAATGCAATGAGCAAAAATAACGTCCATAGCCATTTTAATGATCTAAGGTGGAATCTCAAAGGCAATATTAGCAACCTGAAATCTGTCACGGAATCACAGGACAATAAGCTGCCTGAAGAGCGACCGCGGGTTTCTGTCCCCTTGATGTACGTCAGGGATATGGCGCTGGAATTATGGCGAGTTTGTCTTTGTCCTCTCGTGCAGAGCTCATGCTAACGATACTATCACGACGCCATTAGTCAGGAGGGAGAGTAGTGTAGCATGATGAGGCAATTTTGGTTTTGCATTTGTACGCATGCATGTTGTGTTTGTTGTATAGCATTGGCGCATCAGTAAAACACATTGATCAATCTGAGCACATCATGATTAGAAATTGCTGCAGCGAACACATATGTTCATATCTTTTATTCTTAGGTTTTTCGGGTCTAATGCTAACAAAGACCGTTACTTGTCCCATGCGCTGCAGAAAATATATCGTTAAAATGATAGTACAGCATAGCTAGTGCTAGTTTCACACATGTATCTGTATGGATTGATAGCTTATCGATTACAATCTACACACTATTTTATATTTCATATCGTCAGAAAGAAACTCTTAGCCAATAAGCATAAGCAAAGAACAGATATGTATATTAGGTCACATGATCTTGGCCGTTTGTTTACAGCCGTTTTTAGGCATTGCAAAATATTCATTTACTCGTTAATAGCCATGTGCCCAGTTAGAAGACTACTTGATCATCACAATTCGGCATGCGTCACAGTGTGATTGGTGATTTGTTGATGGCTATTATTGAAGCAAGACAATACTGGTTGAGCTCAAACTGTCGTATCAGTATATTCAATCTAATGCGCAGCTGATATATTTAATAGTAAAAATGTTTTGGGGGAATTGATTACATGACGCATATGCCCATGCTGCGGTATATGAATTAACATTACACTACTCACTGAGAAATTGTATGTTCATTACGCTAGCCAGCCATATTTGATGTTACACAGGCGGGGTGATGGCCGAAAACCAGACCCACGAATCCATTTAACATCACGTTAACATGTGCATTTAGGTACAGCACTATGCAGTTGCACAAAACCGCAAGCGCTATTGCATGAAGGCATATCGTAGTAATTCATTTTCCGACGGAATGAAGTGTAACCCTTTATCTGTTGACAGTAATGGCAAATGTTCATTCGCCTCCCTCAGCTATCATACTATTAGGAACCTTGCGTGGATTGTGCGTTGTAATTTGAAATAATCAATTAATTTTTGATTGACACGATTTGGCCGCAAATTGACGGTCACGCCTTTAATCTGCATTATTATACAGATACGCATCATTTAAAATGTGAACAAGATGGTTATGAAAGCAATATTCCTCCATCTATGCAAATTGTGCTAAGGACCTTCACGGTTATATCGTAGGCAGCAGCACTCCTATGTTGTGAGCGCCTTCTCTCACTTGACTGTCGATCGGGTTCCAGCCTAAGTCTTACCACGGTTAAATCTATGGCGCAGACAGATGGGCCTTAAATCCCAAATTTGAATGATAAAAAGCATATGCTTCTAACTTCCCTCATAACAAGCATTAACACAACTGCTGAGACATTCGGGAATCGACATTCATGCACGACTATTGTGGATAGCAACGCAAGTAGCTTCCTTGGATATTGATGTGTGTATGAAGGCACTTATTACAACAGAGTATCTATATCAAATGCTCTATTGTTTGTAAGGCATTTGGTGCAAAGCACAATTTTCGGTAAAACTGATGTTACGCTGCCAAATGAGCAACGTCCGATACTTTATGCACACTATAAAAGATCTTGTCACAACTAAACAGTTAGTGCATTGAGATACCAGAAAGTGTGACTTTGCGATGAGTAATGCGATTCAGAAGCCAGGGATGAAGGGTTGGCGCTACATAGGAGAATAAAGCACCCCAAGCTCCCTCTTCTCTCTTGCACTTCATCGTTTAAAAATAACGTCCTGTCTATGCTCTTCTTGGAGCGCAGTTAAAACCAAGAATTACACCGGACCTCACCATGCAGGCAGACATTGTCAATGGTTATGACTCATGTGCCATCAGAATAACTCAGTTATATATAATGAATATGTCTCTTGGTCTGTTCCTTCGTATTCTCCACATCACAGCTGGAATTTCCATCTGGTGCCTCTCTTAGTGTGAGTCGTTTGATATATCTGAAATTGTGCGACCTCGAGCTGCTAGTGAGCAGGTGGATGAATTCTGGGAAATATGCTGCTTGAGCCGCTCATGTTGTGTTGGCTCTTAGATAAACAAATGTAATCATCCTTTTTCAATATTTCAGACCACAATGATCCACATATTTTCCGGCTGAATCAATGTTGATAAAAAGCAGAAAACATCATACAATTAGCTTCCATTGCTTTTGCTCAGGTCAACTAGACATTACCTGTCACCATTAATTACTGGCTACAACTTATTCAGGCATAATGTTGGTTGTACAGGCAATCGGGTGTCTGAGGAGGGAGCTATGTAGATTAAATGGTTGAAGGGGCATTTAAATGCGATGTCATAATGGACCTTCAACCAATGACCGTACATCACTATCCGTCTTGGAAGTATGAATATCTTCCTGAATTTGAAAGCACCAGATTGACTTTCCGATTCGTCTTCAGGTTTAGCTCAGCGCCTAACAAATGTACGTCAATCTTCAAAATGTTCGTTCGTTTAAACCATGGCCAGACATTGGCTTAAGTAAATCATATTTAGCTAATGGCTGTTAAAGAGACGTTCCGGATATAATACTTGGAATAGATGCAGCACGAAAGCCACTCATGAATGCACACATGGGCGTTGTCATTAAAATTGTGTTTGCTTCTCCTAAAATGTTGTTGGTGTGGTTGGGACGGGCTGTCGGCAATATTGTTCCTTCCCTCCATTTATCGATCCATTCTTCTCTGTACCAAAGAATGGAGTCACATCATTTTTCGACGAGGTATTATGCACACTGGTGCAAAGACAATATAACGCCGGCACACAGTGAAAGCAAACATAAGTGGACGAACATGTGGAAACTGAACAAAAAACATTCTCCTTAGAAACCTTCTCTGTAAATATCTCATGTTGCTGGCATTGCTATCTTTTAATCACGCAAACAGATAATCATACGTTTAAAGATCGGCTACATCCCTCGCTATATATTTTGCACTCTGAATATAAATATTGCGCAGCCAATGCACATCAGTTGCAAATTCTTCTTATCATCCAATTCAACAATATAGGCAGAAAATTATATTCTACTTTATTTTAAAAATCCTGGTATTTTATTCATTAGTTAGATAGAGAGAAAGTTCGTGTCAATAAGTGGCAACAATAAGCACAATGATAGGTGAGATATTGAATATCTTCCAAAACAGGGGCATGGTTGTGTTCGCTCTGCACAAAAACAAATTTAAGCCCCCTCTATTGATAGGTTATGAATCAATCAACGATTTGCAGCTATTTATATCTCTGTAGTCATATTGGTCAGAAATAATTCTTGCTAGACATAGATGGTGGATAAACTGTATGGATTTCTGAGAGCAGTTAGATTTGGTTAACGCTCCCCTGACATCTGTCTATTATCAAGCTGATCGTTTGTCGTTATTGGATAATCTAACATAGCATATATTTCCGACCCTCAGGCTATTCGTCTGACGCATTTGGGTACGGTTGTTTTTGCACTCTCGGCTCATCAATATGTACCGCTTCAGCAATTCATACTTGCACACGCTCCGAATGGTACATACCATCTGATTATATCACCATCATACCAACTTTGGTCAGTAATTAGATATGATTGGTTTTCAGATTCTCTAACATATCGTTTCCTAGTACGGATATTTGACAATCTATGCTCGCTTACATAATGAAACTTTAATTGCACGTGTAATCAATGACTCATTCTACACAAAGCTCCCGGCATATTTATTTGCATTCCACACTAAATAACTGTTTTCAGCAGACTTTTTACAGTCAAGGGGCCCACGTTATTTCATATGATTTATCCTAGTAATGATCCGCGTCATGATTGACAGCCATTGATCGCGTATCGCTCTTTTTGTGCTGCATAATGAATCCATACTATGCTACTGGTGCACATCACTAGGTATGATAACAAGATGGGTAACTGGATGACCATTGCACGGATGGTTTTATAAGCGTCATAGACATTCGCGGATAGTTATCCGGCTGCAATCTTCAGCCCTGATGTGCAATAACAGACCCTAGTCAGTTGTTCTGCCCACCTCCTCTATCGATTCGGCATCGGTCTATTTTTTACTACAGATGCACTTACGGGCATCAGCATAGACACATCGACCAAAGGATGGTAGACTATTTTTCAAACGTGCGTCACGTCACGAGCACAACTGCTAGAATATCCTGTAACAACGTCAACGAAGGGCGATATATTTGTAGCATCATGTTTGGTGGGGAAAAACTTGCTATTCCCATTGAGTAAATTCGCACTCTAAAATGGCTATGCTATATTATATTGATCCCATGGTTATATCAACATATGGGCTAACTTGACGTCACAGAGGCATATTTCCGCGCCGTGCTTAACCAAGCTTATTTGCAGCTATTTTAATCAGGCTGCGCTTGTAATATTATTTCAACTAACAACTACTAATAGTTAGGTGTTTATTAGTGTTCATTGAGCAGCAAGAGCAAGCATTGCACATGTGGTAAATAGGAGCATTAGATACAAACGTCAGCGAGGGATGATACGTTTATCCGAAAATGTGCATCAGTGACCATGTATCTGCTTGTTACAAATAAAACATTCCGTGTTTTTGTACATGCAGATCAATTAAGTAAAACGGTAAATGTAAAGACGTCTACTTGCTCTTTTGTAGCAATATAACGCTAATGGCTGATTTATACGTCAATAGTAAGTCAAAGGTCAAGGCAAATACTAGCCCATTATGTAAAACGTTTCTTGGTTGAATCTCGAATGAAGGCATAGAGATTCAACAAAATAGATTAATCATTTGACTCATACCTCGTTAACAAATCGTCTAGATCTAGATCAACCGTTATTTAAATATTCAACAAAGGTTGGTATTTCCAGTTTCAGGAAGCTGTCGAAGAATATTACAATGAAGTTAAGCAGTTAGCAAAGTCTAAATACATGTTTAGTCTATTGTTAACAGAAAGACTACCTTGCTTATATGGCAATCATAACAACAACAACACCCCAATGTCCAGTATACTGTACTAGTAAAGTGAATGGCAGAACTATTTGCGCATACGCGCTATACTTTCAGCAAATTGTTGGCTGCTACATATCCAGCCATTCCTTGTGGAAGCAAATGCCACTCAGAGGCTACGTCTGATGCTTTCCACGTCATCTATCTTCTTCATCAACGACACGTAAGAAGCATCTATGCATCTTGCTTTCATTATCCTGTTTTCCAAAGGGGATATTCAAGGAATAGACAGTCTAGTGGCTTCACATGGGAAGTGCTAAATTGTCGTGGCTATTGACTTGACATGCGTACCAACTAGGGTGGGTGAATGTTTTCAAATGAATGATCTTATTGATGTATTGTCTCTGGCCTAATTAAACAAACACAATAGTGTCCTCCTGAAATATCGACGACGTGGTGGCTACTAAAATAGGTTCACGACAGCATAGTGAAAAGGGGCTTTGTGGTGTGATTAATATTCAATGGATTGACTGCGTATGCTTTCACTGTTTTGACTATCATTAATAGGTTTAATTAATGCAAGTCGGGGTTTTCCGTTGTGATCCATCAGCAGTACTTTGTTTGACTAAGATTTGAACTAAATTATAATGTAGACGACAAATATTGATAGACATTGTTGAAAAGATACGTAACGTGAGGTCTCAACTGCCATTGTATATTCTGCAATGTGCATCACGCAAGTGATACATGGTGAATGTTTGATTAATTTTTGGTTATCCACTGTCTCGTGATTATATAGCAATTATCACATGACCATTTAGAATCACAACTTTTGCTCACGGCAACCCCCGTCTTGGAAATAGGACTACACATTACGCAGTTTCAGTTTCACTCGCCATGTGGCGCGGGTCCCGGTGGGGGCACTTAAGTGTATGGAGGTAGTAAACATGTGCCACGCGATAGGGTATGTTTTTTTCGGCCTGTCGACTGGTACGACGTGTTTTGTTTGGCCTCGTATTTGTACGACGGGATATGCTTTTGCCATTTGCACCTTGTATGGGTTTTCGAGGTCCCAGGGCACACCCCTACTCAGGACAAGTGCTGCCTCCGGAATGCGGGTATCCATAAGTGCGATATTTTTTTTAATTGTCAATGCGATATCGTTGAATACATACCCGATCCCCCCCCCCCCCCCCACCCCCTCTAGGTAAGGTACCGCCAAAAAATAATCATTGTCAAAATACCACATGTACTTAAATAAAACAATTTGGAAAACAAAAATTCGCTGCGAAGGACCTTGTCTGCGCGTGCACACAGCAACCGATCTTGTCATTAAAAAATAAACATGGCCGGATTATATCGCCTTTGACGAAATCTCACACGTTAACTAGCTCAGCTTGTTCAAAAACATTCATATGTACATTTGTGTAATTATGGTGTACAATTGGAACTCGTGTATCTTTACGACCAACGCACGACGTCAATAAGACGGCGTGCACGGCTAATCGCATGTGAGTAATGTGCAGATGGATATACATGTGATTCAGCAGAGTTTTATTGTGTCTACTTTATCTTTTCGTATATGCAAGCCATATGATGAGAAATTATCAGTGTATAAAAAACGATAAATGATCAAAGTAATGTACATAACTATGGGATGGACGGTTTTATTTTATGTCGAGGCACGCCTAATAAAATCTCATACGGTTGGCTATCAATTTTCATTTATAAGTATTATTTGCCATACATAATTGAGCGACATGTGTACTTCCTGATATATATTTGTCTATTATGGAAAACTCATATATATCGACCGCCATAATTGACGTCAAGTTGGGATGCCGATGCCTATAACAGTATTGTCTCCTGAAAAACCGCTCGTAAGATCCTGGTTCTTTGATCTTGCTGTGTGGACCCTTTTTCCACACATCGGCAATATGTTTTCGCTCGTACCTTCAAAAGAATCGAAGAAATTATACTCCCTGCGGCGCCTTCAATTATCTTGTCATCAAGTATGACTAATTTTTCATGATATTTGGAATTAGACGCAGCAACAATGAAAAGCAGCAATACATATGAGATAGGATTGATTGTCCAGAGCATGAGCATGGCATGTTAATTCTATAGGCCGAACGCCAACAGCATTTGTTCAATCTCGCATATTACCTGCTTCGTGATTAAATCATGGTGACTAGGCAATATCCTTGTGATATGATGCCAATGAAGCAGGATTATTTTGTGCAGTACATCGCTAAACAAGTCGCCTCCCACGATTATATTCTTTTGCGTTCTATAAATGTCGCTTTCTGCAAAAACAGAAGTAATTATCCATGAACGTGGTCTCATAGTGTTCAAATTGCGGGTGCTAATTTGTATGATGCTCACATGATTCACACAGGTTATTCCAGGTGTAGTACTGTAGACCCTCTTACAAATAAGCCACAGCAAAATGTGGGGTGATATATTTCATTTCACTTTCAATGGTGTAACAACCAGTTGCCGTGACTATATTTTACGACAGTTGATTAATTATTTTTGGAAAGATTCATATTTAAGATCATAAACTAATTTTTTGCTTTGGATCCTAGTGCTGTATGGTATTGTGCGACGTCTAGAAATGAGCACTGAAAGGTATACAGCATAAAGATATGTATGCAACTATGTATGCAAACCTTGCGGCCAGTTATATAATTTCCTGCCGAACAAGAGTTATTGATCTAAACAGACAAGGTGTTAAGGAACAGGTTATTGAATTACGAACAATTCAGGGCTTATGGGAACCCGAGCATATGGGCCATGGGTTGCCAAAATAGCCGGAGGCAATGCGATAAAACATCCAGCCGGTCCGCTGGGACCCACGTCTGAGCTCTGACAGCACCTCCCGCCATTGAGTTATATAGGAAAAAGATTGCGAGCGACGCAGTTTCACGTCTCCCCACCTGAGGTCACCGCTGGCAGCTGACGCATGGATGTCTCACCACGTGCACCACGCCCCAAATCCCAAAATAGCATGTAAGAGGTTGTCAGATATAAACATATATATAAATATATATATATAAATATATATTTATATATATATATATATAAATATGTATACATATATATATATATAATTTACATATATATATATATGCATAGATATATATATATATATATACATATATATCGATATACGATATATATATATATATATATATATATATATATATATATATATATATATATATATATATATATATATATATATATATATATATATATATATATATATATATATATATATCTCTCTATATATATATATACGATGCTCATCACATACATTGAAATGAATCGCAATTTTTACCATAGAATATCGCCTTGATACATACCATCACGTATCTCAGGTACAATCGGTGTACGAATCAAGTAGTAAGACGTAATGTCAGTAAGAGTGCGATTTGTACTTGCAGTATTGTTGCTAGGAGCGAGGGAAGTCACGTATTATCAGTATGGGATATTGTGGGCTACATGAACAGCGTTTTATTGTTGCAAATGTCAAATCAACGGGCGACAAAACCGTAAATTCGCTTCTTGTCGAGTGGCAGCATTAGTCAGTCAAAAGTAACCAAGGATTAAGTTGTTAGACGTCCGTAACTAATTATCTTCTTTCAAGCTTAAGTGGTAACTTGAGAACATTTGTCAAACAAAAACTAGTTATGCCACTTAATTGAATATCGCTCATTCATTATTATTCTTTTGGCACTATTTTAGAATGATGTATATAGGAGCTGCATACGCTTATTGCCTGAGAGAACGCATGGATCAATCCATCTATATGGAGGCAAGAATTGGAATCAAATATCTAACATGACGAGCGATCTGATTGCTGCTGACAGAGTTTGATTGACTGTAATCCGAAATATCAATACAGATGGTAATCATATTTGCATCGCTAAGAACCATTACATGGCGGAAGGGTTTATCAATAAACATAATGGCAAACGACACACAGCTACCATTACATCCGCTTGGATATTTGTCCTTACCATCTCATCCATCTAAAACACATAGTATTGACGTACGGTCAAAGTATCATGTCTGATTTGTATCAGTAGAGGGATTGTTCATCAGGCAAATTTACTATAACCGCTGACCAAAACGACAAAATATAACCCCTAGTTAAGAATGCTAGATCCATTTTCAGAAGAGGGCATTAGTGTCAAATAATGCAGTAACAATTAGCGGATAGAATGTCCAATTTACGTAAAACTCGGATGTTTCATTCGCCCATGAAACGTCATCCTTGCAAGTAAAGCATTCGCTTCGCTTTACTTTCGTCGGTCGTAAAGAGTCGGCACTTAAGTGGTTCCATCTTCTATCCTAGTATAAAGCTACTTTCCCACAAAAGGTTTAACTATTTTAACTGCAAGACAAATATTATATCACTTATCATTAAGCAACCATAGCTGCTACGGCAGGCAAACATCGAGCATTGTTTGTATTGACTGCGTCCATGCTACACATTCACATATGAGTCGCTTGTGTCTAGTCGCTGTCTGTTTTATAAAACAAAATCTTCGGAATTGTTTCTGAGGTCAACAATAACAAATACAGATAGCTTCAGCTTCCTTGTTGTCGAAAGTATTCTGAAGCGCGACAACCGCACACTTAGCTTTAATAAACCCTAGATTAACAGATTAATCGCAAAGCATGCTGGTCGATATTATTCTACACTGAACATAAAGGCACCACATTGCGGGTGCTGAGTAAACTAATAAGACGTAATGCGAATATGATATCTGCTGTTAAAACATGTTTCCGACCAAGCTATTTTTCATCAAAGTTCAACCACACACTGAAGGTCAATGAAACATCTAATCTATTAACCATTATTCATTTTGATATTGTTACTTATTAGTAGTATATGAGAAATGTCGTGTGTCAATACATCAAATCACAAAAATAAAGTTTCCGCAAAAAGCAAATTGGGTGCAAGCGGCAATTGTCCAGGCAATAACTTTTATTCTGTATTAAAGGATGAAAATAGCTATGCGTTTGCCGAGTTGTTTTTAATAAGCACAGATGTGCATTCTCATAAATATACCAAGATTCAAACGTATATCAATCCTCGTACTAGGCAGCATATTATCCCCTTGTGCTTACTGCTTCATGCAGTGACACGATACCGGCATCAGGAATTACAAGATCTGCAGAAAACCACCCGCAAGCTTTTAAGATGTCTCATCAGTTCTCTTCAATTGCACTCACGAAACGACATGATATAGGAAGCATTAAACACGTAAGCTTGTGAATCGAGTCTTGCAACTGCTGCTTCGGTGTGGGGCATCGTGGGACTGCTGGCGAAGAAGCAGATCTGCGAGGTCCAATGGAGAACATCACATCTAGTTATCGAGTTCGATTTGGAAAGACTTCATCTGAAGCAACCCGACGTTGACTCACTGTGTCATACGTAGATTTCAATGGCCCAGTTATTCATTTGGAAATATATATTCCTGATTAATCCGCGATTTGTAACGGGTTTGAGCTCGTGGGGTTTTGCCTTATTCTTTCAATCTGCTATAGCCTTCATTATATATGAAAACAATTTCCCTTGTCTGCGTGAAATGGCTGTGACCTTTTACCTGCTATTCGTCATTTATGTTTTGTTATATCAAAGCAGTCGGATATTCTATATTGTCCAACAACTATCAATTGTTGTAAAAAACCTGCTTCTCAAGCAAATAAATGTGAAATGTAATTTATTACCAAATTCACATGTAGTCACCATTTCGCAATCACGGAAATGGGTAGTTTCCTTATGTTACAAATGTTTGAAGGACCTCACATTGCTGTGAATATGCGTTCTAAGCCTAAGTAAGCTCTCTAAAAGTACATGCATATATCAATATTCAATATATATATAGAGGATATATATATATATATATATATATATATATATATATATATATATATATAGAGATAGAGATAGATATATAGAGATATATATAGAGAGATATATATATATAGAGAGAGAGATATATAGATATATATATATATATATATATATAGAGAGAGAGAAAGATACATATATATGTCAATATATATAGATAGATCTAAGATATATAGAAAATATATATATAGATGTATATGTATAACTAAATAAATACATATGTATATATATACAGAGGATATAGAGAGATATATATATAGATATATATATATAGATAGATCTATAGAGATAGAAAGATATCTCTATATCTCTATATATATAGATATAGATATATGTATATATATATCCTATATAAAGAGATATATATGTATATATCCCTATATATTTATATATATATATGTATATATATATGTATATATATATATAAATGTATATAAATATATATATATATTTAGATCTATATATATACATATATATATATATATATATATATATACACACATATATATATATATATATTAATGTATATAACTATATATATATATATATATTTATATATATATATATATGTATATATTCAGCTCAACCAAAGCTTCAGACTTGTGTGTCATGCTCGAAATTCAAACAAACCTCATAATTTTACATGCGGTGTGCTTTAGGACCAAGACGAAGCAATTATGCTGCAGCAGATCGATTCATGGTGGTCTAATGTTACTCACCGTAGCAAGTTGTCGCCTGTTGCATAACCCATGTGAATGATTGTGCGTTACGAGAGGACAATTAAACCTTCACGAAAAGCGAGCAGGTCACGAAAGCCGTTAGCCAAAGGACTTATCACACCCTAGTGATACAATTACATCACCGGCAGCTCGCCCAACTAATGTCTCTGGGGGTGTTAGCTATCCGCTATAATTAACACTGTGGTACGTTGAGCTGCTCCTAGAAATAACATTAAAACCACTGTAGTGTCAACTGTGCGACGATTGAGAGTTCATGCATCATGAAATCGTACCTGCATTAAATAAATATTGCGCCTTTTATACAGAAACGCGGTGCAGAAAAAAAAAGAGATGGATTAGCCGAGAGATGAGAATTCGTGACGATAAGGTATGTGGATCGCGATAGTTCGGATATCAAGCGTACTATTCTCACGCAAGCACTGCAATCATGCGGATAATGCCATCTTCTGACAAATCTTAATGGAGCGCGCAGTCGTAAATTGATATTATATAGGCGTAGTGAAAATAAATGAACCTAGAATAAACTAACGCTTTCGACGCAACCGCCATAATGTCTGCATTCACAACCCATTTGGGTATTATCTGACATATATAATAATGTGTTGGTTGGGTCTTCAATGAACAAACTCATGCCATCTATCAATTGTACCATAGCGGGAGACCGACTTTATGCATCGAATGGAACCTAATGACATAGACATATGGATATACTTTATTGTGAGCTTAATTGTTAACGATTATTCTCAGTGTATTAAAGTTGATGCTTGAAATTATTCCCCAATGATAATGCACATATATGAAATAATTTAGGTATTTTGATTCTAGTGTTATATTAGCTAGGTCATTTTATTCCGTACTATGTGACATTCAGATTGAAATATATTTTCACATGCCTCACATTAAGCCATGGTTGTCATTATTGATGACGACGTTATTTTTGTGCAAATTGAGTAATTATCAATGCAGAGAAAGATAAGAATTCTTTTTTCAAGAACGGACAAATGATGGGCAATAATGGGAGATATAACAATACACACGATACTGCATAATTAATAAAATAGCTGTGCATGCTTACCGTCAGTGAACGCAGGATAATAAATAAACCTTCAACGAAGAGCAATGGTGATTAAGCTGTTTCCGTGCACAATTATGCGGAACAAGCAATTGTTGCCTGGGATTATTTCGGCGCACGACGATTATTTACAAGAAGCCTGTTGAAAACGCCAACTATCTCCAATGCATCACTGGCGGTATTCGTATCTGCGTTAATATCTATGGTTGCGTCGTTTGGCAATAGGCGATAGACTCATGTCGAATGTATTGATCTCCTGACTAGGATGTATAATCTTGCAATGCGCTTTTCACTGCACGTGTTGGAAATTGATAATGAACGTTTGTATCTGCGTCATCCTGGTGTACATATTTAGCAATCTTTGATATATTAGTTGAATACCACGCTTGTTACCAAGCAGATATATTGTCTGGATGATAACAAGGTGCCAACCCATATCAGTAAGTAAGTATAACTGGTTAATGATGTTACTACTTTGGGTTATATAGTTACTCGTTATGGCCATGAAGGAGTGACTAGTAATGTGTTATGATACTCTGATATAGCACCGCCTACCAACCTATCAACGCTACCGTAGTTTGGTGCAAATATTCCGTATTATCAATGAATTGAAAAATGTCACAATGTTGTTTTTTTTTATACCATAACAATCAAGTCTCGCAAGTCATCGTTGGCCTTCTGGTACGCCAGTCAACCAATAGAAAAGAGAAAAGGCAATACAAGGCTCCGTTATGATGCCCTAATGCGTATTGTCCCACGCTCCTGTCGGGCTGCGTCATGTCTTGTTATTCGTCATTCATTCAATATATTCGGTATAATAAACTTATCCTCATTTTCTTATACATATTGATACCAACGCAATTTTAAGACAATCTAAACGAAGGTGACAACATTGCCACTGTGAGTGGGTCTTCACAAATGCTTATAACATGCTTCTCATACTATATACTAGCCAACTAGTTGCAATGGCGTCTAGGTTTGTTATATATTATTCTATATCCTCACCCGTTGAAACCATTCAGAGAAAATCAGTAACACAGAGCCTTTTTAGCTTTATACATATTCATGATTTACTTAACATTTCCTTAGCACCATGCCTGTTTCGATCAGCTTTAACATAAGGGGCAATAACACTGTGTGACTGACTCGCGAGATAGCGAGAAATGAGGCTGTTAATATTCTATCCGGAACAAATTGCATATATATTGCCATTCGACTCTGGATCAACCAGTGCAAATTCCTGGATAACATTATATACACCGGTACCTTTCGTGTATTACACACTAGCATAAAACATCAGGTTTCAATGCAGGATAGCATTTGCCCATCTCGCCTGATACGTCATCTAACCGCGGCCTGTCCATTATTACTCGCCCATTGTAATATTTTGCTTCAGCCATAGCCAGAAGAGAGCGTGTCGAATCAGCAATTCCATTTTAAATGGGAGCAAATGATATATAATCACATGAACACATTGTAAAGCTTAGGTATATAAGGTACTTACGCAAAGTTAATGTATCCATAAATGGGATAGAACATAGACATCCGAATGCCTAATAGCACCTATGGAAAATCGCTACATCCAACATTACAACTCTAGAAGGCCAAGAAGGAATGATGAAATGTAATCACGTTAATCAGATGGCAAGCTTAATGTAAAAACTCAAAGATGACTTTTCAGCTATATAACGTACCAATAAACGGATTGTTGCCGTTTGCTCTGGACAATTACTAGGAATAACAATTTGTTTTTTGATTACAGTGGACGCGTTGCCGTTGATCGATTTCAAAAATCAAAGACTGTAGTGCTTTAAGAGTGATTGACGAACAATCTCACCTGTCACATTCAGCATCGGCAAAATGCCTCAGTTTGTCAACGAAAATATCTCAAACGTCACCATGCATCTAACTTACAATACCGGCAATCATGTATCAGTGTCAACAAATATCTCAAACGTCACCAGGCATCAACTATCAAAAGAGTGGGGTTGTTCTAGAGGCACATTTACTATAACCACTGAGCAAACAATAAAATTCAACCCCTGGTTAAGAATGCTGATGAGGGCATTAGTTTCAAATAACGCTGTAACAATGAGAGGATAGAATGTCCAATTTATGTAGCATTCGGATGCTTCATTCGCCCATGAAAACTCCATCCCCGCAAGTATAGCATTTTACCAGAATAGCAGCGATTTGCTCCTTCGTGGATGATTCACGTACGTTTGCTGGTCGTAAAGAGTCGGTAGTAAAGTGGCTCCATCATATAACTTGGTATGACTTATTGCGGTGTTAAAAACAAGACAAATATCACTCATCATTAAGCAATCATACCTGCTACAGAAGGCAAACATCGAGAATTGTTTGTATTGACTTACCCACGTAAAACATTGCGCAGATGCAGCTTCATTCTCATACCTGTTTCTTTGTGTATAGCAGCTGCCCTGTCAAATAGATCCTCATTTTGTAGATGCATTTCTCCGCAAAAATACATGTAATATATATATATATATATATATATATATATATATATATATATATATATATATATATATATATAATATATATATATATATATATATATATA
Source organism: Urechis unicinctus (assembly GCA_034190875.2). NCBI lineage: Eukaryota > Metazoa > Annelida > Polychaeta > Xenopneusta > Urechidae > Urechis > Urechis unicinctus. Next base: position 46,072,546 of record CM067354.1, on the reverse strand, counting down.
ATATATATATATATATATTTAGGAACTCATCTGCTAAGCAGCTGTTTCTTTACCTCGCACCTCGCATAACACAACTAGTAAAGCATGGTTGATTCTTGTCTTAAAGTTGGGAAAGGCATCAACAATGCTGCTATTAATCCAACCTACCAGGCTGTAATACCAAACTTGATGGCTGATTTCATTGGTTTTATTATGCTCAACCTAAGCTCATAACTCAATAAACCTACAGATTACGCATGCGCTGTGTTTAAGATACAATAGGTCCAATGTTACTTTTCGCAGCAAGCGGTCGATTCCGTTCCCTTGTTACAAATGCGAATAATTGAGCGTCAAAAGAGATAAAGTCAAGAGAGCCTTTAAGTCAATGACTTATCCCACCATTACTACTCCGTTACATCACAGACAGTGTATCGAACTAATGCATCAAATTGTGCTAGCTATTTGCTATAATTACCAATGTGGGGCGTTGGGCTGCTCCCAGACTCTGCATTAAAGCCACTGAAGTGTCAACTGTGCGTTCACACATTATGTTATAGTATCTGCATCCAATCAATATTGCGCCTTCTACACTGAAGCGCGGTGCAGAGGAATGGTTCGGATTAGCTAAATGATGGGAGTTATTGACACAAAGTGATGGTGATAGCAATGGCACCGGAATTAAGCATTCTATTCTCACACATGCACTTCAATCTTGTGCAACATGCCATCTTCTGACAAAGCTTAATGGAGCGCGCAATCGTAACTTGGGATTATACAGGCGCTTGTCATGAATAGGGCTGATATAATGGGTGCACTATAGAAATGAGGAATAGCACAGTCTCAAAACAGGAAGTGTGCTTTGCGCCCTTAGGTGATGTTGCGTGGCGGAGTGGGGCATTTTGATGCGGCACTACGGACACGTATGGCTCATGTTACCATTATTATTTAGCAAGCCATTCGACAAAATTGAATTTTGTCATTCTGCATTGGTATCCAAGATTCCTTGATAGCATCAACTGTGATGCACTAATCGTGACATCGATAGCACGATAGTTGATACTACTAATTGACAACAGTAAATAATACTAATGAACTAGTGTTTTAACAATGGATCGTCTATCAAAGCAGGGTTTGCCTGTGTTATATGTCGGTACGCAGCAAAGGTCTTTATCGATATACTTACTGGTTATACAATATACTTTGCCCTCTCGTATTAATGTTTTTAGATTTCGAAGTATAATGGGTTTTTTCGCCCGACTACAACTACGTCTCATATGTCATCATCGGTCTTCCGCACGAAAGTCACACAAAAGAAAAAGACAATAACAGGCTCACATATGCGTATTGGAGCGCTCATTAATTTTTTGCTCACATCAAAATACCATATTCGACAGGTATTTATGCTGTTGTATAAGTACCAATGTCATTTATATGTCCCACGCTGCTGTGGGACTGCGTCACTGGATGTTATTCGGCATTGATGCAATAATGTGATATAACACACTTTGTCTCATTTTCATATACGCATTTATGTCAACAAAAGTGTGAGGCTGAATCTAGACAACGATGGCAACAATGCCACTGTGACAAAGCTGGTCTTCACAAATGCTAATAACGTGCTACTTACCCGATTTAGTAGCAATCTAGTTGCTTAGACTCCCAGGTTTGCAACATATCATTCTATATACTCACCCATTGCAATCATTTAGGGGTATCGGTAACACTGAGCATTTACTGGCGTATACATATTCATGTTTCACTTTACAGTTCCTAAGCACCTTGCCTGTTTTGATTAGTTTTACCAGAAGAGGCCATACAGTTGCGTAACTGACTCGCGAGAGATGAGGCTGTTAATATTCTACTTAAATATCTTCTTCCATTTCACTGTGAATCAACCAATCCAAATATTATACACTCAAGTATACCCTTTGTGTATTACACACTGGCATAAAACATCAGCCAGGATAACAGTTGCCAATCTCGCCTTCTACGTCTTCAAACCGCGCCCCGCCCATTATTATTCGCCCATCGTAACATTTGGCGCCAGCCATAGCAACAGAGAGCGTGTTACGAAAGTCTTGCATAAGTATAAAATCACATGAACACACTGTAAAGCATATAAACTCCTTTCGAGAAATTTATGTAATCGGTGTAAAAGCGGTGGGTATATTGCTTTTGAAAATCGATTGCTGCTGATAAGTTTCATACTTTGAACGTATGTATCAAGTATGCGAGTTGTGAGTTTTGTCACCACCAGAAGTCCGTTGGGATACCTGCGTCACGATGTAATCATGAGCTTTAGGGCCGACAAGATGATTAGACTGCAGTACGCCATTCTGTCGATCGTGTATGCTGATATTGACCACACGCTGAGAATGTGTCCACCAATCGCTGCATGTATGATGATAACCACATATGTCCGCATATCGGAATGTTCTGATGCCAGGTTAGCACATATGATCAAATATAAGACCCATAATAGAGGGTTTGCCTGCAACCAGCGGATACGAAACAAGTCATTGATATTTGTAATATATACCTGTCCTTATCACCTGATACAACTGTCAAATGCGATGATCTTTAACAATGTGTCTGCTTGAGGGTGACAGCGAATTAACTTCGCAAAAGGTATATAGACGGTTATGCAAGTAATGCAGTTTAAATACCTTTAAAAGGTAAGCCCAGTGTAGGCGGAACTTCATTGGAAAGTGTGTCTATTACTATCTGATGTCTGTATCACACTTCTTGAAAGCCAACATTCCAAATAGATGCTTTATTGAATAACTGCCTCTGTTCTACCACTAGTGAAATAAATATGATTTCAATCGTTCGTAATTTAGAAGTTGGCATGCAGGCACAAGCTCTGTATTATGGGTCTTGTGATGAGTTTACAGCGCACAATTACAGCATGGACCGGATGGAGAGGTGGAGCATCCAATTAATTGGAGCAATCTATATGGACTAACAAAGCGTTACAATGGAACGGATACGAAGCCTCCTAGTATTGTGCAGGCAGTACCACCATGGCCAATAAAGCCGTCTCGTGACAATGCTCGGCAGAACCCGTGGTCGTATCCAGGGATTGTATTGGCGCTCGCCATGAACACGACACAGCGAACGTGTCAAGAGAGGCCGAAATAACACCGCCCCCGCTCAGTTAGATAACGTTAAATAAGACCCTCGAAATACCCCAATACCTCGACACCACTACTTCATTATTGGGATTACCATCTGAGATCTGTGTGAGAATGTACGATTTGAGATATTTGTTGGGCCTCACTCCGATATATTGTGTTTAGGATCGACTGTTCATGCACATGTAACGTTAAATGACAGTAACTTGGAATAGGTTTCCTGGGCTTCCATTGGGATAATTTATATCGGAAATGCAAGCGGTATCGCTGCATTTAATAACATGTCTGGGGTCAAGCATTCGGTCATCATAATCATATGGTGCACCAATAAGAGATGCATTTCCATTGCTTTTTCTCTCAATCTAACTAAGTATCAACACCTTAATCAGTCAGCTGATATTGGCCCGATTAATTGGCTTGGTAATCTTAGGATTGACCAAGCAAAATAGTTCAATTTTTCTGATCATAATAGTTGTAGCGTTGAATTATACCTACAGGATAGTCAATTTATACGCTGATTACATTAATCAGTGATATAACATTGCGCTATTATTGTGGATTTAGTTACGGTCTACTGACTTTAATGGATGGCATGTTTAGTCACACATGTGTCACTTGATAAGTACACTGTGAGTATTATAGTATTACCATAGTTCGAACGTAACTATTCCAGTTGGTGCCGTGAATATCATCAATGCTTGAAAACCAAGCAACACACATAAAGACAACCATTCAGACATCTTTGATGCAGTTGATTGTATTGATTATAGACCCACATAACTAGTATATCCTGTTCTTATTTACTTTCATGTAATACATTCTAATGCCCGGCAATGCTAATCGATCAGCAATATGCATTGTTGCAAGTGAGCCGGCCAATGTTACTAGATCCGCTGTGCTTTTCATCAAGAATGTTCATTATAATTTGTATTTTCTTCAAATTGAGTAACATTAGCAATTTTAAAATTATCAGATATACAGATCTTGTGCACTCAGATACAGTAGGTCGGCATTAGACAGTCGATTGTTTTTGTCACGACAACAATGCCTTGACTCATTTAGTTAAGGTCACGACGAATGAAGTGAGGATGATAAGAAAACTGTTGAATAGTCCCAGTTGCACAACCCTACTCTATCACTTGTGGCATTTACATGAGTATATGAATGATAGTCGTTTGTCAGTATGCTAATAAATCAGCAAACTATGCGTTTGTTAGCCATATATGTACATATTGTAGTCAACCATATTCTCGTTGTAGTCATCAGCTAATTTATCTAAGTCAGTGAGAGTTACTATCATTAAAGTTTGTCTTCCACTTTGAATAAGTTTGACCCTCTGGAAAATATATCCTTACAGGAAGAGTTTCTCTTACTGAACGTCTTTTCGCTATAACAACCCCCAGCAAAACATTGCACGAGTACGATGCATGCCAATAAATTTGTTTGAATGATTGATAATCTACCGAATCAAGGTTAGGATTTTCCTTCCCAACACAGGACATGTATTGCGCAATTCGTGGACGTATACTAACAGACATGATTGCTTATGCTCATACTGTCACACGAAGGTTGTGCACACGATGTGATAATTTATTGTTTGAATACTTCACACTATCTAAACAGCGAGACTTGATGAAAACAGCGAGACTGATGAAACTGTTTCAACGCACTGTTTTATGGAGCGCGCAATCGTTGCCAAGGAATAAATTGGCGCTCGACGCGAGATATATTACAGGAAACCTGCTGAATAAGACCACTTTATCGAAGCCTATCCATCACTGCCGGCAATTTTGACTGCTTTATTGTAAATTCCCCCCTTCGTTTGGTAGTGGCATGGCCAGCACACGTCGAGCGTATTTCCTCAGATATGCTATTGTATCATCTAACAGCGGCGTCGTGTCCCTATAGAGGTTCTTCTGCGTGCGGTTAAATTGGATTTTAGCGGTTTTCTCTCATTATTGCAATCTCAATATTCATTGGACATAAATTTCTGATCAACGGGATAATTTTTCTTGGTGGCAACAGTGCCTTACCCATTCCAGTTTGCAATGCAACCAAATGAGATACAGTTCGCAGCGACAATATGGCAAGGATTTTGGCTGCATTTGGCATCTTTGGAATACATAACCAACATTTCAACGCAGAGCATAAACACTATCCACAACGCTCCATGACAGTCACGCGTCTGTTTATGAGGCAAACTTTATTACTGTGGAATTTATGGGTATTCAGCATCGGGGAGCGTTTGGCCAAGACACGGTGAGATAACGTCAAAAACATATGTTGGGCAATCACAACATGTGGACGCCAAAACATCTTTAGGTGGCAATCACATGAGCATGGGTATGGTTCGTTTTCCAGTGGGTATGTTAAATAAGCAGCGTCCTAACTTGAGGACTTAACATAACTTCCATTATATTGTAAACATACATTACACGGCTTTATGCATTGCTGAATGCTGAGTGCATATACTAACACAAAACATATATGCGATGCAGCGTGACGTTGACGAAGCAATGGCTGGGGAAACCCTTATCTCGTCCATCGAATGCAACAGGTGTATGGGGTGAGCCGACAAGACATAAAGCGAACATATGCGCCCTTCTGGTCCACGGAATCTGGCAAATATTTAATCAATCATCACACCTGTATAATTAATCGATGATTTAGATTATAGCTGAATTACATCCGAAAGAGTGTGACTAGCTATGTACAGTACACACGCGACACAATTACGCCCACTTAGTCCTCGTTGAATGCATTTATCACTCATAATATGGAAAGTATTTCATTCATCTTTGGATGGGTAAAGACCCGTTTAAAGGCTAACGGCATAACTTTGCTATCAAGGGTCGAATAACTAATAACTATAATTATAATTAATATAAAACTAATGCAAAATTTCTGCAAAACATCTGATACGTTGATGGACAATGCTTTCAAAATAAGGTATACATATATCTTCCTATAATTACATCGATTGTAATAAATGAGTATCGAAGCTGCCATAGCTAAGAAGCTGAAAAAGTTGCATTGCTGCTATTTGTGCCATACTCGCGCACAATATGTGACATGCACTTTACTAGGTCGAGATAAATTGGAAATGGAATAAGAAACTCTTCATATTGTGACTCTGTCCAAAATATTTTTGTCTACCAGTTACGTTAATTTTACTGGCTATTGCTGCGCAAGATGTTATTTTACATTAATGGACTTAAAGATTAAATAATGGAACCAATCAAACCATCTAGCTGGAGGGTGTGGGTGGGCTATTATCCTGACATGTGACGTTTATTGTATTCTTTGTGATCCTGATCCCGATGGATAAATTCTGTGTCCTTGTTATTTTTTATTGAATGGATGAGAACTGTCATTATAGTATGCATATCAATCATGCCCACATGTCTTATTTGACGACGTACGCACTGTGTAACGCAATACGCTGGTTTTGTCCTGGTTGGATACAGGGTAGGTTTCATCTAGTAGTTCGTCTCATAACAACAGTTTTTTCTCCGCGTGTATATGGAACGGTAGAATTATGTTCTAGACATTGACCCCACGGTAATTAAATTGCTCCATATCATCTGCACTTGCAATACAACATACAATGTTTTGCAGATTATTCAACCATATTATGGTATTACGCAACTTTTAACCAAATGTGATGTTGTACTAAGATAGGCTCGAATATCATTGGAGTGAACACTAATTCAAAGCGTTGTTTATCGTAAAAAATGTCCGTTGCGTTACATTGCACAAGGTAATTTCATTTGTAGATCAGCCCAATATAATGCCGAAAGATGATTTTTCGTCGTTGTATATTGAATTATGGTTAATGTGGTTGACTATGTTAACTATAAGGCGACAGATGCTCGATAGGTGGAAGCAACTTTCGTGGAATGCATTTAAGTGACTTAGGTATTTGACACAGCGCACCGTTTTTCTTCATGAAATTGCGCAATGCATGAAAGATATAATGACTATTTATTCCCTGGTCCCGGAACCATTCACACCAAGAGTTGATATGAGCCAGTATTAAGCAAACAATTCAGACATTTCATTTTGTTTGCACGAGTGTGATACCAACAGACGCTTCTTTAATGTACTGTCCTACAGTGGTTTTACTTCTTGCACGCACATATAAAGACTACACCAGCATCCAAAGTGGCTACATCACAGCTAGTGCTATAACAGAGTCAATATCACATTCACAGCCATGGGTACTGTAATATCTGCGATTCTTATTCTGGCATGCTCGATGGCACCCCATTTCGTAGGTTAATCGGGTACGAGTTACAACAATATTTTCGTGACCTATTTTGGAGTTAATGGGATAAGTATCGGGGCCAACTTATAACAAGGAGAGTGGCATTACTTAGCATTCGACTAAATCCTTGTTATAAATTGCTAGTTGCTAGAACATCAATCTTCATACAACTCCTAAATAAGAGAGGTATCATTATTCTGTCTAGTGTGAATAGTTTGGTCGACATATGCATATGCTGCGAAAATACGAGATACGTTCTCATTGATTAGTCTACCATTCTTCTGGTGTATTAGTCCGCCTTCACGCCAGTTCACAAGGTCAATTGCTGCTTCCATTTTGAGAAAGTGATATGAGAGGAAAATGAGTGAAAGACAACGTAAACATGTTGCCAGTGCTGGACGCTTCTATCAATGCCAGACTAATCCACTCTACGCTCTGTGTGCAGTGTTCTTGGTTCACGTGGTAACAATATCGAACCATGCATAGATAACAGACATAGAGGCTGTGGCTCCCGCTAGAATGCCTTGGGCGAAATCGTTATTGCTCGAATGAATCACCTTGTCAATATTTAGGTAATATCAAGTTTCATGGTATGCGAACTCCTACTGTGCTCAACTCATGTTTCATTTAACAGTGGCAGCTGGCAGATTAAACATATAATGTTACGTCGATAGAATAATATGAGTTTTACTAGACAGCACGACACCAGTAAGGAACAATATTTATCGCCATCTGAACTTTTTCATTATCGTTTAATCGAGCATGAATTCATTTTCCATATCAATGAATATGGAAAGTTGCTCTTTAGTTTGTTTCCAGTGAAGCTCAATATGCATTTCAATGAGTCCTGCTTGATTGAATTTACAGCTTTGTCAGTGGCAACATTTGGCAATAGAGAACAATAGAGAACAGACCAATGCTATATATATTACGGTTAGATATGTGTCGTCGAAGACTTATAGGGTCATATGACGAATGCCGTTGGTGAAAATGCAAAGCTGATGAGGTAAAGGGAAACTGCAATATCGTATCACACATGCATCGGCATGGCAATAGACTCAATCCGTTCATCGCCATGGCAATAGATGAACAGACTCAACCACCTCATCGCTATGACAATAGAAGGGCAGACTCAACCAGCTCATCACCGTGACAATAGACGGGCAGACATAATGAATCCCTCTGGCTTGCTGAACCACATGGAACAGGCAGATTGTCAAATATTGGCTGGTACATCCCCGAAAAAGCTGTCAAATGAGATTGACTAAGAAACAAACTAAATGATAAGGCTTGTGGTTTACTCATTTGTAAACTCACAGCTGCAAGCACACCTGACCTACCGACAATAACCACATATCCAGCAAGGTCATGATGAAGTTATAAGCTAGTATTCGCCATTTACAGCATCTTTTCAGGATGATTACACCCGTACAGGTAATGGCTCTTTGTGATAGTAATTATGCTCGTGAAAGTAGGCCATCAAGTCAATACGTTCCATACGCTCAATAAGCAACCAGGAATAGTACCCTTTGCATTTTATGATTATCGTTTACTTAGTAATTGCACATATGCGGTTTGATTTGTAGTCTTAATATCGATTAACCCAAATTTCTACATGATGAAACGAAAGAAATTCACCTTACATTAATTGTATAGCCCACTATAATAATTAATATGTTCAACCACAGATTGGGTCTCGTATAAATCTATTTTCTTTGCAGGGTCAAAAATACATCTTTCAAAGATCAGCCTCGATTCAGGTTCATTAATACAGATTTGACCAAGCCGTCTATCTGGGATAAAAACAAAAGTCTTGTAACTGTACGAAGACATCATGTGGTGTATTTAGTCCTATGAGTAACGTTGACCTCTACTTCCTGTACTTGACCAGGCAATTTCGCTTGTAACCATGCAAGAGATGTGTCAGACAAAAGGTGTGCATTAAGAAACACCATGATATATAGACAAGTGTACAAAAAAACTTGGTGTGGAAAAACTTTTAAAAAAACTGGTGTGGAAAAACGTATAAAACACCTGGTGTGGGTAAGCGTAAAATGATCAATGTCAACAATGGTGCACCCTCACTCAGCCGATTTTGAATGGTCTCTCTCAATAAACCATCACCTATATAAGTCATTGTGCTCCGTCTAAAATATCATCGTGCCCAAGTCATCTAGGATATAACAAGCATGTCCCACCTGTCAAGGAACAACCGCGAGTGATTCTGAAACAAAATGTCTGTAACAACCTTCCGTATTAGCACAAAAATACACTTGGTGAACAACATATTCTGTTTTCTCAGCAGTAAACTCAAACCCACTACTGAGCCCCAAACTGCAAACTTACACTAATCAACAAATGCCGCTTCTAATGTCCAAAGCACTGCAGTGGAAATGTAAATTGTGCCCATAACAAGCAGGATTGTCTAAGCATGATGCACACATAATGCAATTGTGGTCGTCATGCCAACGAACGTTTCAGATCTGTGAAATTTTGGAAAAAATATCCTTGGAACTCACGCTTTCACGCTTACTCGAAAGAATGCATCAAAACATTATCCATATCAGACCATACAACAGGTTTGCTAACAGAAGTATATCCCGACCAATCAAGTGTAAATGACTTAATAAATTGTCCAGAAAGCGCCCAAATTTGGGGATCATAGTTGGCTTCGGACATGTGACGTTTGAGATATTACCCGGTCGCATGTCTTAACGCTAAATGCAATTCATCTATAGTGCATTTGCATGTACCAAGTATATCACATTGATTGTGTTTGTGTACTCATACTAAAATAAAATCCGCAGATAACATAACATCCATGCGACGATAGGGAAGATTAGACTACTTGGGATGAATTAGCCAGGGACAGCATGACCAGAATGGCAATAGTGTTGCACGGATAGACCTTAATTATATGTCGTACACTTGCGACTCCTTTACAATAAACGATGAGAAGCGTAATTCTATATTTGTGCTTTCATATACTTTATATATTTCGGTCGCTCCTTGTACCGAATATTACATTTTCCGTTACCAACAAAAAATAGTCATTATTTGAACTACTTTGATACAGCTTTATATCGTACACCCGCTCTGAGGCCTGTACTATGTTTCATCTCGCTATGTGTCGTAATAAAGCTCATGTTAACATTCACCGAGTTGTCGTGAAATTAGTCTTGATAATCAGTGTTAAAGCGAGCCAATTATAGGATTTGTTTGGCTTCTCCTGTCGCCTTAGAATGTTAAATTCAATTAAAAGGGGATATTGATATGATTATAGAAATTATCAGCAACGCAAGATCAAACCAAATCCGTGTGCAGGAGCAATTGACCTTATCATTGGGAGCATTAATTACCTAGAAAGGCCCCATCACTGTATTCAAACAGGCGGTATCTACCAGAACACATCCACGCGACATCCATATAAGGTGTTCAAACGAAATACCGGTTGTTTCTATTATATAATTACTAAGGTTGCCCGGGCTGTATATGCGTTTATAATGAAAGTGATGCAGACAGCATCGCATAAATGACAGTATACCGTAACCACATATGTAATATGTTGTTTGCGTTTCCATGCCATCCAAAAATAGGTTATTTTATAAAACGAATGCAACGAGCAGAAATAACATAAATAGCTATTTCATGATTTATGGTCAAACCACAAAGGCCATTAATATGATGAATTCGCAAACCTGAAATATGTCATGGCGAGTTTGTTTTTGTCCTCTCATGCACAGGTCATGCTAACGATACTATAACGACGCCATTAGTCAGGAGGGAGAGTAGTGTAGCATGAAATTTACGAGGCAGTTTCGGTTGTGCATTTGTACGCATGCATGATGTGTTTGTTGTACAGCATTGGCGCAGCGGTCTAATGTTAACAGAGATCGTTACATGTCCCATACGCTGCAGAAAATATATCGTTAAAATGCTTTTGCTAGTTTCACGCATATATACAGGGACTAATAGCTTATCGATTACAATCCGTACACTATTATATCAAACTGTCAAAAATACACTCTTAGCCAAAAGCATAAGCAAAGAACAGATATGTATTTTGCGCCATGAACTTGGCCATGATGTTATTACTCGTTAAAGATAGGTGATTTATGTGACAATTTAGAGTGCGCCATGATGTGATAGGTGATTTGGTCCCACATAAAGACAACTTCAATACAGGCTGAGCTCAAACTGTCGTATCAATATATTCCATCTAATGTGCAACAGATGTTGGTCTTATAGTAGAAGTGTATTGGGTGAATTGATCACATGACGCATATGCCAATGTTACAGCATATGAGTTAACATTAGACTACGCAGTAACTTAATGTTCGAACCGATTAGCGCTGCTATGCATTTCCCTGTATATACATCACAGAGGTATATTTCTGCACCGTGCTTAAGGATATTTGCTTCACTAGTTTGTCTCGTTAATACTTGCACATAAATGAGGGCACACGTATTGCCAACAAAACAGCTAAAATAAGACAGATCAAATGTGTTTTGTCATGTAAGATTATTTGAGGTGTGCAATTTAAACTCAATAACATTACCCTTGCATTGCAAAAGAATATCCCTGTATCACCAAGATAAATTTATACAGCGTATTCCAAGCCAAATGTTTTTCAAATCTATTATTAAATTACCTTTTTTAAATGCAAGGCTGATTGCACTAGACTCGAGCAAGTGTTTGAATATGTTATGAATCAGTTATAAATATTCGACATCAATAAGTGCATTTTATATCTACCAACCTTATTTTCAGGTATTCTAATCAGGCTGCGCTTGTAATATTCTAATAACTACTAATAGTTATGTTTTTATTAGTTTTCATTAATACACTAGAGCAAGCATTGCACATGAGGAAAATATGAGAATCAAATACAAAGGGATGATACGTTTATGTGCATCAGTGACCATATATCTGCTTGTTACAAAAAAGTATTCCGTGTTTTTATACAAGCAGATCATTTAAGCATAACGGTAAATGTAAAGATGTCTGCTTGCTATATTGCAGCAATAAAACGTTAATGACTGGTTTATAGTAAATCAAATGTCAAGGCCAATATTAGTCAATCAAATAAATGTATCTTGTTTAAATATCAAATGAAGATTAAGTGATTCAACAAAAGAGATTTATCATTTAATTCTGACCTCGTTAACAAATCGCAGATAGATTTATTTACCTTTATTTAAATATTTGAGTCAACAAAGTTTAGTATTTTTTGACTCTTTCAGGAACCTGTCGAAGAATATTACAATGAAGGGAAGCAAAATAGGTGTTTAGTCTATTGTTATCAGAAAGGCTACCTTGGTTGTATTGCAATCATAACAACAGCACCACCTCAAGGTTCAGTATACTATACTAGTAGAATGAATAGCAGAACTAGTGGACCATACGTGCCTATCCTTGTGAAAGCAAATGAAACTCAGAGGCTCATCTGACGCTTCCAATTTCCTAAATCTTCTTCATCAACGACACGTAAGAAGCAACTGTACTCCTAACAGGCTTATTTTACGAAGGCGTATAGCTGATCTGACCCGTTAACAAGTTTTCATCAGAAATGCAAAAACGTAGGATATAATATCCTCTCTGCTTTTTAGGTGCATCATCATGAAAAATACACGTACTACAATATAAAATGCAAGTTGATATTACCAGTCAGTCAGTCAGCATATGTTTATGACCTGGAACACTTAATGAAGCGCTCTATGCATCTTGCTTTCAATATCATGCTTTCCGAATGTGATATTCTGGGAATAGAAAGTTGAATGGCTTCCAAAGGGATGTTGGTAAATCGTCGTGGATATAGACTTGACAGGCGTACCAACTAGGGTGGATGAATATGTTCAAAGAAATGATCTTGCTGATGCATTGCCTCTGGCCTAATTAAACAAACATAATATTGTCCTCCTGAAATATTGGCGACGTGGTGGCTACTACCATAGGTTCACGACAGCATAGTTAAAAGGGGCTTTATGGTGTGACTAACTGTTTAAAAGTGTATGCTTTTTTATGGTGTGACTAACTGTTTCATGGATTAAATGTGTATGCTTTTACTAATTTCACTATCATAACATTTTATGATGGTTCCGGCCCCAATTGTCAATAAACACGTCTATATTTAAACGAATACATCAGAATATATCAATTTTGACTTGATGGTGGCCCTTCAATCATTGCCTAAATGTTACTTTATAGACTTCATCTGAGTTCGAATACAAACGAATTAGTTCGAAACCCTTGGACAATTATTGCATGAACGCCCCATTTAGAAGGAGGCCGAGGGGCAGGAGTGGCCCTATGCAATCACAATCAGAACTGATCAAAATCCATTAGGTTACCTTTTTCTGATATCCATTGAATATACACGTCCGATGGGGTAATGGATTGTGCCACACATAATGGACGGATGGATAAAGACATAAAAGACCCCTATTGTAGATAGATGTGAATGATCTGATCAGCCATTGATCCCCGCGCATTAATTGCTGTAATTAACTCATGTCAGCCACAATTATGAAGAGTGATAAGGCGCTTCACAGAATGATATACGATAACGCGCACGAGAACAACCAACAAAGATGTCCAGATACGAAATCGCAAGCAACAATGGAGAAAACCTCATATTTCATAACATATATGGATGGATGTAATCTTCCGTTGCAATAAACTTTCCAAGTTATAGTTACGCAAGAAATACCGTGCATAATATTTCATCATGTATATGGATGGATATAGAGAGAGATATATATGAGATACGATAGACGCGACTAGATCCCTAGAGATATATCCAGACAAAGATGATAGAGAGAGAGGGAGATACTCTCTCCCTTTCTATACACTCTCTGTACATATATCTGAGACTGTCTCTCTCTCTCTATATATATCTCTCTCTCTCTATATATATCTATATCTCTATAGAGAGAGAGAGATATCTCTAGATCTCTCATATATATATCAGATATATCTATATATATATATATCTCTCTCTATATAGAAGATATATATATCTCTATATCTATAGAGAATATATAGGGAGATATATATATACTAAATGTATATATATATATACATATATGTACATATACACATATATATGCATATATATATATATATCTATATATATATATAAAAATATATATATATCTCTATATATATACATGTATATTTATATATATCTATATATATATATATATATATATATCTATATATATATATATATATATATATATATATATATATATATATATATATATATATCTCTATATCTCTCTATATATATATATATATATATATATGTATATAGGTGGAGGTTATATATACATGGGTGACATACATAGATAGTGTTCAACCGCCAAGTCATGATAGCATTAGTATGCACAGTTCTTTATTTCAGGCATTGTACGGTGGGGAATCGAGTACTTACAAGACTAGTTGGTGATGCAATAATGTTTGATTAATGCGTTTGTATGGGTGACCGTATGGATTTTTGTCTCTTATAATGCTTTCCATCTCTGTGGAGAAGGACAGCATCATGAGGAACTAGCCCACAATTGCACTTTGCTGTGAAGACCACGCCGAATGAATGGTTCCATCTGCACCAGTTGTACATGTACGTACTAATCTGTACGTTCATACATGCAAAGTATCAAGGAAACACATCTGACTTGTCATGAGGCCGAGATTACTTCATGCATAATGAAATATGTGCTGTAAACATCATCACTATTTGCATATTAATTGCCAAGCTGACGTTTGATTTGTTATCTTCATTCCATAGACAGCAAGAGCTCATATGCCTGGTGATGAGCTCGTTTGAATAACAGTCTGCACAGAACCGAAATAACTTCCTTTTGTATACAAAGACCTAGTTAAAGCTTCCTTTTAACATTATACCAGGTTGTCAAATGCTGCATCTTAATCACTGCTACAGGTTTCCAATATGAACTTGAATCAAATAATGTACAGTTCATCCCATCTATAATGCAAGAATTCTACACTTCAATAAAAAATACAAGAGGACTTTGATAAGGATTATAATGGACTTGGATGCAACAGAACGCGGGGATTAAATTACCATATCAAAGGATGGCAAGAGCGAGCACCAAGTAGTGTGATTGATGAATCCATATGCTACATACTGCGTACATGATTCCACTGCCATGACTTACTTAAACATAACTATGCCCTTAATATATCCTCTTAACATATATTCGCCATAATGAGAGGTACAAGAGGCCAAAACGGCGATAATGTTCAAACGAGATGCCAAATCGACCGCTGACCGCTTTTGTATCCCAATGCAGAAATATTTGCCTCTAATTCAAGATAATTGCTTCGGAAATTTTTGGCAAAAATGTAATATCGCGATATGTAAAATATCTATGCATATATATATATATATATATATATATATATATATATATATATATATATATATATATATATATATATATATATATATATGTATATATATATATATATCTATATATATATATATATATATGAATATGCATTTACATGTCTATATATGTATATATAAGTATATAAATATATGAATAAATAAACATACATATATATATGTGTACATATGTACTTTAATATACATATATTTATAAACTCATATGTATATATATATATTTGCATAGATATAAATATAGATATATATACAGATATATATATGCATATATATTCGCAAATATTTATTTATATATATATACATATATAACTTATGATATAACTTATGTGTCCTTGTTTTTCTGCAGTCTGCGGCTTCACTAGGTGCCATGCATTTCTTTGTTTACCATTGTAGGATGTAAATGGCAGTTGAAGACAGTTTTAGTTAGCAATTATAGTTTGACGTGCTATTATGAATGGGATACAACACTGACGTCCATATATAACTGTATTACAGGCAATGTGATATCGTATAGACCATCGTTTATGCCGGAAAGAAGCACGTTGTGAACTCAAGAGTAAATGTTCTTTGTTTTGTTTAAATTGTTGAAACCTTGACCAATCGGTTTATATCAAGTTTATAATGTAATAATGGTGCTTGGTGGGGGGGGGGAGGGTAAAGGAATAGTATAACCAAAAACAAGTTACAACCTTCAGCTTACAAACGTGTGCGAACAAACCCTTACTGATCACATTGTACATGTTTCAGCGTGGCTGTTGCAGAAAGCGACGATAATAACTTTGAACCGCAATCGTAACGTTTATATATGTATGTCTGTCTGTCTGCTTCTCGGAAGCAATAGGGCACGATTACGTTTACACATATTCACAACTACGTTTCGGTAAATTATAATTTCTCATTGCAAATTTAAGTGACATAAAACGTTTTTAAAGAATATAGGGTTTGAGCATATTTCCGCGACCATCCCATTTATGTCTAAGACGATTAACAGCGAATATGTTTTATTTGAATCGAGCCAATCATATAATAATAAGCACGAAATGCACATTGCAATACTGCTCTGTAGTCAATGGTATAAACGTGCAAACTGAATGTACCTTAAATAACAGAAATCAGACAGCTGCAGGATGTCATACTTGCATCATCCCGTCAATGCGCGGCACCACTGGAATTGCATCTTCTTAGGATAATAACATCCAAGTACATGTGTTGAGTGAAATCACAGGGTGACGGTGCTATTCTCTATGAGATTATTATCATATCAGCATCATGGGTCCATATGGCAAAGCATCGTGTGCTTTGTACAGTTTCGATCTACAAATGAATACTTATGTGCAAAGCCTGTAATTACTCGCCAGCCGATACATGCATTTAGCGTGAACCAAGTTACTATACACATGATTTTAAAGTGTGCAGTTCATGTCACAAACACATTAACAGATGCCAAATCCATCCGAGACATTGCGAAATAATGCCTTGCTTCAGATAACCGCATGTTGCATTGCCAAATGAAAAATATAACGCATCTGTTATCATTGGTGCATCTCACCCTAAATATCTTTTGGATGTGAGATCTGGCACTTTTCCTTAGCCAATAAGCTAGCCGACCACGTTATCTATGACAGGCGCGCTCTTAATATAGATTTACATCGCACTCTCATAAGTTGAGCTACACGTCTTGTTCGCTGCATCCTGTTTTCTGACATTTCCTCTCAGGGAATAGAAAATCATGTTAGTTGTTGACAGAATCGGTTCATGGTCGAGGCTTTAAACGTGGCAGACATAACCATTAGTGATAATGGATGTTTTCAAATGAATGATCACACTGATGTATTGCCTCTGGCCTTATTAGATAAACAGAATAGTGCCATGGTCTTACTTCAATAGATGTCCCTCAGAGAGATTTTCGCCGCATTGGCCGACACAAAAGGCACACGACAGCATGGAGAAAAGCGAGCTGTCGTGTGATGGATAGGCGTAATGGGTCTCCTTCAACTCTATCTCGGACTATTTGTGAATGCGATAAACAAGCATCATATATTTTCATCGTCGTAGCCTTTGTTCAGTGCCGCAAGCAGAATATGTTACTTACTTTGAACCCGTCTGCACCTAGATGGAAACATTGCGCCAATATATAATCTCATATGTGTTGACGCTCCAAAGACGTTGTTGCTTAACCTTGAGACAATCACAAGTTAAATTGTGGAAATTTGACCCTAGTGCAATGGTATCCACACACAGCAAATCAACAAGATCAGTCTGATGCTAATGCATTGTAATAATCAATTAAATGACAGGGCTATTGATGTAAGTCTTAGTGGCTGCAAGTTGACAAAGACCAAGAGCTCCCAAATGTCGTGCATTTGTTTCTTGGTGGCATGATTGATCGACTTGAGTATCAAAACTGGACGACATTTATAGTGTGTAGTCTGTATTACGTTCTGATATAGAGAAAGGCTTCTTACTTAAGTATAAAGTGTTTGGATCATTATCAAAACCCGGATGAGAAGCGGAGTAGGACCGATGCAGGAATACACTGAAGGGTAAAAAAAATTAGGAGGGAGAGATTATAAATTCGCGTTCCCAAAAATTAATAGATAAGATCGACTACCTCTATGTGAAATAGATGATTGCCAGCAATTAACCTATACGCAGCCATGATCAACTATTCGGCGTCATTAAAGACATTTCGAATTGTGATCAAACATAATAGTTTTTTTCCATGAATACCACATTTGTGAAAATGTTGTGATTGCCATATGCATTAATTATATTTCAAAGTAAGCGAGAAGCTTATTACCCGCATCTGAGTTCGTCATAGCCAACCTGATTGCAGTATAAAGCCGTTCCTCGTTTACTAGAGTCAGAACCAGTATGTCCAGCCCCACAATTTGTATCACATGCTTATTGTCTGTCATTTCTTATCTCTAATTGTATATTGAAAGCATGTGAAACTTAAATGACGACCAAGTATCGCCATCTATGCGCGTTCTTCACAGCCCAGAAGTTTAAACGTCTGTGTCATTATGGTAGGATTTGATCAAAATCAGTGCGTATGCATGAACATTGTGTATCAGAATAAGCGGTGTTGTATTGCCATGCATCGTTTTCAAATACATGTGGCAAGAATTGCACGGATGCAATTATGCAATTATACTAAGCGATTTGGAATACTGCGACCAAGGATCATGAACATCTCATGATGCATGATATCTTTGAAAGTTTTACACTTGCTTCGTTCATTCAAGTTTTCCAAAAACTCACTCTATATAATTGTCCATTGCCAGCAAGGCTGTATTTCGTTTATATAACATACGCTCAATCGCAGGCTGCAGACTTTTAAGCAATTTCATCAAAGGGGTCTAATTATTATATATAGTAAGCTTTAAGATATTTCGTTTATAAATTATACATCACAATAATACGGACGATTCCGTATGAAATCATTTTTCCTTTGGCAATATCCTTCCGTCTTAATTCAATGTTAAAAATTTCGGCCGTATTGTCGTCATGGGATCAATCTTGCTTAATCACTGTCGCTGGATGTACATTTAACGCAAAATTGTCGAGAGAACAGCAATGCAACTGCTTCTCTGTTGGAATCCTATTTGTCTTTTTTAATTTAATTAAAAGCAGATTTTATAATTTCATAATGGACAACTGAATTGATCAACAAAAGTCTACGCCCAGTTCGGGTAATGCGGAGGATCTAGTGTTAGCCTCTGTAAAGTTCTTCAATAGTCGTAATGTAACTAAACAATTTGAAATTGGTATATATAACATTAATAAGCATTCGGCATGTCATCTTATCATGTGCACTTAATTGAACCAAATGCAAATGGAACATTAACATATTTATTGCATATCCGACGCACACTTAGGATTAATTCGTCTAACGGCAAAAGAAGAAAAATCAAGAGACCATCATCTAAGTCTGAAAATGGTCAAATTTATAAGTCCGATTTTGCCACATGTTGTGACAATATAGAACAGTGAAACTGTTTGACTTGGTCTGATTATGTGCTGCCAAATAATTCTACATTATGAACGGTAGCTATATGTTTGGTAATTTATACGTCACTGAATGGTGCTTTCACTCATTCTTAGCACATAATGTGTGCAATAAAGATGATTATTATACTTTGTATGTAGCTGAACAGCGCATAAATGATCGGTAAGATAAGAAATGCGTCCACCTCGCGTTTTAATATTTGGCTAAATCAATTGGTAATGCAGTTGAACTCACGGGTATGTTGCATGCCTATTTTTAATACCTGTTGCAGCTGATTAGACAATGATTCGTGAAAAAGCGCATGCACGCATCCAATCACATGATCAATTGTCATTGACTTTGATCTTATGTGCGTTGGTATGTCCACAAGACGGTGTGATGTAAGTATCAATATGCTTCATATCACGTATATTATTTCACCCCTGCCCGGCTAATTCTGAATAATAGTACGGAATAGGGGCATTTATAAAAATGATTTTTACATAAAAAGATTATACGAGGGAACAAAAAGGGATTGACTGCGAGATATGTTGAAATCAGGTGACTTGCAATGCTGTTATTTCAATGGTCACTTTCTCATCAATTTTCCTAATTAGGTCTTCACTATGTATCCGTGTATTACGAAAATCATGGTAATAAAACTGTTATTTGTTAAGTTTAAGAATAGGAATGTCAATGCATATGAATTGCAAGTGTGAGTCATTTATCTTCTAATGTGGATTAAATAGAGATTCGTCCAAATATAGCAATGGCATTACGAATACCATAGAATCAATTATATTGATGTAATGTGAGCTAGCTTACACTGCATAGTCTAATATAGATCACTTGCTAAATGTCTGTTTCAACCATGAAAGCATTGTACTGCAGCCCAACATCATTAAATTATTATCTTTCGCTGTTTGAGGAGAAGATTGTATATTGTCAAGAGAGAGACACAAATAAGGGTTTGTGCATGGAGATATGAAATGTGTATGCAAGTGTTGGTGTCAAACATGCTCGGTTCTGTGTTTCTGACATATCTTGACATGCGCAGGTCAGGCTCTTAACACCGTACATTGCACTTACAATAGAATATCGTGCATCGGTATTCATGTTTTGTTATTAGCATTAACTCGTTCTACAAATTGTAATGTGTGATGCACAGAGCAGGATTAAGATAAATATAAGGGATTGATCATTTGTCGCTAAAACGGTTGTGGTGCTGTCTCCATGTCTCGGCTTTCATGAAATATTTCTATAATTGGTATTTCTGTGAATCTGAAACAAATGCAGTGTGTGAGAGGGGCTGGAAGATTTTGATAATTATGAAGAGGCGTTTCCTTTATTAGAGTAATCTAACACTGTCTCTGTACTATGTATGGGTGTGTTGGTTGGTTGTTCAATTTATACCATACATTCTCAATTCTACACCAGGTATTCACGCGAGAATCAATGCCATATGTCGCGGCAATTGGTGTGGCACTGCGAGCCTCACATAGTGTACAGTGCAAATATTGCGCATATGCTGCCAATGGCATGCAGCATGGTTTGTCAATCAAATAGCGTGCTATGGTGGTTAGTCTTAACATTGCACGCTCAGCTTATAGAGATACACACCATCCTCTAAGACACTGATCCGATACTGCTCTGTTTGTGCAATCAGGCGTTCACATCCATTTTTGACCTCACAATAATATCGCGTCATCTATATTGAGAGAATGCCATGTCCTTTCTGCACAAAAATTTCATATATATATGTATGTATGTATGTATATATATATATATATATATATATATATAGATATATATATATATATATATATATATATATATATATATATATATATATATATCTATATATATAGAGATATATATATATATATATATATATATATCTATATCTATCTCTCTCTATATAGATATCTCTAGTATATATATCTATATATATATCTCTATATATATATCTATGTCTATCTCTCTATATATCTCTCTCTCTATATCTCTATCTCTCTGTCTCTCTCTCCCTCTCCCTCTCTCTCTCTTGATATCTCTATCTCTATGTATATCTATATATTTCTGCCCCCCTTCTATATGAAAATCTCTCTATATGCAAATATATAAATATGCATATATATTTTCCCCCCTTTTCTCTATCTCTATATATGTATCCAATAAGCCTTTAAATATGTTTATATCTATAAATCCCACACACCCCAATACATCTCCCTATATAAATCCCTCTATCTCTATCTATCTATATGTATCTATCTATATATATGTCTATATATCTATATATATCTATATCTATATATATCTCTCTATATATATATATATATATATGTATATGTGTGTGTATTTATATATAAACATATTTAAATGCTTATTGATACATATATATATATACATAAATATACATATATGCATATATATATACATATATATATATATATATATATAGAGAGAGAGAGAGAGAGAGAGAGAGTTTTTGGAGGGTCTGTGTGTGATTGTGCGAATGTGAATGTGAGTGTGTGTGATTGTGTGTGTGCGTTTGTGTGTGTGTGTGTGTGTGCATGTTTGCGCGTGTGTGTGTGTATGTGCATGTTTGTGTGAAGTAGATCAGCAACCTTTGTGCATGTTTCATATGTGAACATTGCTTAAATATACCAATGGCAACTTTATTGCGCAACATGCGTGCGCATTGTTCGGTTGACAGTTTTCTTTCAATGTTCTTCAAGATTATGCCGGATGTTTTGTCACATGTATATAGATTTGTTAAATATCCGTTAGATGATTGACAACCTTTGGTCGTGGATTGCCTTTTTTGTGCATCAAATTCAATGTGTTGTGGGATATAGAGTGCACTGCCAGACTCCTGTAGTGTACAGCGGCTCATGGCGTTTGCGTAAATATTTCTACGCCCTTTGCTCATCTTACGTCTCTGCGTTATCTGCCAGAGGCTCATGGTCTTGTCTTCGAACAACCTCATCTTTGTTTTATTGCATTTTATCACATTCATTGTCATTGATAGTCTCATGCTGACGAACATTAGCAAATTATTGCTTAAATTGTTGTCTAAATACATAGTTCAAAACTGAAAGGTGCTTAAAATGGTATATAGAGTGTGATGTCAAGCCTAAAGTGTTCAAGAGTAGTTAACAGTAGCCTCAGCATTTAAAGCGTGAAGCTTGAACATTAAAAGTTGACCAATGTACGGAGATCTACTATACCTGAGAAGAGACGTAGAGCACTGACAATATCTTAATGTAATAATCCCTACAAGCGATGTCGCTCACGGCTTTACCATAAGACAATGATTCAGTACGTATATTAGCGATAAAAAATTAGCCATTCCAGAAAAAAGCCTAAAAGCAACCCGCATAGAATCTTGGCATTTAAGATATTTAAAGGCACTGTTTTATATGGCAAGCATGAGAGAGCGAATGGTTTGAGTGAAGAAATGGCGAAATTACACCGCTTTGGCACGATGAGTCAAGGTAAAGGAAGCCAGATGAGCAATTGAATCACTGACGCCACAACATTATATAATCCGCCTCGCAGATATTATTTCAAACATGATTTCGACGTTAGCCACGTTTCCGTTCGACAACTTGATTGATAAAATGGGTCCAGGGCAGGGTAGCAATAAGAGATTGATTGAAACATAGAACGTTCCATTCAATGAATATGTTTAGCTACTTGATGTAGTGTTAAGCCCAGAAATCATTACCACTTATTCACATTCATAGTTCATCGGTGAGGTAATTGTAGTTTACAAATGCCAACGCCGTTTATTAAACTATAAACATGACATTTTACTCAACAAACATATTTTCTCTCTGACACGTACTCTCTCTCTCTCTCCTCTCTCTCTCTCTGTCTCTCTCGCTCCATTTCTCTCTCTCCCTCTCTGTTTTACAGCGGTATGAGTTCAGCTTAGCCTCAGGGGACGGCAATACACTTTATGGGCGGTTCATGCCATCCAGTATGTTCCAATTCATAACTACAAAGATATTATTAGGGTATTGACAAATATTGCTATAAATCCAACATGTACACGGCGATCGAAAGAGACCAAAGAGGATAACAGGATGACAGAGTGGCATCAGGTGCACTGCTTTGGTACCTTCGCTGCAATATAATTCTCCATCCAATAATCACTTCCCTTTCCAGATTATTACTTCGTCAATCAATAGCAACAACGTAGGTGTTCATATTGCAATACATCAAGTATTTATTCAATTTTCCCGGTTGCAGCTGCTGGCATTGACTGTACCCAATAATACCAAGAAATCCATGGCAATATTAATTTGTCCGACTGACATGTCTCTGTTCCATCACATGCATGTCATGTGTGCACAACAGCTCCACAAATATACAGATATTACCTTTTGACAAGACGACGAAAAGAAGAGAAGGGGTGGAGCTTTATACTGGGGTCACAAACACGGCCATGACATGTTTGATGAAAAGCCACTAGAAACCTCTGTGGTTGTCGCAGCGACTTAGCCAGTGCTTTGTTCATGCATTACTAATACTTCTACGTGTTATCAACTCAAGATATTTTTGACGTCGCCATATTTCAAATAGAATTTATGGCATTTGTATTACTCGACATTCACATTCTGATGGTAGTTTTAGGTGAATTACTTGTAAATAAGTTCCAGATATGCAAACTTAAAAATCACATTAAACTTGATTTTGTTTTTAATTTACTCGTAGATTCATTCGGTCAGTTCTTTAGTACAGTTCTTCAGTGCAGTTTTTTTTATGTCAGTGCTACGCTAGATAAGTGTGAGAACTGTGTAGCAATGCATTTACGAGGCGGGAAAAAGTTAGGTAATGTGTCAAAAGCATATGCAATACCATCCTTTTGGCCCAGCTATTTATTCTAAACATAAATTATCGATAATCTCTTCCTTTCAAAACAATTCATCATTATTGTCTTCTGTATCTAATGCTTTGTGTGATCTGTTTGATAGATTAGCCAATGTGTGATGATGGGCCGCGCTTTACAAAAGGTGGTCTTGATGGATGAGGTGTTTGGATGATAGGTGCATTGATCCGCTCACATTGCATTGGCTCTTAGATATGGAAATGTAATTGCTATTTTATTGATATTTCAGGCGAGAGTTATTAATTATGTCTTTTTTGTGCGACGACGATGACACCATGCGATTAGTTTTTATTGCTTTTCCTCCCATATCGACTAAGCCTGACCTGTCACCATCAATTACTGGCCATTCGTTCGACAAATTATTCAGGCATTATGCCAGCTGGAAAAGCCATCTGTTGTTTTCGTCTGGGTAAGGGCATAAATGGGTTGAATGGATGACGGAGCAATACCATCATGGGGCGCTTCTGTCAATCGCCATGCGGCATAATCCACAGTATAATCATCTCTTTGATTTGTGATTATTATAAGTAAACCACCGAATTAGTTTATTTCTTATTTAATAAAACAACCCGTTGGATTTTTGGTCTTTGTTAAAAAAAGTGGTTTCCCATTCCCGTGCCTGTAAGGCAATCAACGAAATATGCATTTGATTAAAATTCTAACTCTAATTTGCTTCGGTAAATAATGTTTAGCTTGTAGCCATCAGCGACTTAGCAATGCCAATATTCGACCTCGATTTATTTAGCGTTCACAGTATGCGACTATTTAATGAACCCTTTGAATAAAACTAAAGATTTCCGACATAACAGTAATCTGTAAGTCATCTAGTCAAGATTGCTTCTCATTCAATGTAACAGACTGCACTCAAATTGTCGATCGATTCTCCTCTATATTAAATGATGGGTCGAGCTGTGTTTCAAAATTATATATACACATATATGTTTTTTGCACAATTACTCACGCCCCCTCTCCTTTATTGAGCATAACTGCCAATAAATGTGAAAACATAGGCAACCTATCCCCATCCCCACCTTGATATAGTACAGTCTTGATACAGTGTACATATGCTTATTGGTTGCCAGATAGCAGCTGGCGCACAACAATTGTGACCGACTTGTTACATGATTGACTTGCCAAATATCAAGCAAGAAGTGTATGCATTGAGATAATGCTGCATTACCGATATAGGATAACATATACTGCACATAACAGAGCAATCGTGAAATCATTTCGGTCACATTTTATCATATTTTGTTAATTGCTGCTTAGAAGACTTAAATGTTGGTAAGGAAGAAGCACAATCCTTTTGAGTGCTCCTCATACTATCAATACCGCAGCACTCATCATTTCATAACGCAACACAATATGTACCCTTTGAATCAATACATTTGTCATGGTCAATAACATTGACCACATTGATATATGATTCTATTATTATATTTCGATCACAATTAAATCTACCGTTCGGGCAATGTATTCGTGGGTAGGACATATGCTTGTTGAAAAGATAAACGGCAGTAGGAGGCTTCCTTGTGGACGCTCGTGGCGTGATTCCCCGAAACGAGCCAGAGGGCAGGGATGCAAAACCATTTTTCTATTGTATAGCAATAAGACCATAATTATCTGAACGCTGGTTCATGAAAGTATGTTCATGAAAGTATGTCACTTGTGGTCGGTTTGTTAGAATTTGCCAAATATATCTCAGGTCATGACAAGTTGGACAACGAAATCCGTCTTTCTTTTTAGCCACATGCTTATTCAGGTCAACGTGGTGTTGCAGCTGAATCCAATTCGCAGAGCACTGTATGCCGAAATCCATTTATCAAGCCATATTAAAATGTCATGGGGTCTGGTACGTCACATATTATTGCTTTATGCTCACCAACGTCAACTGGTTTGTCGGGGGAACCTCTGACACTAATATGGCTTAACTGCTCAGATGTGGTCATTTTTCACAATATAAGTATCCGTTTCCTATTCCTAAACATATTGCTTGCAAATATACAAACAGCGGGGTGCAAATGGTATACGCGATAAATAATTACTTGTTCCATATGCATGTCTATTTTCCATACAGGATGACAAATATCTAAAGGTTCCAGTACACCCTTCATGTATCACAAGCTGGCCTACAGCATCGGGATAAAAGCAGCATAGATACAGCCGACCTTGCATTATACGTCTTCTTACAATACTTAATTACTCGTCTATCCTACAATATCGCATGAAATTAAAAAAGCTGTCTTGTAACGGTGCTGCAGATCCATCAAACAGGTTACCTCAGGATGCATGGAACCAAATTATGCACAGGCATTTGTAGACTTGTGAAGTGTTTAAAGTAGCGGTCACTCTGAAATATAAAAACTGTTTCATAACTCATGCGGATGGATTATTTACGATTTTTAATGATGTTATCGCTTAGGCGGATATATATTACCAGAAGGAGAGTATACTTGCCCATGGAGCTATTACAGCTTCCACATCATTCCGATATGCATTGTCGTTCAAGTGATCAGTGCTGCAATAATCTGCGTTACGTAGTGTTATCATAGTAAAAACCGTAATGAAATAAACCATTCATATGCACAAATAAGCCATAGTTACCAATCGTTTTGTATGGTATCTGTTCTTAAGTGGTCGTTAATGCTGTAGTAGCTAATTCTAACCTGTATGCCAAGAGATTACTGTTACGCATCTGATGCAGCGGTATTTGTGTTTCATTGCATGCATGTTGGTGATTTATCGGACGTTTAACACTCAAGGCTTGTCTGCCTTGTGTAGCAGTGTAATTATAGCGTCAAATTACCCCCATATGTGAACTGAATCACCCTTGGTCAGCATTATTTATCCCCGTCGCCGCCATGAAATACACAACAGGTAGTATACATTACATATCGGGATATTTATAAATGGCATATATCAGTTTCTGCTAATGTATATCAATACAAGCAATTATGATAAAACCAGTCTTTTTCTCTCATCGTCCTTTTCGATAAATTCTTGCCCCAATTTCATCTCATTTAAACAATTGGTTGGCTGTAGCTATGCATTACAATTTTCGCGAATTTGCAATAAATATGCTTCGGGTGATAAGGATATATGGGAACGTAAACAGGGCAGAAATGCATATTGATTGTTGGCATGTGTCCTATGCAAAAATATTCAGCAACACTGCATAGGTTCTACTATTTTCAATATTCAATCCTACTGTGCAATGATTTACTGATAATTGGTTTATAGCAATGCCATTTCTCTTCGAATAATTATTTATAATTACAGATAAAAAGGGTAGCAACCCATCTGAAAGCAACTTATGATAAAGACAAAGCAATTCAGCCACATTCGTAAATGAAAAGTAACGAGGTTTACAAATAGCAATGTGGTAGGCGTTTAAGTACATAGTAACCGTTCATGCTGAAGAGGGCAGCTTTGACAACACTTAATTATTTCTGTACGCTGATTAGTGGTTTTACAGCGGCGAACAGAGTATCTGGATGAAAAATGAAAACATTCTCTACTCTGGGGCACTACAACGACGATCCGCGCACGGTGGATAATTGAACTTCTCCACTTTCTATGTTTCAAATAGTGTTATTAGGAGATGTTATCGTTTTGTATATATTTGCACCCATTTATTGTGCTAGGTGGAGTGATTTGATAGATAAACGCATAATGCATGAAATATTACGCATGCAGTTTTTCAGATAGCGCTTATGAAATACTTACGCGACACTATCGTGTTTTATTCACTTGGCAAATTTATCATCACTGCGTCAGGTAAATTCTCACGTATGGTATGGTGATCCATATTGTCGTCATCACCAGAGCTGTCACATACCTCATTGCAGAGAACATTGTGGAATGCCGTAGCGAGCTTGATGTACAGATGAACAATAAAATATAGCTATTGCTGTTTGCTGATAAACATACCATGTGTACAACGGTAACCCTAAGATACCCTCGTCCTTTGTTCAGGCATTGAAGCTAATCTATTCTGTTCTTGGTGTAATTGATTGTTTGCATATCACACCATATTTTTAATAACATACGATGACTCGTGTGTATCGTTGCATTGTGTTAATAACTTCCATTTTCAAATGGGCAGCAGATGAGAATGATTTTTGGAAGATCATATATTTGTGTAGCCAGGTAAATACTCGCAGTCCTCCAATAAAATAGTTTATGCACACCCATATAAACACTGCAATGTATCGAGATGTTAAAAAGCCAGATGGCATTGCCAGCTTTGTATTATTAGAAAAAACTGGATGCATTATTTTCGCCTTTCTCGATATCTGCTTGCTAAAAATACTTTGTGTCTTTGGAAAAGTATCTATTCACGTTTAAAACGTACGATAAAGTCTGATAGTGTCTGTTGAACCCCATCCAACTGCCTATTTGCCGAACGCCCCACGAGACCCTACATGCCAGCAGTAAATACAATCCTAACAGGTCTATTGCCAAAGGTCCGATTCACTGGATATCGAATGTGGTGCTTCAATTGAAATAAGACTTCAAATAAGATTCTAGAAAGTCACATATCATGTAATATATATATATATATATATATATATATATATATATATATATATATATATATATATATATATATATATATATATATATATATCTATATATATATATATATATATATATATATATATATATATATATATATATATATATATAGAGAGAGAGAGAGAGAGAGAGAGAGAGAGAGAGAGAGAGAGAGATTTTCACTTGGTACTTTGAGCAATTTCTTAAGAATGAAATTGGATGAAAGTGGATTTACTGTGAAATATCTGTCTTCGATGTAACTATGTACACATTGATGCTCATTGTTCACCTATCTATATGTTTGTGTCGTTTGGGATGCCACCAGGCGGCTGGGTTGTGTGATTATCAGGACGGGAACGCAAATTTCGGCATTAAATAGAAAACGAACTGCATATCAATGAATAAAAATGCATAAAAAAATGTACTTGTGACTTGAACTTCACAGCATCTTATTTTGATAATTACACCTCTCGTTACCACTGATTAACCTAATATTGTCATGTAGCAATAAAAGGATTGACCGATTCGTTAACGTAGCTTTCACGTAAAACATTTACAAATAAAGCTTTATTCGTGTGGCCCACAATTTCCCTTTCTGTAGAAACCTGAGCTCCCATGATTTATCCTTACTTTGTCCTTGCTGTATTTTAAGTTAAATAGTTGAGCCCCACGCCTCGCTCAGTCGATTATGTTGACCGAAGTTGCTTTTCCGGGAATTGACAATGTAGTTGCAACGTTGGCCCTATTTGGTTCATTAACATCTACTTTGCGCTCGTCTTTGAACGACAAGTAACATGGTCATAAATTCATTACGTACATCAACTCCAAAACAATCAATTGCTGTCTAGCTCATCTGATGTCTGATATGATAATTCAGGGGCCACAATTTTGATATTCCCATGAAGGATGTAGAATAATTCGGACGGATTGTGTGATCAATACGGTTAAACTTCTGTTTAAATGCGTCAATAAACGATTTTGTCTGATAAATGAAATGGCATAAAGCTACCTAGGATACGCCCGGGGACAAAGCAGCTGCAATTTATCTGGCACCCAGATATATGGCATATCATCTATTTATTCCACGCAAAAAACTGCTGATTGCCAATGAAATTGTGGGGAATAGATGTGGTCGTACGTCACTTTCCCAAGTTGTTCAGGCCTACAAGCCAGCACTTTTCACATGCTTGATGGTTCGTTCCTTCACGTCAACAGTCACAATCGTAGCTTTGTGCCGATACATTAAAGAGGAGGCATGCATAAATAAGCATTTAGCACAACAGCCCGAAAACACCAACTATCTATTACTGGCAGATATGTAAGCCAAAACAAACTACTTCTATGCTTCATAGTTGAAAATAGCATGCAATATCTGGTCATGGTGTTTAGATATGTCCATATGTTGCACTGAAACAAAGAAAACACTAACCTCCTTATCATCGGTGCATTAAACAACATAATAATTTTTATGCATGCCCATTAACATGGGAAATATAGCTGCATTACCGGTACGATGCATTTGCAGAGTGAATACAATGACCATTCAAACATAAGCATTTCTCACAAGTGGGTCGGTGAAACTAAAATAATTCTACATAGAAGTAAGAGTACTGCTTCAGAAGAGTTAGCTCTGATGTTCATCTCCTGTGAGGGTAGTAATTGAGGGGATTTCAGTTGCTCTCGATGATGTGCTTCATCGTAAACAGCCTATCGTTACTGTATTCATTGTTGCCATCTCAACTGCAAACACACCGTGATGGCAATCAACGAGTAATGTTCTGACAAGCAAACTCACTAGGGCGAATGTTTTTACAATGTCACTCACCACGATACTCATTAATTTTTTGAGATATATAGACAGTATGCATCAAGTATTATAACGTACGTGCATAATTGGCCATGCAAAGACCAATGACAAACTAACACCTTAACAGTGATTAACGCATTAAACTATTGATTCATATTGCCTCCATTTATAACATTGCAATGCGGTACCAAGGATCAAGTTAAGTAAGAGATGCATAATGAATCCGGATGTTTTCTCAGAGCACTCCATCTTGATGTGGCGTCAATGCACAGGCCTGATTAAGATAATATTAAAGATGATGGTTAGACATATAAGGCAAGGTATTGTTCCTTATCATGTATGAGGCTTAGACATCTCTTGTACTGTGATGGGAAGGATTAAAATCGTCAATAACAGCGAAGTGCACTATGTTAGCATTTACATTATCCAGGCTAAATATTGGCATTCCAGAGCCAGCTACAGGGACTACTACAAAGAATGTACTGGAGCATAGGTGGCGTCAGGATTTTATCAAGTGGAAATTGTGTAGGTTGTCTTACATATAATGAGATGATCAACACAATAGGTGCTAACGGCCGAAAGTGAAGTAACTAATGTACTGCGGCGTGAATTGCTTAATTATTGGAGTTACTGCTGCCTGGTTATCGAAAGCCAACACCAATCACCTGCTTCTTTATTAAATATGACATTTACCTACCTTATAGAATATCAGTCCATTATCTTGAATAAACGAAATGCGAGTTGAACAGGAAATAAGAGTTGAATGTTCTCAAACCGAGCAGCATGGTATAAAGTTACATTTACCTACTATTCTTACCTTGCAATAATATTTCAGCCGACGGCATCCCTTCAGCAGCCACACCGTCTATATCTGATAAATTATGTCCGGTATGCAGTAAATACCAGAGAGACCCCCCACATAGTCGTCAGCATTCGATGGAGTCCTTTTGAGTTCTGTTACTGGAATGAGAACTGACCAATGTGTAATTTTTCTGTAACTGATTATTACAAAGGGAATATAGAGCACCACGAACAACGATCCATGTTTGCATACTGTGTTGGTGATGATTGATTCGTGATGAATGTAGGGAAAAATTCCCGCGATTCGGCATATAGTATAACGCTGGGATGGCCGACTGACGGGAGTGCTCAAGATACGCGAGTGAGCAACATAGTTGGATGAGACACCGCAATGCTACGTCAGGGAGGCTTTCTATCCTCTATGTGTCATGCCCGCGCTCACTGAAGCAATGTAGGACAACAGCAGAGTATATTGTCGTCAGCATTGTTGGACCACGCGGAAATATTGCAATAATATACAACAAGCCATGGTGAGGGTAATTGCCGACAAGGCGATTTTTAAGGTATTAATCATAAATACTATGTCAAGCAAATTGCGATGTGCCAGGTGACGACGAAATAATACCGCCTATTCAGGTGAGTTAAGCGGGCGTGGGGAGGAAGTCATTTGAGCGATTTGACTCTCGGTGCCATTTCATCATTGACGGGATCCCGGCCGTTGCATGTTGTGATCAATGTATAGATTGGCCTACACTGACCAACAGTTCGTAAACATCAGTGTATTAATATTTTTCAGTGTATTTTATAGTAAATGCCAGCATAATGACGGTGATATCCAGCCCTTGGTAAGCATGGGGTACTTAGTAAAAACCATAATAATGTTCTGTGTCGTGGTAATTGTTTATTCCAGACAAAAGCCAAGTAATGTACATAACTGATCTTGTGGTAATGCATGCAATTTCAGACAAAGATAGGGAAGACTAAAATACGTGTATTGGGAATGCATTTTTATTTGTGCACGACACAGCTCGCCAACTAGTGGAAACAATCCAACATATGCCTTGACAGCGAAGCTGCTTCCTAGCAGGGCTTGATGGGTCAATCTGTCGCGCCAAGGGATTTAACAGGGCCTTATGCGCATAGCGAAATGGTGTCACAAGACGAATTAATGACAGCGATTGACTCAATGAGGTAAGGCAAACAAAGCCTATTGAGCAATCCAATACGTTTGATACCACTGCATGAAATATTTCACCAATCATTTTTACATTTTTAGTCATCAAAACATTCGTCGAAGATAGTATTAGCCCACTGATAATAGATTCTATTGTACTTAACCGCACAGCAACTAAGCCTGATATTCTTGCAAATTCATGATAGGAAAGACATATGTTTGTTGAAAGGATTAGTAATTTCTCTCTCGACTCAAAGCCTACATGATTAAATGCTGAGCCAATATACATCGAGCAATGAATACAAGCAGACATTAATGCAACAATAACTATTATATTTCCTAGTTTGAAATAACATTTGATAAAATTATGTGGATGTCTATATATTTATCTGAGGCAATGTAAACAACGCCTACCTATTATGAGTGGCTTACATAAAACCACAATGCTTGTTAAGATCTATGGTGCGCCGATATGAGTTGAGACATTGTCAATAATTACGCAATCCGGAACGGAACGATGTATTTGCGGATGAAAAGCCATCACCATGGGAACATGCGCATTACTCACTAAGCCGATATGTTGGTGCAGATGAAGTCTCTCAATGAGAATGAATAATATCTGCAAAAGAAGGGCCAGGTCAGTTGTTGATCTCCACCGAGGGAAGAAGATGGGGGATTTCACTGGACGTCCTTTATGTGCTTCATCGTTGACAGTCTCACGAGCCCATACAAAGAAGCAGTAATTGCTTTTCTAACAGGTTTATTTGCAGCGGACCAGTAGCACTCCTGCATGTGACGTGCGTAAAAGTGAGATAATAAAAGTCACTGGAATGACAACTGCCATGTTCGTTGGGGACATCTGTTATCAATAAAAGCTTATGTAGGGGCGTGGATGGATAATGCAAAGTTAAGCACCATGTCCTTAGCATAAACTGTGTCCTCACCTAGCAGGTGAGAACAACGGGGTGGAATTCGGCCCAGATAAAGTAACGTTCTGATGTCTAATAGGATCGTTGAGCAAATCTTTCAGAGCGTATCCTTAAACATTATATTGCAATGTAATGAAGGTTAGAAAGGGTGCAAAATAGAACGATGTGACCTGAAATGGAAGACATATACTCGTTATCATGAGATATTTAACCCTGAATGAAAGATAAGTATTATTACAAAATCGGACCACGTAGCCCGGTAAACAATGGTGCAATACTTGAGACAGCGCATAAATGAGACAGAGGCATTTGTAAAAACATATCTCACCGCGAAGGCATCTACAACAGTTTCAAGTGCTCGTCGTTGAGACACACATGCGAGTCCAGATGTGTTGACGAAGGTTGGCGAATATGAATATCTTGATCACGACACTCTGGAATGGCACATTGGTCGTACATCAATAGTTAGACTTTCTAATACTGTATTGAACAGAACAATGGGTTCACTCGTTAATTTGGCCTTTCTATTTAAGATAGCGTTTTGCGGGTACGTAGCATATTGTGAGTTTCTGTATAAAAGCAAATGCGCTCTGAAGCCTTGAAATAAAGCACGGATCTACATCTCGCATTATTACATAAATGATGGGTTAATTGTGACTGTTTTATCATATAATATAAATTGTTTGTTATTAAAATAATTCTAGCAAAGCCAACATGCATTTCTTATCGTTACCCAGGTACCAGGTGACAACGGACAGTTGGCTGCTGATGAAATGAAGTCTTCAACCACGAATCTTATCAAGTCCATCTGGAATTAACTTGACCTTTTTGTACCAATCATCAAGTGCCGCGAAACATCATCCATTCTTTCTGTGTCGCTTGCTTGATAGATCGACTGAAGTATTAAACTCCCGGCTTCTAGTGGGACCCCTCAAATAGTCTAGCATAACATCGTATGACTACCAACAATGTCTTGCTTACAAGCACATTGCGTTGTATTACATGGCTGAAAACGAGAATGTGCCATTCAATCAAGACCAATATTAATGCAGTTTATACCATTTGTATACTTTGCATGTATGCTCAACAAATTCTACTTTTGCATATTACATTAACCTGGGCCAGAAGATGTGGAGACAATACCTTTCCCTCGTTGTGTACGAGTTTTTGCCTTTTGGCTGGCAGTTTATGGATACTATTTCCTATCTAAGGGAGGAATAGTTTAACAGAAGTTCAACGAGTCTTTGATTCAAGTGATAAAGTTTTTAAAAATATCACATCAGTGATATATGTTGTATACGTAGAATGATCATAAAGAGGCAAAGAGAGATTTCGCTTGCTTTATTGATAATGTAGTTCTTGACGTATCCACCTTCAACAATTGCATAGTAATTGCACTCCGGGTTTTGGGTTTGCAGCTATCATTCACATAGACAATACATAAGAGAAAATATGCATTCCTTCACGCTCACGTTAACCATAGTTTACACAGTAATTGATTCTTGTTGGTCGAAGTGGCGTGATTAAGAAATCCTTCGTTGAATTTTTCAACCTGACTACTGCAGCCGTACGCTAAGGTCAATGTTGTAAACTCAGTGAAAAAACTGCTCTCTATATCGCG
The DNA here is from genome assembly GCA_034190875.2 of Urechis unicinctus. Classification (NCBI taxonomy): domain Eukaryota; kingdom Metazoa; phylum Annelida; class Polychaeta; order Xenopneusta; family Urechidae; genus Urechis; species Urechis unicinctus. The sequence goes on along the minus strand of CM067354.1, from coordinate 46,036,960 downwards.
CTATTTGACATTGTGGTACAACGTTTTGCAGCTGCTCCATTGAAAGAGGCTTCTCCTTTACTCACTTTTAGAAAATATGAACGCAGCCTTTACCAGTAGCACAAATGGGGTCCTCGTGACGTTGAGTGTTTCTCAAGGACCGATGACACACACAGGGAATCTATAGAAAATATGAACTGGTGTTCCCAAACTAATTTTGTCCAAAATTGTAGTTTTATAATTTGTCTATAGGCGAAAAATAGCATGTTTTCGCTTTCTTGTTGGGCCGAATTCTTCACCAGGGCTTGGATCAGGAATATGACGCTTTGATGTGTGCATTGGGGTCCCACCGCCACATATCGAACAGTTCATAGTAAACACACTTGCATATCCAATTAGCTTCTCCGACTCAATGTCACTGAGCTGTAGATCGTTTCCACACACAACACAGCCATTCTTCAGCTGTTAGGCTAAGTGTCCCACATTGATACACGATTGCCGTCTGTGAGTGTGTTTGTTGTGACGGCTACACAAGTATCTGTACTATCCTCACTAGCAGAGATCGGGGGAGGAGGCAGGCCGGTACTCGTGTTTACAATTGAGCGATCGGAATCTGGGTCAACCGCAAACATGCCACATGTCGCGTGAAACTGATCATGGCATATCATCTTGTTTCTCCTGTTACAGTAACAAAATGTGAATAACACGCCGTTGGTAACAGATAATATGAAGATACTGCATGATGTATGTATTCCAAATGAATCATCTCACAGCATGATTATATTCCTCTGGACTTTTGTAAGTTTTAATCCAGCAGAATGGAGTCTTCATTGCACATGAGTAGATGTCCTCCAGACAGATTCCCATCATTATTATAGGTGCTATAGGACCAGGGATGGTTATAAACTGAGACGATTATCGTAAATGTATGGATATTAGGCATTAAATGGGCCTGTGGTTATTGATGATAATGTTCACCATGTATCGAGAGATTTATACAGTACGACTGACAACTATACAGATCAGAGACATGCCTGCCGGATTGATGAACTTAAGTAATAAAAGGATTGCTTGCACCAATGCCGTTTTTACCGAATGGTCTGCTCCAGTTATCGAGTCAATCGTTCAAATCAAGACCTTAAGTCTCTCAAGTACATCGATTAATACATTCTCCAAGATTGATCTAATTTGCGATTAACTATCTTCATTTTCAATGAATCCAGATGCTATTTCACAGGCAACACTGTCATTATTCCATACATGCGACTCTACCAAGTTGTTTCATTGTTGTCAATAGCCAAGTATAAGTGGCACTCAAAAGGGCTACGATAGCATCACCTGATACATTCTGTGTTCAAACACTACACGAGATTGGTTTTACAGCAAATAGTTATTCAGTAATGCACCCGAACAATGAGAGATAACCGCCAGAATGGGCATATTCAGTAGACTGTCGATTTGATAATGGTAATTTATTTGGTGAACTGATCAAATTAAGTCCAGGCCCTTGCCATAAACATACCATGTTGGGTGACATTAACCTAAACCTTGCAGTCATTTATTGCCCTGAATGATCCCATTTTCAGCAGCATCCAGAAATGTGCGGGCTGTAGCTATTCATGTTTGGACGTAATTGTTATTTCGATTTGTTTTGTTTATTTTTTGTATTTTTCTTTTTTTATCATACTGACACTATAAGATACATTTCTTGATATTGATAAAAAAACAAACAACCCATAGTTAATTGATATGAGTGCCTCGAAAAAAGCCTTCACAGTTTGCCTACAAAATATATGTAAGAGTCAGGTGAGTTATACGATGCATAATATATTTCATTGCAAACAACCAATCAGACAATCAACTATTGTTGCTAGCAACCAAAGGTATTTTAGTTACCCTTGGAAATACGCGTATGGGTTACTCCTCGTCGGCCTTAAACGTAATAATTCTGTTTGACAAGCACTTGGATTCCAAACTCAGTGTCTACTTTTAAAACAAGCCAGCCAACAGGGTCAATACATTACAACTACAATGATAATTAAAACTTCCTCATTGTTGCAAGACTTATTCTGCTGTGTGTAAGGATCGTGTATGTAAGAATGATTACAAAGGTTACCTTATTTCAACTTATATTCATCATTGGCCGAATTCCGACTTGATCACTTGGCCTGTGTGAGACATATGATATTTATGTCCGCAGTGGCCAAAAGACCACAAAAATATATTGCACTTGTGTAAAGAAATAGATATGCTAAAAGGCCTATTCATCGCGTCATGGGTAAGAACCGAAACTCCATTAACATTTAAAACATTCGAAATTAAGATGACCTATTTGGTAAGTTACGTCATGATATGCAATAGTAGTGAAGCTTCTCATCTATCGAAGGCTGTATGGAATTCTTTGCCACCGATGAACATATTTGGAAAGGTACCTATAAGGGTAAAGCGTGTTGAAGTGCGTAGTTCAGGCAGTTAAGACAAATCTCAAAACAATTTGGCTTCCGCTCATTTTACGCAAGTGATTGGCGTTACGTTACAATTCGGACTTCCATTGGTTTAGCATTTATACTCATCGTGGCATCTCGTTTATTGTGACTCATCGTGACCGGATTGCCGTTTAGTGTGTCATTTGTTACTCATCGTGACATCGATTCCCGTTTATTGTGCAATTCTTTACTCATCGTGACCGGGATTGCCGTTTAGTGTGTCATTCGTTACTCATCGTGGCTTGGATTGCTGTTGTTTGTGTCATGTGTCATTTGTTATTCATTACGATCGGTAAATTGAAGATATCCTTATGGTCTTCTTTAAAATTAACAAATGATCAAGATGACTTTATAGATTAGGTACTATTATCTTCAATAAAAAGCAATTTTATCACACATATATCACGAAATATTGCTTATTATTGATGTCCAGGTCAACCGATCAGAGGTTTAGCGTTCCGGCGCCGAGCAAAGGCGTCATGGACGGAAGGACGGACGGACTGGCGCTGATGCGTATGGCTGGTTTGCTTTCATAAGTAATATCGTGTTCGTCGATAGTTTGTAATAGCCATCATTTATTCCACATAGTGACTCTCATATCGGGTCAATTAGGTTTTGTGTAGGTACATCAATAATTGCTCCGGCTGTACTAGACATCATGGCAACGCACACGTTTCGATTCATATGAGATCAAAAAGGCGGCGCTCAGTGCAAAGAAGGATATGCCAAATTTCTTGCCATATTTAGCAGTGGACAATCATGAATGCCCTGTGTAAACAAAGCAACATCGTGATGGAGTGAATGTGAATGGCTTGTGTCAGCAACGCGTCACTGTGATGAGGGTGTTTGATTTACCGGTTTCATTGGGAGTGCGATTTACCTGTTTCATTACAAAAACATCCCTTATTGAGGTGAATGTAAATGTTAGGTGTCTGTAATGCAGCACCCTGATGAGGGTGTGCATCAATGGTTTGGTGTCGTTGAAGCAGCGCCCTGGTGAAGGTAGGTGTGGATGGCCTGGGTAGTTTCATTTTTAGCATCACAGTCAGCACGCCAACTCACTGAAACGCGGGTTCATCAGATTGTTCACAGAGATACATTAAAACTTGAAACAGCATATTTTCACAGCAACGTAAGATATGATCGAATTTAAAACCACGTAAATGCATAGAACGACCACGCACACGCACTCACAGTTTAGCGAATTCCAAGAAATATAATCTTGTGGAAGTACAGTTACAACCAGGGACAGCCTTGGGTGTATAAACACAACAATCATCTACCAAAGGATATAGTCGCAGAATATATAAAACATCGACCGGAGACTTCATTATTCCTAGGCCTCATTTTTCCTATCAGCCAGGTTGTTGCCAGTAATACAAATAGGATATTCTCCACATTGCGTTTTGCTAATATCGCATCATACAGCCAGTGTGTGCGGTAAGGGATCAAAGCAGTTTAATATATAAGTTAATACTACATGTCAACACAGCACACCTGGACACATATATCGTATACTATTACAAGGTAGCAGATCCTGCACAAGATTTTCTTTATTGTCTGACCATATCTGCAGTTGGTTAAACGCGGTATTGCTACCATGTACAATTTTATTGTAAAGTCATCGCGTTGAGTCAGGTGGCCCGAGTAATTGGGTGTTTGGTGTGCATGGTCACATGATCACTACGCTTCCGTCTCTTGTACGAGCAATACGAACAGTGCTATTTTCACATATTCTTTCATTGCATCCAAGTGTAATAATTTTTCTCCAGCTATTTCTTTGCTCCCAATCTCAATGATAAGGCTAGGATTTGACACATCGAGTGGAAGAAAACCGATATTCATTGGTCGGATATTTCTTAAAGGTCAAATACAACGATTTTTTTTATTCCATTTTCCCCAAGTTCTATGTTTTAAAAGGGTATCGTAACAAAAATAAAGTGACTGCGCGTTTTTTTCTTTAAGAAAAATGATTTTTAAATGTACATTTCCAACGTCGAATCTGACAAGATACCGCTCGGTAAAATTCGTGAATTTCCGGACAGTGACATCTTCAGCCTTCACGGTTGGTTGACAGCGTGTGACTTACTCGTCTTTCTTCCCGGTCTGGTGCGTTTCTTGGTGTGGATTATGCCTTATTGTTGTGCGTTCGGTTGTCGGAACAATGAGAAGTCAGGCGTGAATTTTTTTTTTTTTTCCAAAAGACAGCAAAATGCGCCGCATATGGGTGTCGAAAGTCAAGCGTAAACACTGGAGATCTACCCTTACGACAGTTCTATGTTCTGATCATTTCGAGAATGGTGCTTATGAGACTGACCCAGAGCTGCTCATAAGTCTAGAATTTCGTAAGAAACCTCGGCTCCGAAAAGAAGCTATACCGACTCTCTTTAGCCACATTGGAGTCGACCCTGATGGACCTATAAAGATTTCGAAGGTTCTAGACATGCAACTTGTTCAGGTATAAAAGTTACAATTTATGACCAGTATATGATGGATTCGTTAATGTCTATTGTACTATCAATTGCCTGTTAATTTCTTTCAGAGCAACCAAGTTAAAAATTCAAATGCTATGGAGTTAGCTGGTCTGAAGCTTGTTTTGAAATCCCTGTCTGACAGACATTTGGGAGTGAAAAAGTACATGAGGGAAGAGCAACCTACAGTCCAACCTGGTTTGATGTGTGGCATGTTGCCAAAGGTTAGTTTCTTTGTGTGACTTAAGCCGACACAACACTCCGTGTAACAATTTAAAGAATATTTAACATGTTAGCATACCAAATTTATATGTTAGCATTAAAGACAAACTCACACTTATTTGTAAATGAAGGGATCAAGAAGAAAATACTGGCCAAAGGGAAAAGAAAAGACTGCAACATCCTGAGTGAGTGGGCCAGAAGCATTTCCAATCATGTTTACTGTTGTGCTGCCTCAAATGATGGAGATGCAGATCTGGTCAGAGCTAAGTGGCTCTCTGTCACTAGGCATATCGTCAATGAGCACGTGGGGCATGGGGAGCTGTACCTGGAATTTGAGCATGCACTATTAGAGGACAGGAAGTGAATACTGAAGGATCGGTATTAGTTTTTAATCATATAAGTTTATATAGAAATATTTACTCCAGTGGTAGTGTTATTAAATGAGTCGTTATGGTGAAATCCATGCCCCTGTGGTACTACTTTACCAAAGAAATGTAATCTGTATTGATATATGTGTTAACCATAAATAGGATTGAAGCCACACAAAGAGTTGGAATTGAGAGTCTCCTAAACGACATTGGCAGGCTTTCCCCATCAGAGCAGACATCAAGCCTGGAATCATATCACTAAGTAGTCATATTCTTCGCACCAAAGAGTGTCCACTATCCCTATGCCACCATGGAGGCCAGGTAATACCAATCAAATAACATATTTTGAAATTCGATTGTGTATATTTGAATTGGGGTTGCATGGAAGCTTAGCACATTTGTGTAGTGACAGCTGTAATGTTCTTTGTAGAATTATGTGCTCAAGTTTCAATTCTTACTTAGCAATATGTTATCAACCTGCTATATATATATCCAGATTGCTCCTAGCAGTTATTCACTTCAATGAAAACTCGAACAGAGCTCAAGCCATCACTGAAGGAGGTCAGTCCCAATAGAGAGTGTCTTACCCCAAAGCCAGACAGGGAGACCCAGTTGTCAAGCCTGTCAAAGTACCAATTTCTTTTTGTGTGTACATGCATTAATCTAAAATGAAACACATGTTATTTTGACATTTATTACCGAAACCTAAACAAGTTTCATATGCACAAACATTGTTACCCAATTCGATATGGGCATATAATATTACTAACTTATTATATGACTATCATAAAATATGAATAACATTGATTTGCTTCAGACTATGTACATCAGTTCATTGCTGAGGTGCTTGATCTCAGGCAAAAATACCCAAGCTACAGACTTGCTGAGGACCTTGCAGAGGACAGGACTGTCCCACCACCTATTGCCTCCCAGTACGAGAAACCTGAAAAGGATCTTCTCGTAGGTGCTCACGGGTGTCGATTCAACCTGACCAAGAAATCTTCCGCTCCATTGTAGATAACCTGTATATTTGCCGCCCGGGTCAGGGAAGGATTCTCTATCAGCTGTTACCACACAGACTGCCTGCACCTTCCTGTTTCTTTTGCCCAGTCTGTGCCATATCCAGAATGTAAACTGGCGGTAGGCTAGATACCTGAATAATCTGAAGCAATATGTCAATTAGTTGTCTATGGTTTTGAAATAAGTTGTATAGTTAAAAAAACAATTGTCATTTGTCAACCATTCCCTCACTTGTACAGCGGGATTTTTCCCTTAGTTGTAAGCTCTGCCTCTGGATTTCATGTTACTGGTATCATTTATTCTTGGCTATGTGAAATATATTGTAGTTTATCAATATGAACACTGAATATTTTACACAGCGGGATTGATGTTCCCTTAGCAATAAATATGATTGCTCAACCACAAACCGTCCTTTTTGGTAGCAATAATGGCTTACTTACTCATTGTAGAGACCTCATCTCCAACAGATCCATTCATTTGAATAGATTCAAATTTGGACGCTTCCAGCACATTTGTATTCATGCAGTTTGCCAGGAATCTGGGATGCTTGGTGATGCATGTCCATTCCTCCGTTATAGCCATCTCCAAACTTCTGCAGCACACTCTGGCTGTGTCCATTGGGATGCAGTGATGACAGCTACACCTAAGTTAGAGAAATAATTAAAGAATCATTGTAAATTTATATTTATATTATTGAAAATCGTTGAATGTGACCTTTAAAGAATCGAAAGGAAATCGATTAAGTCGTTTATCTTAAATTACGCAATACCTCTATCATACTGCAGGTAACCTGATACCATGTCATCTTTAATCATTCATTAAAAAGTCCGCAATGGAATTAACTGAACATGATTTACTGAAGGAAATGTTAAATGAGAATTTAACCTACTGCATAGGAAATTTATTGGCTTACATTTTATAGGCACAGAGCTCGACTGGAGATCATTAGATTTATTGGCTTACATTTTATAGGCACAGAGCTCGACTGGAGATCATTAGATATATGAATTATGCAGCAAATCACGTTCGTAAATGGGGAAGGAAAGGAAAGCAAAAACCATAAGCAAGTTGTATTGAGCTGTCTGGTAATTCAACTGATTTACCAATTACTAGAGAATGTATGACTCCCGCTCATCACACCCCATGAGACACGGTTTGGGTAAAATGATTCCTTATCACAGAGGTTTCTAATTTGTTGACACATGAACCGTATAATTAATATTATATAAGAGTCTTTTGTCTAGCCATGATAATTGGAAATTTTAAATCGGTAACGGAAAGGAACTTAACAGAATTTACTGACGCAAATGCGATATCGGGATATAGTTAAAAGCATATGCACAACAAAGTGGGCGAAAATAATAGAAAGTAAGACCATACTTACAGGGAAATGAGTTGTGTACACATAATTTTAAAAGGGAGGCAAAACTTGTGGGTTTGGTGACGTGTGGTAATGGAACGCCTTAAATACGGTCCATTACCAGACGTCACAACCCCGCAATTACCAGTGACATATGGCTGGTATCCAGTTACTGGGAAATCTGTCAGCTGTCTCGAATAAATGAAATAGATATATTAACTGATATTTGCAAAATGTTCTTTCTTTGCAATAACGGTTTATTCGACGACGTTCCACTAGTAATTGTGTCTGGTTTGCTGAGGATAGACCACTCACAATCGTCAATGTAAGGGGAGGTCACTTTCCCCAGACGGGCGAAGCAAATGCCCTTTGTAACTGGAGTGAAGCATGACTAAATTTGCTAGAAAACTGGTGAGTTTATACTGCATCAGATTATGATGAACAGGAAACATAATATGGCCAACCGTGAGGTGCAAAATGAATACTAATGGCAATAACATATGCACTGTAAATATAAATTGCACAATACTTGCCCCGTCTACCTACACCCAATTGAAGAGCCTCTGACATTACAATGGCATTTCACCCTTTTAAACGCATTGTTTTGGCGATCGTCCCCAAGCAACATATTGTAACATCAGCAACACAAGTCCACACTCCACGTGGCATCAGAGGTATATTTCAGCAATGAGGTCTTTTTGTCTAGAGAATGGGTTTATTATGCGTTTTGACCATTTTGGTTTCTTTATTAGTTGTCGTGCGCACCACCGTATATTTCTCAATTCTTGCAGAGAATATTTTAAACTAAATTAAGAAATATTAACTAACTCTTGGCATCTTAGCCGTTAATCACACAATGGCAATCGTGTCAAGCAGCTGACACTCTAAGATTTATTAACTCATTCTGGTTGATATCCATTATGTCTTACCGGCAAAAGGGCGAGATCAATTAATGACAAAGAGGGTTTGGATCCTATACAAGCGACCCATTCGCTTCAGAATATTACATCACAGATCAAAAGCAAGAATGCACCAAACTATAACGAGCACAGTAATATCTCGACCGAGGATCAAAAATAAATGGTTCGTGTTAATCAGCAGGCATGAATATAGTTCCAGAATTGGAAACAACTATATATCTAGTTATATCATATGTTATGCATCACATCTCACAATCAATATAGCCAGTTTATAACATATAAGACGGTCAATTCATGTAATCTTTGCTGGTATGAATGTTGACAAAACTGAATGATAGCAATTCAATTTAAACCCAACTCCTTTTTGGCATGGACTTATTTGCCAGTGGCAAGTGAATAAATGTCAAACTAATTTTCCTTTCTTGTCGTTACTGGAATTGAATATTACCCTTGACCTTCAACTTCTTAATGTCCATAGTCATTGTCATTTATCTTCGTCGCCATCTTGTCGGCCCTGACAGAAGAAATAATTGTCTTATAAGAAAATGAATAAACGAAAGCTGCTTTTTGGGAGTTCTATGGCAGGAGCATCCACGTGCCATCGGTTGAAAAGAAAACTCTGTTGGATAGATTCGGCCCAGACAAAACGCGTTTCTGGTAAGTCATTTTCATTGACCTATTTCCTACTTCTTGTGTCCAATCTGTGATCCTAGTCAAAGTCCGACTCCTTGTAATATACGTGAATCATAAATCAAGTATGACATACGGTTGTCGCTTTTAGACATCTTATGCTGCAAACGGGTGGTGTTTGGGTGATAATACCAGAAAATTCGAATTGCTTATGCGTATCACCTGATAGGATGGCTAATCATTTATTTGTTGATGTAAAGGGGCTGCTTTCAAGGAGCCAAAAAAAATATAATTATCCATGATTTGGTGTCCCCAACAACAAGAAGGATTACAATGAGTCTTCTCACCAATAATAACATGTTAAAATGGATTGCAAAGTTTACAAAGTTTCCAACGGCAGTATTCAAATGTACATAATAATACGTATAGCCGTTAATATATCTTATTGGTTTACCCACGCCTTACGACCCGAGTCTACCTTTTCGATAAGCATTCAAGCTTGCCGAAGCTCAAGCGTCTCTCAAGTTTCCCAGTCTTTTCAGTTACGCAACAATCAATATGAGCCATTACACTGCATATAATAGCCCGTTGATACTTGTGGAAGAGAATGAGAGTGACACCTCACGCTAGATGCTTGTCGTAATGACAGTAGACGGCCAGATGTGATCAGCTCATCATCATGGCAACAGACGCGACGAGATGGGTCCAGGTGAATCATCTCACGTTGTTATTGCACACCTCGGGTATACGCTGCAATTATAGACAACAGAAAAGTGTCTGGTTCTGTCATTAATAGATAAACCTCTTTACAGATTCCTGCGGTAATGGTGGGTGAAATGGAGCTATTGAGCGGTTCTAAAGTGAGACGAGCTTTATGACAGATTCGCAGAAACGGAAGCTTCATCTGCGACGACCTTGTGACATACCGTGCATGCATTTATTATGGACGGTATGATTGGTGGCTTCTCGCTGGATTTCTAGCACCTGATAATCTAGAACCGTTATCAAGAGTAGAGGTTCAGTCATGACTGACCCTCAAATTATAAATTGTTGAGGAGTTGTCAAGGCCTTGCTTATTTCCAGCATTTGCTCCATCCCCGCTCATTGAGAGGCTTACCAGCCAACCTTACCGCAAATACTACTGGGTAGCATCCACCCTCTCGTATTCGGTGCGCACAATCTGGAACAGTCAGTCTTGTTTTCTGCTTTAAGCGTTTTTGTAAAAAACCAATGTCAGCATTCATTCCAATTTTGTATAGTACTATTTATCGACTTATTGGCCAACCATATTTATAACATCTGCATCGAAATAAACGCCTACAAGCGAGGCAGCATTCCAACATAGATCGCACACTAATAAGTCATTGCAGGAACGACCGCAGAATGTTCCCAATCAATACACAGCTGACACTACAGTAACTATAATATTACTTCAGGGACCACAGTGTCACATCGTGGCAATTGTCGCCAATAGCTATTACTCTTGGAGACATGAGTTGGGTCCGCTGTCGACGTAGTGGTGTCGAGGGGGTCGGATTAATCATTGATGGAGAGGTTTTCTTGACCTTATCTTATTAAGTCTATATTTATTTTTCGTCTTTCGACGTACTATTTTTCATTGCCGTTTTAATAACAGGCAAACAGAATGGACCCCCTGCTGCAATATTTAGCACTATGCCATTACGCACTAACTATTGATAAATGATTCATGAATTGCGCATGTTATATAGGCATGGTTTTACATATCTAAACGATGAAATCCCACTTGAATGAATTAGGTGGCCACAATCTTTCTTTATCACTTGAGTTTCGTTGTCTTTTTTAACACCATCTCAGGATATTTCATGTTTTGACACTTACAAATTTTCTCACCAGCTGTTAGTTTGAAATACCACCTCTCTGTCCTTGCAATAACGAGTAGCGTTTCATATTGTGGGTCGGTAACCACTCATGCGTTTGTGTGCGTTTAAGTGTATGTGTGTGTGTGTGTGTGTGTGTGTGTTTGTGTGTGTGTGTGCGAGAGAGAGAGAGAGAGAGAGAGAGAGAGAGAGAGATGAGGAGCGAGAGAGAGAAAGAGAAACAAAGAGATTAAGAGAACGAGTGTGTGTGTGTGTCTGTGCGTCTGTGCGTCTGTGTGCCTCTGCCTATTTTTATGTGTGTGCACGATGCTACTCTGTGGCTTCACACGAGTATTAAGTTCATCACTACATACAAAAAAACTGGCTGTTGGAAAAGAACTCGCATATCCACGCGCATTGAATGAGCTGCATGTTTGTTGTCTGTCTTATGCATCAGCGATGGATGTTGCTAAATAGGTGATATTATGGTAACACTTGCTTATCCATATGATATGTATATTGCAATATTCGACAATTCCTCTTTATATAGTATTATTTATCTGTTCCTTTTTTAACACATTGAGTCACATGCTTACTTTTCAGTTGTTACATAAATGTACTAGGTATTGCACTGTAGTTAGAAGTCAAACATAAGTGGCACCCCAGACGATAACGTCGTACATACAATTGTCAACAACAGCAAGACATTTGTTATACAATATTTGCAATTTGTTTGTTGTTAGTTATTCAGTAATGCATTAAAGTTCAGAGATCCAACGGATACGCCGTGGCTCATATGTTCATAGTGGTATATTCAGTTTGAATCATGGTAAATGTCGATGTGATAGTGGTTATTGGTTTGGTAAAAATCGATCACATTAGGCTGAGGTCCAGGGTGAAACAAATCAGAATGGTTGTTATTAACCTCAGACTTGCTGGTATAAATCCCTAGAGTTACCCATTTGCAGCAGAATGAAGGATTTCGCAGTGTATAGATGTTGTGCTAGCTATACTGCTGACTCGATAAAAGACATTTCTTGCTACAGCTAATACCAAATCACCCATAATTTATCGATAATGAATATAAGTGTAGTTGCGGATTGAAATTGACGGAATATAGATAAATAAGGAAAAAGTCGGTACGTTTGTAATCCCAGCAGCAGGTCGATTATTTATGATAGAACAAACCATGAAATACCTTGGAAGTTTTTATGATAATATAATACACGATTTATGATATTTCTATTAGCTTTGTGATTCATTGCGGTCCGAAAAGCATCTCCAACATTATTTCAGTAACTTATGAAAACCTATGTATTTTTCTTGTATCGTTGTCCTTAAACCAATCTGAAAATGGTATTCTGTTCAACAGTTTTGAGATCAGAAACGTCAGGACTTGTGCTGATGCGAGTGATTGGTTTGCTATTATGTTTGATACTGTGTGATGACTGTTTGTAACATGCATCCTTCACTCTACTTACTGGCCCCCACATCGGTCAATTGAGTTTGTTTAGGGGGAGCAATCATTGTTCCGGTTTTGTTAGACGCGATGGGCCATGCTTCGATTCAAATGTCGGCAGCGCACAGTGCACAGAAAGATCCGAAAAATCTACTAGTTTCAACTTCGGCAGCGGACGTTGCCAATACAACAGCACCATGACGAAAGTGGATTTGAATAGCCGGTGTCATCAAAGGTATACCATGATGAGGGTGAGTGTCGGTAAAGCAGCGCTGTAATGAGGATAGGTGAGGTGTATCTGGGTCATTGCAATAAAAGCTCCTTTATGGAGGTGTATTGTTATGGTATGTGTCAAAAACGCAGCACCGTGAAGAACCACCCTAGGACCCAGCCGTGTGTTCTTTCTGAGAGGTACATAGTACCGCTCGCTTTTATCTGACTTTTCGACCATATCTCTTATCACAGACGCACGCAACAATTGTTCTTTTGAAACTTGTGCGTGGTCTGACATTGGTATGTCCACACAACAGTGTGATGTAAGTGTCATATGCATCACGTATATGATTACACCCCTGCCCGGCTTTATTCTGATTAACAGCACGGAATGGAGGCTGTTGGTTTTTTTTTTCATTAAAGGATTATACAACGAGGAAAAAGAAAAGGATTGACTCCGAAATCAGGTGACTTGAAATGCTGCCATATCGATATTTCAGTTGGTCACTTTCTCATCGGGTATCCTAATTAGGTTTTTACAATGTATCTCTCTATTGAGCAAATCAGGGTAGAACTGTAACACTAGGCTTAGGCATTGACATGTTGAAATGGATTGCAAGTTACGTCAATTATCTCTAAGTGGATTGCCGAGATTCATGCCAATATACCAATCACATTTTCAATACCACAAGATATTTTTTTAACAATTTTTAAAATGATTATCTTTCGCTACTGTAGAATAGTATACTATCAAGAGAGAGACACAATTAAGGGTTTTGTACATGAGGATATATAATGTATATGCAAGTGTTGGTGTCGAATAAACTTGTTCGGCGCTGTTTTTCAGACATAATTGGACTTCGGTATGTCATTCCAATAGCGTGCTAAGATGTCAAGTATTACCCCACCATTGAACGCTTAGCTTATAAGGAAACACAGTTGCCCAAGGAATTGTGCTTCCTGAGAGTGGGTATATAGTGCAGCGACTTTATTGACAGGTGAAAAGGCAATTACGAGCTCTCTCAGAGAACGCCGAAGCTCCATTCACCAGGCGACGCTAGCCACAAGATCGTGCATGAGGGTAGAAAATAGTCCATACTGCTCACCATGCAACTAGTATTATAAAAGCGCGAATATCGTTATTGACAGTAAGCGTCAACAATTATGGTCGATATATCAGGTAGTGATAAGTTTGAGAAATTTAAACGAGGTTGAATTGTATATACCCAGGTGTAACATCTGTTACATACACGCAATTAGCATTTATTTCCAAAACAATTGTATTACGGCACCATCCTGTGAATAAATATATATATATATATATATATATATATATATATATATATATATATATATATATATATATATATATATATATATATATATATATATATATATATATATATGTGTGTGTGTGTGTGTGTGTGTGTGTGTATATGTGTGTGTAATTTGTCATCTGTTACATACACGCCATTAGCATTTATTGCCAAAACATTGGTATTACGGCACCAGCCTCTGAATAACATATATATATATACATACATTTAGCACATATATACGATTTATATATATATATATATATATATATATATATATATATATATATTATATAGGAGATATATATATATATATATATGTACACATATATATATGTATATATATATATATATATAATATATATAGGAAATATATAATATATATATATATACACATATATATATATATATATGTATGCATACATATATATATATATACATATATATTGATATATATATATATATATATATATATATATATATATATATATATGATGAATATATATATATATATATATATATATATATATATATATATATATATATATGTGTGCGTGTGTATGTGTGTGTCTATATATATATATATATATATATATATATATATATATATATATATATATATATGTGTGTGTTTATATATATATATATATATTAATATATATATATATATATATATATATATATATATCTGTGTGCGCAGGTCTGTGTGTGTTTGTGTGTGTATATGAGCGTATGTATGTTATGTGAGTGTGTGTGAGTGTGTGTGTCTGTGTGCGATTTTTGTGTGTTAAGTGTGATGTAGTTCAGCAACCTGTGTATATATTTTTTTATGTGGAGATTGCTTGAATATACCAATGGCAGCTCTATTTCGCAAAATGCGTACGCTTTGTTCGGTTGACAGTCTTGTTTCAATATTCTTCAAGATTATGTCAGATGTTTTATCACATGTATCTAGATTTGTTAAGTATCCTCTAGATGATTGACAACCGTTGGCCTCGGATTGTCGTTATTGTGTCTCACATTCAGAGTATACTGAGTTTATTAGGTACGTAGACCAGATGGTTGACGTTATTATCTTTACTCTGATTATTCGATTTGGATCTGTCCTTTCGAGGATCTGAATCCTGCTTATATGTTCGGCCAAAATATTCAGTATCATACCGTAGTAAGTTGTCCTTCACATTTACCCTCTTTCTAAGGCTAAGCGTACGGGAGGTCCACTGAATAAACCCATGGGGCATAGACACATCGACAACAGGATGGCATTGAATTATGAAGAAATATAAGTCAAAAACTCTCAAAACACCCGTAACGAGCACCAATGCTGAAACGTGTTTTGCCAAATAGTCTATGTAGAGCTTTATATTTGTATCACCTCGCACCAATACACGCCTTATTATTCGTATTGAGTAAATGACAGCAATAATATAGCTATGAAATAGCTGTCCTGGTAACATGAACATATGCGGTAACTTGAGTGTACAGCGGTATAGTTCATAAGATGCCGTGCTTTAGGGTAAATCTAAGGTTGTTCATAAAGGGGGTCATGAGATTGGCAACAATAAAGCTATGTTTATATAACACAAGGAAGATCAAATCGTGATATGTTAGAATGTTTGCGCAGTACAAACGAGCAACCTTGCTTCTTGTAATATCACCATTGTATTGTAAAAGAATATTCCTGTGTCATGATACATCCAGCCAGTACAATCCAAGCCAATTGCTTTCCAAAGATGATATTTGATCGCCATAGAAAATGCAAGGCTGATTTCATCAATGATACTCGTGCCGTTTTGGTAGCGACCTTGGTAGAGCATTACTACATCAAATTATGCATTGTATATCTCCATCTTCCATGTTCAGGTAAACACTTTCAGCTAATAAATAATTTAATGATGTATCCTCCAAACGTTCAAGTGTGTAATGCATGTATTGGTTAATATGAGATCACTCTTTATTCGATCTGTGATATGATCCTTACCCTCTCTCAGTTCTGCTGCTGGCATGTCATTGAGTATCAATGCCAATGGTCGAGTCGGTTGGCGGCGCACTGCCAGACTCACGTAGTGTACATAGGCTCATGCATTTTGAGTAAATATTTATCTGCGTTATCTGTCATCTCATGACCCTGTCTTCAAACAGCTTTATCTTCGATTTGTTCCATTATATTCGATTAATTATCGTCGATAGTCTCACGCTGACGAACTGTTGCAAATCAGTGTTTCATTTTTTGCTTAAATATGACATTAAAAACTGAAAGGTGCTTAATATGGTTTATAGAGTGTGACGTTAAGCCGATAGCTACAAGAGTAGTTAACAGTAAACTCAACAATTCAAGCTTAAGACATAAACATTAAAAGTTGACCAATGTAAGGAGATCTACTTTACCAAAGAACAGACTGACAATACCTTAATGCAACACCCCTATAAGCAATGTCGCTCACGGCTTCACCATAAGACAAGGATTCGATGCAATTCAGTACGTATATTGGAGATAAATAGTTATTCTTTAAAAAAAACATAAAAGCAACCCGCATGGAATCTTGACATTTAAGATATTTAAAGGCACTGCTTTATATGGCAAGCACGAGGAGGAAAGAATGGTATGAGTGACGAAATGGCGAAATTACACCGCTTTGGCACGATAAGTTAAGGTACAGGAAGCCAGATGAGCAATTGAATCACTTACGCCACAGCATTATATAACCCGCCCTGCAGATAATTATGGGACCTGTGTCGTTAACCAAATGTACATTTGACATCGGCTTTAACTTTACTTCAGGACGCACATGATGAAGAATGTGGGGATAGATGTACATTATTAAAGCATGCCACATGTTCATCATCGTATCGACATACGGTAGCAAAGAACCATAAGTTGCGATAATTGCGTCTAATGCCTCATAGCATATCTTTGATGATACAGCCCTGCCTAATTCACTTATTTAACCCTCAAACATAAAACAAAAAATCACTATAATGACAGGTATGACAGACCCTCAACATGGCGATCCAAAGGGACCTAAGAGGATAACAGGATGACAGATTGGCATCAGGTGCACTGCTTTGGCTCCTGCGATGCAATATTGTTCTACATCCAATAATCACTTCCCTTTCCAGAGGATTACTTCGTAAATCAATGGCAACAAAGTAGATGTTCATGTTGAAATACATGAAGTATTTACTAAATTTTCCCGGTTGCAGCTGCTGGCATTGGCTGTATCCAATAGTACCCACAAATCCATGGCAATATCAATTAGTCCGTCTAACATGTTTCTGTTCCATCACATGCTTGTCACGTATGCACAACAGCACCACAAATATACAGATAATACCTTTTGACAAGATGATGAGAAGAAGGGAAGGAGTGGAGCTTTATATTGGGGTCACAAACACGGCCATGACACGTTTGGTGAGAAGCCACTAGATCCTCTGTGGTAGTCGCAGCTACTTAGCCAGTGCTTTTTTCATACGTTACTAATACTTCTACACAGGACATATTTGACGTCGCCATATGTTAAACATAACACATGGTATGGAATGTATGGTATTTGTATTACTTGACATTCACATTCTGAAGGATGTTTTAGGTAAATTACTTGTTAATAAGTTCCAGATATGCGAAATTCAAAATCACATTATACTCGATTTTGTTCTTAATATACCGTAGATTCATTCTGTCAGTACAAAGTTTCTCTAGTGCAGGTATTTTATGTCGTTTAGTGCTAGATTAGTGTGAGCCACATATGTTATGGTGAGATTTATTTCGAGAACTGCGTAGCAATGCAATGACGAGGCGGAGGTAATGTTAGGCCCAGCCGTTTATTTTAAGTGTCAATGCTTAACAGTCTCTTCCTTTCAAAACATTTCATCATTATTGTCTTCTATATCTAATGCTTTGTGTGATCTGTTTGATAGATTAGCCAATGTGTGATGATGGGCCGCGCCTTACAAAAGGTGGTCTTGATGGATGAGGTGTTTGGATGATAGGTGCATTGATCCGCTCACATTGCATTGGCTCTTAGATATGGAAATGTAATTGCTATTTTATTGATATTTCAGACGACAGTTATTCATTAGTCTTTCTAGTACGACGATGCTGACAAGTAGAAAACACCATCCGATTACTTTCCTCCCATATCAACTAAGCCTGACTTGTCACCATCAATTACTGACATTCGTCCGACAAATCATTGAGGCATTATGCCAGTTGGAAAGGCCATCTTGTGTTTCCGTCTGGAGAAGGGCATAAATGGGTTGAACGGATGAGGGAGCAGTTCGTTGTAACACCATCACAGGGCACTTCTGTCAATCGTCATGCAGCACAATCTACATAACCAGTATAATCATCTCTTTGATTTGTGATTGCTAAAAATACACTACCGGATTAATCGGTTTATTTCTACATTAATTGTCTTTGTTCAAAAATCGGTTTCCCAGCCAAAAAAACAAGCATTTGATTAAAATCCTGACCCTCATTTACTTCAGTAAATCATGTTTAGCTAATCAGCATCAACGACTTTGCAATGCCAATCTTTCACGTAGAATTATTAAGTGTTCACATGATGCGTCTATTCAGACAGATTTTCAATGAACCCTTTAAGTAAGCCTGAAGATTTCCAACAGTGTAAAAGTCTTTAAATCTCAATGTGACAGGACGCACTCAAATTGTCGATTGATTCACCCCTAGATATATCTTGTAAATCACAGACACTCAACTTATCTAATTTGTGCGTTAGTTTTGGTCGTGCAAATTCCTTTTTCTGTCTCTGAAAAAGTACTGTCTTAAAATAGTGTACTTATGATTATTGAATGCCAGAATGCAGCACGCGCACAACAATTGTGACCGGCTTGTTTTATATAGTTTTATGAACATGCTCGACTTGCCAGATATCAAACAGGAGGTGTATGCATTGAGATTAATCTACATTACAGAAATAGGATAACTTTTACTTGATATTTCGGTCCAAAATTATCGAATAATTGTTAATTACTGCTGTAGAGGAATTTATTATTGGTAAGAAAGAAGCACAGTCCTATTGAGTTATCCTCATTCTATCGGTACTGCAGCACTCATCATTTCATAACACAACTAATTATCTACCTTTTGAATCAATACATTTGTCATGGTCAATAACATTGACCAAATTGATATATGATTCTATTATTTTATTTCGATAACAATTAAATCTACTGTTCGGGCAATGTTTTCGTGGGTAGGACATATGCTTGTTGAAAAGATAAACGGCAGTAGGAGGCTTCCTTGTGGACGCTCGTGGCGTGATTCCCCGAAACGAGCCAGAGGGCAGCGATGCGAAAACAATTTTCTATTGCATGGCAATGAGACCATAAATAATTGAGCGATGGCGATTATCTGTATAGCCACATGGTGTCACATATAGTGGTCGGTTTGTTAGAATCTGCCAAATATATCCCAGGTCATGACAAGTCGGACAAAGTAATCCGTCTTCCTTTTAGCCACATGCTTATTCATGTCAACGTGGTGTTGCAGCTGATTCCAATTCGCAGAGCACTGTATGCCGAAATCCATTTATCAAACCATATTAAATTGTCATGGTTTCTGGTACTTCACATCATATTGCATTGTGCTCACCAACGTCACCTGGACCTATGAGATGAAGTGGTTTGGTCGAGGAATCTCTGACACTAATATGGCTTAACTGCTCCGCTATGGGCAGTATCCACCATATAAGTATCCATTTCCTGTTCCTAAACATATTGCGTGTATATTCACAAAACCAAGCAAGGCAAATAGCGGAATGCAAATGGCATACGCGAATTACTTCTTTTATATTCATGTCTATTTGCAATCCATACAGGATGGCTAATATTTGGAGGCTCCCAATGGATGTTTCACGCGCTGGTATACAGCATCGGGATCAAGGCAGAATAGATGCTACCGACCTTGCATTATATGTCTTCTCACAAACACTTGATTAATCGTCTTTCCTGCAATATTGCTTTAACCGAATTCATCAAAGGGTGTATTGTAATGGTGCTGCATATCCATTTAATAGGTTACCCCAGGTTGCATGGAACTTAATTATACTTTGCAGACTGATGGAGCGTCTATACTAGCGGTAACTCTGACATATAACATTGTTTCACTCTTTTAGACACTTTACAACATATCAGACTTTTAGGATAAATCACATTATTAAAATTAAACGTAATAAATCGTCTATAAACCCAAAAGGTTTCACATTTAGTTTGCACCATTACATCGCAAATGAACTCTCTCTATCTATTGAAATCGTTATACGACCTTCACGAATCTAGATCCGGCATATACTTTAAGCCCGTGTACATTTTAGCAGACCCAATATCAGATCACCCGGCTCCAATATCGATTGGATGTCATACTGATATTAAAGCAAACTTTACGAGATCGATATGCCGAAGGGTCATCGAAAGGTCTGCAACGAGATGTTTGAAAGTACCGGTAGGTATTTAATAAACAGAATCTCATTACAAAGGGGGGCACCACTTCTACCATATTCTTGAACAAATAACTCTTAAAAGACTATAAACGTTTTCATTGAGTTTGAATACTAACGGTTGTATCGTTATTGAGCACTGGTTATTGTGGCGTAGCAATGCAATGTTATATTGCTACTTTGCCGTTAGTGATACAAGAACATAAAGAATAACTCCAGTCACTATTCCTCTTATTCAAAGTTCATCCTCTTAAGCAATACTGACACAGTTTTAAAAGGCGACCAATAAGCTTATGGATGAGTTAAAATTCTTGTGATGGACGCCATTAATAATGATGTATCACTCAACTTGATCACAACAATATATATATATATATATATATATATATATATATATATATATATATATATATATATATATATATATATATATATATATATATATATATATATATATATATATATATATATATATATATAATGCACAAAGTATGTTTGTCCACGCACACCTTAGAGCCTCGGAGAACGCATAGCTTATTTGCCATTGCTTTGCCAAGTATACACATGATGCTTCTATTAATATCTCATGCTGATGGGATACTTATGATTTACACTACCAGACGGAGAGTTTACTAACCCGTGGCGCTATTACAGCTTCCACATCGTTCCGAATCGCATTTAGGCAACAGCGAGACCATTTCAGTTGAAATTTGTCTGTTGGCTGATGGTAAGCATTGCAATGTACACGGATATACAATAAATATGCTATGGGTGATAAGGACATATGGGAACGTAAGCATAGAAGAAATGCACCTTGATCGTTGGCATGTGTCCTATGCGAAATTAACCAGCAATACTGCATAGATTCTACTATACGCAAGATTTCACCGTGCTGCGCAATGATTTACTTATCATTGGTTTATAAGAATACCATTTCTCCTAAAATGAATGCATAATTATCTTAAAATACTGATAAAAAGGGTAGCAACCCAACTGAAAGCAACTTATGGTAAAGACAAGTTAAATATGTTAAGCTGAGCTGCTTTTCCAGGAATAGACAATGTAGTTGCAACGTTGACCCTGTTTGGCTAATTAACTTTGGGTTCGACTTTGAACGACAAGTAACATAATCTGAAGTTCAGTACGTACATCAAGTCCCAACTAAGCAATTGCCAACTCACTTTATGTCTGATTAGATTATTCAGTGACCACAATGTCGACATTTCTATGAAGGATGTGGATTAAAATAGTAGGACGAATTGTGTGATCAATACGGTTTAAATGGGTCGATGTAGGATTTTGTTTGATAAATAAACTGGCATGCTACAGCTACATGGGATATTTGTTTGAATAAATTGTGACAACGGTGTTTCGTCAATTTAAGGGTCATCTACATAATGATTAGTTTTGTAGTCTTGCACACTGATTAGTAACAGCCATGTTCATCTGCAATAATTTGTATGCAACAATTTTGTGCATTATGATGAGGTTTCCAAATTGTTGGGGAATTATGCAACATCGCATTATCGAGTCAATTGTGCGTTGGTAACCTTGCATGGTGTGTGTGTGGATGTGTGTATATGTGTGTGTATGTGTGCTTGTGAGAGAGAGAGAGGGTTTTTTTTGTACCAAAGCGTCACAATAACACATTAAGTTCAACTCGTATGCAGATATCGATACAACAAACTGACTCACACATTAACGTAAGAGAATCAAGCTGCCTGGAAGCAATTTGACGCTTCAGTGATTGAACAATAATCGGTGTAAGTCTGCTTTGGACGTAACAAATGTTTATTCGTGAATGAAACAATGGCTACCTTTGCGCTTGATTAATTTATACATTGGGTAAACACTGTAAAAACGAATCAACGTGACAAACAGAAAGTGGAAACCATCCTACCACAGACTTTTTTACAAATGACCCATTACTGCTATGTTGCTGCTTCTCGTAAAGCATTCGAACCCATGTGATAGGTATTAATACGGCCGATCATTTATTGCGAAATACATATCATCTCCTTTTGATACAATGGCCCGAAAGCTCATCAGCCATCGGTTCTCAGTAAATGCTAATGGTGGGATTGGGAAAGATTATAAAATGTTAATCATTTCGCTATCACATGTTTGTCACCACGCAAAACAGTAAGCATAGTTCTCGTTTCACAATAACTATGCCTCATGATAGATCTTTATATAGCAAGCAGTTGTAGCCAGGTATAAGGCGCTCGTGGTCAGCATGAATGGTAAAGAGTCAAGGACCGACGAAAGAACTTCGTTTTGCTCAGTGGTATATGGTACTTTTGCCTCTTGAACAATATTACCACCACATCATCATACCGTCTGACGCCTAACGCCGCGTTACTCGTCTGATTCCTGAACGCAAGGTGACGGTTCTTTGACACACATGTTTTCACTGACGTTCAAATTACGGAATATTTACATTTACAGCACAATGCGATGGTTTTCAGGAAATGCAACTATCGCTTTTATTGATTCTTCTGATTAGAGTAATTGATACGCTGTCTGGAGTCATCAGTTTGTTTGACGGTGAAAAACAGTGGGGGAAAAACATGAGATGTGTTCCCTTTGCTTCTTCTCCTTCTTTGATCAAGACTGACTTAGCACCATCAGTATCTGACCATCCGTCAGAGACGTTATTCAGGCAACATGCCAGCGGGGTAAGGCCGAATATTGATTCCGTCAGGGGAAAGAGAGAATTCGGTCGAATGGCTGAAAGAACATGTCAATGCGATGCCATCATACAGCGCTTCGACCACCAATTACTACACAGCACAATCCATGTAAGGAGTACATATTTTTGATCGATAAATACAAAATTAGTTTATCACCTTCATTTCCCAAGGCAATAAAGCATCTTATATAGCCCAAAAGACCAACAGTAGATCGGATACTCCCTTGTTGGTCTAACAGGAAACCCCACTTTTATTGGTAGATTGACAAACATGCTTAACTTATCATCACTTATCACGTTCAAAATACGAACTGAGAAGAATTTAAAGCAACCTACGGTGAGAGTATTGACTGACAGTACGAACTGAGAAGAATTTAGAGCAACCTACGGTGAGAGTATCGACTGACAGTACGAACTGAGAAGAATTTAAAGTAACCTACGGTGAGAGTATCGACTGAATTTAATAGCTCTGTTTTCTTTTTATCAAATCTCCGGGCGATCACTTCATAATACCGATTGCTTATTAAATTGGACTTGTTAAATGTAGTTGACATCGTGAAAGTAAGATCTTATACCATAATGTGCATTTGGTTGAATTCTGGTCCCCTATATACTTCAGTAAAACTGTTTTCCTAGTGGCAGTTTGTAATTTTAAGACAGATTTATAAAAAGATCGCATAATGCGACTTATATATTTAGACAAATATTCAGTAAACGTCAGTGCACAATATTCTGCGTTTCCACGGCGTTGTGAAATTTCTCAGAGATCCGTGGGAGTTCTGAATTATTTACAATTTTTCACAAGATGTAGATTTCTAGGCGTCCTTATGGGGACTAAGGCTTTTCTACGGGGCGCCCTTGGCATGCTACAGCGATCCCACGGAGTTCTAGTTGGCGATTGACTGCGTCCTCACACAGTTATCATGGAGTGCTGGGAGTTGCCACAGTGCGTCCAGGGAGCTGACGGCGTGCCCAAAACGTTCGTATTACGCCAAGTGTATACATACACCATCATTAGTTGCCATTTCGTTCGTCGCATATTCACTTAAAAAAAACATCTTGGCCGGCAAGAGGGGTACTAGAGGCAGAATAAAGAAGACAACCAAGGATCCCAGTCCACCGCCATCGCATCATCAAGCAGGGGAGGAGTCACCTCATCAAGCAGGGTAGGAGTCACCTCACTAAGCAGGGGAGGAGTCACATCCGACCTCTCGGGAAAGCAGTCCATCCAACTTGTCTACGTCACACATTCCATCCACCCACACAGACACTGCGTCCGTACTGCGATCATGTGCGTCCTTGGTGCTCCCAAAGAGAGTAGGAGACCTTGCTGCACTGCTACGGCGACCCCGACGCGTCAAATGGCGATGCCACCGCGTTGTTGCGGCGCTGTAGGAGACCCTACTGCACACACCTCGGCGTTCTGCATTTTCCCTTGATTACGCGGGATCGCAGACTGATACTGCGACAATTTTACAGATATTAACCTCACTCTAACCTCAACTTAAAGGTGTCGTATTTTCAGCTCAACTGCTACAGTAGGTGCATGGAACTAAGTTTTTTTCATCGTCAGAACCAAAATACATCGTTTAACAAAATGAATACACCTTTTTATCTTTGACATTTGAGTCTAGATTGGTCTTTGCTACTAGACATCGATATTTGAGTCATAGATTACAGTAGGCGAAAGGAGAAAGCAGATGAACCTAGACACCCACTGGTGTTTTTCAATAACCAAGAGAATCATCTTCCGTTATTAAAGAAGTATAACTTCTCTTTATACCTCTGGGTTTTTCTTCTGACACCTAATGGGGTGGAGGGTAGCGTTTCACTATGGAAACATGTACATGTATCAGCAACTATAGCGAGAACACCCTCTGACAAATCAGGCATTAGACCCACATTATTCAGCAATTAGATTGTTCAAAGTATATATAGGTACTTCTCATGTACTCATGGTGCAGCGTAATACGTTACAGCGGCGTAACAATACCGCCTTGACTTGATGAGTAAAAGAAATGACAGCCCATAGAACAATCTGCCTCTATCGCTGACACCACGGTGCTTGCCAGCAGTCCCGTCACTGTCGCTCAGCTGGGCAGAATGCTGTCAGACTGAAAGAATAAATTTACGTATATATTGATGACGACATTAATAATATTCATCAGCGTTATCTAAATATGGCTTCTGTTCGTGCGTGAGGGCTTGTCTGCTTTCTGTTGCCTCTAGCCTCAGTAGGTTGCAGATTGATAATGCATTACTACTTGCTGTTACATAACGCTGCCTTCACTCACGGATACATTATAAATAAATATATATATATATATATATATATATATATATATATATATATATATATATATATATATATATATATATATATATATATATATATATATATATATATATATATATATATATATATGCATTTATATATTTATTTACATATATATATATATTTATAATTTACGCCTTAATGTGATAAGTGGTGCTTAGCTAATTCATAGCGCACAACATTGATGATTGTCAATGAAATGGCTTTCTTTTAATTTAAGCCTCGTGTGGGAATAGATGTGGTCGTATTTTACTTTCCCAACTTGTTCAGGCTTACAAGCCAGCACCCTAACCTTTTCACATGCTTGATCGTTCGTTCTTTTACGTCGTAAGTCATCATCGTAGCTTTGTGCCGATACATTGAAGAGGTGGCATGCATAAATAAGCACTTGAAAGCCAGAAAGCACCAACTATGTACGCCAAACAAAATATACTCCTACGTTTCATAGTTAAAAATAGCATGCAATATCTTGTAATGGTGTTTAGATGTTCGTATGTTGCACTTAAACAAAGCAAACACTAACCTCCTTCTCGTCGGTGCTTTACACAACATAAGAGTGCTTATGCATGCCCATTAACATAGGATATATAGCTGCTTTACCGGTACGATGTATTTGCAGAGTGAATGCAATGACCATTCAAACATACGCATTGGTGGAAGACTCTCGCACATGATGCTTCTTCGAGGATGAGGTAGCTATCGAAATGTCCAATATCAAGTTGTTTTGGTACCATGAAAGGCACCATTATGTGACATTTATAGCTATGCAGGGATTGGCGTAAATGATGAAAAGTTAATCATGATATCGTTATTGCATTCATTGTTGGCATTTCAACTGTTAACGCACCTGGTTGGAATTCGGCAATCAACGAGCAACTTTCTGACAAGCAAAACCCCATCGACTGTATCTAATATTAAGCCGAACATGCATAATTTGACATGCAACGACCATTGGCATTATACTATCGATTCATGTTGCTTCCATTTATAACATTGCTATGCGATACCAAGAATAACGCTAAGTTAGAGGTACATAGTGAATCTGGATGTTTTCTCATCGCATTCCATTTACATGTGGCGTCAATGCACAGGCCAGATTAAGATCATATTAGAGAGGATGGTTAAATGTACTGTATTCGTTCTAGTTACAAACACCTCGCGAATTCCCAAAACTAGACATATAAGGCAAGGTATTGATCATTATCATTATGAGGCTGGGACTTCTCTTGTACTGTGATGGGAACGATTAAAATATGTAGATATCAGATATGTGCACTACGTGAGCATTTACATTATTCATGCTTAAAATTGGCATTTAAGAGCCAGCTACAGGGACCACCACAAAGGAATGTACTGAAGCATAGGTGGCGTCAGGATTTAATCAAGTGGAAATTGTGTTGGTTGTCTTACAAACAATGAGATGATCAACACATTTGGTACTAACGGCAGAACGTAAAATATTTAATGCACTGAATTGCTTAATAATGGTTATCGAAAGCCAACGCCAATCGAAAGCCAAATCCAATCACCAGCGACTCAATTGAATATGACATTTACCTATCTCATAGGATATCAGTTCAATGTCTTGAATAAACGGAATACGAGTTGAACACGAAATAAGAGTTGAATGTTCTCAGACCGAGCAGCATGTTACTTTAACTTACTATTCTTACCTTGTAATAATATTTCAGACGACGACATCCCACCAGCAGCCACACCATCTATATCTGCAAATTAATCTCGGGTTTGCAGTAGATAACAGAGAGACCCCCACATAGTTGTCAGCATTTGATGGAGTCATTTGAGATTTCTGTAACTGGAGTAAGGCCTGACCAATCTGTACTGTTTCTGCATCTGATTATTACATATGCCACGCAGCATATGATTGACCGTAAGTAGAAATAGCAGTTCACATGGCAAGTACATCTGTATTTTAAGGGACTAATAGATTATGAGAGTGTCAGTCAAACGTAATACAGTCAACATAACAATAGCTAATATTCACTCCTAGCACTTCGCAGATTTTGAGCAGAAATTAATTGTACCATGGGATTATGATATGCTGTCTCTTAATAATTGTCATTCGCTCTGCTGTTTTCATAATATGTGTCTGTATAATCTCCAGTTACCACCAC
Organism: Urechis unicinctus; assembly: GCA_034190875.2. Taxonomy (NCBI): domain Eukaryota; kingdom Metazoa; phylum Annelida; class Polychaeta; order Xenopneusta; family Urechidae; genus Urechis; species Urechis unicinctus. Next base: position 46,009,058 of record CM067354.1, on the reverse strand, counting down.
TTGCACAACAAAGCATTTTTGCAAGATGGTATTATTGTCAGATAATGCCATCTGCAATCGGCAGCATAAAAATATGCTACAATCAATGAGCACGTCATTATTTAGACTTGCAATGCATAAAAACATGGCAGCGTATCTATTGATGCTGCGAAGCAACAATTGTTAAGCCGCGCCAAGAAACTAAGCATCGATCTATTTCTTCCAAAGCAAATACATTGCGAGTTGATCGTGTGCATTTTATCCATTGTGTTGTTGGTATTATTATTAGGAACTATTCAATGGAATGGTATTTGTGGATATCCATGGATATATTCTGTGGGTACAATGTTGATTTAGTCCTGGGGTTTCTGTGTCAATTCACCTCAATGCTGCTTTTCTCTTGTATTTTACCTGTAAACAACGCCAATATTCTGCAATAAAAGCTCTTTATATATTATATGGTTGAAAAGCGTGACAGTAATTGGCAATATCAGTTATGCTGTGGCAACCATGCACACATTGGGGCATCATAACAGCACAATGATTAAGAACTTCACCTCGTTTCACGAAAAGCGCTTCTGCAAACTAACTCACACATGCACGCATGTGGAATGAGTCACATGGAAACAATTTAACATTTACGCAATGAAGGACAAAAACAGAGTATATTGTCGTAGGTATTGTTTGACTACATAGAGATATGGCAACAATATACAACGAGCCATGGCGGTGAGGGTATTTCCCGGCGACACGATTTTACAGGTATTAGTCATGAATACTAGGTCAAGCAAATTACAATGTATCAGGAGACGACGAAATGATACCGCCTATTCAGGTGAGTTGAGTGGGCGTGGGGAGGAAGTCATTTCAGCGATTTGACTCTCGATGCCATTTCATCATTGCCGGGATCCCGTTGTGATCAATGTATAGATTGGCCTAAACTGACCAACAGTTCGTTAGCATCAGTGTATTAATATTACTAAAGGTTCGAGTATCTTATGGTCAATACAAGCATATTGGGGGCGATATCCAGCCCTTGGAATGTATGGGATACTTAATATGAACCACAACCTTGAAAGCTTAACCGGTACAAAAAAAATAAAGTCCTCTGTCATAAGAATTATTTATCCAGATAAAAAACAAGTAATGCAACTGATCTTGTAGTAATGAATGCAGAAAAAGGGGGGTTCCGAAGCTATAATAGTCAAGAATAGCGAAGACTGAAATACGTGTATTGGGAATGCATTTTTATTTGAGCAGGACACAGGTCATCAAAAAATGGAAACAACCGTATATATGCCTTGACAGCGAGGCTGTTTCCTAGCAGCGCTTGGTGGGTCAGTCTGTCGCGATCAGGGATTAAATATGGTCTCGTTAATAATGTAACAAGACGAATTCATGACAGCGATGTGACTCAGTGAGGGTAGACAAAGAGAGCCTATTTGAGCAACCCCATACGTTTGATACCATTGCATGAAATGTTTCACCAAGCATTTTTACCTTTGTAGTTATCAAAACATTCGTGTAAGATAATATTAACACACTGATAAAAGATTGTATTGTATACCTTACTCCACAGCCACTAAGCCTGACATTCTGGCAGATTTATCACAGGAAAGACCTATGTTTGTTGAAAGGATTAGCAATTTCTAGGGAACATGCGCATTACTCACTAAGCCGATGTGTTGGTGCAGATGAAGAATGAATAATATCTGCAAAAGTAGGGCCAGGTCAGTTGTTGATCTCCACTGAGGGAAGAAGATTTCACTGGACGGAATGTGCTTCATCGCTGACAGTCTCACGAGCTCATACAAAGAAGCAGTAATTGCTTTTCTAACAGGCTTATCTGCAGCAGACCAGTAGCACTCCTGCATGTGACGCGTGTAAGAGAGTGAGATAATAAAAACCACTAGAATGACAACTGCCATGTTCGTTTGGGACAATGGCGGGAACACCAACGTGACATCTGTTATCAATAAAAGCTTATGTAGGGGCGTGGATGGATAATGTAAAGTTAAGCACCATGTCCTTAGCATAAACTGTGTCCTCACCTAGCAGGTGAGAACAACGGGGTAACGTACTGGTGACTTATAGGATTTTTGAGTAGATTTTCTCAGAGCGCATCCTTATTCATGATATTATAATTAGAAACAGGCGGGAGGGGAATTACAGCGGACGATTTTGCTGAGAATTATTCGAATGCCTCAACACCCAAAGCGTTGCTTATTATCTAATCAGGCTACATAGGCGGCTGTGATATGGGGTATTTTAATCGAAGTTTCTATTCAACCATCCAGCAACCAATGGTTATATGACGCAACGGAAAATCTGCACATAATGTGATTATGACAAACAGTTTCTAGACGATCTGTAAATATTACTTCCGTTTGTAACCATGTAAAATTAAAGGTCCATCGTGGTTCATGACGCATGGTGGCTCCTTCTACTTTATATTCCTTCTATATGAGAAACTCGCTCAGCTCAATTACACTTGCGTTTGTTGTACTGCTGTGCGACAAAAAAGAATAGACGACTTCGTTTATGGGTTTCCATGTGCGACAGTTACAGATCAACCAGAACATGTAGTTAATTATATTATATTTAGTTACACCTAATTAATTGAGTTGAGTCACGCGTCTTGCTCTTATGACGCAGGAATTTATTAATAAAGTTGTTTGGATTGAAACCAAAACGAATTCGTAACAAAGAACGAGAATTTCATCTGAAGGGCGTTTCTTTGTCGCGGCTTAATAGTTGAAGGTGGGTGCATCCATTACATTACTATAATGATCTTGCTTTAAGTCCAAAACGGATAGGTAGGTTAGAAAGGGTGCAGAATATAACGATATGGCCCGGAATGGAAGACTGATACTCTTTAGCATGGGATATACAACCCTGAATGACAGATAAGTATTATTCCAAATTTATAAAATTGGACTATGTAGCCCGGTTAACAATGGTACAATACTTGAGACAGCGCATAAATGTCTCATCGCGAAGATATCTACTACTATATTTCAAGTGCTCGGCGTTGTAGTAATATACCTACATGTGTTAATGAATGTTGGCGAATATGAATATCTTAGTCACGTTCCTCTAGAATGGCGTATTGGTCGTACATTAGTAGTTAGGCCTATTAACGCTGTATTGGTAAGAACAAGGGGTTCACTGGCCCATTTTGTCCTTCTATAATTAAAATAGCGTTTTGCGAGTACGTAGCATATTGTGAGTTTCTGCATAAAAGCAAATGCGCTGTGAAGCCTTGAAATAAAACACTTATCTACATCTAGCATTATTAAATAAACAGTAGGTTAATTGTTTTATTATATATCATAAATTATTCTTTATGCAAACAATTTGATTAAAGCCAGCATGCATCTCTTAGTATTGCTCGGGTACCACGGTACAGTTCGTTGCTGATGAAATGAAATCATCAATTATGAGTCTTATCAAGTCCATCTGGAATTAACTTGACCTCGTTTGTTCCCAACCATCCAGTGCCGTGACACATCATCCATTCATTCTTTGTCATTTGATTGATAGATCGTCTTAAGTATCAAAACTCGTGGCTTCCAGTGGGACCCCACGAATAGTCCAGCAAAACATATTATTGCTAGCAACAATGTCTTGCTTAAAACAATTATCATTACATAGACAACAAATAAGTTAATATAGGCATTCCTTCACGCTCACGTTAATCATAGCTTACACAGTAATTGGCTCTTATTGGTCAAGGTGGCCTGATTAAGAAATTCGTTGTTGAATGTGTTAGCAGCAGCTTCCTGACTACTGCAGCACTACGCTTACGTCAATGTTGCAAACCCAGTGACAAAACTGTTCGGTATATTGCGCTATTTCACATTCATTGGCTGTAGGAACAAGGGCTCTGTGTCTTTTCACCAACTCCGAAAATTAGCTAGTGCATTGGCAATCATATAGGATATAATTACTTTTATCTAATTGATTTTTGGGCATGGCTGATCATTTACGGGTTCATTGATTGACCCATTCACTGGGTAGTGCATATGGTTGACCCATTCACTGGTACATAGTGCTGTATGGCTGAGTCATTTACAGGTACGTAGCGATATATGGTTGACCCATTCACTGGTACATAGTGCTATATGGTTGACCCATTCACTGGTACATAGTGCTATATGGTTGACCCATTCACTGGTACATAGTGCTGTATGGCTGAGTCATTTTCGGGTACATAGTGCTATATGGTTGACCCATTCACTGGTACATAGTGCTTTATTATCGTATTGCGCTTACACGTTCCATATGGAAATAATCATAGAACATTTCATGGTAGCGTAGGGAGCATGCTTTTTCCAAATTAGTATACATACCTCCAGTGTTCGCAGTATTGCTGGATATGTTCTAAATACATGGCATTATACCGAACACCAGTGATACGACTGAACCGTAGGCATTTACGGCTGACATTGTGATACAACGTTTTGTAACTGCTCCATTGAGGGAGGTTTCTCATTTACTCTCCTGCAGAAAATATGAACGCAGCCTTTTACCGGCAGCACAGATGGGTCCTCGTGTCGTTGTGTATTTCTAAAGGACCAATGACACACACAGGGAACAAACATGCAGCGTTAGTTTCCGTCTCTATAATTCAAGAGCGAATTCCAGGAACACAAAGACAGCATTTGCGTCCAACCTCATTCCAAGGCGATCAAAGATAGCCAGGAAAGATGGACATGAGTGATTGTGCATTTGCTGTGGGTCTCAACAAACTTAATGTTTTCGTATCAGACGATACCTACATTCTTGGATCGTACAGTTGACGTTAAACTACACACACCCTGCGATTTCCTATCAAAGAGGAGTTGATCATGAACTGTTTTAATATCTCTGTTAACCTATTTGAAAACACTTTGCATACTTAACTTTAACTTCAAAAATATTGGTGGACATATGACTGACCTACATAGAGGGATAAAAAACGGCAATCAATGAAAAGAGTGCTGCTGGGACTTCTCTTGTATTGCAATGGGGTTCACTACAACCCGTCGGAATCGACGATTTATATAATATGATCGATTACTATATATAGGCCCCGTAATGGCATGGTTATGTCGATAATGGAAGGGAGTTTAACAGGACGCAAATATGACTTCCATATTATGGGCTCTGAGCTAAACTTGATTTGATTGACTAGAGAGTAAATGCACACTTGTTAGGCTGTCAATAGTGACGCTATCCAAATACAGACAGTATCTACCATATGGGATATTAACCATTTGTTTCGAATAGATGTAATACGGGTGGAATGACTGTTGGATATGTAAGTGTTCTACCCTTCGACTGAGGGTTCCGCCAACGACATCTCACCGACAACCACATATCAGTTTGTTGATTTGCTGTTGATACAAGAAATAACCCCAGCACTGCCATAACATCGGAAATAGCAAAAGCCCTCTGTAACCACAACGGCGCCTGACTAATCCGATGGAAAAATGATGCGCCTTTGCTGCATCTGATCATGCCTAACACACATACACATACATACACACAACGAATATGTTAAGCGCCTGTATCCAAGACATAATCCTGCCCAAAGGCGCTGAAGCTAACAGTTATGCACGTTATACGTCAAATTAGACATGATTGCATTACTGATTCAAGATTCTGGCACCGCACATGGTCATGAACAACAGACAGCATTTAATCAACTGTGAGGTAAAATATCGATACAAATGGCATTTACATTTGTATGTTAAGGATCTGGTGCATAATTATTGCTTGTCAACCACCTCCCAAACGAAACACAACTGACACTACAATGGCTTCAATATTTACTTCAAGCCTCATAATCATTTAATCAGTCTACATGCAAATACTCTCCTGCAATTGTGTAGATATTGAGATACGACATAGACCTTGGTTTTACCTGTGAAACTGCAGTCATGCAAGTAAAGCCAGCAGTGAACTAGGTATAATATATGCCAGTGGTGTTTAATGATAATGGCCATCATTAATCGGAAGCTCTGTCTAGTGTGACCATAGCCTTTGTCTGCATGAGTTTACAACCATGCAGATCTGAGACATATTATGCATAAACTCATAGTTGAATGCCTGATTGATGAATTCAAATATTAAAATAATTGAGCATATCTAGCCTTTGACAGGATTGCTAGCACCAATCCATTTTCACCGAATGATCTATTCAAGTTATCGGGTCTATCGCTCATATCAATTCATTTATTAATGTTTCGACTATGATTAGCATCTCCAATGAATTTCATGGTAATGCAGCAAACCGTATTTCAAATACTACCAGAAGGTTCAATAATGTATAATCCCCGTCCCACATTGCGGTACCCAAATAATAACGGCCACAGCGTCACACAGAGACAATATTCGCAAATACCTCATACTCTCTGAGCACCAGATTGGAACCTTGTCTATTATGTATTGGCTTCGAGTGGATGGGATTAATCATCGATGAATAGCCTTTCGCGACCTTATCTCATTGAGTCAAGATTCATTTCGCGGCACATGAGGCATAATCATTCACAGGCCACTCTACTAACACGTTAATAGAATCGACCACCTGGTGCAGCAAGCAGCTTTAGACGTTAATCCACTAGTCTGTTGTCGGCGAATTGTCTCCTTCATGGTTAGTTTATCATAAACCTATTTACTATATAGAAATGGTGCGTGAATTGCGCACTGCATAATGACATTGAAATATCTGTGTATGTGTGTGTGTGTGTGTGTGTGTGTGTGTGTGTGTGTGTGTGTGTGTGTGTGTGTGTGTGTGTGTGTGTGTGTGTGTGTGTGTGTGTGTGTGTGTGTGTGTGTGTGTGTGTGTGTGTGTGTGTGTGTGTGTGTGTGTGTGTGTGTGTGTGTGTGTGTGTGTGTGTGTGTGTGTGTGTGCGTCTGTCTGAGTGTATGTCTGGCGGAGTGCCAGACTGTCTGTCTGTCTACTGGTGTCGATATGTCTGTGTGTATAATAATGCTCTGGGGCATCTGAAGAGCATTCACATTTATGTGGACAATATTTGAAATTCGTATTTGTAGCGATGCATGCTTTATTATGAATAGTATTGCGAGATTGGTTTTACAACATTTGCAGTTGTTGCGAATACGTTTTCAGTAATACGTCCGAGCACTGAGATATAACCGCCAGACTGGTATGGCTCCTATGGTCAATTTGGCATATTCAGTAGATGTCGATTTGATAATGGTGCTTTATTTGGTGAACTGATCAAATTTAGCCCAGGCCTAGGCCAAAAACATACCACGTTTGGTGTTGTTAACCTAAACCTTGCTGTCATATATTGCCCTGAATGAGCCCATTTTCAGCAGCATCCAGAAATGCGCGGGCTGTAGATATTGTGTTATATTTTTACACCGATTCCTTTTTCGACGATTGGACGTAATTGTTATTTTTTTCCTTTTTTTTGGCCTTTTGATCATACTATGACTTACATTTCTTGATATTGAAAATACCAAACAACCCATAGTTAATCGAAATGAGGGCCTTGAAAGCAGCCTTCAATTTTGCATACAAAAAATATGCAAGCGTCAGGTGAGCGGGTTGACTTATTAGGTATGCGCACTGTAACCGTCTACAGGGATAATTGCTTAATCTCCGCCCACTTTGAAGCTTGTTATATCTACTAGTGTCCACCTCGTGTCATATGAGCCTTAAATCGGGATCAATTAGCAGCCATATATAAGAGCGGATGAGGGTGCGATCTCTCTGTTTCGATATAGGAACGAGTCAGAAATAGTGATATCCCAACAGAAGTTTCATAATGTTTTATCCCATGCTACACAAGAAGAAGCCATGTAATTCTGAATCAGTTTTCATATTCATATGCTCAAAACATTGAGTTATACGATGCATTATATATTTCATTGAAACCAACCAATCAGACAATCAACAATTGTTGCTAACAGCCAACTGTAGTTTAGTAACTCTTGGAAATGTACGAATTGGTTACGCCTCGTCGCCATTAAACGCAATAATACGAAAATAGTATTCGGTATGACAAGCATGTGGATTGGTCAGTGGCTGCTATAAAACAAGCCAGACTGGCACGCTACAGGGTCAGTACATTACAACTTCAATGATGATTAATACTTTCGCATTGTGACATGGCTTATTGTACTGCGTGTAAGGATCGTGTGTGTAAGAATGATTACAAAGGATGCCCTAATCATTTCAACATATATTCATCATTGGCAGAATTGCGACGTGATAGCTTGGCCGCATTGGTTAAATGTCCATAGAAATGAATTGCACATGTAAAAGCAAACTGATAAGCTGATGGCCCTATTGATTGTGTCATGGGTAGGAACGTAAACTCCACTTACATTTGAAACATTCGAAATTAAGATGACCTGTTCACAAATTTGGTAAGTTCCTTCATTATATGCAACAGTGGTGAAGCTGAGCACTGGGCTAGGATGACCTCCGTGTTTAAGTGCGTAGTTCAGGCAGTTAAGACACAAATCTCAGAACAATTTGGCTTCCGCTCATTATAAGCAAGTGATGGGCGTAACAAGGATTCCCGGTTAGTGTATAAATCGGTTCTAATCGTGACAGGGATTCCGGTTTAGTGTGTCTTTCGTTACTCGTCATGATCGGTAGATTAAAGACATCCTTATGCGTCTTCTTTAAATCTAACAAATTATCAAGATATACATTTCACTTAACAGATGAGGTACAATTATCTTAAATCCAAAGCAATATTATCGCACATATATCACGTGAGAATGCTTATCATTGATGTCAAGGTCAACCGATCAGAGGTTTAGCGTTCTGGCGCCGAGTAAAGGCGTCATGGACGGACGGACTGGCACTGATGCGTAGGGTTGGTTGGCTATCATAAGTGATATCGTGTGTGCCGACAGTTTGAAATAGGCATCATTTATTCCACATAGTGACTCTCATATCGGGTCAATTAGGTTTTGTGTAGGCAGATTAATCAGTGCTCTGGCTGTACTAGACATCATGGCAACGTAAACGTTTCGAATCCTATGAGATGAAAAAGCCAGCGCACAGTGCAAAGAAGGATATGCCAAAATCCTTGCCATATTTTAGACATTCATGAATGCGTCAACAAATCAACATCTTGATGGAGTGAATGTGAATGGCTTGTGTCAGCAACGCGTCACTGTGATGAGGGTGTGTGATTTACTTGCTTCATAACAAAAACATCCCTTATTGAGGTGAATGTAAATGTTAGGTGTCTGTAATGCAGCACCCTGATCACAGTCAGCACGCCAACTCACTGAAACGCGGCTTCATCAGACGCTTCACAGAGATACATTCAAACTTGAAACAGCATATTTTCACAGAAACGTAAGCTATGATCGAATTTAAAACCGAGTAAATGCATAGAACGACCACGCACACGCACTCGCAGACTTCATGTCGCAAGTGCATCGTCTTGTCAAAAGAAGGAACAAATTGAATGTGATGAATGTATCCTATTGTTCTGTCACTTATCATTTAGCAAGCGATTTTGTTATATTGGTCAGTTATTTCCAATGCTGGCATAATTAATCGTTATGCAGATTTTATGTTTTGGTCAAGCAACCATTCTCACGCCTAGGGCTGTGTGGACCGTCCACTGTACTACGGTCTACCAACGCACGACTTGGGATTCATTAACCACAGGTTCGTGGAATGTACATTGCATAATGACATTCGACTCCGATCGAACTTCCCCATGAAACACGGTTTGCGTCAAATGTTTCCTTAACACAGAGCTCTCTGTGTTTTTAACACCTTTATCGTATAATTAATGTTTTATAAACTTCGTTGTGTCCTTTTTCTAGCCATGATTATTGGCAATTATATATCCGTAACAGACAGGAACAGACAGAATTTACTAACGCAAATGCGAGGCCGGGATTTAGTTCAATATATATGCACAACAAATTGGGTGAAAACATTAGAAAGTGAGGCCATGCTTACAGGGAAATGAGTTGAGTGCACCTTGTTTAAAAGGGAGATAAAACTTGCGGATTTGGTGTTGCCCGGTAATGAAACGGCTTACACAGTTACCACTAACTTCTATCAGCTGTCTCGAATAAATGAAATACGGATATTAACTGATATTTGCAAAGTGTCCTTTCCTTGCAATAACAGTTAATTCGACGACGTTCCACCGGTATTTGTGCATGTCACTTTCCCCAGACGGACGAAGCAATTGCCCTCTGTAACTGGAGTGAAGCATGACCAATTTGCTACAAAACGGATGAGTTTTACTAATGGAAATAACATATGCATTGTAAAGACAAATTAAATTGTTAAATTTAAAGCCAACTATTTTTTGACATGGACATATTTGCCAGTGGCCAGTGAATAAATGTCAAACTAATTTTTCTTTCTTGTCGTTACTGGAATTAAACCTTCAACTTCTTAGTGTCCATAGTTTCTGTGTCATTTATCTTCGTCGCCATCCTGTCGGCCCAGACAGAAGAAATAATTGTCTTATCAGAGAATGAAATAATGAAAGCCGCTACAATGTCAAATACCCCATCTTTTTGGGAGTTCTATGGCAGGAGCATCCACGTGCCATCGGTTCTTGAAAAGAAAACTCTGTTGGATAAATTCGGCCCAGACGAAACTCGTCTCTGGTAAGTCATTTTCATTGACCTATTTCCTACTTCTTGTGTCCAATCTGGGAACCTAGTAAAGGTCCGATTCCTTATATTTTACGGGAATCATAAATCAAGTATGACATACGGTTGTCGCTTCTAGACATCTTATGCTGAAAACGGGCGGAGTTTGAGTGATAATACCGGAAAGTTATCGAATTGCTAATGCGTATGTCCTGCTAGGATGGCTATTCATTTGTATGTTGATGTAAAGGGGCTGCTTTCAAGGAGCCGAAATCAAAAAAAAATTCCATGATTTGGTGTTCCCAACAACAAGAAGGATTACAATTGAGTCATCTGACCAATACCAACATGTTACATGGATTGCTAAACTTACCGAGATTCTAACGGCAGTATTCACATATTCATAATAATACATATAGCCCTAAATATATCATATTGGTTTAATCACGACCTTAGTCTGCCTGTTGAAGCTCAAGCGTTTCTCAAGTTTCGCAGTCTTTTCAATCATGACATCAAGAAATAAGAGCCATTACACTGCATATAATACGCCGTTGATAATTGTGGAAGAGACCGAGAGTGGCACTTCACGCTGCATGCTTGTCGTAATGGCAGTAGACGGACATCATGGCAACAGACTCGACGAGATGGGTCCAGGTGAATCATCCCACCTTCTTATTGCAAACCTCGGGTATATGATGTAATTCTAGAAAACAAATATTTGTGGTAATGGTCAGTGAAATGGAGCCATTGGGACGAGCTGTATGATAGATTCGCGGCAAGGGTTCTGGTTGAATCGTTCGGGAAATCACTGGTTCAAAAACAAGATGTTGATAAGTATCGTGTGTGTTAATATTCCAAAGCAGTTGTTAAGCCTTGAAATAACATATTCGTCCGCCATGTTTAATTCCTGCAAAATAGCATTCATTCCAGTAAAGCCTAAAACCAGCTCTTTCCATATTTATACTGAGTACAGGTACCAGATATGTTAAATGATAAAGACCACCACTAACAGGATGCTCCCTCTGCGACGACCTTGGGACATGCCGTGCATGCATTTGTTATTGACGTTATCATTGGTGGCTTCTGGCTGATTTCTAGCACCAGAAAATCTAGAACAGTTATCAAGTGTATTGGTTGTGTTTTGACTGACCTTCACATAAAAAATTATCAAAGATATGTCAAAGCCTTGCTTATTTCAAGCATTTGATCCATCCCTGCTCATTCAGAGGCTTAGCAGCCAGCTGTGTCGTTGGCTATCACGCATGCTTACTCCTTCAAGCGTTTTTGTAAAACGACAATGCCAATATCTATTCCAATTATGTGCAGAAGTATTTATCGATTGAGCGGAAAACCGTATTATAACATCTGCATCGAAATTAAAGCCTACAAGCGAGGCAATATTCCAACACTTATAAGTCATTGCAGAAGCTACTACACCATAAATCCAATCAATACACAGCTGACACTACAGAAGTTATAGTATTGCTTCAGGAACCGCAGTGTCACACCGTGGCGATTGTCGCCAATAGCTATTACTCTCAGAGGCATGAGTTGGGTCCGCTGTCTATGACGTAGTGGTGTCGAGGGGGTCGGATTAATCATTGATGGAGAGGTTTCCTTGACCTTATCTTATTGAGTCAAGATTCATTTCTCGTCTCTCGACGCAATATCATAAATTACCGTTTTTATAGCAAGCAAACGGAGTGCATCCCTTGCTGCAATTAGCAGCTGTAAGGCATTACCCACTAACTTTTGATAAATGATTCATGAATTTATGGTTTTACATGTTTAAACGATGTAAACCCCCTTGGATAAATTAGGTGGCAACAATCATTCTTCATCACTTGGGTGTCGTTGTCTTTTCAACTCAATCTCGTGGGATATTTTATTGTTAGACACTTATATATGCTAAGGTTCCATATGTTTTCTCATAAACTGCTCACCAGCTGTAAGTTTGAAATACCACCTCTCTGCCCTTGCAATATAGAAGAAACGAGAAGCCGTTACATATTGTGTATTGGTAACCATGCATTGCGTTTGTGTGCGTTTAAGAGTGTGTGTGTGTGTGTGTGTGTGTGTGTGTGTGTGTGTGTGTGTGTGTGTGTGTGTGTGTGTGTGTGTGTGTGTGTGTGTGTGTGTGTGTGTGCGGTAAGGAGAGAGAGAGAGAGAGAGAGAGAGAAAGAAAGAAAGAAAAAGAAAGAAAGAAAGAAAGAAAGAGAGAGAGAGAGAGAGAGGGAGAGGAGTGTGTGTGTGTGTGTGTGTGTGTGTGTGTGTGTGTGTGTGTGTGTGTGTGTGTGTGTGTGTGTGTGTGTGTGTGTGTGTGTGTGTGTGCGGTAAGGGAGAGAGAGAGAGAGAGAGAAAGAAAGAAAGAAAGAAAGAAAGAGAGAGAAAGAGAGAGAGAGTAGGGAGAGGAGGAGAACGAGTGTGTGTGTGTGTGTGTGTGTGTGTGTGTGTGTGTGTGTGTGTGTGTGTGTGTGTGTGTGTGTGTGTGTGTGTGTGTGTGTGTGTGTGTGTGTGTATCTGTGTGGCTCTGCCTGTGCTACTGTGTGTATATGATGCTACAATAAGGCTTCACAAGAATATTAAGGTTATCACTGCATGACAAAACTGGCGGTTGGAAAGTAACTCGCATATTCACGCACATGGAATGAGCCGCATGGAAACATTTCTTGCTTATCCATATGATATATATTAACAGCAACACGTGATTGGTTTTAAAATATTTACACTTCTTGCTGTTCGTTATTCAGTTATGCACAAGAACACAGAGATCCAACTGATATGGCTCTTATTTTCATCTTGGTATATTCAGTTTGAATCAAAGTAAATGTCGATTTGATAATGGTTTTGTTTGGTAAATCGATCATATTAGGCTTAAGGCCAAGGGTGGAAACAATCAGAATGGTTGTTATTAATCTAAGCCTTGCAGGAATATGAAGGATAGCGCAGTTTGTAGATGTTGTGCTTTCTGTATTGCTGACTTGATAAGAGACATTTATTGGTACTGAAAATACCAAATCACCCATAATTTATCGATGTATGGGCCTAGAAAAGAACTAATGAATATAAGCTTAGTTGCGGATTGAAACTGTACACAGCGGTGTATATGTGTCGTTACAATAACCGCTCCTATAACTATCGTAATATGGCGGGTTTTAGGAGCTATGATCTTATGAAAGCACAGGAAACATCTGTTACAACGAGAGTCAGCCATTGATTTACCGACATACACTCATTCTCCAGCAGACGAAGACGAGGAAATCCTGGCTTATTTGCTACAATTAAATATTGTGAAATCAAATTCAAATGTAAATAATGAAACTGTTATTAAAATGCTTTGATCAAAGGGATACTCCAGAAAATAAAGATGATATGATTATATCATTATTTTAACAGCTCATTAACAGTCCTTATGACCGTGATCACAGTACAGTATATTGCAATATGAGCGCGTTGGGCAGTTTTGTCACCCAGGGTGTGTTAAAAATACTGAATACAAATACTTTGGCTGGAAACTTTTATTTCCATATCATCCATCGATAATATACGCCAACTGAATAAAACTGGATCTTCCCCTTTCTATATACTTATATATGCTTATACAGAGAGTGTGATTACGGATCAAATCAAGTAAACAGATCCAAGGTAACAGATATTGCACTAGATTCTATATCATCTGTCACTCTCTGTTGTTGGTAAGACACTCATTCAGCACGATATTGCCACCATATACAGCCTCATTTCAAAGTCATTGCTCTTAGTCAGGAGAGGTGAGCGTGAATAATTGGGTATTATGACGTGTCAATGAACACACTACCGTAGAACGTGTTGGCGATACGATCACTACATCATGAGCCCCTGCCGTCGCCTGTAAGAGGAACGCAAAGGAGCGCAATTTCATTAATCACTATATTCATATCGATAAATGGCGTATGGCTTAGGAAGGAAAGATATTCATAGGTTTATTATCCTAATAGGGACTGGGAACATATTTTGATACAGGTTTTTTTCTAAAATTACGTAAATCTCCTATCATAAACCCCAATCATATCGCGGGGTTGCCTTATACCATTTCAACGTCTACAGTCGTGTTTGTAATCCTGCATTGAATATACGTGTCGGTAATGTACACCAACTGAACATGATTTACTGAAGCATATGTGGATTTTATCAAATGCATATTACAGACTGTGGCTTGCATTTTATTGCGCTGAGCTTTACTTGAGATCATCTACAAATTGGATACATATGTCATTTTGCAAATTGGATGTGTAATTACTGTGGGGTAAACTAAAAGCAAACATCAACAACAAAAAAGACGCCAATAATCGTTATGTGGATGGTGCTGTCTGGCAATTCAACACATAGGCCAATCACTACTGACTTTCTGAATAAGGTCATTGTCTACCAAATATGATACCAGTCAGTCTAGAATTAGTGTATTATTAGTTGAACACATTGGATATCAGAGTGGTAAACTTGATAACAATTAAACATTAGCTAAGCGTTCATGCTCAAAATAGCAATTTCAAACAACGACGTCGGGCCCACAGCTTCTTATGTCTGTTCGATGACGCTAGGTTTCCTGTTGATACCAGTTAGACCCCATACACCTCCAGGCTTTGTTCGAGCAAGACAATAGCGATTAGAACTTATTGCATGGCCTTCATTAGAAGATCATGACGTACAAATTGATGACATCAGGCAGCTCGATATTAACTGCGATCTGAACTAGAATAGCTGCTGCTGGATCCAGTAGCGTAGTAGTAAGCGCCATCCAACCCACAACTTGCGTTACGTGGGTTTATTATCAGTCGTAGTAAACACATTGTGTCGAATAGCAGCTCCAATGCAATCTGTTGGCGCATTACCAATAGCTCCTTGATGTTCATGACGAAGGCCTACTTATTACATGGTTACGACTGTTCATTATTAAAGAGAGACGTCAGGAGACGTCATTCTCAATTAAAGTATAGGCGACTTTAATACAAATTATATATATCTACTGCAGAGTTTCTTGAAACTGTTAATTTTTCATGTACGAACGCATTTGATAATGCCAGTCTTAAATAATATTCCCAATACAGATTGGAGTATATCACAGCAGTTACGAAACCAAACAAATATATTGTTTCATTGCATACTGGTGTAACGATTTCTCTACAGCCTTAGTTTTGCTTTCAACCTATACCATTGACTATGATTTTACCCAATGCTGGAGTCGACGAGAAAATATCAACAAATGGAATAAAGCTAGGAACGTAATCATAGTTCTGGTATTACATATAAAACGCCCTTCACACTCTAACACCATGTTGAAAGGCTTTCGTGTTTACAATCATTAGTTTGTTGAAGGTGCTCACTGACAATCCCTCTGATGAGAATTCACTCTATGTAAATATTATATTCATCCTAGTATGCGCGCTGCAAAGGCGAAATGGAACTAGCTGAATACGATTAACCGCGGTAAATATTAGCTCAGCAATGGGCCATAAGCGTATAATATTGGTTGCATATTATTGGCGCTGAGCAGTACTGGCGATTAGCAATAAATTTGATATAAACACCTGAAAGCGTTCCGGGTGCCTTAGTATTAGGGAACAAACAGCAAAAGGCTTGCTCTCTTTGGTTCAATGCTGAAACAAAGAGAGATAGTCCTTATGAGGATTGTGATGTATTGTTATTCAACTCCTTATCTAATTACCAGTGCCAGTATTCGAATACGGTCTTTGTCTGCCGGATAAGACATCTGTTAGCTGTGTAGAACAAAAATGAAATATGTGTAGAATAAAATGGATACTCTTCGACCAGGAAATTAAATATTAACTAGACATTAGCAAAACGATTCTGCAAATGACATCATATCGGGAGTCAGAGCTCAAAATCGAGTAAAGTCTATAATGGCTGCGCGTTAAATTGCATTTTCTCCCGTACGATCCGCGTATCTCTTCCACCGTCATAAAAAAAAACAATTGCCCTTTTGCAACTACTGTGAGGCCCGTCTAATTTGCCAGACTATCGGTGAATATTTGATGGTGACAAGTCAGGCTAAGGTGGAGAGGGAGGCAAAGAAATGGAGTATTATCACCATGTTGAACTGTTCGACGCGTTGAAAGAACTAATATATCCAGACAGTATGTAATTAACTGTAATCAGAAATATCAATACCAATGGTTCTTACATAATACTAGTCTCAGCGGTTATTTCAGCTATGCCTTCTGATCCACATCTTTTTGATTCAAACCTTGATTGTGACAATGTTACCGGTTTCTTTCAAATGGATAACAGTTTTCAAATGTAGTGCCATCTCTTTTGTGGTATCAATCCAGCCCTAACTAATTAAACTTATATTACGTTATTATATCCGCTGTGAAGAAATTGCCGCGAACAACAGCCCAAACCCACTCATTGCAAATTGCAAATTTGTTGATCCATATATAAATATATATATATATATATATATATATATATATATATATATATATATATATATATATATATATATATATATATATATATATATTAATATATATATAATATATATATATATATATATATATATATATATATATATATTTATATCTTTATTTTCGCACAGCAGGTGTTCAGAAACTGTTATTTGCTGCAACAGCAAAACACACACGAGAACGGAAAAGAAGCAAATAGAACAGTTATGATAAGCACAATTCTTTGACAGAGCTTCAGCTTCATTTCAGGTAAGCACTTATGATGAATCCCCAATAGAAATAAGCTCCTTTATGAACAATGCAATATTCTCCTATTCAGAATGGCGTAATCTTATAGTCTTTAATGCATTCACTATGCTGTAATAAATAACAATTATTGATGTTCAGGGCATGCATTATTGTTCGAACATTATTGCTATCAATTGTTCTCCTGTGAAAACAACATCTACTCACATGGGATGCTAAACCATTGAGGCTGTTCAGGCACTTATGAAAGAAATTGACGAAGCGCAACATCAGTTGATTTCTAAGGGTTAAGTTCCCGAAATGAATTGAACGTGAATTGAACGTGTCCTGGACTCTAATTTCTATATACATAATTTGACCAGCTGGTTAGGTGTTAAACTCCACATCGCCGACCAAACAAAGGGTAGGGTTGGACACACGTGCGCTAAATTTCTTACGAACTTCCTTCCAAGAATTGGGGTTATTTTGGGACGCGTTTGCAGCCGCCATTCTATCGGCTACTTATTTGTCTTGCTTACGCATGACGTTCCGAGATTTATTTTAGTAGTCTTTTTATAGCCTTAAGCATTATATCTTTAATTGTCCCGGTAGTAGGGCATCTATTATCTCGCTACAAGCGGCACCAGAAAATAGATTTATTTTTCAGGGATTGGACTTCGTTTCATTGGTCGGTTAGCCGGAATACTACCTCAGGTACCTCAGACTCCAAGCCAGACTAGTGCAACCCCTATAATAGATGAAGCTTTCAAAGGAAAAGGTTCGTTCATCAGTTCGGTTTGAAATCCTGTGGTCTTGGTAGAATACCGCTTGCTTACGAACCAGGTACGTCAACTTCAACATTGGTAGTCGATGTCTTTGAAGCGATCATCTGGAAAAGAAGAGCGTATCACTCATTGGTTTAAATTAAAGTTATGATACATAACATAGATATACAAGAAATATCAAAGAGCAGCCGCTGCAAACTATACTCACATGGCACTGAACTGATGATATCATCTCTTCTGGGCACTGAGTCGGTCTCTCTTGATCCATTCACCGGGCCAACACAGGTGTGGTTATGTCAATCCATTGTAGGGCTGAACAAGCACTATATTCGTGTAAGATACCCGAAGCGCCTGTTCTCGGGAAATTTGAGTATGATTTGCTGTGAAACCTGTGACCACAGAGAGAGTAGAAATTAAGTTCAAACTTCATTTCTAACCAGTTAGACTTACACATTTTGGGGGCACAACTGAGCATTCATTCCTAAGCAACTATCGTGGAAATTTGTTATCATTTATCGGGCGTATTTCAGTCAAACCGACTTATCTTCGATAGTTTTATAAAAACTATATTAATGACTGGAGTATCACTTAAACCACCACTTGCAAAGTGCCCCTTCCTTGCAATAACGCCTCATACGAAGACATCTCATTAGCAGGCATTTTCGACCTGCAAGTAATGGGTCCGATGTCTGGGTGTGGCTCGCATTGAACCTTTGTGAATGCATTGTCCAGAAGAGCAGTCCCAATCATAACACAACAGCATACACTCACCTTTGCATGAGACAATGTTGTGGCGTCCAATGAGAAAGAACATTTAAGGCTCAATTTCCGCTACGCAAAGTCATTTGATGCATCCTCTGGCACATTACCATTCCCTAAGCCCTGTTCATGACGAGTGCTGATAAACCCCTTGGTTGCGATGGCCCGTTTGATGAAATATACCTCCATTATCTCTATCGCCTAAAGCCACGCATTGTCAGCAATTACCAACGTCTGTGCTATGTTCCCTTCTATTGGTTCCTACACTCATTCAGCGAAGACACCACTTCACAATGAGTTGAAGGAGTAAGCCACGCAATGGCAATTATCTCTAAAAGCTAACATTCGGGGAGTTAATCATTGGAGAACGCAATTATAAAGCCCAGCCATACGCTGAGTTAACAAACCAACAATCGCTAGCGGCATACAGCAAGGCCTGAGCATTACTAAATAGAATGTAGTGGAATGTAGTAAACTTCCTTCTTACATCCTCTTATGATGCGTCGTTTCCATGCAAGGATTATCTCTGCAGGATATAATTTGTTTTAAGGGTCGCAATCTACACAATTTGTCCCTCGACGTTACTCTTTCTATGTTTGTCTGAGTTAATATGTAAAATAGCTCGATAACAATGATTAACATTGCCATTCTCAATGCCATCTAAGTAACTATTCGCTTCTCAAATACTACGGAGATGAAGAAATTTCCAGTTTATTTGGACCTGCTGCAAGCACTACAACGTTTTAAATTTAACCAATGTAAATAAGTCCACGCCTGGGTTTTTTTTCTATACAACCTATTACATATTCAGAGATATAAACAAGCTGTGTTTGATGAAGAATTCTAAGGATTTAATATCAGCTGAAGAAAAGATTGCAAACCCGAGTCTAGTATTACACATTTCTGTTTCTTGGCGTTAGACACATGCGATTCATAATAGTATGTAAATCCCTCACAGCGAAGATGATGAGCTTTCAAGCCTAAAGGTAGGAGCCAATCAAGCAGATTTCCATGCGCTCCCATGTTTTACTTTCAAGCTAACAGCAATCATCGAGAATCTTGCACATGTCGGCAATGAATATGTGCATCATTATTATGAGAGGCATAAGTTTAATGTCTATATAAAAATATGAAACGATTAAGCATTACAATATAACAGATTCCGATTTATTTTCCACTCTATGTGTTACGACTACGGCAATGCTCAGTTTGGGCTATCACAATAGGTCAAATTAGACACAAATGAAACCTCTTTAATGTAACCTCTTGAATATATAAATCCCGTAAATGTAATATGCGAATGTAATATACAAAAAAAAAATGCAACCCGTTCTTTGTGATTAACAGGCAAGTAATATAACAGACCCATGGCACAGGGTATAGAAAATAGCAAGCTTTTCTAATCATAAACAATCATTAATAACAATTATTGAATACAGATGCATCTGTTGCCAATGTTCAACAAATGAGCAATGCAAATATGCATGATATTAATTTATGAAGGCCAACTGCATAAAAGGTATGGATTTGTTTCTATATCAAAAATAATAGATCCCTGCAAAAATGTAACATATGCGTGAATAAAAACCATTGTCCATCAGGAAGATGGCACTTCACATGGACAGTCCATGGATTCATAACATAACATTAATGGCAATGGACGTTACTTGCATTACAAATCAACAGAGAAATAATGCCATATTTATATTCTGAGCACGCATATTGTCAAGATATCTGGAATTCATACTAGTCATGGCATAAATCCGTCACTGCCTGGTCTAACGTGAAGAAATGTTGAGCATATATATGTCACTTGAATAGATGGTTGCATATGAGTTGTGTTGATGCTCCTAAGCATTTGCTGTTCTACAAACGTTATAGCTAGTTAATTGTGAATGATTTTATTCATGTGAAATTCCATTCTTGCCAGATAAGCTAACAGGCAAATCATTCTATTGTCATATTTCTATTACGAATAGATACCATCTATTAAAGGGACATTGATAAGATGGTTCATTTTGATCATCGATATAGTAGGTAAACAGCTATATCGGGTTTGTCCTTGGTCTAGAGACAGAATAAGTCAGTATAGCACATGCAATTCTATATCATTGGCATCTAACGGATCTAGATAACAACCCTAGGCCAGAAAGTAAGTAGTCAAAACCAGGGGTAAGACCGTCGCATACATTTAATCCTGGGTATTGTGACGGGAGAGATAAGGAATTCCAGTTTCTACTAGGGGAGGTCAGTTCGTAACAAAGTTCCACGCTCTGTACAGGATAACCATTCCCACTGGATGGTATTTACTCTACTAATGGAATGTTATGATTTGAAATGTCTATCACATAGAGCATATAGGACATTATTTGCCCCAATACCACGCTTGTCAGACAATCATGCATTATGTAGGTATCATCATTATCTGTATGGTTAGTCAAAAATAATTGGTGATGTTTTATATTTA
Organism: Urechis unicinctus; assembly: GCA_034190875.2. Classification (NCBI taxonomy): domain Eukaryota; kingdom Metazoa; phylum Annelida; class Polychaeta; order Xenopneusta; family Urechidae; genus Urechis; species Urechis unicinctus. Next base: position 45,987,774 of record CM067354.1, on the reverse strand, counting down.
TATCAATAGAAACCGTGACGTAAAGAACATCTTGTAAGCTCATGTTGGCAAACTCAAGATAATCAACAATACATATCAAATATATCAGGCATTTCCTCAGCTACTTTCACAGTAAGCCCTACCCTGGCAAATGCATTTCAAACATTATTTAAAGCGCTTACTGTCTGAATTATTGAATATATTCATAACCATGAAGCCTAAATAACAACCTTGGCTTCGCAATTGATTTTACCCAGCATGGCGTGCTTGCCTATCGCTGTGTTTTATAAATTCTGGTTTTGCTTGATTTAGCAATATTTTGAGCATTGCTATAACAGAAACTAATACATAGCGTTTTGTTTGCATTGCACCTCAATCATAACCTGTAATAGGTTCATCATTGTGTCAATAGCCGGCATATCCTAACAATAAGTTGCCATGGAGGCAACCAGAGGCTTCATTTTACACCTTTGATCACATTCCTCTGACTTAATCAGGCAGCTTCGTGCTGTTCATCACCAGGTATCTACCGAACAAATATCTGCCATACTGACGGATACAAAGGGACCGTAACACGGGGATGTTAAGAGAACAACAGAGAGAGATTGGCATCAGGTGTATTGCTTAATGCACTGGTATCTTCAATGCAGCAGAGTTTTTCATCCAAAGATTACCCGTCTTTCAGAACCATGTCTTCGCGAATCCTTGGTAAACATGTAGCTACTCATATTACGAACTTTTCACTGATGTTGATTTTTCACACGGTTTCTGGGACGTTTAGTGAAATAATATCGCACAAATCAGATCTTCACAGATTCACTTATGATAATTGTTGCCAAGTAGGAAACGCCTTACGCTCTTTATCTAGATGCACAAATACTTTGTATCAAACCTTTCTTGCTTCAGATTTTCTGAATGTTGCTTTGGTTAGTGGCTTAATGTGTGACCTTCACCGTTGTTTCATTTACTTTTTTGTACACCCTGAAATCTTCCAGGATTTGTCAGCTCGAATGTTGGGCATATTTGACTTTTAACCCAAATTACCTAGTGAGTCAATACAATGCAATTTGTGTGGCTTGTATTTTAGACTTTCATTTGCTGCATTATTTACATTAGTATTCCCAGGAATAACTTCCTGATATATGCACTGCGCAAATGACTATTATAGTTTCAAAACAATACCCCTCCATATATTCTGTAAGTACAATATTGATTTTGTGCATGGGTTTTTTAGGCCAATTCACCACCAACTCGGAATGGGTCACTTATGTTTCTGTTGTCTCGTCATATGCATGTCAACAGCGGTATCCCTTTACTATGCACTATATGGAAGAATAGTGTAGTAATCATGTATGGGTAACCAAGCATGGTGATTGGGTTAAACCGCATTGGGGCATCAAAAGAAAACAACACCTCGTAAACGGGAATCGCTTCCGGAAAGTACCTAACATATACGCATGTGGAATGAGGTGCATAGAAGTAATTTCATCCTCGAGTAACGTTAATGCTTCTCTACTGTGTTAGTAACACATATCTAACGGATAATGATATGACGGTTAACCTGTCGGGAGAAGGAACCTTCTCACTACGGAATGTTATACAATGTACCAAACAAATCTGCCAAGAAGTGTTCGATTGCATCCACCGTTTTCAAGGGGAAATATAGGACAGAGGGGTAAACACCGAGTGATGGGCAATCTTTACGTACGGGGATAGAGCTACATAGATAACATCACTGTTCTACGTAGGATAGGCATTCTACCCCCTTACTGGTCTATATTCTTTATAATAATGTCTCCTTACAAGTCTTTATAGAGCAAGAAGTCGTGAAGGCAAAATAACATTGTCTTGACTAAGCTTTCCTCTTCCGCGATCCCGCCCTTTTGCGCCATCATATTATTAGTAGCATTACCATTAAGTGCCTTGTTGAGTGTTGGCCTATTGATACATTTGATAATGTATTAAATTGGGCTCATCAACACCACGTGTTCAAGATGGATGAGATGCTAGTTTCGAATATTGATGGTATTGTAATGTCAAATGTGTATCGTTTGCGGGGAGATTGTCTGACCATCACATGGAGCTTCGATTCTATGCAAAAATTAATCACCTATGTATTTCACATTCAAGCATATGCTGTCTCGAGACATGGGTTCGATCGTTTTGGCAGCAAACACCGGGATAATGGTTTTCAATATTTTTCCCACTTACTCCGACCAAGTCTGTCACTATCAGCTGCTACTTACCAGCAATCTGTCATACGAACAAGCCAGACCTGTTGCCAAGAAGAACTTCCGCTTTGGGAAATGTTCTGTCTATCAAATAGATTTACGGGTAGTTTAATGCGGGGCCTACCTTGGGTTTTGTGGTCGCAAATAACTACACGGCCAGCACATCTCCGTAGAGAGTACTATATATTCCTTATCATTGAATGAAGCACACACAAATACTATGTAAAGCTCATTTCCCAGTGGATATACATCCCATTTTCTCTGTGGGTTATGTATCCATCTAGATGCTCGCGTCTAGTTAAGCACAGCGCCCCTTATATGTAATTCGACAAAAAACATATGTCCGTGAGTAAATCCAGAAGCGACCCTTTGCGTTATCGCTATTGCATTTATCACTTGCCATCTCTAAAGATGGGTACGTGAGGTAATTCATTGCCAGGCTCTAAAATTATAGAAGATCCCTAATTGTTTGTTTTCTATCGTTTACCTCCAATAACAATTAACGTTTGCTGGACATGGATGTGGATGAACCATATGAATCGCAGTTAGCGGGGGGAAATGGTAGAGTTTGGTAGGCTTCCGTTGATTGTGAACAGTAATCTGGCAATCAAGAGGCTCATCTTATTTGTTCTTACTTCTGAGCATTTCTGCTGATGCGTTGGGGTGGGACATTTGGTATTTGATTAGTTATCAAAGCACTCCCCCTCAAACGTGTTCAAAGCGTCGTTCGTATCCGCCGACAGAGCTATTTACCATATAAGCTATCGTGCTGTCAAAACTCGTATCTTATAAAGAGGTCAGTTGTTGACTGGGGTATTTTGTAAGCATCAATGTTTCATATAGAACCTGTATGTTGTGTCTCATGCTATATTACTGGCACATACTACTACTCAAACGTTAAACAACTGGTGCATATGGGGTACAACCTGTGTCTATCCACATTAGAATACGGGACACGAAACTCCAGCAATCTATGGTCAGGAGAAATCTATTCATTGTTACGCGTGTTTCCAATTCATTTCAGCTAATGTTACAATCGTATATATACGCGTAAAGCACACAAAGCTCGACAACAATTGATCGCTGTATCGTCTGAAATGTAGATTTGAAGCTCATCTTGAATCTATCTTATAAACTATCCGATTCCCTTCTGCTGCATCCAGGACTTGCATCTTGCAAATGAATGTTTGACTTTTGCAATATCAAGACTATAATCAAGACTTTATTATATCTATATCTCAACAAGCATCTTGAATGTGATTTATTACACTTAATGAAACTCAACTTTACACCATCTATGAAAAATTAGGCTCACCACCCCTGTAATCTGTGTCAGGCACGGCTAAAAATGAAAACAATCCACATCGCAGGCCAATGCATTGTAAAACACAATGGGATATTGCATGTTGTGATTGCATTACCCCGTGGTTTGAAACCCAGCAGAGTGCATAATGACAAAGGAGAAACTCACCCCTAAAGCTTCACTAGGTGTTGCTTAATGCTGGAGATAAATATGAGCCATATATCAACCTTTATGGTCTTGCTCCCAGCGTAGCAAGTCTGATTTTCGAGAATTTATGGTCCCATCGCAAAAGTCATTGATGGAACAACTTGATGAATGGCTAACACTCCATGATGTCATATGGTGGTCGTCGTAGCAACAGTGTTGATTTATCTACAGAAATAAATCATCTCATGAACACAATCGCGTCCATCTGGCCTCTGGAGACTGAATAGTACATTGGTCTTACATCAAAAGATGCATTGGATATGAAATATGCTCTGTATAATGGAATTGGAGTTAATTTGTTTTTTCTTAGCACACAGGTGTCCTTGTATACCTTATTATTACACCGCCAATATTATTGTCATACTTCTGTTGCTGTCTTCCCATGACTTTTGGAAGTGCAAAATCCATAATGGAACCGAACAAGACAGGATTTACTGATGCAGATGTGGGGTCACTGGATAGACACAACACATTAGATTGAAACAGTAGAAAGTAAGGTATAATGCTTACAGGAATGCGTACACGTAAGATTAAGTCTTTGTGTCGTTAAGGTCCGTATAGTGACAGCACATGTAACTGCCATCTCTCTCATTGATCCGCATATCACATTCCTAGACATCAAACGTGGTATTCTCTTTACCTTGTGTTAAGCCTTTGCTGCATTTTATCATAATGAGCAGTAGATAGATCATGGTTCGCTGTAAGCAGAACTATCAATACATATGACATTGACATTTGCATTTTGAAACCAAGTGCATAAATAATGGCAGTCAAACCTACTCCCAAACAAAACACAGTAGACTATACAGTTGCTTAAATATTCACAACTAGTATTTCTCCCATTTTAAACAAATTGTCTTAAAGATCTCACCCAAGCCACACATCTCTCAGATAGTGCCCACTAACTCAGGCATCGGGTTGGACATCAGACAATGCATAGGATTTTTCGTTTTGATTCCATTTGACCGCAACAATGTGGTTGTGATTTGCCTGCTCTTAATTTATTGCCATTAGCCCTACCGTGTTGATGACAAACGTCTGTTTTATCCCTGTTTACGACTGTTCGCTCAATAAAGCGTTGTCAGAATACGGCATTATTGTCAATTATAAGAACCAGTTCGAGGACAGTAATCATCATCGACGGTTCATTTAGATTCTTCATTTGTTAATGTTACTCTATTCCATGGACGCTTAGCATACTTATACTTACAGCGAATTGTTCCAAATAGGTGGTGAAATATCATCGTAACTTTTGTTTCACTACATATGCATGTACCTATCAGTTCAATCCAAATGTCGGTCATCACAGTAGATTAGACATTGTCGCCACACACTGGCAATTGTCTTAAGAAGCTGACACTCTCGGGTAGTCTTGTTGTGGTTGATGTCTATCACGAATTACCGTCGGGGGAGTTGAGATCAATCATTCATTAAGCGGTTACAGGTCATTTGCTTCACAATCAAATGTCACAGATCGCAAAAAAAGATCGAATTAACAGGGATATAACGACCCCACATTTATCAGCATAGCAGTATTTACACATCCAGCATAATACATATATCCCCACCCAACATCTCCTAATGCTTTAACCACAACTTCCGTCATGAGTCCACCTATTTGCTAAGCATATATTAATGTTCACGCAGACTTGTTTTTCTTCTAGCAACAACAAAACAGAGTTATTATTCGGTACATAATAGGCCAGCGATAATAGTGAATGTAAATATAAATTTTTGTTATCACGGCAATAGACGGACATGCATACTAAGTCCTCAGGCTCAACTAAGCGGGCATATGAATGTATCTTTGTGAATGATGTCACGACATTATTGCATCCCTTACGTCTATGATTCAATTTCAACAAACAAACATCTTTCATTAATAGATATCCTCTAGACTAATCAGTGTAAATGGGGCAGCATGCCAACATAGGTCGCGTACTATTTACTCATTGCATGTACAAATACGGAATGCAATCAATGCACAGTTGACACTTAATACTGCTTTCGGGATCTCAGTGCCACACGTAGGCGATTGTCGCAAATAGCTAATACTCTCAGAGGCATCAGTTGGGTCCGCTGGCTATGACGTAGTGGTGTCGAGAGGGTCGGATTCATCATTGATGAAGAGGTTTTCTTAACCTTATCTCATTGAGTCAAGATTCATTTCTTGTCTCTTGACGCACAATCATTCATGGTCCTTTGAATAAAAAGCTAACGGATAGGACCCCCTGCTGCAATAAGCAGCGTTGGGTCATAATCAAATAATCTGCAGTAGACGAGTCTTCTCTTCCATTGGTAGGCCTTATTTCATACCTATATGCTGCAAGAACAATTGAGTAGTGATTCCTGGATTGCGCACATTTTAATTGCATAGCAATACCGTGTTTAATTGACGAAATCCGCTATGGAAACATCAGTTGATCACAATGTATCTTACCACTTGGGATATGTATCTTTCATCACCATCTCGGCATACTTTATATTTCGACACAAATGACAAGGTTTCCCTTGTCGTCCCACTGGCCGCTCACCACCTGTACTTTTGAAATACAACCTCTCGGGACAATTCAGTTTGGCTTAGATGGATCCATCGTTGTCTCGGCTGTGTTGTACGCCATGTGTAGCAAATGCTTTTAATATCAGATGAAATCGACAACACAAAGATCACAAAAGGATTCGTCACAATTAGAATTTCTGTGCTGGGCGAGTTTCAATAACACATGACCCTGGTGAGGGCGCATATTAATGGTCTATGTCGTTGAAGCATCAGCCCTGGTGAAGGTGGGTGTGGCCAGGCTAGCTTCATTATTGATGTCGCTGTTAGCGCGCCGACTAGTTTGAATATAGATTCACTGCATGGTTTACTTGGCTAAAGTAACACACAACACAGAAAATGTGCTCAGCAACGTAAGTAGGTTTGGATTTATAGTGATTTGAACGCAATGAATGGCCACGGACAAGTACTCGAAGTTTAGAGTCAGACCTAATGCACACAACACACAATCACCAGAAGTTAAAGCTGACATAGATTTGATACATTGTGCGATTCAATTCAAGTGAAAATAATGCAAACTGCTAATATTTGATCAAAGGGATACTGTCACAAATCATAAGGATAGGTATTATTGATATATTTTGATTGCTGGAAAACAGTCTATATGACAGTGTTCAAAAGATAGCTTGTTGTTGTATGAGCATACGGGGGAAACGTTGTTATCTAGAGCAGGATCAAAAGTAGTATTTAAGAAGAGTAATGATAAACTGGGTACAAATTATCCGACTGGAAACTACTCTTTTCATATCATTCATGGATAGTTTCAGTCAAGCTGTTTGCCATTAGTGAATTAAAGGATTATATATCTGGACATGTAACATTTCAACTTGCCAAACACTGTATCAACAGGATTATTGGGCGTAAGTAATTGGGTATTTGTCGAGCGTTTGAACAAACACAGTGAAGTGGAGCATATTGGTGATACGATCGCAATAATATAAACCCTCACAGTTTCCGCTAAGATGAACACGCAAAGCCCTATGTTCACATATCCCTTCATTCCATTCACTTATATTAACTGTCTTTGTTGCAAACCAAAGTGGCAAGGCAATGATTTGATCAATCGCAAGAATCAAAGAAAAACGTGGCTAGGGAAAAAAGGTAATCATAGGTTTGCTATTGCTTCCAGGAACTGGGGATGTATTTTGAGATAGAATGATGTGTTTTTTCAGAAACTGCATCACATCCTACATTAACCTGATAGCATCTCACCGACTATTCTGTGTTGTAATTATTACTTCATAAAAGGGACGATTATGGAAGCCCACTGAGCATAATATACTGATGAAAATGTTGGATTCAGATTTATTCCAATGCATATTGCATCTATTGGTTTACATGATGGGGTCTTCGTGATATACTGGTGATCCTCCACATATTGGACACATACATCGGATAGCAAATCGCATGCTTTATAACTGGGGGATACAATGAACGAAAAAGTTTAAAAACAACAAAAACATAAATAATCGTCATGGGCATGGCGCTGTCTGGCAATTCGACTCATTGGTCAATCACTATTGACCATTTGAATACAGTCTTTATCTATCTAACACGATAGCTGTCAGATGTCTCATGAAATACGAGGTTAACTTAATAGGTATTAGTGCCGAGAACTTGATATCAACTGAATATTATCTGACTGTTCATTCCCCGAATAGCAATTTCAACCAACGACGTCGGGGCCGCAGCTTCTTATGTCTGTTCGAGGACGCTTGGCCTGCTGTTGATACCAGTTAGACACCAGAACTAAGTAGGACCCAGCCGTGGGTTCTTTCTGACAGGTGGGTGGTAGAAGTACCCCACAATGATACCGCTTTTAACTGACTTTTTGTCCATAGCTCGTATCCCAGACGCATGCAACAATTGCTCATTTACAACTTGTGCGTGGTCTGACTTATTAGCCAGAATGTCGACAAATAACTGATGGTCACAAGTCAGGTTCAGTTAAAGTAAGAAAATAGCAATAAGACCGTATTGCAGGACCTACATTAGAAATGATCATGGCATACATATTGATGACATCAGCCAACATATTTTGTTAAAACAAAACTAGATTAATCTAACTGGGAAACATTTGTTTGGCATTAGTGTTGTTTCCTTCAAAATAAAGGCTACGCTGACCGCATTGGCCAGCCACCAGCGCCAACCTCAGTTTGCTGGCGCTTTGTTTGCTGTTGATTCTGGTATTAATACTATACGCCAAACCGCATGTAAATGCATTTTCATCAATTCCACAAGTACATCATTTTCTACAGAACGGAACAGCTTTTGCAATTTTAGAATGCAAGTGAAGCCTGACTAATGCTCCAGAGGCTGGTTCGTAACACACGTTGCTAAGACAGTTAATGTGACAGTTGCGGTAATATTCTTTCCAAGCAATATATCCATCTTGACCACATCTTCTTACAGAGCAGCCCCAAGCAAGATATAATATGTGTATATATAAATAAATATATATATATGTATATATATATATGTATATATATATATATATATATATATATATATATATATATATATATATATATATATCCATATATATATATATATAAATATATGTATATGTATATATATATATGTATATATATATATGCATATATATATATATATATGTATACACATATATATATAAATATATATATACATATATATATATGTAGAAATGTAAATTTATATTTGTATATATATATATATATATATATAAGAAGAAGAAGAAGACCTAGAAGAAGAATCAGTAGAATCAGAAGAAGAAGAAGAAAGAGAAGAAGAAGAAGAAGAAGAAGAAGAAGAAGAAGAAAAAAGAAGAAGAAGAAGAAGTAGAGGAAGAAGAAGATGAAGAAGAAGAAGTTGAAGAAGATGAAGAAGAAGAAGAAGAAGAAGAAGAAGAAGAAGAAAGAAGTAGAGGAAAAAGAAGAAGAAGAAAAAGAAGAAGAAGTAGAGGAAGAAGAAGAAGTAGAGGAAGAAGAAGAAGAAGAAGAAGAAGAAGACGAAGAAGAAGAAGAAGAAGAAGAAGAAGAAGAAGAAAGAAGCTCCTCCTCCTCCTCCTCCTCCGCCGAAAAGAAGAAGAAGAAGAAGAAGAAGAAGAAGAAGAAGAAGAAGAAGAAGAAGAAGAAGAAGAAGAAGAAGAAGAAGAAGAAGAAGAAGAAGAAGAAGAAGAAGAAGAAGAAGAAGAATGCAAAATAAAAACGGGCCAAACATGATTTACCTAGACAAATATATGCTCAACATTGAGTCAAAATATGTATTGAGTCAATATAGTAGTGGTTGCATATTGCGGGCGCTGAGCCTAACTGGTGATTATCGATAAATTGGATATAAACATCTGAAAGCAATCCCGGTGTCTTAGTATTAGGGAACAAACAGCCAACCAAAAAGCTTGTTTTGGATGGTTTCAATGCTAAAGCGAGGATAGATTATCCTTATGGGGATAATGATGCACTCTTATTCAGCACCTTAGCTAATCACCAGTGACATTATCTGAATGCGGCCTTAGCCTACCTGATAACATATATGTCAGCTGTGTCGAACAAAATGAAATGCTTGCAAAATGCAGGGGATTTTCCCAGGCCGGTAAACAAAATATAATATCTAGACATTAGAAATAACGATTCTGTCAACGGTATCAATCCTGGAGATACCGCTCATACGTCTGTCTGTTGTTGAGTGGAGACAAATAGAGTGAGGTGGAGTTTCTGATGGTTGTAATGGCCTCGCTTTTAACTGCCTTCTCGCCAGCACGATCCGCATAACTCTTCCCCAATACATAAACAGCAATTGCCCTTTTGCAACTTCTGTGAGTCCTGTCTAATTGGTCAGACTATTGGTGAATATTTGATGGTGACAAGTCAGGCTAAGGTGGAGAGGGAGGCAAAGCAATAGAAAATTATCACAAGGTTCTACTTTGCGTCTCGTTGAACGAACTGGTGTGTCAGACAGTATATAATTAACAGCAATCTGAAATATCAAATGGCACCGCTTCTCGAGCACATGTGCTCCAACATAGATTGCGTAGTATTAAATAATGGTAGGTACCACTAATAAGTAATTACATAATGCGTGAGACCACTTTTAAATAACCTACATCGCAGAAATAATAGCAGCCTGAATATTGCCGAGGTGCAGCCCAAAGCTTTACAGCTTCATAGCTCAAACTGCGTTTCAGTTGACAATGTTGTCCAAGTTGAATTTTCGTCGTGTGCGATGAATTATCTATTAAAGAAGGGGCCTTTTGATTGTTCATCATTGAGTCAGTTCGTTTAATATCTTATTCTCTTGAAGCACATTCATCCACGATTTGTTTCTAAACCAGTGACCACTTTCAATTCGCGATTATTTCGTCATCTCTTGAAGCACATTTATTCACGATTTTTTTTCAAATTATTTACCGCTTCCTGCACAATCACAAATGTCAGGGCATTGTTTAAATAGTCTGTTGAAGAAGGATGCTTCGTTTTTTAACCGTGTTATGATGCTTTATTTACATGCAATGTTCACCTCTACAGGTACACTGTAGCATCGTAGTACGTATAATATTTGACCCTCGTCATTGTTTACAATTTCCATTCTCATGCATGACAAAATGCACAAAACCACTCTCTTATTACCCTCAGTAAACATTGTTCGTTTCTCAAAAATATTGTATCGATAATCAAATGATTAGACAAACTGCTATAATTGACAATAACAACAACAACAACAACAACAACATTAATGGCTGTCCGCATGCCCGGGACAAGCTATTTGGCCTACCGGGCAAGTGATTCTTATGGGCGGGCACGCATTCTGCAGCGCCCTGATTTGTTGTTTCACGCTCAGCCGCGCCCGTGACCGCACAGTCGGCGAGTGAAGTGGACACTCAACTTGTCTCTTTACCTGACTGTATTACGTAAACATACTGTAATGCAGCGCTTGTTTACGGTCCTAATTTGAAACTTGCCTTATAAATGTCAAGGTGTTATGATCGTCACGTGACCTAACTTCAAGCCACGCGCGGCACGAGGCATTCGCTTCGCTGCCTTCACAGCTGCAACAATTTCACCCTTCCGCATCCCCCACATTAATATCCGTGTATTAATAGCCGGTTGGACGGTAATATAAATCAGACGTCGTGCACGGCTTTGTATTACCATACATCCTATTAATTGTATATAGATCCACAGCCACACCATGTGCCCGGCCTGTACTGCCCACAGATTTCTTTGCTTATGCAGTAGTCAATGAGAACATAAAAATGCTTTGGATCAATAATGAGATACAGTGTAATGACACCATGTTTGCTCATGCTGATATAGCCATAATGTGAACTTGTCGAAGTAGTCCGACGCACAGCGCTGCTTCAAACATTGTGACAGCCAAAAGGTATATATATATAATATTTATTTATTTTTCTATTTATATATATGTTTAATATATATGTATTAGCGGTCTAGCGATTAATAGACCCATCTCGAGAGTGAGACAAGAAGCAGTCGATTAATTAAGTGTGGCTTGGCAAGCAAGGTCAACTTAAGGGTGACTTTTTATTATTGGCGATGAAGAGGAATTCCAATGAATGAGTGGAGAGATTGCCTTAGGTCACCTAAAGCCACCCACCTCAGGTCAGTAATGGAACCTGGTTTACTGAAGCAAATGCGCAATCAGGATTGAATTAAATGCATATCAAGTTTATTGGCTTACTTATTGTAGTCGCTGGGCCTTACTGCAGATTAGTTGCAAACATCAAAGAGCCAGTAATGTACCGATTTACTGGATAATGAAGATACAAATCAATCACAAATATTGAAGATATACATAGTCTCTACTGGGATGGTGTTATTTGGTATTTGACTTGGACATGCAATCACTGCCTGATTATGGAAGCTTTTTCTCCAATAGAATATGGGTCAGCTGAAATAAATGAAATACGTATTTTACCTAGGAGATAATCTCAGATTTGAAGCGGATTAAACATTAGTTTTGCATTTGTGTGGCTCCCTTAAAAAATAAGGATTGCGCTGACCACACAGACCAGACACCACAGTTCCTTGTTGATGCTGGAGTGAACACTATACACCGCACCGTATGTAAATGCATTTTCATCGATTCGACACACACTCAACTTTCTAGAGAACGAAACACCTATTGCAGTGTTGCAATGAACGTGAACTCATAACAGACAGTGCTAAGACAGTCGAAATAGCAAAATGTAGTTGATTTTACATACACATCAATACTAGTTACAAGCAGCTTACTCATCTTGAACACAGTGTCTAACAGAGCCGCTCCAAGCAACCCCCGACTCGTTTTTCACCCGCAGGCTCTGGGTAAAATCCAAGAAGCACATTGAAGAGGCCTGGGCGACAACAAGCTTAATTCAGTTACAAGTCATATGATCAAGCTTACCACAGGAAGATCTCTGACAAAGAACTCTTGACGAGTTATCTAAATTCCGTCAGATGAAAAGGGAGATTCAGGCTGGAGCACCCAAGGCCATATTACATTGATGTGCTACGGTGTGAGATATATTGTGGAAGCATAGAAATCCTCGGTTACAAACAAGGGTCAGCCAAGGATTGCCCGTTTACTGCCAGAAACAATCTTTCTAAAAGAAACGATGAAGGTGAAATAATTTTGTAGGAATTTGACCGCTCTCTGCATTGGTTATAGCATTGTCATTATCGTTGTCCGTATGATTATCACTCACGGGATACAACAGAAAATCCTTTGTGGCTTCTCATAGACTACACTGACCAATCATTTTTTTAAATTCTGTTCATAGTACATATATCACTGTACCATATTACCAAGTTTACTTCAAAAGTCAGTGGTAAAAATTTTTTATGGAGGTTTGACATCATTCTGGAGAAAAAATTAACGATAAATTCATAAATGGCTTGCCGTAGAGTGATTTTTTGCAAAGCAGATATTGTTCTGTCTGTATGTCAAATATAATGTAATTCGCTGTATGAGCTTTTCTAAAGAACCAAAATATTATCAAAAACGCATAATTCCCAGAAATTTACACCCGTGACCTACACTTTTTATTTTACATTCCTTTAGCTGTATATACGAGCTTACTCTGTGCCAAAATTCTGAAGTCTGAACAGAAGTTGTTTTATGTGAATATTATATTCATCCTAGTTAAATGGTGAGACAAATATCAGCTCAGGCTTAAGTCAAAAGATTTATGTTTGGTTACATAATATGGGCGCTGAGCCTAACTGGAGATTATCGAGAAAGTGGATATAAACATCTGAAAGCGTTCCAGGTTCACGTGGGGTCGGTTGTGGTTTCGATACCAAGGTGTAAAAACCGGACTTGCTCCCCGACCCGGTAGCTCAATAGTACCGTGCTGGACCTTCGTTCTAGCGGCGTGGGTTTTGCAGGCCGGTCTGAGCAACGGGTTTGTGCCAAGTGGGCGCTGGCACTTAACGGGAGCTGTCCAAGCATCGCAATCACCGTCACGATATTGTTGTTGTTGTTGTTGTTGAAAGTGACGTTAAATCCCAATATTACCATAACCATTTCCGGGTGCATTAGTATTAGGGAACAAACAGCAAAAACCTCCGTTTGGTTCATTGATACAACAAGATGATCCTTAAGGGGAATGTGATGCCTTTTAATGCAGCCCCTTATCTAATCATCAGTGACATTATCTTAACAAATCATTGATTACCTGATAAAATATCTGGATCGTCGTAGACCGGTAAACTAGATATTTACTAAACATTAGCAATAACGATTTTGCCAACGGCATCATACCGGGAGATTTGTTGCTGCTTGGAGAAAAATAGAGTGAGGTGAAAGTGGATGAGACCTGTAATGGCTTCGCTTTAAATGCACTTTCTCCCGTTCGATCCGCTTATCTCTTCCTGGTTACTACGCCCTATTCCACAAAGCATCATGGTCGAACATTGTTGTGTCAATGTGAGATTACAATGTTCGTTTATGTTGCATTGAAAAGCGTCATTTTCCGATATATCGCCATCAACGTACGGCAGGCATTGCCATCGCTTCTCGAGCAAATGTGCTCCAACATAGATGGCACAGTATTGAATAATACTAGGTACCAATAATAAATAATTGCATAATGCGTGAGGCTACTTGCAAATGACTGACATCGCGGAAATAGCTGTAGCTTTAATAGTGTCGAGGAGAAGGCCAAAAGCGGCCTATAAAGCGGCCTATAAAGTAAAGCGGCCTATAAAGCGGCCTATAAAGCGTCCTATAAAGCGGCCTATAAAGTGGCCTATAAAGCGGCCTTTAAAGCGGTAAATAGCTCAAACAGCTCACGCTCTGGAAGGCATCAGTTGGAAATGTTGTCCAAGTTGAATTTGTGTCGGGAGCGTTAAATTACATATTAAAGAAGGTTTTTTACTGTACATCATGGAGTCAATTACCGATTATATCGCCATCTCTTGACTCAAATTCCTTCACGATCATTTTTAAAACCATTACAATGCTTTGCATATTTATACATATTTCACAACAGTGTATTCACTTTATAAGCACAGCACGCATTTACCCAGAGGATACAGAGGACTATACGGATGTTTAGTACCGTAAGCATGACATCAAGCTGAAATAATACAGCCTACAAAAGCCATTGGGATGATTTTATCATAGAAAAACCAACAACATTTCATAATCTTCAAACATAACTTTAGCATCAATAATACTGCCGCAGAACGTTCCCTTTGCCAGTGTTCACAATGCAGGTCATTAAAGATATCTATCACATTGAATGTATAACCATAAATTGAGAAGACTTTTAATATGCAGGGCAATATAACCGAAAATCAAAGCTTCACAATTCACTGAGTACAAGTAGTACAATCGTAGTACATTCCGAGTATGTAAAGGCTCAAAAGATGCATACTTTCCTTCTGTTTTTCACAAGTGTACAACATCAACACAGGTAGCAGATGGTGTTTGTGTTACCACCAACACTAAAGGACATTCATGGCAATGGGTATCCCTGGTTATAAAACAAAAGATCAACAATCTTCATGACAATCAATGCTGGACAATATTTTGAGCGACATGATGTGTCTATCTTTATCAGTTATGTATAATTCTGCTTAAGCAGGTGACATTACTTAGTTATTCCCAATTTAAGGTCATACCAAAAACATTACAACTGACGGAAAGGCACGTCCAACTTTTTAAATCCCCAGCCATAGTTGTAACGGATATTTCAATACGGACAGAGCGTGAACACAAAAAAACGATCAAGTGTGCATATGTATTCTCTAAGGTGCTGTCACGGCATATCGCGTCGCACTTTCTCTGCTCCCCTGACTTTACCGTCAAAATACCTCGCTGGGCAATGGATTTACGGCATCTTAAGGAATAGAGGAGAAGAAATCGATAAACCTCATAGCGTGGGCTGGGGAAGGAAGCGCATTGGAGTTATTTGCCCTGGTGGGGGATGGGTGGTGACTGGCCTCGGGTTTTGGTGGTATTGTGTTTTATTTAAACCACTTCCGTAAGCCCACCATATTGCAGGACGCTTAAATACAATCTCAGCTACTAAACTTGTATCTTTATTGCTTCAAATAGGCCCTCTTTGAGAATCCCTCTTAATGTAAGACCCCATTACGTGAACGTGAAATACATGCCGGCCAATAATTGGCAACGCCTTGTCGGAAATGGAGCTTAGCCAAAATGGATTGACTCAAGCGAATTTGAGGTGAGGAATTAATCGAACGCACACTGTGATTGTTGACTTACATGTTAAACTTCCGATGCTCGTCAGGTTGGGTACACATGTCAGTGAGCAAAATGGAAGCCTTATTCTGTGGGAATGAGGGAATGAGCGTACAGGGATGGTGCTGGGAGTTGACCACACGAACATCAGTGAAATAACTTGAACATGACGGTTTCACCTAATGGGAAATTTCATATTAACATCAGCAAGGCTCTTGAATCGTTTTCTATACAACTTGCTGTCAGGAGCCACTGCTCATGTTTTTTATGCATGAGTTAGAGCCGGCTGAACCCACACCCACAGCATCCTGGTGGACCCCAAATACCAATAGCACAATGTTGAACCCCACACGGCCTCAACATCCTGGCAGACTCCACACACCGCAAATCCCTGGTGCTGAGTACAGCTGCAAGTTCTATTGAATGGGCAGTTACAAAACGCCCCAACAATTGGCTTTAACTGGCCCTTTCTCTCTTCGATCCGCACATCTCTTTTCTCTGCCGGAAACAGCAATTGCTCCTCTCGAGTGGCGCGGGGCCTGCCTAATTTGCCAGGAGGTTGGCTAATAACTGATGGTGACAAGTCAGGCTTGACAGCAGCGGAAGGAACATCAAGGGAAACTAATCACATGATAACTGTTTTCTTCGAAAGATCATTGTACAGAGCAACTGTTTTTCTGAAATATCAATACAAAAGTCAATTACATTTGCGTTTCTAGAAACAAATCGATATGCGCGAGCTAGTGAGCCTACTCGCCACGCCACCCAGTTGACATAAAGTAGCTTAAATATTCGCTCATAGCATCTCAGCCATCTTGACCATATTGTCTTGTACTGCAACACTAAGCGAAAATTGGATAAAACCTGAAATAGCACACTTTCTTCAAGATCTCAACAATAAATCAGCGATAGAAGTATTGTTCGATGGATTTTTGACGTTTTATTTTATTTCGTTATGTGTGCCAACCCTTGTTACATTCCCGTTGGATCCGTTCTGCTCATGACGAGCGCCTTTATAATCCCGTGTTACGACTGCACTCCCCGTAAAGCATTGTCAGGAGATGGCATTATTGTCAAGTAATGGTGAGTCGGTAAGAGGATAACATCAGTAGAATTGGCGTGCTTCATTTTCCCACGGATTCCTATCCTCCAACGATAAGCCTTCCAACCCTGTTCTGTGTTGTCCCAAATTTGTCCGAACAACACAATTTCAATGCATTGTAGATACAATGACATAATGCGTGAGCCTTTTGGACCACTCCCACTTGACGAACATGACGGAACCACTAATATTGTCCCGTGGAAGTCAATAGACATATTGTGCCAATCATCTAATATCGCTAATAGTCTGGGAAGCATCAGTTGGGAATGTTGTCTGTGATGTATTGGCGTTGTAGCATGGAAGTAATCATTAAATAAGGACCTGTTTCACCATTTTCTCACTGCTGCAAGGCGGGATTATATCGTCGTCTCTAAATAGAGCGAACCTTGATGTAGAGGATCTGCATTGACATTAAGTGAACTTTTAAAGAAAAGTGAAGATTTGAGATTGCTTTGAGTGTTCAACATCACAAATACATGAGGTACCAAATGAATTAACTTCGATCTTCAATAACACCCATAGATTGTAACCTGACCATACGATATCACCACATTTCACATTCAAACCAAATATGAATTCGTTTAAATTTAACATCCAAATAATATTTGTAGAATAAATTTATAATAATTTCAAAATCAGATGACAAGCATTGCGCAGGAAGTGAGTTATGTTGGATCAATGCTGGCGGTAAATGAGCTGGATCATTGATGTTAGACACGTGTGATATATTGTAGCAGGTAGCAACCAACGGCTGCACTCTTCACGACATAAATTATAATCTTCCCAGCAATAAGCTGGAACCAATCGTTCTGATTCGTTCTGATTCTGCAGTTAGGCTTTCAAGTTAACAACAATCCTGGTGGACACGTCATATATTAGTAATTGATTAATGCATCGTTTATATCAGAAAGCAAGACGTCCATGTGCATTTAAATAAGAAACTTAATTGGATTAATGAAGCGCTACAATATTGCAGATTTATTTTAATTGCCATCAATATTGCATTACGATGACGACAATGTTAACAGTGTCTTGGTAACAATTTCGAGCTTTTGGCCTGTCAAATAATATCACATCATATGTACTGGTCAAAGCAGCGTCTTACCTCTTAATGATTTTATTGATAACCATGAAGTGGATGCTATATACAAAGTGATCACCATTCACCATATCGTAACCACAGCTATATGCTTAACAGATACCAAGCAGTAATATACCAGAGCCATGGCAAAGGATACAGCTCATAACATGCTTTTCTAATCAAAACAATTTTAAATACCATTGATCGAATACATGATCATTTACAATCAAATATGTATCCAATAAATGAGCAACGCTAATAAATACATCTACTTATGAAGGCTACCTGTGTAATAGTTATGTTTCTACATACAAAAAAAATACTTATAAGAAACGTAACATATGAGAGGATACAAAACCTTCGTACTTCAAGCAGATGGCACTTAACATGGACAGTCCTAATAACATCTTCTTATCGTTTATGGCGTTGGTACTTTCGGTTATTGGCAATTGCAATCAGTAGGCCACTAAGGCTTCACCACCTTATGACGCAATTGTCCTATAGAGAATGCAACATTGTCAAGTTCAAAATTATAATATTCGTACATTATTCGTGGTATAATGAGTTGGCCCTGTAGATCGCGGTCATCACGATCAATGGTTCCATTGTCATTATGCAGCCGATTAATGGTAACTCAACGCCATATAAGCAAAGAACAGAATATCACGTCATGTAATAGTTGGTGAGGTTATCATATCCAATTCCACAATTGGCAGCTGCGCAAAAGTATCACCAGAGAAGCCACGGACACACTAGATCCACAAGTTGGCAGAAATACTTTTGTATCATGATAGAACCAAGTACAACACTTGAAGAGGAACTATGACTGTGATGGCAAATGAATGTACTATCAGGCACACTGCAGAGCTTTTCACTTCACCGACATTAGACCTGTGATCCTGTCTCGAGTCTGAATCATAAAAACAAACTTTATATCAGCGAAGCGCATTCAAATGACAAATTTATAATTATACCGACGAATTACATATGTTTAAAACAAACCAGCCACCCATGGCGTAGATTCACCAGGACCCCGTATGTGGTCGTTGCGATGCTTTGTTTCAGGATTCACTGATAAACAAGGCAACTTAATACTTTTAGTACAATATATTACAGTAGCTGGGTATAACTTAATTAGTCAACAAACACACACACACGCATAAATATATATATATAAATATATATATATATATATATATATATATATATACATATATATATGGATATATATAAATAGGGATATATACATATATATGGATATATATATATATATATATATATATATATATATATAAATGTATATATATATATATACATATATATGTATATATCCCTATTTATATATATCCATATATATATATATATATATATATATATATATATATATATATATATATATATATATATATATATATATATATATATATATATATATATATATATATATATATATATATATATATATATATATATATACAAATATGGATTTATAATAGGGGGTCCTACCATCCAATATTATGACGTCTATTCTTCCAGCATCTTTGTTGGACGACAGACACTCATAGGTACCTTCATCATCCATATCGCTATACTTTATCACTAGCATTGACACAAGGACCTGTAAATCAGTTTAAACCATTAAGGAGATGAGACGCATGTTGTGGTGTAATATTCAGACACATAAATAGATGCCTTAGCTATCCGTAACATTACCTTGGCTTCGATCTTCTTGGTTATTATAATGCCATTCCGTCCATCAGATTCTACTTTTCTCCCTTCTTTATACCAGTCCACATTGTGGGGTGGATCTGGTTTTCCTGTTGCATTGCAGGTAAGCTTGATCATGTTTCCACGTTCCACATATGCTACACCCGATACCTGCACGGCTGTCAGAAACCAATCAAAGGAGCATGTTAACAACACCCACAACAAAAAATCTATTACACCAGGAAACTAATGCATATAGTAAAATCATACAACTTGCAAAGGGCAATCGTAAATTAATTCATAGGGATGCAGGTATTGTTTGACCAAAAATATTCTTAACCCTTTGGCCAAACTGACTTTGGTCAACACTATCTTATAATAGCATCAAGCCTCATTTTATGCAATAACATATAGGCTACACAAAAACATAGTTTGTCACGTGCAGGCATTCACCTTGGAACGCTTTTGTCGTTAAATGACATAAGTAACATTGGAGAAGACACTGTAAATCAGTTTTTACGAACAGCGACAATATCACCAAATCCTTACTGGTGAAACTAGCAGGGATTGACAGTCAATAGCAGATGATCTAGACATGACAACGTTAATTTACCAAACTAAAGTGTTAAGACGTACCATGGCGATTATAACCACATTCTGCAGCTGAATTGTCACGAATAACAAACATTTGAAGCATGCTCTCATAGAAAATAAATTATCCATGCAGATACAACAACAATTTATATGGTCTGACCAACATCGGGAAAAGCACCAAATATAATGACTATGGGTGAGTGCAACGACATGGTTAGAATAAATAATTAATGGTGGTTTCTTTGTCCATTTATTGTGGTATGCATCAAAGGAATAACGTTGAGTGAGGCCATAAAAGGCAAATAAAACAAAACACTATCACTTACTTTCTACATTGAGTCGTATGTCATAAGAATTCTGTGGCTGATGCTTCGTCGTAATTTGACAGTGGTATATTCCCTCATCAGACGGTCGTACATCTTGAATGAATAAACTCCACTCGCTTGTCCGCTGGTTGTAATCTACAGTGATGCGTGTATCCGTGACAAATGTATACAGCCCAATAGTAAGCGGATGTTCCTCTCCCTCTCTTCGCCATGTCACCTAGACACACACAATGTAACTGGTGATGACTCATCCAAGTAGCAGACATAATATAATTCAAAATGGGTTCATAGTTTCAATACAATTAACTATTGTGTCATAGATCTTATACAACCCGATCTTAGTAAATACCGTTTTTGTTCCAAGCTGGTCAACTCGGCATTTTAGAATAGCTCGTTCCCCAGGGCCAATGGTAACGTTCGTATTCGTGTCCCGAAAGTAAGGCTGTCGATCTGTTGGTTCGCCAGCGTCTGTTGAAAACAAATTGTTTATAACAATGTCTAACTGCCTGTAAAATAATGCGACATCCAATAAAACTTGTATGGCACACAACCAATAATAATCTCTAAAAGGAAAAACCAATGTTGGAGCAGCTTTCAGCGATATGTGCAACTTTTTTATAGCGTGCGTGTTTTGATTCATTATATCATTATTGGTGTCCACAGCATATCTCACCACAAGATTAACCCATGTCCATTTCAAGATAAACAGTTACACAAATGTAGCTTTTACATAACCGCATATGTTTAACTGCATCTCAAAGATAATTTATATCTCACACACCAATAATAAACTCCCCTTAACAGGTAGTAATGCTTCGGTTAACTAAATAACAGTTGTTTTGGATTTGTCAACCGTTTTCCACGATAAATTTCTTCACATCCAACTTCTGCAAATGATATAACAGGTGCATTCCATAAAAAAAATCACGGGAATGCTGCTGTGATATGATTTCCGTGAAATCGAGTCCAATCTTTCAATATATATGCGATGGTCATGATAATTGGTTGAATTGTGCCAAAAATTTAAAATCCACAATACTTTGAATTGAAGGTGTCAAAGATGTGCAGAACCCAGAGGTTTTATTTTGACCTTGATTGTAAACTAAGATCTAGGTCATCGAAAGAAATTTTAGATCATCCATAAATCCATAATACCCTGGTCAATTTTGGGCCGATATTTAAATTTTTAAAACTTCCTAATATAGTTCGCCAAGTTCTCCCATATGTCCATGGGCCTCTTGTATGGCCATTGTTTAGTCCGATATTTTGGACTGGACGTAAATTAAAGCCTACACATGGCATGTGGTAGGCGCTGATAGATATCAGCACTTAGAGCGATAGTATCAGTAGATCGAATTGCGCATGCGTAGTTACTTGACCCAGTCGCTTATCATTTGTATTTTTGTAAACAATATTTTGAGGGTGTTTTCAAAGCGTCGATATATATCAATTGTTGATGAGTGTTACCAGCACCTGGACAAAAAAGGAAACAAATTAAAAATTGACTTTGACTCAGAAACAAAGAACCTTTAACAGCATGAACATTTACAGGCACTCGCATTAGTGGGTCGGCCTCATACTTAACCAAGCGCTGACACTTAAGGGGAGTGACATTAAACCCTAATATTACCATTACCTACCATCCATAACCAGACGTTAAGCTACCAAACTTACTGCATAGCGTTTCAACTGGGCGCCTGCTTTTATAAACCCGGTAACACACAATTATAATGCGAATAATTAGAATCAATATCTTCGTAAAATAATTTCTGCTTTAACTCGCCTAGCGCAGTAGATCAAATGTTGACCAATCTCCTAGCTTATCCCATCACTGCGACACGCGCTTATTTGTTCAAAGTTATCCACCAAAAATCAATAGAACACAAATAAAGCCATTTAAGAATCTATCCCTCTATGGCTACTGCGTCAACAATCGTTAACTGTTCATATTGGTGCTAAGTATTGGTGTGTTTGACGACGTCTGAATAAAAAGCTTCGCCAACCTAGATGTTTTGCTAATTGTAGGCTTCAGTAAAGATGTATCACCGAGGTCGAAAAGCCAAGATTTGATTGCGTCAACGTGTCGCACTTTGCACCAACTTGTCCGATATATATGAGGATTGGTGAGACAAAACATGCAAAGGACCCTGTAAATATACATATATATATATATATATATATATATATATATATATATATATATATATAATATACATATATATATATATATATATATATATATATATATATATATATATGGGGGTATAGATATATATATATATATATATATATATATAATATATATATATATATATAGATATATATATATATATATATATATATATATATATATATATATATATATATATATATATATATATATATATATATATATATATATATATATATATATATATATATAGATATATATATATATATATATATATATATCTATAGATATATATATATATATATATATATATATATATATATATTTATGTATACATACATATATTTTTTATAAATATAAATATATATTTACTTCCTAATGCACACATCCTCGTTAACGTGCGGAGATTAATACAGATATTCTTAGTTCAAGTTTGGATTGTACAAAATATTACTAGTCTATGTTTATTCATAGTCTCATCTACCATGGCAACTCAAATCCAATCCGCAGTATCACCATGGTAATCAATACATCTGTCATTGATATTACTTGATTTCACTTTCACCCGGTCGCCTGATGGCCAGCAAAGATAGGTATTATTTATATATATATATATATTATATATGGCTATATATATGTATATATGATATGATATGGTTTATATATGGGACGTATTCTTGTTTTGAGTAGTTTCATTGATGATACTACCTTTAGTGCGGATTCACTTGATGACTCACTCCCATGTATAGATCTTTTTAATTAACCAAAGGCATGCTTGGTTATTACTTGTGTACAAGGAGAATCGAGGAGTCATATATTCAAAACTACACAGCAGATACTATTGATATACTGATATACTGAGGGATGAGGAAGAGCAGAAAACGTCAGTCATTACAATATGGGCCATTCAAGGATTTATAAACACTACACCCATTAACCCACAGGAAATGGAGGACAATAATGATGGATCGTTTACCGCGATTAAGTACTGCATGCTTGACTATCAACCGCAAATAAATACAGCCTCAAATAACACTAACATGGGATTCCTTTATCAAATAATACAATATATATAGAGCTATTAAAATATAATTGGGATCCTTTTATCAAATGGAAGTTACAAAATATAGAGCATATTCTATAAATGCCGGAAAACATCCCCTATGTCAGTTAATATCACAATATTGCTCCCTAATCGTGACTGATTAAGACAGTTGTTCCAAGTTTGGAGATGCTTGAGATACCACAGGGCAGCTCATCATGTTTATTCATAGATAATGTGGGAGACATCACCATGGCAACTCTCATCCATCAGCAGTATCACCATGGTAATAATGTACAGACCACAGAGCAGCTCATCACCCGGTCGCCTGATGGCCAGCAAAGATAGGTATTTATTTATTGGCTATAATATGTATGATGATATTGGTTAATAATGGGACGTATTCTTGTTTTGAGTAGTTTCATTGATGAAACTACCTTTAGTGCGGATTCACTTGATGACTCACTCCCATGTATAGATCTTTTTAATTAACCAAAGGCATGCTTGGTTATTACATGCGTACAAGGAGAATCGAGGAGTATCATATTTCAAAACTACAGCAGATACTATTGATATACTAAGGGATGAGGAAGAGCAGAAAACGTCAGTTACAATATGGGCCATTCAAGGATTTATAAACACTACACCCATTAACCCACAGTAAATGGAGGACAATAATGATGGATCATTTACCGCGATTAAGTACTGCATGCTTGACTTCAACCGCAAATAATACAGCCTACAAATATAATTGGGATCCTTTTATCAAAGGGAAGTTACAAAAAATAGAGCATATTCTAAATTGCCGGAAAACATCCCCTATGTCAGTTATCACAATATTGCTCCCTAAATCGTGACTGATTAGACATAGTTGTTCCAAGTAAGAGATATCACAGGGCAGCTCATCACAGAACGAGATAATGGGGAGACCACAGAGCAGCTCATCACAGCATGAGATAATGTGGAAACCACAGAGAAGCTCATCACAGCACTAGATAATGTGGGGAGACCACAGAGCAGCTCATCACAGCATGAGATAATGGGGAGACCACAGAGAAGCTCATCACAGCACGAGATAATGGGGAGACCACAGAGAAGCTCGTCACAGCATGAGATAATGGGGAGACCACAGAGAAGCTCATCACAGCACGAGATAATGTGGGGAGACCACAGAGAAGCTCATCACAGCATGAGATAATGGGGAGACCACAGAGAAGCTCATCACAGCACGAGATAATGGGGAGACCACAGAGAAGCTCGTCACAGCACGAGATAATGTGGGTAGACCACAGAGCAGCTCATCACAGCACGAGATAATGGGGAGACCACAGAGAAGCTCGTCACAGCATGAGATAATGGGGAGACCACAGAGCAGCTCATCACAGCATGAGATAATGGGGAGACCACAGAGAAGCTCGTCACAGCATGAGATAATGGGGAGACCACAGAGAAGCTCGTCACAGCATGAGATAATGGGGAGACCACAGAGCAGCTCATCACAGCACGAAATAATGGGGAGACCACAGAGAAGCTCGTCACAGCACGAGAAAATGTGGGGAGACCACAGAGCAGCTCATCACAGCACGAAATAATGGGGAGACCACAGAGCAGCTCGTCACAGCACGAGATAATGTGGGGAGACCACAGAGCAGCTCATCACAGCACGGAATAATGGGGAGACCACAGAGCAGCTCGTCACAGCACGAGATAATGTGGGGAGACCACAGAAAAGCTCGTCACAGCACGGAATAATGTGGGGAGACCACAGAGAAGCTCGTCACAGCACGAGATAATGGGGATATCACACTGAATATAAAACCACCCATTAACTGCTAGAACATCAAGGGCATAATACAAGAAATAAAAGCTTCACAAACCACTGAATGAAACAAGTAATGAAACTGGGTTAGAAACATTCATCACCAACATACTGGGTAGGCCACGGATCAATAGATG
Source organism: Urechis unicinctus (assembly GCA_034190875.2). NCBI lineage: Eukaryota > Metazoa > Annelida > Polychaeta > Xenopneusta > Urechidae > Urechis > Urechis unicinctus. The sequence goes on along the minus strand of CM067354.1, from coordinate 45,961,829 downwards.
AAGGGTTCTCTTTTGTGCTCATTATTGGATAACAACAAGACACACATAGACAGCAGGGAGTGCTCGAGTCATGATCAACACTACAGGAATTCATTTCGGATAAAGATAAAGCGCAATATTTGTATTTACAATCTTCCTCAAAAACAGCTGTTGGACTACATTGAGAGCCACATTGTCCGCCCCTCTTGGCGTTGTTAAGACGGGTATTGTCAGGTCCGTATGTAATTTATAATCTTACTTAGTCAAATGACATTACTCACTTAATTGTAATTTACTGAAGGTCTCAACAAAGGCAATGTGATTGACTATCTGTGGCAAGGCTCTACCAGCGTTTTAAAACCTCCAGCCATTGTTGTAAAAGGTATTTCATGTGTGGAGAGATGAAGATCAAGTGAGTATATGTATTAGAATCAATTCACTGGGGAGCTTTCGTGGCATCTCCTGTCATAATGTCTCTGCTCCTCTGACTTTAGCGTCAAAATACCTCGTTGGGTAATGATGTACGGCATCTTTAGGAATAGAGGAGAAGAAATCGATCAATGGTATAGAGTGGGACTGGGGAAGGAGGCAAATTGCGAGCTTTGGTATTCCGTATTGGAGTTATTTGCCCTGGTTGGGGTTGGGTGGGGATTTGACCGCAAGTCTTGGCGGAATTGTGTTTTACGTTTTACCTCCACAAGCCAACACAATGTATGATAAGCAAATACAATCTTAGCCACCCGACCAGTCTTTGTAATTGGTTCACATAGGCTTCTTCGAGAATCCCTCTCAATGTAAGACCCTATTACGTGACCATGAAATATATGCCGGACAATAATTGGCTATGTCTAGTCGGTAATAGAGCTTAGTTAAACAAGATTTACTCAAGCGGATGTGGGATCAGGAATTTATCGAATGCTCACAGTGTTTGTTGCTTTACGTGTGGGAATGAATGGAATAAACTAGAAGTGTATACTACGATCAGAAAAAAGAAGCCATGGATATACCGCCACACAGGGATGGTAATTGGACTTCTCAGGCGAATTCCAGCGACACGATTTGAACATGGTAATTTACTACCTAAAAGGATAACTGTCGGTTGTTATATCTGGAATAAATGAAATACGTACTGAACCTACTTGATATTCTCAGACCAAAATACATGATATAAACTCAACATTAGCATGGGGCCAGCCTTGCACAAGAACCATTATCCAAACCATATCACAGGGAGCCACAGCTACTGGGACTGTTTTTTTTGTGTTCGTTTTTGGCTAAACCCCGCACACCCCAAGTATCCTGGTGGACCCCGCACACCACTTACCCCCACACCCCAAAGCATCCAAGTTCTATTGGTGGTGTAGTGGTGACACGCCCCATAATGGGATCGCCTTTTACTGGCCCTGTCTCCCTTCGACCCGCATATCTCTTTCCCCAGACGGAAACAGCAATTGCCCTTCTCAACTGGCGTGAGGCATGTCTAATTTGCCAGGAGGTTGGCTAATAACTGATGATGACAAGTCAGGCTTAGTAGCATCGGGTGGAAAATCAAGGAAAACTAATCTCATGATATTTACTGTTCCTGATCTCCACGAAGGAATTGATCATTGCACAGTGCACATGATTAAATACCATCTGAAAATCAATTCAAATTGCAATTACATTCGGTTTTCTAGGAACAAACACACATGCACGAACTAGTGAGCTTACTCGTCAATGAGGCCCAGTTGACATAACTGAAGTATTGTCTTGGAGAGCAGCCCCGAGCTACACATTGATAGTTATCTCAAATAGCGAACAATCTTCGACTTATGGGACAATGATGAAGCTATGTCGAGGGAATGAGAGTTCAGGAGGCTTTTTGACCTTTGATTCAAGGCGGTCTTCGTGTGCCATCTCTTGACATATTACCATATGCTCCCCCATGGTCATGACGAGCGCCCATATAATCCCTGGTTACGACTGCACGCTCCGTAAAGCATTGAGACGGTATTCTTGTCAAATTAAGTAGTACTGGCAACGGGATAGAAAGCATCCTTAACGTAGCATTGGGGTGCTTCTTTCACCCTTGTATCTCCATCCCCGAACGCTTAGCATTCCCGCCACACGGCCATCTCACCTCTACCCTATATTTCCCCCAATTTGCGGCAATTTGTCCCAACGAGGATGGCGCAATATTTATCCTAGATCGGGAAAGCAAATTCAGCCGCAAATGAGCCATTTCCATTCCGGGCAGTTGATGCTATCAAGGTTGAGGTCAATGCTATACACCCAATACGCTGTAGGCTCGGCATCAGCGTAATTCTATCTTACCTCAGAGGCGGACTTCCATTAGCGAATCCCCTATATATCAAGATTTACTCTCGTCTTGTGGGTGGAGTTACGACCTGGGCCGGTCAATCCTTGTTTTCTTCCAGGCAGCTGACCAGCTACGTTGATAATCCCAAATGTTACCCTGAGATCTTAAGTTTAGCGTTGGGAATACCAGCCCGACATAAAAACCCTAGCTTATGAACATACCCATTGCTTCAGAAAACCCAATGTAGACTTATGTGGCTAAAACCAAATAGTGGCCTTTGAGGCCGGACATGTGGACAAAGACCATTACAATCATACATGATCTACTCACAACAGGTTTTCCTAATATCAATACATCCTTCCAAACATACAAAGGTTGGCTGGTCCCGCTTTTATACGCGGGTTCAGTGCACCGCAATTTATCAGGTTTAATATTACCCGCTATGAGCAAATACCTAGATTCACAATAGAGATCCACGCCAGGAATCTATTTACAATACCTGCCGAGGAATAGCTCAGCACGAGTGCGCCGAGCCTTTCTCGGGAGCAATCACGTTCACAATGGGGCTTAATATTTTATTTATAGACACCTTCCGTGATAATCTCTTATAGGAAAAGCTCTTCACTTGCACAGATTGCAACCATAGCTGCGTGCAGATTTGCCATTACAGATGGCGTGATCCGGACTAAAGCGACATCTGTGTGGAAATGCACAAGTTTTAATATGGTCTAGTGGCGTTGCTAATTAGCCGTTTTCAATTAACAGATCGATTGATCGTGGCGCAAGGTATGTAATTTTGGATGTAGAAGTGCTTTGATCATCCGGGTACAGTGATACCGCTACATGACGTGTACAATGGGGGTGCACTCTTACCTACACAATACAGCATGGTTGCACGCGTTATCCAACTCACCTTGGTCTAAGGACACGACAGTTGTGAGGAGAACAAGTATCGTGAATATGGCACATGACATAGGCCCCGTCCAGCACATCTCCGAATACATATTGAAACACACTCCAGTAGGCCAATAATATTCCTACAGATATATCCCCTCTCTCTCTCTCGCCGATTATACCACTGCGTCCACTTTAATCCAGTGCCCCGTTAGCGTTATCCTTAATGCGCATGCATCTGCGAGGAGAGTCTCCAAATGTGTAGAGGATATGTTCTGCTGACAATGTGTACATCACGTGAGTTATCGGCGCGTCCCAGCTCGCGCGATGACGGGTTGGTCCGCGGGCTAAACGCGTCGGCCGTAGCGAGAGCCAATATATCCCAGGATGCCTTAGTCATTGAGTACAAGCTAGTCAATGAGAGAGATGCCTCAAAAAGCGCCGATAGAAGCGCCCCATACTCGTTGTTGGATCAGGCGCAGTGCCACAATGCGGGCTTCCACTGCAGTTCGATATCAATAGCAAGCACAAAGCCGAGACAAAACAACCTCTCGCTGTAAGGCTGAACACCCCGGTGACAGACAACCTTTCCGCTGGCGAGCAAAGAGCTAAAATGGCTGTATTGGCGCGACCGGGGTTTGCTGAGTCTTGTCAGGAAACGCAGGCCGCCCCCTTGCCAGTCATGGGAGCCTCGCTGTCTTTGATCTCTCTGCAAGCCTCAAGAAGTCTGCCACTACTGGTCTGACTGGCAGGCTGGTGGGCGGGTGTGGGGTACCGGCCTGATGCTGGGGCACGCTTGGAGGGGGTCACCGAGAAACCTTTCAATGGCATGGAGGCCTTGTGGTTGATTTATACGTTATGATGTCATCTCCATGAGCTGAAGGTTTCCTTATAGACATTATGATGCGTACTTTATTCTGATAACGAGGCTATATTTGCTCTATGATCGATAAACGACCATTTAACCTGTGCTGAACTACCCTAGCGACCGTATATCAGTGGCATTTCTGTTTTCATTTCAAGGCTGTTTGCGTTTGAGCTTCACTTATGAGTCGCGCTGTCGCAAAATATACTGATCAGCCAGCAGTTGCAGCTCCATTTTTTTCCCAATTGTGATGATGGAAATATGCAAGTTGATTAATTGGTGAACGTAAACATTCAGTTCAAAGCCAATGCACCAACGCCCACATCACTCGCTTCCATTGTCCAATTGATGATAACGATTAAACTGGCAATAACTATACAGAATCAATAACTCTTATGAATAATCCAATATAATTAGGATGACGAGCAGCAGTCTGGATTCATAATCCATAAAAAGTTGGGTTTTTTTTAATTTGGAAAATGTAGGTGGGGTCACATTGGGTATAAGAGGAGTTGGGTTTGTACGTCACTTACAAAACGATGAGATATCATGACGCTATTGACGAAGATGATTATGATGGCTGGACAGTTATAATGCCTATTGACGTTCACCATTCCAGGTGACTGCTTTTCATATCGTCAAAACCTATAGCATCTCCAATGTCAATGAAGCAAAGAATAAACACATCCACCCTTGGTTCCTAAACTGATCTCCTAAACTGATCTTGATACTTGTGATAAATTAATACCATAATATTGTAACATTGCAAGTGCTACTCGATAATCTGATTTTCGGAATTCCTGTAATTCAAGTACTTTAAATAAATGGGGTAAGAATGCGTGGGCGCGTTCAGCCCACGTGGCTGGGTGCTGCCGCTGGCGCTGCGACTAAACTTTGACCCCGCCCATGTCTGGGATGAGATCACGAGTTGGCGCACTTAAGGGTTTTTTTTAAGAATGGAAAAGGAAAGCACATACATTTGACGCCATGATGCAACAAAGAACATATTTCTTAAATGTATGATGTCCCTGGTGAAAGACATATATCTCGCGTGTGAATGAGGGAAGGGTGAGGCAGCTGGAACAATCTGTTTTATACTCTGTTGTATATATAGATAGCTGCTTGGCGCTCGTAAACTTGGCATCGGGAACAGAGCGCCTGTGATCTGAACCATTCCATCCAGCGAAAAAAAAAACAGACACAGCGAAATAGGAGATCCTGTTATACAAACAGCTAGTTGCATTTAGATGATTGTGCGCAGGTTTTGGCGACTGCCCGTGGGAATGATTCATCGATGGGTGTTCTGAAACACACTTACCATAGGCTAACTTCAGTAAATGGATAACCTACGCAATGCTCAATTACATTTTCCCGAGGGCTAGACCCAAAACGCCTACGGCTTAGGGCGATTGGCCCGGTTTGCCGAATGACGCGTTTAATCAACAGCTTACCAAACTTCATTCATTGCCTATCTCATTAAAGGAGAAGCGAAAAACAAGCTATTCTTTGGAAGCACACCATCCCGCATCAACACATAGACCATGTCAACATTAAGTCAAATCTGGTGGGAATATAAATATATATATATATATATATACATATTACGATCTATACCGTGAAACAAAACAAAGGTTACAAACATACATATCCACGCGCTGACAAGCATAATTTGTCGAAAGAATTAATCGTACTGAAACAGAGGTGGCTGGACAGGTATTAGTCTTTAATATATTAGTAATCAGTAATTCCGATCGCTTCTACCGACCTGCGTCCAATAATTCATCATTATGATATGCAGTCCCTCAGATGATCGATCATCTTTTTGATAAAACCAGAGGCAACACAAATTCAACGCTATTTATAGATTTTTAAAATTGCTCCGAATGGAGGGCAATGAATAACCAAAGCAGTCAGTGTTGGGAACCATTACGTGCTCCGCTGTCCTAGCTGGGATCAAAAAGATTGGTCGGGTTACCAGGCTACAAAAATAGTGCTTTTGTGTTAGCTGAGCTATGAAAACCCGAAACTGCGGAAATAGACCTGACATTTAAGTTCGTGCATTTCTTTAGAGCAAGTTTAAATTATTGTTGAAGGGAAATTAAACTGATTTTTTGGTACTGTTTTCTTATCGTAGGTTCAATTTTGTCATGCAAAAAACTGTTGCTAAGCAACACAACTTCACAGTGAATAGTTGTGGAAATGGACGATCAAACTGTCACGCACCTATTTCAGTTATTTGGAACTTTTTATCAATAAATATGATGTTGTAGTCATCTAGTAGCTCAGATGATCCATTTTCGCCCGAAATGTGGCGCGCCCTCTCGCTGTAAGGGACAGGAAGCGGCCCCTTGCGGGAGAAAATGCAGATGATCGGATAAAACTCTGATCGGCTGATTTCTGAATACATGCAGTAACAACTTCGCGCGCTTGCACGAACGAGCATGTGATTCTCGGCGCGTCACACAGGGACCATTCATTGGATTTGCATTGTCAGCAATCTGAGGAAAATCCCGGAAGAAAATCTCTCCATACTGAAACAAAATATATATTAAACCCATTGTACAGATGGGAAGAGAAAAACATACCCCGTTGTACAAAACGAAGCCCCTACAAAACCCGTCGTACAGATTGCAGCTGAAAAACATACCCCGTCGTATAAGTGCGAGGCCCAACAAAACCCGTCGTACAAGTCGAGAGGCCGAAAAAACCTACCCCGTCGCGCGGCACATGTATACTACCACTATACACGTAAGTGCCCGATGGTAATTTGTCATGGCGGCGTTATGCCTTATGACACGAAATTGTTTCTAGCTTTCTCCAACTTCATATCAGCCGATCCGTACTCGTTCCTTAAGTTTTCGGCTGGATGACAAGAGTGCATCCCGGCTATAATAGCGTCTACCCTCCCACTGAATCTACTCATCAATTCTCTGAGGCTCTGATTAGCTAAGATAAGACGTTTGCGACCTACTTGTTGGCTAAGACAAAGCAATGATATGGTAAAAAAATACTCTGATGAGTTAACTTCTGGATAGACTAGATCACGCGTCAATCGACTAGTTTATTGGTAAGCTAGTAGTTTGCGCATAAACTAGTAATTTTACCCGTAAGCCAGCAGTTAACTGCTTAGACTTATGGACCGTCAGGTCATACCATAAGCGCCCGTGAAATTTCCAGTCTTTTTGATCGAAGGTATCATTATGATTGAAAATTCATAATGTACTTTAGCTCTTCTTTGTGGAGGATAATCTTTTTGCTTACCAATGCCATTTCCCATAATGCACTTCCGGTAAAGTTGACGTCAGTTTCTTCAGTAAGGGTTGTGACAATCTTGGCTTGCTTTCTTGTCACATACAAGTTCACTCATTGAAATGACCTCACTCATTGCTATATAAGGGAAACTAGGTTATATTTAATCTAGAGCCGCCCATGTGAATCTCACACGAGCTTCGTATTTAGGTGACGAACAAAAAAACTACCAGTGTTTCATTTTCAGTTCGCAATGGAGTTCTGAGTTGACTGTTGCAAAATATAAACAGAAAATGACAACATAGACCGCGCTCATAATTTGAGAAATTTGACATTTTTGACACAGTAAGTTTGTGAGTGGTTATATTCCTTGACCATTATGGACTCTGACGAAGAATATGTATTCGAAGTCGACGACTCAGGAAATGACGATAACGACGATGAAGAAGGCGAAGATTTTGTTGATATGGGCATGGATCAAGATTCCAGCTGCAGGCATCCCAAACATGACGAGGAAGATTTCCCCTTTCAAGTCTTGACTGCTGATCAGTTGGTTCAGCACATGGTTGACTGCATCAAGGAAGTCAACAGTGTTGTTCAGGTTGCTATAACCCTCAAAACTTACAAATTTTATCCATTGGTCTTGTTCCTTTCAAATAACAGTGATATTATTACTTCCTTTGAGTCATGGTTAAATTCTATTCAATAATTGGTGATAGCTTCAGAGAAGTGGTCTGGTTTCCTCTTGAAAGGATATGAGTTTATTTTATTGATTAACAGATTAAGATTGACAAACAACATGACAGAACTCGAATGTTTAGTTGTTCATAATATGTGTTTGACTTTGATTTACAGATTCCTGCTACAATCACAAGAATTCTTCTGACTCATTTCAAATGGGACAAAGAAAAGCTCATGGAATGGTATGATATTTTGTCACATGAAATGAACAGTTGTGGTGTATCATCCAATATTAACTTTTATTCTTTTCTGTCATAGCTAGATATCTGTGCATTTGGGTTCACTTTTGAATCAAGGCAAAACACATGCTTAGGAAAAATATCGGCATCATGATTATAGGTTTTTTTAGCACTAAAGAGTATCTGGATTTGTCATCATCGCCAAGGCTTGCCCTCACTTTCAGAAATCTGAAGTTTTCTGTCAGTCATTACGTCTGACAGAAAAATTTTGCCAGACCTACCGGGTTTCTGTCAATGATAAACTTTGTGTCTTTTTATCAGAAGGAGAGGGAGGCACCATGAGTTGGTGTGAGTGCTTATTTGTTACCAAGAAAGTCATTTCAGAGTATTAGAGCTACACAACTTTCATTGGCTAGCTTTGCATCTTTCTGATTATGAATATGTGTTTGTCTACAGAAGCAAAACCTTGTCATTCAAATTTTTTGCAAGTGATGGAGTTTTTTTTTAAATAAGCTTTAAGTATTGTGATTTGTGAAACATATGTGTTTTCAATCCAGCTAATTGCTCACTGATACTTTTAATTTTGTACAACATTGCTCAGACACCATTCTTTTTTCACTTCATCATTGTACTTTAACAGAAACAGCATTTGGTGGTATCGATTAAAGCAAATATGAATATATATGAATCTTCACATACAGTTCTTTTGATGTTCACCTAAGCAGGGCACGAAATTGGCAAATATGTGAATTGGTCCTCCATTTTTTTTCAACTGGCCCTTCAACAAAATGAACTGGCCCTGCCAGTATTTAACTGGCCCTCTCAATGGTCTTGTTATTCACAATGCCGAAAGTAGAAGTGAAAAAGCTGAGTGAAGGTGGACTTTTTTTGAATTCATCACCGTCGCATTTAGGTAAACGTTTAACAAACTTGTCCGTTGTTAAACTTTTGAAAAATAATTTGAGCGAAGTTTCAAATCGGCGATGCATAGGAGACTTGTAACGCGTGGAAAATTTGACACTCATTTGCATTGTGCACATGACATAGACTGACCAATAGAAATGAGTTATACAAACTCATTGATAATCGTGTGCTTTCGTTAATACGGAAATAACCGAAGTACTGTGGATGAAAGCTGAGGTCAAGTCAATTGGGTCAGTTCACAATTTCAAACGATCGCGCGATCGTCAACATGTTTATCTTTTGACGTCGAGCATGGTTACAGAATAGTTATAGGCCTGGCGGACCGACTACTTTGACAAATGAGTTGGCGGAATAAACATTTAGTTGGCGCGCCGACTAGAAATAGCCAATTTCGTGCCCTGCCTAAGCCTCAACCAAATCAGATGGTTGGTCTTCTGATGTGTAATCAACATGATGGACCTTTCAGCATTTTTTCAGCAGCAGCCAAGGGTCTGGTTTTTTTTGCCAACTGACCCGATGACACTCATAGATTCCTGACATTTGTTCATGTCTTCGACATGTCTGTGTGTACCAGTTACTTTGATGGCGATCAGGACAAACTGTTTTCCGAGGCTCACGTAGTAAGTCCTTTTCGACGGTCCATGTCGCATGGAGGTTTGACACCCACTACAAGTGGAGCATCAGCAGCACCTGTTGTTGTGCGCAAGGTATTCCGCTTGCCATCCTTACTTTATATACAAATATACTGTATACTCAAGTTTTAGGTTGTTAAACTTATGCAGATGTTAAATATGTAAAGCTATTTTAGATCTGTGTTTGAATAGTCTAAAATACTATGTTTATTGGTGACTGATAGTATTTAAAGAGGCAAATTGAAAGGTTAGGGACATTACAAACTAATCACTACCTCAAAAGGTTATTGGTTTTGTGTAGTTAACATGGTCTTCAACAAAACCAATATATTTTAGCCTACAATGGTTCGCTTGGAGAATCTATAATGACTGTGCCCTTATAAGACTTTTTATGCATTACATTTCCTTGCTACAATTTTCTGGATTAGTCTTAAGTATATTCCAGTGATTATTTTCTCCACATAAACTCCTGATTTGACCTGACCTCGATGCTCCGTTTGACCTGTCTGTCTGATGCTGTAACAGAGGACCACTCGCTCCAGCTCGGCTGCTGCTGCTGCCGCTGCTGCCCAGACCAACATGGCCACCCCACCTGGAGAAGTCATGTGTGAAATCTGTTTCCTCATGATCCCACCCATGGTCAGTTGCCTGGTACCTCGATCACTTCCTGCCCCCCGTGTGTTTGGGGGTAGAATACACAGCGGAAACTTTTGACTTGTCATCTCAGGAGTCATTGTCAACAATTTTTTAGCAAATCGGTCAACGGTCGATCAATAAGTGCGGAGTCACCTTCAAATTTTGTCAGTAATTAGTCAATCGTCAATCAGTTATTATCACTGATGTGTGTGCTGGCTTCAGCTACTGACCGGGTTGGAGTGTGGACACCGGTTCTGCTCTCAATGCTGGGCAGAGTACCTAACAACTAAAATCATGGATGAGGGGATGGGGCAGACCATCTCATGTGCTGCTCATGGCTGTGATATCCTTGTAGATGACCAGACAGTTATGTGAGTGACCCCTCTATCAATATGCATCTGTTTTATAAAATTCTACATGAAATTCATTTTTACTCATCTTAATTGCTTTTTTTATTACCTCTTTGTATGGATTGCATTCACAGGAACTTAGTTACAGATGCCAAGGTGAAACTAAAGTACCAGCATCTAATTACAAATAGTTTTGTTGAGGTTAGTTGGACAAATTCACCACCATAAGCTCTTCAGATTTCATTTTCAATGTTCATTGTCTGCAATTTCTTGTACAATACCCTTATGATAAAGCCCTGATATTTTTGTGAGTTATGACGATGTCTTTTGTAATTTCTGTACTGGTAAGTGTATATACATGAGTCAGTGTATGGATGTATAACACACTACCCTCATACACATCATTAGAATCATCGTGGTCAAGCAATAACCCTTTCTATGGTATGGATGTGTGTGTGACAGTGTAATAGGTTACTACGCTGGTGTCCTACCCCTGACTGTGGCCATGCTATCAAGGCCCAGTACTGGGACTGTAAACCTGTCACTTGTATATGCAATCATGTCTTCTGGTGAGTAACCCCTTCCAACATTGCAATACTACCTTCTCAATCAGCAAGAATTAAAGCTGTGACCTTGTATCAGATCATACATTGTTAAAGAAGCCACATATGTTTGCTCAAACCATTTTGGGGCACAATACATCATTAATGACTCCTATGCTGGTCCTTAAGCTTGTTACTCACAACATCCTTTGAAAGAAAGTCAGTTATCCTGGTGTCCTAAAGCATTTAGATTCCTGAACTATTCAGTAATTGTTGGCTTCTTTATTCCATTTGGTAAACTTAAGTAGTGACAAACACTTAAAGGCTCAAATCAATATAATTTCATAGATTTAATGAATTTTGTCAAATTGATTATTTTTAAACATTTTTGTCAGACCTGCTCTCTCCTTTGATCTGTTACTTTTCACAGACGTTAAAGGCACTGGTAATTGTGGGTGGTTTTTGTGTCTGTTATATAAACTGTGAAGTGCTGTATATAAGATGCATTTTTATGTAAGGAAAAAATCAGGGGTGCTTCTTATTTACAAGTTTAACAAATGATGCACCATATCATGTAAATTGTTAGGGTCATTGCCGTATGGTGCGGTTCATCGGCAACTCTGTGATTGATCATGAGATGTAATCATCCAATTATTAATGATCCAAATGAGCGAGACAATAATGGATGTTTACTGAAGCGGGACAGCGGTATGGAAACCATATGGTTGGTCCTTTAAGACAAACCTTGGGCTGCACCTTATACACTATGGGGCCCTCTACACAAGTCAATATGCAACATGTATGTCATGATGAGGGGGGTGATATATATTAGAGATGGGCTGTGTATGTTTCAGTTTTGCGTGTGGTGAGAATTGGCATGACCCTGTACTGTGTCGCTGGCTCAAGAAGTGGATCAAGAAATGTGATGATGACAGCGAAACATCCAACTGGATCGCTGCCAACACAAAGGTCAGTTGCTGTATCTGATTTAATAGCAGCCATGCCACATTTGACATGGCTTTGATGTACGAGTATTGGCCAACATGGATGAATGATAACCTTCTCATTACTCATCATAACACATGATCCAATCAGTACATTAGTTTGTAATGTGATATTTCTCCAAGTGTGATTAGGTCTGAACATCACCATCCATCACTATCACAATGACCTTTAACCTTCTAATTAACATTCGTTGCATCAACATACTCTCAATCCTAATTACATAACCCATCAATGTCTGCCTGCTACAGGAGTGCCCCAAGTGCAATGCGACCATTGAGAAAGATGGGGGCTGCAACCACATGGTGTGTAAGCGCTGCAAGTTTGACTTCTGTTGGGTGTGTCTGGGCCAGTGGGAACCTCATGGCTCCTCCTGGTAAGTCTAGCCATCACACTTTCATTTGATCAACTATAACCAATTGACATTTAGATTACTTTGAAGAAGATAGTGAATGTTCCTCCATTGTCTGGATTGCTGATTGAATATCCAACACAGAAGCAGGCACTTACTTTTTCTAACTTTCTGATCATGGGAGGAAGTGGGGAAACGTCGTCAGGAGTGAGTGGTGAACCCTTGTCAGGAGTGAGTGGGGAGCCATCGTCAGGAGTGAGTGGGGAATCGTGGTCAGGAGGGAGGAGGAATTGTGTTAGGTGGGAGGGGGAACGGTAGTCTAGAGGGAGGGGGGAACTGTCGTCAGGGGAGGTGGAATGGGGAACTGTCGTCTGGAGAGAGGGAGGGGGAACCGTTGTCAGGAGAGAGGTAGGGGGGAACTGTCGTCAGGAGAGAGGGAGGGGGAACCGTCGTCAGGAGAGAGGTAGGGGGGAACTGTCGTCAGGAGAGAGGGAGGGGGAACTGTAGTCAGATTTTTTAGGATTGAGGACCCATTGACATGATGTTACATCCATTGGATTCAGGAACAGAAAGTTGCCTCAGTAATTGACCCCTAAAACCGACCTGATATTTCATCTGGGAATTGTTCCACTCCTCATTAGCTGGCATTGTGTCACTGCTTCATATTACAATTTGTTGAAACTACACTACTCTGCTCTTTGTGTCAATCTGAATGATTAACCCTGGCTAACTGAATAGTATCTCTGTGTCAGGTACAACTGTAATAGATTTGACGAGGATGAAGCGAAGAAAGCCAGGGATGCCCAGGAGGTCAGACAGTCTACAGCAGATTCCAAATCATTCCAGTCAAATCATAAATCCTGTGTCCGATTAATGTGTGTAAAGCATGCCTCATAAAAGCAGTTGGTGGCCCTTCCCACTCTCTTGTGGTGCCTACATGTTATGCATAGCTTTGAAAGTGCCTTGTGTGTGTGAAGAAGTCACGCCATGCTCTACAGAGATATCTCTTCTATTGCAACCGTTACATGAACCACATGCAGAGTCTCAAGTTTGAAAACAAGGTGGGCAACTCTTGATGGTCAATAAGCAATCAAGTAATATTGATGCAATCTAATATGAGAAAGGAAACTAACCGGATATAAGTTACAAACGCCTAGCTCTAATTGTTGAATTTGTGCCGTATTCATTCAAATTCATAAAGTGATTTGGATTCTTACCCGTGAAATCGTGCATTTAACTAGCCATCCACAAATTCTGTCAAAGAATCGCCAATTGCATACTTGAGATGGGAGTGATCATCTTCATCTATGGCTGCAATATGATGAACAGAATTCTATTCAATGTAACAAGTGTGTGTTTGTATTGCTGTGGTAGCTGTACGCCAGCGTGCGGGTGAAGATGGAGGAAATGCAACAACATAACATGTCATGGATTGAGGTGCAGTTCCTCCAGAAGGCGGTTGACGTGCTGTGTCAGTGCCGTCAGACCCTCATGTATACATACGTCTTTGCCTTCTACCTCAGGCGTAACAACCATGCCATTATATTCGAGGTATGTTTTCTTGAAACATAACATTCATGCCATCATATTTGAGGTACATCAGTGTGTGTTGCCTGGTGCAGTATCCATTATATCTATGGACAGTGTGCCGTTCATAGTTTCCATCCGTCAGAGTAACTATATGACTTGTTGCTGTCAGAAGACTGTCAGTTTGAGGCCTCTTTGCACATGAGGGATGATGGCACCTTTTCCTGTCTTGCCCTTCATTCAACATCACATCTCTCACCACTTTTTTCAACATATGAAAAGATTACTTAACTCACACTTCACCTGTGACTTCTTTTGGTGTTTCTCATGATCTTTAACCTTTGACCTATTTTTGATCATATAATGTTGCTGTGAACTCCAGGAAAACCAGAAGGACCTTGAGAATGCCACAGAGCAGCTGTCAGAGTACCTGGAGCGTGACATCACCTCCGACATGCTTGTTGACATTAAACAGAAGGTGCAGGACAAATACAGGTGAGTAAATGAGCTGAATGGGCTTTATACAGGTGAGTAAATAAACTTAGGGTGCTGGGCAAATGCATGGGGGGTGTAATTAGCCGGCAAATGCAAATTACCTTTAGGTGCTTTATACAAGTGGGTAGATTAGCTGAAGATGCTGGGTCAATACAGGTAGGTTGATTGACTGAAGATGATTCAATTATACAGGTGTTTTTTAGCTGAAGGTGCATGACATGTTCAAAGGTGCTTGACAAATACAGGTGGGTGGAATAGCCAAATGTGCTGGGCAAATACAGGTGTGTTGCTTAAATGCAGGTCGTTCAGTTATCCATAGATGAAAGATAAATACAGGTAGGTTAATATACCAAGACATACAGGTGTGATCATGTTAATGAGTTGAAATATAAGGATAAATACAAGTGAGTTCATATTCCGAGGAAGGGCAAATATGTGGGAACGTGATCAGAAGACGGTTTAACAAACTATGGTAAAGGGTGAAAGAAAATGGGTATGGCATATTGGAGGTCTGTTTGGGTGAGTGGTGTGAATGAGCAAAGCCATGGAACAGTCACTCTTTGGACTAGACAGATTATCATTATTATTTTCTAAGGCTTGTCAGACTCAAATGAACATCATAGTGAACAGAAATTTGTGTTTTGAAATTGATGTTCATTCTAACATCAGTTGTTATCTAATCTTACAATAGTGACAATGGGGTAGCTACCAATGGGGATAAATGACTGATAGTGTGTGCATATTTACTGCAAAGATACTGAATGGGCAACACTTTGTCGTACTCCAGGTACTGCGAGAGCAGACGCAAGGTGCTCTTGGACCATGTCCATGAAGGCTACGAGAGGGAACTCTGGGATTACCAGGATGCCAACATCTAAGTCACCACGCCCATTCTCCCAACCCCTAACCCCCACGCAGTCAGACACTCCCGATTCCAACCCTGCCCAAGTCACTTGATGTACCTGTGTTTGCTTTAGAAATGGTTAAAGTTTCTTTGGCCTTCCTCACAACCATGACATTGATTTGACCTTGAGTGACCATTAACAGCCAGAAGTATGGTCATTTGTTATATTGGTTGCCAAATCAACCACAATTGGCCTGATTCTGTAAGAGGTAGCCATTGAATAAATGAAGCAAAATTCTGCTTATAATCTACATTTTCAAATCAGTGTGGTATTCTATAAAGCCTGGGTAGAATTGTTGAATTGCCATATATTTCTGCCCTGTACATTTAGGAAAATTGCCAGTTTTAATGACCTAGTTGAATGAATATGATGAAGAAGTGAACTTATATAGGTGTTGCACTACTAAATTCAGAAGGGTGGAATCATAAGCTGTAATCACCAAATTGTTGTCCACACCAGATAATGCACAGTGCTGGGCATGGTTTGGATCCAACTATTGGTTTATAATGTCTCATGCATCACTTTCATGTATTGCTCGTATTGAATAGATTGTTAAAAATTGTCTCTCTGTTGTACAGGCAGTATATATCCATGTACTATGATAGACAATGAAACTATTTATATCTTCTGACATATCCCGTCAGTTTTGTGTATATGCGCCTAGGAAAATTGGTGATATATTTTGCCATTGTATTTATGAAAGCAGGTCAAGACTGAAAAAAGAGTGGCCTTGTTTTCTTTTTAGTCTCCTGCTTGGTTTTCGTGGAGTGCACTTGTATAAATTGGAGAAAGTATGAATGTTGCAGCTGCGATGGATTTGTCTCGGCGTTTGTGGGCGACCTTATGCGGGCTGCTTCCGTACTTGTTGCGCTGCCGACTGGACACGTGATGTGGTCGGCAATGGTGAAACCGTATTATTGTCAGCCACAGGTCACAGCTTTCCCGATCTGTGGCATTGTCTATCCACGTCGTTAGCTCAGTTACTCTGAATGACTTGTGCTTTCTCACAAGAGAAGGTGGATTTCTGCTGTTCACACGAGCTCTAAGCTTGTCTTCCTGTTACAGCGTGCTTCAGAGAACACAATCCAAATATAGTCGGTACCTCTTTGCTCTGTTACAAAAAACTTAATCGAAAAATCTCCATTGCAAATGAACTTGATGTCTGTATTTTCATTATCCGATTAACAACTGTGTTTACTGCTCCTATTGAGCAGGATATCACGTGTTTACCCCAAAAGACAGTTTGTTTAACTACCTACACTCCGCATGACCAGCGAGTCCAAGTAGATGGACGGAGTACTGGTGATTGGAACAACTTATTATTTCACGTGCACCGGATGAACTGAATGGCGAGCCATAGCATTAAGGAAGGATTTGATTCAACTGATTAACACTCCACAACTGGTCGTGGGATATTATGTTGCCGAGATGTTACGTGTACAATCATTCACAACGCATATCTGTTGCCGGAATTTTACCATATTGAGTCGATATTCTTTTGTAACTAAGCCGAGAATAAAGTTTTGAGTTCAGCCGATGGTTGTCTGTGTATGCTCTGAGCCTCGAGAAGCTGTGCTTAATCTTTGGATTCCCATTATCCTGTGTGCAAATCTTGTATAAATCGAGTCACAATGCCTCGCGTTCTAGTATTTATTTCGAACACACCAGTACTTTAGCTTTAACTAGCTACTTGCTTGCCAAACTGAATTCATGTGACATCATTAACGCACCCAGGGATGGGGAGGATACGTCCTGATTTTATTGAAGACATCATTAACGCACCCAGGGATGGGGAGGATACGTCCTGATTTTATTGAAGACATCATTAACGCACCCAGGGCTGGGGAGGATACGTCCTGATTTTATTGATGTGAGGATTCTTGAATATCAGAGGCACGAGAGGAAATCCAATTCAACAAAAGTATTAAGATGACACTCTCCCAATAATATCAGACGGTGATCTCGTTGCAATGTTAGCTTCTGGCCCTAATGACCCTTTATGTCACATTTAAAATTCTACACAAGTTACATAATTCTTCACCTCAAAATTGCGAAAAATCAAGAAAGGATCGGTTGCATGTTGTCTCTGTAAAGACTCGACTTACAGGTGGGAAGTTCTCGCGTGCCGATGCCCATAAGTTGAACAACTGAGACTTGAAATACTACAGCCCTGTCCTGTCGAGTCGGCTTCTATGTCACCTCCTTGGTTGATGGATGCAATTCTGAACTGTTAGTACAATTAACCCTGTTGATTCTTATTATTTCACCATACAGGAATCGTAGCTCGCTCACAAGGCAACGCTCATTAGTTGACCCTGATATATGTTATGCGTACAACAATTTGGTTGAACATCTAAAGAGAAATTGCTAGGACGAAGTTTCATGCATTTAACTGCAATTGGAATATAAAGTTAGAACAGAAAAAAAGGGAAGTGTTGAGCTATATGGACTTAAATAGGTATAACACAACATTGAGTGTTGCATGTATCAAACAGTAAAACGCTCAAACTTGGTCTTGGCATTTTGTACCCAAATGTAATAGATGCAAAGGAGAAATGCACGAATCCTTGCACCTCAGTCTAAACGAAATCTGATAAGGATAGTGTCGTGAATATGTTGACAAACATACCACTTCAATATAAAGGCGACAGACATAAATCAGGAAAAGATCAAGTCGAGGGGTGACATTCTTAATGTCTGGCTATCAAAGTGCGTTTTGCAACATGATACAGTGGCTGTACGCATTTCGAATTCCATATGATTCGTTCGCTCATAAAGATATGATCGATTTTATTTCTATGTTATAAGCTATCATTTTCAAATACAGTTCAGTGTGGCGAATTAGAAGCGCTCTACCAAGTGCCACTGTTTGTCTTTATTCCTGCTAGCAGCTGCACGAATTGGACAACTCTCGTGAAAACTGGGATATGTTTTGGTGTAGCTTTGAATTGTTTGACAAATCACGTCTGGAACGTATACGACTATGGTAAGCAGCGAGCTGGAAAGCACGCTGTCTGTTCCAGGCAATTTAAAACTAGATTGGAATACTGAACAAGATATAATGTTTGTACTGGCGGCCGGGAACAACAATATATTAGGATGTGAAAGCCATTTACATATACAATGCATTTTAATTGCCTCTGCCTGAAGCTGGCCAAGCTGACCCTTCTAAAAGCCAAACCAGGAGAGAGTTGTTCCATTGGCCTCTAAGTGCCTCAAAGACTTTGCATCATGCTACGCTAATATTAAGTGTCGCAGTGTTATTAGGCGTGCACAAAAAACATCTCACTTAAATCTATACATAGCAATAGTGGTTCGTGTTCTGCAAGGTATTCTACTTTGATCTTTGTACAGATGTAGTCGTGCACGACGTTTATTAACGTCGTGCGATGATCGTAACCAAATGCGGCGCGACAATACACGAGTTCCAATTATACACGATTATTACACACACGTACATATGAAGAATAATTTTTCACATAATTGAATGTTTATTAACAAGTTGAGTTAGTTTACGTGTGAGATTTCGTCAAAGGCGATTTAATCCAGCCACACAAATTCTGAAAAGTTCATGTTTATTTTGAACGACAAGATCGGTTTCTGCGCGCATGCGCAGACAAGGTTCTTCGCAAGCGAACTTTTTCTTTCTGAATTTTATTATTTAAGTATATGTGTCATTTTGTCAATGATTATCTTTTGGAAATATCTACTTTGAAGGGCGATATGTATTCAACGATATCACATTGACATTTAAAAAAAGATAACACTTATTGATTCCCGCAATCTGGAGGGGGCACTTGGCCTTGTCCTGCGTAGGGTTGTGCCCCGGGATCTCAAAAACCTGTACCCGTCATACAAGGTAGAAATGGCAAGAGCATACCCCATCCTACAATTATGAGGTCAACAAAACCAGTCGGGAGGCCGAAAAAAACCTACCCCGACACATGTATACTACCTCTATATACTTAAGTGCCCCCTCCTCCGGGACCTGCAGCCACATGGTGAGTGAAAATGAAACTGCGTAATGTGACGTCATATCTCCAAAACTGGAGCTGCCGTAAACGAAAGTTGTGATTCTAAAAGTTCATTTGACAATTGCTAAATAATAACGAGACAGTGGATAACCAAAATAGGCCGGAGAAGCGGATATTCATCTCAATTGTCGACATATATATTTACGTAAGTACACAACTTGGTGGTAAGCCGCGGAGACGCGAAATAAAAAAAATTGCCACACGACCCACATATCCTCATTCACGACGGTATATATTTATATTACCGTCGTTCGCGGCTAGTACAGATGCTGCCATGATACAGCTATGCGTGGACTACACACTTACACAATTCGACAATTAAATCACTTCCGGAACTTTTTCCTTCTCTCTTGTGTCAGAAGATGATTAACACATGACGTTCATTGCTGTGTCGTGTCTTATAACCGACCGTCAACCAAGGTATTACAATGTATGGAGCATATCTCGTGCTTAAACTCCTTTCACTTTGAACATTTTCATCGCATATAAAAAAATCAGGACGCCCAATGAATAAAATACGATAAAAAAAAAAAACAGGTTTTTTTCCAAAAGAGTCTAACATACAATGACATATAAGTGACAAATGAGAAAATACATATGTTCATAGTGCAGAAATAAAATATCACAAATTATCATTAAAGTTTGTCACGAACTTTTGGCGAGGCCGTCTAACAGATTGTCACTCAAATCATCTGCAGCACCCCTATATCGACGGACGCCGAGGTGAGAAACTCCAAGATACAAAATCACGTATGTATGTCGAATACCAACTTGGATGTAAATAACCTTGAAATAGTCCTATTTTCGTGTTTGTTGTCTTGTTATCTCCGTTTGCAAGCACTACCAATGCCAAACCATCAGACAGTTTCACAGAATCTCCCGATAACGGTTGCCATAGTTTTTTTTTTATAATGGTTAATTGTCCCATCAGGTCTGCTGACTCCGCCCGCTAAGTCAACTCCGCCTACTCCATGGTGAACTTCAAGAGGATTCGGTGAGATGGCACAGTCTGCTGTTGTTGCTCGGCTACCATCGCCCAGTACCACTTCCTTGGCAGTCTATTGTACAACATCCTACGAGATTTCTTCAGCACTTCGAGTCGGTGTTTTTCCTTCTCGATTTGCCGTGCATTCGCTTGTCTCTCTTTGCTGTCGTCTGGTAGTTGCAGCGTGTTTCTTTTACCCCTTGTCCCCAAGGGGTAGGCGGAATCGCTGGGTCGACTCACTCCATTCTCGTCCAAACACATTAGACCACCTTTCTCTCGATAAGCTTTTGTGCTATTGGAATTGTTGGTCAATTTTAGTGCAGATTTGGTCTTCTTTCTGGCGGCCTTGGTTTTCATCGCGAACGTTGTGTCGCGTCTGGGTAGCGGTGGTAAGGTATGAGGTGTGTTATTTGAGGGGGCGGGGCTTGTTCGGTCGACATCTTCACGGCGTACGCGATTTTGTCGTATTTCTGACGGGATTTGGGTAAAGGCGGAAGATTCCGAGAGACTTGATGCTTGTAAACGTGACCCAAATAAGCCTATATCACAAACGAAAATATATTATATTGAAGTGTGTATGTTAGGCAAAGAAACTCCGCCTCTGACAGCTCCGCACTGTTTACTACTTTCGATCTCTCACATCCGAGCTGTAGAGGCGAAGCGCCACCAGTGATATTTCGGTGTTTCCGAAGTCAAAACGACAGATGAACTCGCTAAAAACTTACCGAAGCTCTTGTGACAAAATGCAAGATTATATCACAAAATGACACGAAGACTGTTTCTATTACTACAGTTTTGTCTACTTGTTCTGTTTAAGCAGTTAAATACGGCACACCATGCAACATAATTGCGTTAATTATCGAACTGGTGTAATTCACGTAGATAATACGCGTAAAAGGCAAGTTGAATTCACGTGGATATGGACACGTGGAAAACACGTGTGCTCTTCCACCTAAATTCAACGATACAAAATATCTGTATTCAGGTGGTTTTTACTTCCTCTTTAGTAAATTTTTTTGTTTTTTAATATATTTCACAAGATCATTGAACCAAGTACATTTATTTCTCAGAAATATCCAACTATAAGTGCTACATGATCACAAATAACAATATTAAACATGTTTTAAACATTACGAGCAAATGTCAACATACAAAGGCAACAAATTAGTGGAAAAAGGCAGGTTTGTTCATGAAACACATTAAACCGGTCACTACATGCATAAGCATCATGAATATACACAGATATAACATGATTTACTTTCACCCTAATCAAATGCAAATTATAAAATGTACTTAAAAGGCCACTGAAATGCAAAACCGAATTTTTTTTATCGTATTTTGATGATAATTTTTAAGTGACTTTCTGGGTGACGTCACCTAATTGACACAAATCAGTCAAATTCGTCTGGGTAAATGGCTTTCATCAGTAAACCACTAAACGAAAGTGAGTGAATGAGTTTGATCACTTCATACAGGAAAGTCTGCGAGTTTGATCGGTAATATCTCGGCAACCAGTTATGACATCTCAGTCATACTGTTGTCAAAATGTCACAAAATCATCTTCATAATTAGATGACAACACAAATTTGAATTTTGCATGTAAGTGGCTCTTTAAGTAAATGATCTAGTCAAATCTATGAAAAATATAAATGTGTGAGTAAATCAACAATCATTACCAATAGGCAATATTTAAACTTCTCTTGGGTGCATTCCTTAGTCGGTTGGCGAGAAAGACATTAACAGCAGCCTCGGTGAACCCATGACCCTTCACTACACTTTCTGCACAGTACAAAGAGGACAATATAAGCTATCTAATTTCATACATCGTACAACTGACTTTCATTATTTATTGTGTATCATTAAAATCAAAAACTATCCTGGACTTCCAAGTAATTAGCCAATGGTGAACCTACCGACAATTAATTTGCAGAGTGCCATTTTCTCAAAGCTGGCTTTGTCACCTGACCCGTTCATGTTAAGCTTGCACTGCAGGAATTAGTGATTAATCTGCAAGCAATATGTCTGAATGAATACAATTGGTGCATGAAAATTTCTTAAACATTGCCAATTCAGACAAAATGCATAAGTGCAAGTTGTTTGGATCATGGATTTACATCATATACATATACATAGAGAATCTCACCTGCTTGTCAAATCGTTCATCGTATCCCGGACACTGCACAATGATTTTCATACACTTCTGAAACTGACACAAAAATGTGACATTTAGAAAATATTTCATTGCTGTTTATTAGATCGAATGCCCACTCCTCCTTAAAAAAACTGCAATTTTACATCAAATTCTTTCTTTGGTTGTCCATAAACTGCTCATTTAAATGTTGAAGTTCCTCAGTGCTGTTCATCTGCACAGCTTCAGGAAGCATTTTGCCACTATCGGCCAGCTCTCTCCTCTCCTGCCTGTTCAGTATATCCCTGATTTGCAGAGGCAGGAGAGGCAGCGCTCCTGAAAACCTGTGCACAAACAAATTATGCAGAGTTCAATTACTATGCTGCTGACTGCAAACTCATAAATAATACCTTTCTCAATAGCAGCATTAAAACAGAGAAAATATTTAAAGAAAATATTCACAAATGTGCACTTATGTTAAAGGAAAACCATCATTGCTCAACCGACGACTGCTAGAATGAGTGACAGATGAGCCATGACTGTGGGACTGAGTGACAAATGAGCGATGACGACCGTGTGGAGCGGATTGACAGATGAACGATGACTGTGAGATGGACTGACTGATGAACGATGACTGTGAGATGGACTGACAGTAGCCCTACAAGACGTCTGGTATAAATTCATGTTACCGTTACACCAGAGCTAGACTGACAGATGAACGATGTCTGTGAGATGGACTGACAGATGAACGATGACTGTGAGATGGAGGAACAGTCAACAGATGAACCATGGCGTGTGTATAAGATGGTTGTGGTGTATTAAGGAGCAAGCCTCCAAAAAACCACGAGGCGTGCCTACAGCCTTTCTGCTGCAACTAACTAGCTGCAACGGCTGGCACTTTGCTGAGAGCGATAATACAGGTTTCATGCACCAATGAGCATAAAATCATAAACCATGAAGACATTATATACGGCAAGCAGTTTTTGTACAGCTACTTGAGTAATCTTATTTTCATTGAAAGAATAACATTTGAATATGACTCACTTGTAAACTTAGAAACTGTCAAAAATATAGCAAATGAATTCTCAACTTTCCAAAACTGCAGCAAATCGCGCCAATCAGCGTTTAGCGGTTAACCCCCGGTGGGGTCTCCACCACGGACCAGCAGGTCACGGGTTCGAACCTCGCCTACGTTTGGAGAGTATCTCACCTGAATTTCGGCTCATTATTCCAGGAGACCCCTGTCACGATAGTAACTAAGCAGATGAAAGCCAAAAACCGTCATCATCCCCAGAGCTCATAGATCGATAGCACCAAAAGTTGTGAAACCCACTATATCTTGGCATATCTAGCACAAGCTTAGCTGGGGCTGTCAGGTTAACACATGGCCATATTTCTGGTATAAACTGAAAAAAAGAATATTTAAATAATAATTTACAAATGGGTCATAAAATACACGTCTTTTCCACGTGTTTTTGACACGTAAATTCCACGTGATTAATACTCGTGGAATCCACGTGGATATCACGTGAAAACACGTGGATCCACCAATTCACCAAAAATCCACATGATTTCCACGTGGATTCCACGTGTTGTGCCCACTGGGTTAGGATGTGAAAGCCATTTACATATACAATGCATTTTAATTGCCTCTGCCTGAAGCTGGCCAAGCTGACCCTTCTAAAAGCCAAACCAGGAGAGAGTTGTTCCATTGGCCTCTAAGTGCCTCAAAGACTTTGCATCATGCTACGCTAATATTAAGTGTCGCAGTGTTATTAGGCGTGCACAAAAAACATCTCACTTAAATCTATACATAGCAATAGTGGTTCGTGTTCTGCAAGGTATTCTACTTTGATCTTTGTACAGATGTAGTCGTGCACGACGTTTATTAACGTCGTGCGATGATCGTAACCAAATGCGGCGCGACAATACATGAGTTCCAATTATACACGATTATTACACACACGTACATATGAAGAATAATTTTTCACATAATTGAATGTTTATTAACAAGTTGAGTTAGTTTACGTGTGAGATTTCGTCAAAGGCGATTTAATCCAGCCACACAAATTCTGAAAAGTTCGGAAGCGAACTTTTTCTTTCTGAATTTTATTATTTAAGTATATGTGTCATTTTGTCAATGATTATCTTTTGGAAATATCTACTTTGAAGGGCGATATGTATTCAACGATATCACATTGACATTTAAAAAAAGATAACACTTATTGATTCCCGCAATCTGGAGGGGGCACTTGGCCTTGTCCTGCGTAGGGTTGTGCCCCGGGATCTCAAAAACCTGTACCCGTCATACAAGGTAGAAATGGCAAGAGCATACCCCATCCTACAATTATGAGGTCAACAAAACCCGTCGGGAGGCCGAAAAAAACCTACCCCGACACATGTATACTACCTCTATATACTTAAGTGCCCCCTCCTCCGGGACCTGCAGCCACATGGCGAGTGAAAATGAAACTGCGTAATGTGACGTCATATCTCCAAAACTGGAGCTGCCGTAAACGAAAGTTGTGATTCTAAAAGTTCATTTGACAATTGCTAAATAATAACGAGACAGTGGATAACCAAAATAGGCCGGAGAAGCGGATATTCATCTCAATTGTCGACATATATATTTACGTAAGTACACAACTTGGTGGTAAGCCGCGGAGACGCGAAATAAAAAAAAATTGCCACACGACCCACATATCCTCATTCACGATGGTATATATTTATATTACCGTCGTTCGCGGCTAGTACAGATGCTGCCATGATACAGCTATGCGTGGACTACACACTTACACAATTCGACAATTAAATCACTTCCGGAACTTTTTCCTTCTCTCTTGTGTCAGAAGATGATTTAACACATGACGTTCATTGCTGTGTCGTGTCTTATAACCGACCGTCAACCAAGGTATTACAATGTATGGAGCATATCTCGTGCTTAAACTCCTTTCACTTTGAACATTTTCATCGCATATAAAAAAATCAGGACGCCCAATGAATAAAATACGATAAAAAAAAAAAACAGGTTTTTTTCCAAAAGAGTCTAACATACAATGACATATAAGTGACAAATGAGAAAATACATATGTTCATAGTGCAGAAATAAAATATCACAAATTATCATTAAAGTTTGTCACGAACTTTTGGCGAGGCCGTCTAACAGATTGTCACTCAAATCATCTGCAGCACCCCTATATCGACGGACGCCGAGGTGAGAAACTCCAAGATACAAAATCACGTATGTATGTCGAATACCAACTTGGATGTAAATAACCTTGAAATAGTCCTATTTTCGTGTTTGTTGTCTTGTTATCTCCGTTTGCAAGCACTACCAATGCCAAACCATCAGACAGTTTCACAGAATCTCCCGATAACGGTTGCCATAGTTTTTTTTTATAATGGTTAATTGTCCCATCAGGTCTGCTGACTCCGCCCGCTAAGTCAACTCCGCCTACTCCATGGTGAACTTCAAGAGGATTCGGTGAGATGGCACAGTCTGCTGTTGTTGCTCGGCTACCATCGCCCAGTACCACTTCCTTGGCAGTCTATTGTACAACATCCTACGAGATTTCTTCAGCACTTCGAGTCGGTGTTTTTCCTTCTCGATTTGCCGTGCATTCGCTTGTCTCTCTTTGCTGTCGTCTGGTAGTTGCAGCGTGTTTCTTTTACCCCTTGTCCCCAAGGGGTAGGCGGAATCGCTGGGTCGACTCACTCCATTCTCGTCCAAACACATTAGACCACCTTTCTCTCGATAAGCTTTTGTGCTATTGGAATTGTTGGTCAATTTTAGTGCAGATTTGGTCTTCTTTCTGGCGGCCTTGGTTTTCATCGCGAACGTTGTGTCGCGTCTGGGTAGCGGTGGTAAGGTATGAGGTGTTATTTGAGGGGGCGGGGCTTGTTCGGTCGACATCTTCACGGCGTACGCGATTTTGTCGTATTTCTGACGGGATTTGGGTAAAGGCGGAAGATTCCGAGAGACTTGATGCTTGTAAACGTGACCCAAATAAGCCTATATCACAAACGAAAATATATTATATTGAAGTGTGTATGTTAGGCAAAGAAACTCCGCCTCTGACAGCTCCGCACTGTTTACTACTTTCGATCTCTCACATCCGAGCTGTAGAGGCGAAGCGCCACCAGTGATATTTCGGTGTTTCCGAAGTCAAAACGACAGATGAACTCGCTAAAAACTTACCGAAGCTCTTGTGACAAAATGCAAGATTATATCATAAAATGACACGAGGACTGTTTCTATTACTACAGTTTTGTCTACTTGTTCTGTTTAAGCAGTTAAATACGGCACACCATGAAACTTAGTTCAAAAACTCAACATGGCCGACTCCCACAATGCAACATAATTGCGTTAATTATCGTTCATGTTTTCGATTCGCGCGGTAGCCATGTTGGACAACAATTTTAAAATTGTGTTGGATTTCGTTGATTCTGTTGATTAAGGAGTATGACTTGTTGCACTCTAGGCAAGATTGATGGTAAGACATTTATGGATATGAAAATCTATGTTTTTTAAACTGTCCCTTGTTTGCATTGCGAGAAGGAGCAAATTTGCTTATAACGCTCGAGATTCTGCCATACGGACCCTCGCCCCTAAGGTGTCATCAGATCATCAAAACACCAGGAGCGAGTTGCCTTGCCTAGTGTGTATGTATGTATGTATGTGTATGCATGTATGTGTGCGTATGTATATATGTATGTATGTATGTATGTATGTATGTATGTATGTATGTATGTATGTATGTATGTATGTATGTATGTATGTATGTATGTATGTATGTATGTATGTATGTGTGTATGTATGTATGCCTGCCTGCCTGCCTGCCTGCCTGCGTGCGTGCGTGCGTGCGTGTGTGTGCGTGCGTGCGTGCGTGTGTGTGTGTGTGTGTGTGTGTGTGTGTGTGTGTGTGTGTGTGTATGAATTGGTGTCCAATTGCGTATAACGGGCACATTTCAGATTACCAAGAGAAGCTAGGTCGGCAATTTTTGCTGCGATTATGGAACCTCTTTTTAATAGAAAACATTTCGGCGTATCCCATTACGCGTCAGTTCAAGACAAGACTGCTAGTACATAAGTAGTGTACCTACCCGGTGAACACCTAGAGGTACTTGCTGTGATACTGGCATAGGTGGCAACCACGTCCCCCTGACGTGATTATACACCAACTCCTCGTGATTGGCCGGTTTCGCTGGTACTAGATGCATGACTTCTGAAGCAGGCTAACCCGATAGCTGTTCTCCTAGTTTATCAAATACTCCACAGGTAATGGGACACTTGTCTCACTCTCTAATTCTCTCAAAAGTTGGTTTCCTTCACCGACGTCGTTGACATTGGAATCAGCAGTGACACATGCAGGTGTGAGTTGGTTAATCAGGTTGTGCCTCCCCAGCGGATGCGGGAGTTCTCATGGAACCGCCCCACGCTTTTTCTTACCTTTTTTGATGGTCATACTCACTGAACCGATAAATTCCTTTAATCTCAGCAGAGATTAATTATATCACCATATACAGTCAAGTGGCAAGTTTGGTATTGATTGTAGTGTTACCCATATGAGAATCGGCTTACTATCGAGTTGTCCAACTGGCTAACCTAGACGTGGTCTCCAAAAGCTGCCGACTGCCAACAAACTTCACATATAGGGATTCATTGCTCGTCACAGAGAGGGGTTTATTGGCATTAAGCGATTAATTGCTCGGCCAGTGTATTCGTCGAACAGTGTTTTGGTGACAATGTCAATTATTATATTTGGCGCTGTCTATTGCATCACCTTAACTGATCTCTGAACAACAAGGTAGGTTCACAATGCCAGCCAAATATAAGTGATGTAATTATTTTCATTGCCAAAATAACGATGATGGTTTACTCATTATCCCAATCATCAGCGTTTTGGGTGGGGGTGTGAATTAACACTAACTACGTATGTTAAAATGTCAAGCAAACAGTTATTCGCTTTATGGCTCCTACGCGTACACGGTTTTATTTTTAAGCTTGGGAAATGAGTTTTAGCGCAACTATTAGCGAGGACGAATTCCTTAGCCCTACCGTATATCTACCCTGACGTTTTTAGGTGTCTGTATATGGAGGATGGGAGTTGACTTGTAAAAAGGTGATACAAACGCAGCATATGTTCAGGTCACAAAATTTGAGTGAGTGAGTGAGTGAGTGAGTGAGTGAGTGAGTGAGTGAGTGAGTGAGTGAGTGAGTGAGTGAGTGAGTGAGTGAGTGAGTGAGTGAGTGAGTGAGTGAGTGAGTGAGTGAGTGAGTGAGCGAGTGAAAGAGTGAGTGAGTGAGTGAGTGAGTGAGTGAGTGAGTGAGAGTGAGTGAGTGAGCGAGTGAGTGAGCGAGTGAGTGAGTGAGTGAGTGAGCGAGTGAGTGAGTGAGTGAGAGTGAGTGAGTGAGTGAGTGAGTGAGTGAGTGAGTGAGTGAGTGAGAGTGAGTGAGTGAGTGAGTGAGTATAGTGTTTAACGGCACACCAACACTATTGTGTTATATGGCTCAAAAGGTAAATAGATAAGTTCGACCTGATTAAGCAGCCGCCTTCTAGGATTGAAAGGAAAAAAGACACGGATGATGATGAAAAAGATCAAAATGCAAACGATTATCCTAGGTAGGGCAAGTCACCACCAGCCAACTGACGGGATCAGGGCATTCCAGCCTCTCGTCAAGGCGAAATCCGGGTCTAAGTGGTGTGCTGCATGACCCTTGCAAGGACCACTCCGCTCAACCACCAGAAACCCAATGTTCAACGACACAAGTCGCAACCCACGGCCAACAGGTTGCCCCCTATGAGTCGCTTCTTACGACCTGCAGGAGGATACAGTGGTCCTATTCTACCCCCTATTCATGATTTGAAGAAAAAAATTAAGCGTAATTGAATAATTGGAATCTATCGGCACATTAAGCCGTGTTCGCAAGCTACCCTAACTAATGACAACAACTTAAGCAAATGGGATTCATCACGCTTGGTATTGACCGAGCCATTTGCGACAACCAAGGTTGTCAATCGTGGAACAGTTTTACCCCATTCATTGCCTTGATAAACCAACCGTTGTTTTGACAATATTACCCAGAATTATAACTTGACATCACTCAGTAGGTGTTTATGATATTTTCACCGTGAACGTCGACACTCTTTATGGTCGTAGTGTTGAAGACGAGACGTCAAATGAATGGTAACTGGAAACTGGATGTTTATTTCTGAATGTGCGGGTACGGATTCCATATCCCGCAAATCAGAATATAAATTACAAAACTGTGGTATGGAGTAACTCTGGTGGTGTCCAGAGGCTACATTCTGAGCTAGAATTCAGAACTTCTGCGTGCCGTACTGCGGTGACTATAGCGTTGCCCGAAAACTGATTTCTTTAAGTTCTGAGGACAGAGGTATTCATACAAGTGTAGCGTCGTCAGCAAGCGTTGATGAACAATTACCTTTAGCTTTAATTGGAGATATGGGGCACACTGGTTGACGAGCTTATAACAGTTAATACAGAAAATATAATTGATAAGGACGGCTACAATATCATAAAAGGCAATTTGAACGATTGTTTGCCTTTTCTGCAAGCGTAACAACTGCACAACGCGCTAGAAATGATATCCATTCGACGGATGCACATAGCAGCAATTGTTATGTAACAGACAGGTGTAACGTATTAGACAGCTTAATTAACACAACAGGTAAATGACAAACATAACACCCAAGCATCTACCCCTTATGTCGACGTTTTCGTTCGTTCTTTAATATTTGCAAATGTTCCTTTTGAAAAAAAAATTCCTCTAATTTTATTGATGGGGCAATGTTGCTGAGTTACAACTGCTGTAATTGATGGAGTAATGTTGTAAATTAAAAACAGAAGTTATTGATGGGGTGATGTTGTAGAGTTACCACTGAAGTAATTGATTGGGTGATGTTGTAGAGTTACCACTGATGTAATTGATGGGATGATGTTGTAGAGTTACCACTGATGTAATTGATGCTGTAGAGTCACCACTCATGTAATTGATGGGATGACGTTGTAGAGTTACCACATGCAATTGATGGAATGATGCTGTAGAGTTACCACTTATGTAATTGATGGGGTGATCTTGTCGAGTTACCACTGATGTAATTGATGGGATGATGCTGTAGAGTTACCACTTATGTAATTGATTGGATGATGCTGTAGAGTTACCACTTATGTAATTGATGGGGTGATGTTGTAGAGTTACCACTGATGTAATTGATGGGATGATGATGTCGAGTTACCACTGATGTAATTGATGGGATGATGCTGTAGAGTTACCACTTATGTAATTGATGGGGTGATGTTGTAGAGTTACCACTGATGTAATTGATGGGATGATGTTGTAGAGTTACCACTGATGTAATTGATGGGATGATGTTGTAGAGTTACCACTGATGTAATTGATGGGATGATGCTGTAGAGTTACCACTTATGTAATTGATGGGGTGATGTTGTAGAGTTACCACTGATGTAATTGATGGGATGATGTTGTCGAGTTACCACTGATGTAATTGATGGAATGATGCTGTAGAGTTACCACTTATGTAATTGATGGGGTGATGTTGTCGAGTTACCACTGATGTAATTGATGGGATGATGTTGTCGAGTTACCACTGATGTAATTGATGGGATGATGCTGTAGAGTTACCACTTATGTAATTGATGGGTTGATGTTGTAGAGTTACCACTGATGTAATTGATGGGATGATGTTGTAGAGTTACCACTGATGTAATTGATGGGATGATGTTGTAGAGTTACCACTGATGTAATTGATGGGGTGATGTTGTAGAGTTACCACTGATGTAATTGATGCTGTAGAGTCACCACTCATGTAATTGATGGGATGACGTTGTAGAGTTACCACATGCAATTGATGGAATGATGCTGTAGAGTTACCACTTATGTAATTGATGGGGTGATGTTGTCGAGTTACCACTGATGTAATTGATGGGATGATGCTGTAGAGTTACCACTTATGTAATTGATGGGGTGACGTTCTAGAGTTACCACTGATGTAATTGATGTTGAAGAGTTACCACTGATGTAATTGATGGGGTGATGTTGTAGAGTTACTACTGTTGTAATTTGTGGAATGGAATCGGTAAACCATTTCTTAGAGCAACTCATTTCAATTGCGACTTCGATCAGAGGAAATGATGTTTATACTTTTGTTACAAGGCATATTTGGTAGGCCAAAGCAAGTCACACTACACAATTCATACCAACAGTAACAAAAACACTATCAAGTCACAATATGCCTGGTCCACAAATAAGCTCAAAACGCTTTAAAATAATAAAGCAAACTCATATACAAGACTGGTACAAAAGTGCTGGAATGCTTTATTTAAATTAATATCATACAAAGAACAGAATATATCTCTTGGAATCGTCTGGGGCTGTTTGTGCAGCGATCATAATGCTTGACAGATGTAAATTAACTAGACCAAGTAAATGAAGCCGGAGTAATTCTAGTTAGATGATTTTCTGTATACTGCTGATGTCATAAGTCAATAACTCGTTGATAATGATAATGTGCTAGCATTTTGTTAATGTATTGATTGGCCTTGCTGAACGAGTCAGACCATGAATTGTGCAAGGGATTGGGTTGAATAACAGGAGGACATAAGCAACTGTAAATAAAGCCTACAGCTTCTTTGTAACCTTTGAGCCATCTGAAACTATTGTGTATTGGATATAACTATAGCAACAGCACCATGGTAATAGGAGTCTCGGTTGCGTAGCAAAGGAAAACAACAGTCTGTGCACAATATATAGACTTGTCCACACTACAAAAACAGCAGTTTCATTTTAGCAACACCAGTAGTAGAAATAACAATTGTGGGTTCCTTAATAGATCCTCAACAGGCACAATCAGTTAGCACAAATTGTGAGCTGCTTGGAGGATGGATAATTCATCAATTTAAGTACATCATGGTCATTCTAACAGGGACCTTCTCAAAACTCACCCACTCACTTTTTTTTACAACAGTGAAAATCTTTGCCAGGCTATGTAATTATACCATTCTTAAGTAACCTCTGGCAACCACATCATCTTAAATGACATGAGATATCTTGAACATTTACATTGAATTCTGTTTGGACCCCGAGACCAATTGATCCATCCAGCCATGAGAATGTTCTAATGTTTCATTCTTCCTTTCATCACAACAAAATACAGCAACCATGCCATACTTTAAAATAATCTCCTCTGGAAATCAGTTCAATTCCTCAATGAATTACATCAACTTCAATGGAAACTGTGACACCCTATTCCCTTTTCAATATTGTAACACCAACAAATTATATGCCATCCCAAATGAAGTTCAATGGCCTTGAGTTTCCTGTAGAAAAAAACTAACTGTCAAAATACAAATGTAACGGCTTCAATTCAACCTGTAAATAAGCTGGCAGTATTGATAAAGCCCAGTTAACACACACCACATCAATAATATTAGTTACATATATATATATAAATGTAGTCTGCTATATACACACACAGCTTCACATCATTAACAAATACATACATGATCACATCGGTAATCATACAAGGACTCAACCTCTGTGCTTTTAGCTCTGACATCTTGATTAATGAAGGTAATAGTGATGGGGAGGAATGAATACCATGAACAATGATGACTGCTGATGCTGACAGTTAATCTGAACATGACAGGATATAATCAGGAAAACGACTTCATCGGGATTCACCTTGGCTGGAACAAATCAGCCATTCATGTGTTTAGTTGTATGAAAATAGTAAAAACTGGAACCAAGACAGTTCTTGATTTTGAAACACACTTCATCACAATGGCTGGCTAACAAGAAGCCAAGATAAGAGTTTCACACATGGGTTCATAACTGTAAATCATAAGTTGAAAGAGTTTTAAGTATTTGAAGGATCTGGGGAACCGGCTGACTGATCTCCCATTTAACACAATGATAGTAGGACAACTTGGGATCCAAACGAACATTTGTTTCACCAAATATTGGTTACTGCGGCCAGATAACTTCTAACTGGGAAATATCCACAAAGCATTTCCTACATAATATTTCTACTAAAAGCCAATTAGGACAATCTGACAAATGGAAATTACCCCAGGTATTTGAGAGTATCTCTGAAGCAAATTAACAAAACTGATGCATACAAAGCCTTACTACAACATAAAATTAGTCTTGGTTTCTCAAATACAGAAGATTGTACGATATGCTTGCCTGGTGAGAATCATGTTACGTCATGCGGCTGCTGACGATGGAAATGATGGGGCATATTAATTGAGGGGTAAGCGATTGTTAAACCCAAGCTTCCTGAGAATAGAGGGACATCAACTGATAACAGGAACAAGACCAGTACAGATCAGGACTGGAGAGACTAATCTTAAGATACACCGAGATTACATAATCAGCATATTCTAATCTGGTGATTGCTGAGAATAATGGAGATCATTATCCTTGTGGATCAGGGTTTAACTAAGGTGAATCAGAATAACAAATCCTCATCAAGTTGATCAGATCACCATCTCTGCTGATCAGGCTATAACTTTATTAGATAATGATCCATGTTGACCATGTTATCATCAATGGGGATGTTGTGATAGTCTGATCAGATCAAACAGACAGATCATCTTATCTATCAAGATCAACTAGGAGTTTAAGATTATTATCTTTCTGGATCAACTAGGATTATAAGATCCAATGATTTAATTATGTTACAAAATTCTCTCACAGTTTCCTTATGAAACCTGTGTTTCAAAGGGACCTTCAAACATCTCATTCATCAGACAAATATAGACCTGCAACATACAATGCTGACTTGACCTTCAGAAGGTGGACAACAGCAAAGAGTGAACAGATCAGTAACTAACTCTCCGTCCTCTTTCGATCAGCTGATAAATGAAAAGGCACTCCACTTGCAATGAAGAATCTCAGATATGACATACTAATGACACAGTAATCGACGGCACAGTGGCAACCAGCCACCATCCATTAGCAGCAAGAAATGATCATGTTTTGATAAGCCAACAAATGATGGATACACCATGTCTATACCTGTGAGAAATGCATCAATGTGATTAAGTTTATGGGGCATTTGGAGGAGGCTCTTAAGAAGATGATTGCTAGGCCAAAAAAAAAATTCCCCGGTGTGGTGAGCTTTGCCAACACAGGCAAAAGAGTGAGATGTCTTTGCCAGCGTTCTGACCTGCAGATCACTCACCACCCTGCCCCCCACCCCAAACAATGGTTTCCAGCCCCACCACCCCAGTCTTGTAAGGAATGCTGTGAAGGGATCAACAGTGAGATACATGATGACATTATAGAGTGGCTGCTCGTAGCTCAGCAAGTCGGGGAGCCAGGTCCTTGAATGCGGGCCGTTTGCTAGGTTCTATGCTCCAGGCAGACATCATCATTTCATACACTTCTTGAGGACATCCGTCAGGTGACTCCATACGATAACCACGCTCTACATGCATGACCACGTCAGCCAGGGGCTGTATAACCACACACACAAACACATAACCACGTCAACCAGGGGCTGTATAACCCCAAGTAGTTATGGTACCATTCTACCTCTAGTAGCGATGGTACCATCCTATATCTAGTAGCGATGGCACCATCCTATATCTAGAAGCGATGGCACCATCCTATATCTAGAAGCGATGGCACCATCCTTTATCTAGTAGCGATGGCACTATCCTATATCTAGAAGCGATGGCACCATCCTATCTCTAGAAGCGATGGTACCATCCTATCTCTAGTAGTGAAGGTACCATCCTATCTCTAGTAGAGATGGTACCATCCTATCTCTAGTAGTGATAGTACCATCCTATCTCTACTAGCAATGGTACCATCCTATCTCTAGTAGTGGTGGTACCATCTTATCTCTAGTAGTGATGGTACCATCCTATCTCTAATAGTGGTGGTACCATCCTATCTCTAATAGATATGGTACCATCCTATCTCTAGTAGTGGTGGTACCATCTTATCTCTAGTAGTGGTGGT
This sequence comes from Urechis unicinctus, assembly GCA_034190875.2. NCBI lineage: Eukaryota > Metazoa > Annelida > Polychaeta > Xenopneusta > Urechidae > Urechis > Urechis unicinctus. The sequence continues at coordinate 45,926,096 of CM067354.1, read as the reverse complement.
ACCATCCTATCTCTAGTAGTTATGGTACCATACTATCGCTAGTAGTTATGGAACCATCATGTCCCTAAAACAAAATGCAAAGCTCCAACATAGATTAGAAAGAGAAAGGCAATGATTGTCATCCACTCACAATTCTTGGATAAGGTACTCGTCCAAATGAGTAGATCTCCCATAGCAATATTCCAAAGCTCCACATGTCTGACTTGCTTGTGAATTTCTGAAATTGATATATCACACCATATCAAAGATTTCTGAATGAATCAACTGTTAAAACCAAGCTGCTTTTGTCACAAGCAGGAGCACCCATTATCAAACAGTTTAAGGGGTGGTCCCTTGAGGATAAGGACAACAAATGTGAGTTTGTTGGAGTTGTAACCAAGATGGTCAACATACACTATCCCTGAGAGCCTCTGGTGCGGTCCATTTGATGGGGAAACGCCCTCCTTCCTGGTCGGCATCCTGTGGCCGGGCCAGTCCAAAGTCGGACACCTTGGCCTGACTATCATCACTGATGAGGACGTTACGTGCAGCCAGATCGCGATGAACCAGCTTCTTGGACTCGAGGTAGGTCATCCCGTTAGCTGTATCACTGTCAGTGACACACAACAGGAGGGTGTCATCTTCAACAATGGTAATATCAGGAGGCAGAAATCATCTGGAGATCAACAACTATGGAAGAGGAGAAAATGGCTGACAATTCTACACCAATAATGCAACACCATGTTAAAATAACACACCGTAATCAGCCATACTCTCCAAATTGTTATATCCTTAATATATTTTGCTGCCTGAAGTAACTTTTTAAGAAATTATTATTAACTTTTTTTTTAAAAAAGGCATAATTTGTTTCAGTGATATTTAGTGTACCCCTTAAAAGGAAAACTGTGTTTGTGGTGACATAAATGTTGTCTCACCTAGCGAAGTTGATCTGATCTGTCTTTGTGATGACGCTACGCCCCCGTGTTCGCAGGTAATCCACCAGACTACCTTTACTCATGAACTCGGTGACTATCTGAATGTTACTACCGAGTACAACTCCCAGTAGCTGTACCAGGTTGGGATGCTTCAGAGTTCTGAAATCACATACAGATGCTAACTATCACACACACTGAAAACGTGGTGGGGTGGGGGATGCAGGGGCCATTTTCTACACATTCTCATTTGCACTAAGTTAAGGTTAACATATCCCTGTCATTTTCATTTTGATGAGGTCAGGTAGATGTGTAAGCTGGTTTGGATACGTACGTCATGACAGACGCCTCAGCCAGAAAGATCTGTGCAGCCTTGCTGTTATCCTTCAGCACCTTGACGGCCACTTTCTCCCCGTGGTAGTCCCCACGGAATACATCTGACAGACAAACATATCAAGTAAATCGATTTAATTGAGATTGGTTTTCGTCAGGGGTCAGTTTGAAAAAGATCCTGAAAGAATAGGCCCAAAATCCTTAAAGCTCAGCTGCCTTTGATATGATCAACTCTGATTCAAAATAAGATCGCCAGGGGTGCTGCAAAACAACTGAACCTTATAATGAGAGTAAATAAAAAAAACTTAATATTTGGTTTAAACGCAATTACAGCAGGTCGTCTAATTACTGAGAAACAGCAGATTCATTTCACCTTTGGGTTTGTTTCTTGGAGCAAGATATTTGTTACTAATTCCACTGATAACTAGGTGACATTCAATGTGCAACGTGATGTTGACATCAAAGTGGGTCATGTGGGACTTGAGACTGCTAATTTGTTTATCATAAAACGTGCTACCAGAGGGACGCTGGAGCAGAGCTCAATTTGGAGCTCCGTGAAACAGGAGAGCTAAAGGTCTATTGGACACCTCTGACAGAAAACTCAGGTCAGTGAATAGTTACGACCAGCCTTCCTTCTCATTACGGTAGCACAGCTTCTGCAAATGGACTTACCTCCAAATTCTCCCCGACCAATGAGTTCACCAAGCTTAATGTCCCTATCACGTATCGCCCATCCCTGCTCCTTGAACGCCTGCATGTTGACATCATAGGAGAAGTTGCCCTTCTTTGGTAGAGGTTTGACCAGCCGAGTGCATAGGCCATTAGCATCCTTCTGATAATGCTGTCAAGTAGAAACAAAATGCCTTGAAAAGCGATCATCACAATATGCAAGCGGAGGAATTAAGAGTTACATTGCAAGAGCTTGTGAACTGCTAGTATGATTTTAAATATGGATTAAACTGTCAGTATTTATTATCTTCAGTCAATTTATCTATACTTATTATGTACTTGAGACCGACTGATTAGTTCTGCTGTACAACACAGCCTAACAAAGACAGTTCAATTTTCTATACAGTAAAATAAGCAATCAGAAAATGCTCATCCGATGAAATTTCTAAATCTTAAATTTCAAATCAATTCAAATTAATTCATTCATTATGCATTTGTTTCCGTAATAACTAAATACCATGCAATACATACGGTACATACATCAAAGGACAAAGGCCAAGCCAACAATGCAAATTCTGACTGCAAATAATATACAACCAAAATAAATCACATAGCATGGTTTGTGGAATGAAATGCACCTGAAACCAAGTCTTATTCTGCAGGCTATAAACTGCTGCCATGGAAACAGCAGTTGTCATGGAAATGGCTGCAGCTTCTGTCATTGAAATGGAACATTTAGCAGTGATGATGACATGGAGAGAGATTGTGATTCTAAACCATAAACTCAATACTGAGGGAATCATAGTCAGACAGAAGTGTGGCATCTTTAGAGTGCTGAGGCTGTGGGGACTGAGTGAAAAGTAGTATCTGTCAGGAGCTGATGTTGTAGGGACAGAGCGTAGTGAGGTATCTAGCAGGTGCTGAGGCTGTAGGGACAGAGTGTAGTGAGGTATCTAGCAGGAGCTGATGCTGTAGGGACAGTGTAGTGAGGTATCTAGCAGGTGCTGATGCTGTAGGGACAGAGTGTAGTGAGGTATCTAGCAGGTGCTGAGGCTGTAGGGACAGAGTGTAGTGAGGTATCTAGCAGGTGCTGAGGCTGTAGGGACAGTGTAGTGAGGTATCTAGCAGGTGCTGAGGCTGTAGGGACAGAGTGTAGTGAGGTATCTAGCAGGTGCTGAGGCTGTAGGGACAGTGTAGTGAAGTATCTAGCAGGTGCTGAGACTGTAGGGACAGAGTGCAGTGTGGTATCTGTTAGGTGCTGAGACTAGGGACAGAGTGCAGTGCGGTATCTGTTAGGTGCTGAGATTGTAGGGACAGAGTGCAGTGTGGTATCTGTTAGGTGCTGAACTGTAGGGACAGAGTGCAATGTGGTATCTGTTAGGTGCTGAGACTAGGGACAGAGTGCAGTGTGGTATATGTCAGGTGTTGAGACTGTAGGGACATAGTGGTGTGGTATTGGTAAAGTGCTGAGACTGTAGGGACAGAGTGCAGTGCGGTATCTGTTAGGTGCTGAGACTGTAGGGACAGAGTGGTGTGGTATCTGTTAGGTGCTGAGACTGTAGGGACAGAGTGCAGTGTGGTATCTGTTAGGTGCTGAGACTGTAGGGACAGAGTGCAGTGTGGTATCTGTTAGGTGCTGAGACTGTAGGGACAGAGTGCAGTGTGGTATCTGTTAGGTGCTGAGACTGTAGGGACAGAGTGCAGTGTGGTATCTGTTAGGTGCTGAGACTGTAGGGACAGAGTGTAGTGTGGTAAAACAAAATACACCAAGCATCACAAATTCACACAGTCCATAACACTAACACATCACAATTTCATACATACACCACACTATTGCTTCAGAAATTCACACTACACTATTACCAATTCAAACATAAATTCATCACACCATTGCTTCACAAAATCATTTCATACATAAATCAACATATTACAACATCACATGTAAGCACCGTACAACTATTTCAAGCTAAGTGACCAGGTGTCACAACAATCGCATGACAGGTGTTCACTAGAGCTCTCTCTTAATCCCAGTCTACAGGGCCAGCCGAATATCAAGACTCCATCAAGCCATAATTACAATAGCTGTTAACAAACTAGAAGAAAGGGAAGTGGGGACAAAGAATAAGTAATTGCCAGTTCATTAAAACACGAAATGCATATTGATGACTAAGAAGTGACATTACCATTAATAAAGGCATATTAATAATACTTAATGCATATGGATGCCCGCCTCCGTATCCCTGGGAATGAGGATGATACCATTCTTACAATGGATGCGAGTGTTTTGTTTTTATCACATGATTTTGCACAAATGGGAATAGTGTCAGTATACTTAGGGTTTATTCTATAATAAGAGCCAATATCTTGTCTTTGAAAAATTCCTAACACAATACATAACATGCTCCTAATCCATACACAAATACATCCAAACTGAAGGCACTCCCAGAGAATACAGATACATCAAGACAACATTGAAACATGCAGCACCACCTCACCTTACCTCTATCACCATGAGGGGGCATATCAAACCTCCCATGCACCCTTCAACCCCATCCATAACCAACTATACACATGCCAACTTAAGCTGCGCCCATGGTGGCAGTACCTCGATCAACTGGGTGAGATTGTCAAAGTAGTCATCATCGTCAATGGTGAGTTTGTTAGCTTTGTACATGATGTGGTAATGTTCTATATGCTGGTCGTAAGCAACACACAGGGTGTAGTCTCCGGGGAAGCTTGTGCTTTCTCGCACCAAGAAGAGCCCCTCTATGACCGGACTCAGTAGGCTTTCTGCTCCCTCCCGCGTTATCTTCCCGTGAAACCACCTGAAAAATACTGCCGTGGTTATTGAATTTCTGGAGTGAAGCGCCGTGTTACCATTGCTCAGCACCAGCCAATTGGGAGGTCGCAACAAAACTGGAATAGGAAAGAAACCTGATATTTTAGTAGCAAAGTCACATAGAGATGGTCCATAGATCAATGGCACTCATTGTTCTTCATCTACAAGGCAGTATGGCAACATCCATATTGCCTTGTAAACAGAGCACAATCAGCCACAAACAATTGAAGGAATTCCATGCTAACCCATAGTCCTCAAACGAAGATATTGCAAATGAATTTGGATGAGATTTATTGTAACATTTGGATAGATATATACTGCGACCATTGGACCATCTCTCTCAGCCAGATACATACAACCCACACTGTGCCCTGCCCAGTCACAACTGCCGTGAGTGGCACTGGCAGTCAAGATGTGATTAAACTGAACACCATTAATGTGTTGTGCACTCTTAAGTTAAAAGTAAGCACCAAATGTTTGAGGCACAGTCTGGCTTGATAGCATCTCCCTCCCCACACCATCACCAGCATCACCACCAGCTGCAGCAGCAGCAGCAACAGCAGTTAATAATGCTCCAGTACCTCCACCAACTTGGTCAGGTTCTCAAAATAATCCTCCTCATCAATACTGAGTTGGTTGTTGGTGTACATGATGTGGTAATGCTCCACGCGGTCATCGCAGCACACACACAGTGTGTAGTCACCTGGGTAATTGTTACTTTCTCGCACCAGGAAAAGACCCTGTTCTCGTGGAAACAGAAGGTCCTCTGCGTTCTTACGCTCCATCTTGCCATGGAACCAGCTAGACGGAAAACACACGGCATGCACTCTACACACAACATCTCAGTGTACATGACACGTCCCAGCCGAAGGCTCTGCTGTCCACATTTACCCTCCAAACCACCATCAACAAACAGTTGACTTGGCATGAAAAGAACACCACTGCTCATTAACACTAAAGCGTACATTTCTAATTTCCGCATTCATTATCATGATATAGAATTTTATATTAACAAGCCAACATGGATTTATCCTATTTAACTGGTACTCATACAGTGGACACAAATCATCCCATTAAAAGTAACATTTTTCACTCCAAACAAAGCCTGTTGGGATATTATAACCTAGTGGAACAAAGTCAAAAATAGGCCAGGATAATGGGCTATAAGTCACCAGGAGGCAGGCTTTAAAAGGCCAGCAGGTGAGATATAAGTAGCCAGGAGTAGGACTGTAAGTAGCCAGGAGGAGGACTATAAGTGGCCAGGAGTAGGACTATAAATGGCCAGTAGGAGGACTATAATTGCCCAGGAGTAGGACTATAAGTGGCCAGGAGGACTATAAATGGCCAGTAGGAGGCCATAAGTAGCCAGGAGGAGGCATATAAGTGGCCAGGAGGACTATAAGTGGCCAGGAGGAGGACTATAAGTGGCCAGGAGTAGGACTATAAGTAGCCAGGAGGAGGACTATAAGTGGCCAGGAGTAGGACTATGAGTGGCCAGGAGGAGGACTATAAATGGCCAGTAAGAGGCATATAAGTGGCCAGGAGGAGGACTATAAGTGGCCAGGAGGAGGACTATAAGTGGCCAGGAGGAGGACTATAAGTGGCCAGGAGGAGGACTATAAGTGGCCAGGAGGGGGCTATAAGTGGCCAGGAGGAGGACTATAAATGGCCAGTAGGAGGCATATAAGTGGCCAGGAGGAGGACTATAAGTGGCCAGGAGGAGGGCTTTAAATGGCCAGGAGGAGGACTATAAGTGGCCAGGAGGAGGGCTATAAATGGCCAGGAGGAGGACTATATGTGGCCAGGAGGAGGGCTATAAATGGCCAGTAGGAGGACTATACGTGGCCAGGAGGAGGGATATAAAAGGCCAGGAGGAGGACTATAAGTGGCCAGGAGGGGGACTATAAGTGGCAAGGAGGAGGACTATAAGTAGCCAGGAGGTGGAACCATAAACTATAATTTAGATCATCAGGAGGCAAGACCAGATGCAGACAGTGGACAGGACTGATGATATCCAGTAGGCGGGACTGATGATGTCCAGTAGGCTGGACCGATGTCCAGCAGGCAGAACTGGGGATGGAGAAGTTGGGAACTGAGATGGGGAAGGCAACACTCAGGTGTCAATAACCAGGGAAGGTTACTCACGGCATAGCATGCAGAGGCACCTGGCCTCGCTGCTGTACATAGTTGGCTGGTATCATGCCTTCTGAACCATCAGCCTTCTTCGCAACATACCACATGGGGTCCTGGACACAGGCAGAGCCAAGTAGATAACATGGAGTGAGTCTTTAGCGTTTATTTCATCGTTTATTTTAAAGTATAAAAATGGTCATAGGAACAGGATAATAATCGGAGACATTGTTGGATATAATTCCAAGATCACGGGAAATCCACAGAACAGGTCTTACTTCTGCAAATGAGTATAAAACATGAAGATCAACCAACCCTTGTAGCTTTGTGGATGATCAATATCTCTCCTTTCTTGAATTTCAAGTCTTCATTTGAATTCCCATGAAAATTGTACATAGCTACCACTTCTGTTCCTGTTTTCCAGGGTTCCTGCATGAAATCAACGCAATGGCTTCCATCCCATATTGCTCAATGTGTGTGTGTGTGTGGGGGGGGGGGGGGGGGGGGTTGGCAGCAGCAATTCAATGTGGGAAATAAAATCATTGGTGTTCTTGCCCTGCTCATAATAGGAATGTCATATTCCAGTGACGATATGACAACAATTGTGCTGTTTGTACAATAGCACTCAAGTACTATACAGTGTTATCTACATGTCACAAACCTGCGTCTCCAAACAGGTAACACTTTGAATGCATTTGAAAGTGTTTCACTATCCCTTGAAGGTAACAACATAGATTGAAGGAAGAAGTGAGAGAACTATCTTGTACCTGAGGTGGTTTGACATTCTGTCCAGACATGCTGAACGCAAGGCAACGAGGTATTGAGCCTCTTTCTCAGAATATCTGAAATCAGGAAAACATGACACATGCACTCCACTGAGATTAAGTACACTTATGGGTTATGATGACACAGCGAAAGATAGTTCTGCACCATCACAATCAAACTTGCTTTGTCTGGTGGCCCTTAGATTTTAAAACCTAGGGGCCCATGGGTCAAGGGATCTTATTTCTAGCCCTGTTTATGCTTAATCAGTAATGGTTGAGGTGGGGGGGGGGGGGGGGTTGCTTAACTGTGATGTCATATATATATTCTTAGCATGATTTTAACAATGTATCTGTTTTTACCAAAAACCAACCACCCTTTCACCATCCATTTATTGATTATCCACATATTTTTTTCTTGGGATCCTTACTCCACCACACATTGTTGCACGTGAAGCACTTCAGAATATGGCCACTTGTAGCCCACGAGATCATTTCATATGCATAAGTAGCTGAGAATCAAAATAACAAATATTTGTTATAAATGAACCTGCTGCCAACGTGTTCCCAACTCTCATTTACCAACCCCTACTTCCACCTGCTCACACCCGACTCATTGGAGTACCATCCACCGACTATACAGACAAACATGTTGGTGAAATGCAAAAAACATATTCACATTACTCATAAATTTACACTAGAGTATGCATTGTACACATGACAATTAAAAAAAAATGTCAAGTGGAAGCTAAAAGCAACAATAGAAAACACCCAGCCTAAATAAATTTGAACTGACAAACAAAATGACCATATAAAATTGGCTTGGCAATTAACAGCTCTTCGGCATCATTTAATGAAACGAACAAGAATTTGGCAACAGGACACTTAATCGCAAAATTATCAACATTTGCGTTTTGTTAATCTCTACATAATCCAATAAATCATGGATTCATGGCTAGATGACATTAGATATACCACTTCCTCCTAAAATCGACACTGAACCAAGTTATAAAAAAATCAGTCCAAATGACTATCAGAATGGTCTAAAAAACATATTAACGAAAAAACAACAATACAATTTAGAAACTTACCACATAAAATACAGTCTATAAGGAAAAATAATGCGAAGGTGTCAAGAAATATCCACTTTTCTGTTTCGAGTCACTACACTCTTGAAACCTGCCCTGCAGTTTGTGTTATCATTAGAGGTAATACTAGTCATTTGCTAATTATAGATGTAATATAAAATCAATTTATTAGAAATACCTTTGTTTCTTTTGTCTAGCTTGATAAAATGCACGGCTTCATTCAGGAAATAATTCCTTGATTGACTATTATTACATGGACCTTGTTCTTCTCTCCTAAACAGGAAGATAACATTCCGCCATTAATCGTCACGCTAAAGTGCAAGCGCCATCTGTGGAGTGTCGGGACCCAGAAGATTGACGCTATGATTACAATGATAAATGCTGTCGTTGACAATTTCTTTTGCTTCACCGAATGAAAATGATAACTTAACATTATGATCAATATTATAATGGTACACAAGCGAAATCCCATTAAATGAATGTAAGTGTCACAGCCCCGGGGGGGGGGGGGGGGGGGGGGGGGGGGTTCTCACTATGTGAAGGTTACTAGGGATGTGCCGCCAATTTGGGTCGGTTTTCTGCCATTTTGGTATACAAATGGGTCGTTATTTCTAAAAGCCAGGGCTAGCAATGGGTCGGTTTTTTGCAATGACCTTGTATACCAATGGGTCCGTATTTTTTACAGCGAGGTATAGCAATGGGTCATTGTTTTGCAATGGGTATACAAATGGATCAGTATTATGACAGACAGGGATAGCAAGATGTCTTTAATTAACGTATGAACCTCAATAGTGCGTGTTTGCTCGGGTCCCCTGGGTCAATGGTGGCAAACCCCAGCTGACATCGGGGTCGTGTTTTTTTCAGAGACAAGTTTTATGGCATGATAAGCAAACATAAAGGTCAGGTCCGTACATTCTCCTTCCCTTTCCGGGACCAGCGATTCCCCCCAGATGCGACAAGGAGGGATTTCAGTTTGCCTACCCCTCTAGCTCAAGCCGGTAACCATCCATCCCGAAGAGAATTGCCTAATTGCTGTCAGCACCTTGACATAATCAAAGTTGCCCAGTTGATAACGTTGTCGAGCGTGGGAACGGCGTGAGAATCCCAGTGCGATCGTGTATGCACAATTGACAGAGGTATGGTTTGCCGGACCATGAACGAGGAACCTCATGTGGGGTGCAGAGGGAAGGCATGTTATCTTCCCATTTAATCAAATTTCCTTATAATGAAATACCATATATTGTCTACCTCATGGGACCGACGTCCTGGGGCGCTTGATAGCCTGTGGGCCCGAGTCACATATTTTTTATTTATTGGCTGCTATTTAATCAACTGCCTTGCCGTTATAAGCCAGAGCATCGTTGGGACTGACCACGGAATAAGAGAAGTTTTTTTTATGCCGTTGCGTCACTAAAATAACTATTTTAAACTTGCTGAAACAGGAAGAATCGATTATGGATGAACATTTTGTGAAGTGGCTCATTTCTAGCAATTTGTCTCAGCTAACGATAGTCTTTGAATGAAATATGCCTTCGCAGCCTTAATAAACGTACTTTTTCATTCTGAATCGTTAGTTCGGTATATGGATGGGTCCCTTGTAGCTCCTCGAGGTGGTCTAGATATGATTTGGGATCATTAAATTTTGGTATATGTATGGGTGACCCTTATAAAAAAATTGTATATGAAAGGGTCTTTTTTCACTTTGGCTTGGTATAGATATGGTCCGGTTTTTGTTACCCATGGCGGCACACCCCTACCCTTTTTCAAGGAGAAACCCCCCCCCCCACCCCCCCCGGGGTCACAGCTAACAAACAAAGTGTGCCAACAACAAGTTTCCTGCTAAGGTACTAGCTCGCATATGATGAATAACAAAATGATTTACTGTATGTTTACTTCTAGCCCTACAGGACGTCTGAGTAGACGTCCTACGATGTTCGATTCCAACGCAATGCACATGGTCGTCACCACGATTTGACAGCAGTGCCCATCATCGACCGTCTCGAAATCTGACTCGAAATTGGCTGTGACAAAATGTATGATCTTCGCATGGTACCAGCCTCTTTTCGCGTGACCACTGGCTGCCCTGGGGCGGTCATCACTGGGAAGAGGTCCGCCTGACAAGGTGCTTCATGTCAACTACAGACGCTAATGCTTTATTCATCACCATAAGGCTTCTCTCACTAAACTGGTGTGACTCGAGTCCCATTCAAGGACTGAGGCCATAACAAATGTTTCTGTTTGATTTAAATTTTTCAACCTCTGATGTCACACCTCAGATGACGTAAATCTTCCATTTTTTACCTTTTCTGACCGATAGTATCGTATTAAATTGACCTAATTTCTATTTGACCCGACCCAGTTTTAAATGTTTAAAGGTCATCCCCAAGATTGAGATCTACGTCGGTTGAGAAGTAGTATAGTACATGGCGGTTCTGAGATATTTTGCTCCTGGAATCTGCTCTTTAACTTTTTAGCCTCTACAGGTATCAAAGTCTCAGCATTGAGACTGCACGTCTGGGATACTTTGTTCACTCGAGAGAAAGTGGAAAAAGGCGGGTCGGGCCAGACCCCCAACGTGCTCAACTCCGCCACGTTAGTTTGCTGGTAAATTAACGTTCAGATAGGCTAAGGTGTCTACACCGTTTGTGGCTAACCACCGCTTTGAATCAAATGGGGAGAGTGACACCTTGTTGATGTGTAGCCCATATATCTGGAACCAGATTTTAACAAGCTCGTGGTCTGCATCTCACACCCGCTGAGAGTTTCACTCATTCCACAAGGCCATGGTTCTAAGTCTCAATATCACTGACAACATCTCTCATGTCGATCTCCAAATCTATTTTCTCTTCTCTCAGATAATCTACTTCTTCTTTCAATTTTTGTACACATCCTTCAAGCGCATTAATACTCTTTCATGGGGTGTCTTCGGTGCTCATTTCTATATCTAACACCCTCGTTAATTCAAAAGGCCAAAAGGCTAGTCATATCCAGCTTACAAAAAGTCCGCCCAATGAAATCACTCCAGTGTATTGAGGCTAGCCGATATCATCGACGCTGGTGTAGAAGCAGGAGCATCCAATTGTTTCTGTCTGCTAATGCTTCGTCTTCCCCATGTTGGATCAGTGCGTTTTTTCATCGATTGAAACAGTCTTGTATGCTTTGACAGATTTAGCCTTAATACAAGGTCAGCAATGGTATTCAATTTGCTCCGCCCTAGAACGCGGATCTGATCATGTTTTTTTACCTTGATGGTCAGCCGCCGACTGATACATTTTCCAGCGATTCCAACTAGCCCACAAGCGGTCCCAGTAACACCCAACACAGTGGCAACAGGTATGGCAACTACTGTTGATATTACACCTACACTACCTGCGCCAAGATACATACCAACAGTAACTAAAGCAGTGTCTACTATATCCACTGAGTTAACTGCACGTCTATATTTCTTGCGCATAGCACAATATTTTTCAATCTCTTTCTCGAGGTATTGCTTCTTGAGGCTGTTCTCATTCAACTCATAAGAGTGCCCTAGATTCTCATCGGTGGGGTCCAACCCTGGGTAAATACTAGGTGTGGTTGGTGTCCTCGTGTATATGGTTAAAGACCAAGATCAATAAGGAGTGAAGCTATTAACTTAGATGACTGGATACCGTTCCCACGTGTTCTGAAACTCTAGAAGTGTGTTAAATATTCGGACGCCTGTACTTTCTTTGAACGTTAGTCCAGAGTATGATACATAGTACTATGGTAACACAAGCCTTTAGATTCAAAAGGACTGGTCCGTATCAATGACTTCCCCGTGAGGGATGGCACCCGCGTCCCTAGGAGGCACATCATCCTCTACAGTGTCCTCCCCTCCCGTAGCCCCCTCCTCTGTGACGTCATGGTCATATGCTCAGTTCTCAAAGTCCATGTTACTATATTAAAGATGTGAATATATTATATTACATTCGCAATTGTTCAACTGTTAACATGTCTAGTATTTACGGCCGCAAGCTAAATCCATATGGCAGGAAATGAGAGCCCCTCGGGGTAAAGGTGAGACTAGACTACTTCCATTCCTTCGTCTAAATCGATCATTCTGCGCCATTTTATTCCGTTTTCTGTCTAATGAATACATAATAACATATTGTTCCCTTTTCCTGTAAGACACAAACTGTGATCGCGATGGTACATGTGCAAAATTATAGCCGCTAATCTTTTTTGGCTGTTTGCCAGCTCTGAGCTGGCGGACTTAGCTGAATTTGCTAACAATTTGTTTTGTGGATACGCCTGAGTTCGCGGACTCAGCTAAGCTTGCCAACTCAAGTTAAGACGACTCAAGTTAAGATTCTTTATGGATACGGCCCCAGATGACAGGAATGTGGGGCAGGAGAAACCGAGGTAGAAGACAATGCCATTGTCGACGCCTATGACTACCGGTTTGATAACCCACTGGATTTGAAAGCCACATGCCCTTCTACAAGAGTGCGTTTGGTGACAGAATACTATCTCACATTCAAAGAATACAGTCGTGTGATTCACACAACGGGTGAGACCAACGGCAGCTACACAATCGATCTCGTTAGAGTATGACATGGTCACCCAACCAGAGCTGGCCTTCATGATCCGCAATCACTACACCTGTCGGCTCGCGATATTGTATGAGCGTGTGCTCCGCAACAGGAAGATTGCATACGATAAGAGTGACACACTGTGGAACATAAACCTGTACGTACCGGATCCAAGCATGAAAGGCATCCTGATGCTCTTTGAATACCCAGCCAATACCTCATTTGCAAGGAAGACAGAGTCATTCTGCTACCCGAAGATTACAAAGGTCTTCTTTGCCTCATCCCACAGCTGGTAGGCGCACATGCCCCGGGGGTTTTGGCCGACGGTATAAAATGCTGAATGGGCACTCTGGGTTGCCGGTGGCGTCGGGTTGTTTGGACTTGCACGGTTGTACAGGTTTGATTTAAAAAAATACAGCACATTTAGCCTGTCCACCCTGGACCCTGCCACTCTTGTTGGCCAAAAAAGTCAACCAAATCAGGTCAATAAAGTACAATTACAGTTTATCATGACAACACCTAGTACTGATGGGAAAATGTTTGTCAACATGGTGCAGTTGTTTCTGGTATATATATAGGTCACACCAAGCTCGGCAAGATGGCTCTGGTTGGGGCAATCCCAAAGCTTGACTTCACACCACGCGACCTGGATATGGATTCTGCCAACGAAGCCCTACCCATGGTCACAAAGGACAAGCTAATTAAACACGTAATTATACCATGTGGTATACTGAAGTAAACACCATGGCCTCGATTTCGCTATTTGTTGGAGGTGCCCCTATTAACGCCCTAGCGTTCTCTCGGAGCAGCTTCAAAGCAGTTACAAAGCAGCGAAGTGGACGCGGAACGTCGACGACGCTATGTGTGAGCACTACATGATTACTGGCAAATCCGTCGCCCCAGCTTTTTGACTTCCACGTGCCCTCATATGGAAAAAAAAGGAACGTGAGGTGACGTTCATTATCCTGGGTATGGCTGCGACCAGCCTGATTGCACACAGGCTTGCCAAGTAGTTTCCACTAAGGCCAAGCGGTGGGGCCCCGTTTATTTTTTCGCATATCGATTGGAGGCTCGTGCGACTCGTCTCATGCAAACTATCTACTATAGTGGCCATTCCAAGGCCAAAATTTGAAGTGTTTAGGCCTATTGAGGTTCACCAAGCCGATCTCTTGTTCTTCCTTATGACAGCATGAAACGCTGGACTTACAAGTATCCCCTCAAAGTATTGGACGTGGCCTCATGCTAAAAATTTAAAGATGCTATAAAGGCAAAACAATTTCACAAAAGCCCTCTTCTGTAGTCCCAGGGCGCTTGGTAGGGCTCAAAGCGCAGAAGCTACCCTCTGGTGTTGGCATTCAGTACCACTACCAGCACGATGAGCCTGTGCTCTACTATTTATTAGATGGACCACTCCGTGGCTTTTCAAAGGAGGAGCTGCTTGTAGTGCTGCCTGACACCCAGCTGCAACCAGAAGGTGTTCTCAATCATTGAAGTATATCCTTGTGACTGCACTCAAATCTAGTCAAAATGACTAGCTAACCTGGTCACCCAGCTATTGGAGATAGTCAAACTCTGTAGCGACTACTCCCGTGGTCAAATCGACTAAGCGACATAGTCACAATAACTAGCAAGGCTGGTCTTACCACATATCGGCCAAAAAGACGTTTCTTTATGTACAGCAGGTTATGCTGGTCGTTGATGATGAAGCCAAGGACCCGGCTGGTGGGATGCTTCTTAGTGTCACGGCTAGTATTAACAAGGCCATGCATTTATGTGTTTATACACAATACAGTCTTCTTGTTTTGCATATTATGTTGTCTGTCTTGTTTTTACACTGGTTTACAGTGTGACTTATTTGGTCACATATATTTGTATTCATTCATAGTGTATGAGGCATATTCAACTCGACCTTCAAACATAGTCAAACTGACCTTTAAACAATGTCAAACAATCATCATTACTACTGACACTGGTCGATGTGACTAGGTAGATTAGTCGTTTTGACTACATTTACTTGACTAGGTAGATTAGTCATTTTGACTAGTTAATATGTGACTATCTGCTTTAGTCAAATTGACTATATAACTATTCGTTTGGTGGACAGTCAATATGACCACTCAAATTAGTCAACTTGACTAGATTTCATTAAGAGTGCATAGTCTAGAGTGTTTATCCCATTTGCATCTATCCATCTCTTGGAATCAAACGGGGACTGCGATACCTTATTTATTTTCAGGCCATAAATCTGGTGGCCCTCATTTGGCAACATAGTCACAGCGGTTGGAGGAGGGGGGGGGGAGGGGGCGGTTGGTGTGGAAACAAACAACAATAGCATCAGGGCTGGTACCTTTCAAAAGTTACCGGCCCAACGCAAATTTTACCGGCCAAAAACATAGCATAAGCATGTGCCCAAATATAAATCTTTATTACCCACTACGATACATGTAATTCACAGATAAAATATTTACAAAGCAAATAGAAATGAACACCTGGCACACCTTAACTGCAAAAGACATATCCAAACACTCATCACTTGTCCATGATTGCGAAATCAAGCAGTATGTCGGCACCCACACACAGTATCTAATGATTCAGTATCACTGTCACGATCGATGTTGTGAATATCAGGAGACTGAAGAAGAACAGTCATGAGATTGACTTATTTGTAGTGGAATAAACTGGGCGGCCAGTCACTCTTTATTTGTCCCATCATATTGAAACCTCTCTCACATTATGCCATAAATGAAAAAAAAATGTTTATATCAGGTCAAACATATGCAAAACATGGGAGCATTCTTTCTCTAGCATACGATTCACTTGGGGCCAGCTAAAACTGCTCAGTCGCTTGGTCATGTCGCCATGGCTGTAGAGTCTGCCATAACGCATCAGTATCGTAGAAGAATCAGATTGTGTTATTTGTAGTTTTTATTGTTATTATTTTAATGTGACACATAACATAACAAGCCATTACCTCTCCTGGCCGTCTGGCCGACTCTGTAAGTCCATCACCTTAGTAGCATGAAGAACATTTTTGTCAACGTCTTTAAAACGCTTGGAAAGGCTTGCAAAATACGCTATGCAGCAGCTTCGTGTACACATTTAATCTACTTCCTTCTCGCATCCTCTATTGTTACCTTTGAAGTCTGAGGTCACGAAAATATTGGGGCAGCTAACAGCCAGCTTGTTTCACTTGGCTCAAGTTATTGTGATCAGTGCAAGTCTATATATAGATTGGAATAATGATGTCATTGTTGTAATTTTCCATCACAATAAACATAAATAATCCTCAAGTTGGGTAGCGTGTAATACACAGTGCTGATCAGTGCAAGTCTATATATAGATTGGAATAATGATGTCATTGTTGTAATTTTCCATCACAATAAACATAAATAATCCTCAAGTTGGGTAGCGTGTAATACACAGTGTTAGAGACAACAACATCTATTCAATTTCAGCTCAGATTTCCAACAGTGTACTAGACCTACTGTCACTAATTAACTTTCTCCACTTGTATCTAAAAAGCGTGTAAGTCGCGCTCTGGTCTGTAGCCGTGATAAGTACCGTGGTAAAATTCAGAAGACGTCGGAAGTCGATTTTTCTCGCTCCGTGGTCGTCAGCGGTATAATGCCATTCATAGTTAAACGACGATATTGTTTCTCTTCTAATTTGGACTTGATGTCACATAAAAGGTTTGCGTTACTTTAACGGTTTTAAAGCTAGTGTTGGACGATAAATGATTCTACAGAAGGTGCTGATTAAGGTTGGGGTCTATCTGCACGCATCATTAGCACTATTAGTACGAGAGCTGCGGTAATAAAACCCGAAGTTGGTCTGTTGGGCTATCTGTTATATATTGACATGCATGGATTCTATCGTAGACGAACTACGCTTATCTGGGGCGTATTCATACATAATCTGAACTTGAGTCCGCCATCTCAGATCGTATTCATAAAGAACAACTTGACGGAGAGTTCACTCGACCCAACGACCAATTTTTTTATGAATACGGCAGAGACAGCCAACTCAGCTTACCGTCTCAAAACCTGTCTTTATGAATACAGCCCTTGATCTAAAGCTTGTTTTGGTAGCATGGGTTAAAAACGAGGACAAACGTCTCAAGCATGCTTTTGACGTTTGGCAATGACGCCGTAATGTAATGAAGAGAGTGCGAAAACTGACCCGCCACCCGCGTGCATGCGTACTCATCGTTTGTACGAATCACCATCAGTAAGGAGTCTGTGTACAGGCCCTCACCATACCTTTTCTTCATGTTGTAGTAGAAGTCATACATCAGGTGCTTGGAGCGATCAAGAATGCACATGCCCACACATTGGCCTGTCTAGAACTAGCTTGTTTTATGTGGATGTGCTATCAGAAATGTTATGGTGTCAAGTTCTTTAATGTCATCTGTCCACGGATACCTTTCAAGAACGTCAGCAGATCCGCGCCAAGGTGGTGATATTCGGACACGTCCATAGACCATCCCTGGAGGAAATTTTTTTTATATTGTGTCTCCTATCTTATATTGCCGGAGCAGTCCCCGGAAGACCCCGGAGTAGCAGTCCCCGGAAGACCCCGGAGTAGCAGTCCCCGGAAGACCCCGGAGTAGCAACCCGGGGTGCTCTGCGCTGTAACGTGTCCGTGTTGTGGCCGGGCTCTTCCGGCGGTTACCAGCACAATCTTTAGGATTTTTTTCCCGGCAGCAACACGGTCGAGCGCCTCCGTGTTGCTTCCGCGTAAGGACTTGAATAATCAGTGAAGCCTCTTGCATCTCCGTGTAGCCACCGTACTGCCTCCAGGGCATCCGCATAGCCTCCGGGGCATCCGCGTAGCCTGTGGGCCTCCGGGGCATCCGCATAGCCTCCGGGGCCTCTGGGGCATCCGCGTAGCCTCCGGGGTCTCCAGGACATCTGCGTAGCCTCCGGGGCCTCTGGGGCATCCGCGTAGCCTCCGGGGCATCTGCGTAGCCTCCGGGGCATCCGCGTAGCCTCCGGGGCATCCGTGTAGCCTCCGGGGCCTCCGGGGCATCCGCGTAGCCTCCGGGGCATCCGCGTAGCCTCCGGGGCATCCGCGTAGCCTCCGGGGGCCTCCGGACACAAAATCGGCGCAGGTTGTGCCTGGAACAAACACGGAGGGATGCGGAGACAACACGGAGCCAAAAGCATGCCGGACACAACGGGTACGAGGGATGCCGGTAGATGCACTGAGGTAACACGAAAGTAACACGGAGCAAACACGGAGATGCCAGAGGCTGCACGGAGTCAGTACGTAATGTATATTGCTTCTCGAGCTTTAGCTCCGGTCGTAACGGTAACATGAATTTATACCGTTACGAAGAGTTCATCAAACACAAGTCGGCGAGATCTCGTTTGGGTTGAAGGGCTATATTTCGCACCTAGAAAATAACATATATCAAGAGCCTTTACAAAAAATAGACCTTTCGCTCCAAAAAACTTACCACCACTCGACGCTATTCTTCAATAAATGCCATCGATAGTTCGTTTCCGAACAAATCGCGATACGAAGTCTGCCATTTTGGAAACTATTAATTCTCGCGATTTCTCGCATTGCCTTAGCATCCCAAGTGGGGGGCACTTACCCTAACTCGGATAGGGGTGTGCCGCGGGACCTCGAAAACCCGTACCCGTTGTACTCGTTGAGAATGAGAAAGAGTATACTCCATCGTACAAGGTATTATGCGAATGTCTAACCCGTCGTAAAAGTCGAGATGTCGAAAAAACCACCCCCTTCGTGCGGCACATGTATACTATATCTTTACACTTAAGTGCCCCCCCCCCCCGGGCTTAACATGAGTCGTCGTCTTTCTGTGCATGCGCAGTGCATGTGGTCTTGAACTTGTAAACAAACATGTTGCTGTGTTTCTGACTTTTTACCGCTTCCCAAATTGATCAAACTATAAATAATTACCATGGATGAAATCCCCCGCCGAAAAGGGATAAAATCGTCCGTAAAACATCATTGCATTCTATAACTCCATCACTTGTGTATGTTTGGTGTTAGTAGTTGTCTGAATCGATCTAAAAATATTCGCGTTGCGTTGTTTCGAGAAACGGTAAGGCGTCTACGCAGACGTCTTGTAGGGCTACTCGAGCTTTAGCACAGGCCAAGGTGAGGTCTAGTGTGTCCAATAGCAGGCCGACTTCTTCCTGTAGTGGTAGGGCAGGATCCATGTTTCACTTTCAGGAGAGTGCAATGGAATAGTTAGAACAGCTTTTTATACCTTTTTCGATCCCAATCCGAGTTGAAACGCACTCGTTCCGCGTTAATGCCGTATTGCTGCCGGCGTCCGCCGTGATACTCGTATTGTTTCCGGTGTCTTCTGGGCTCTTCCGTGTTTATTCCAGGATCCTCCGTTTTATTGCCGGCGTCTTCCGGGAGCCTTCCGGTGATATACCGCGCTGCTCCCGGGGCATCCTTGCCAGCTCCGTTTTAGCACCGTACACATACGTGTCGAATCGTGTTACCTCCGTGTTTGTCCATTACGTAATCAGAGCTCGGGACTTTCTCGGGTATTTCCTCATAGATGGCATTTTTCACTTCCTCGTTTATACCATGGCCTGGGAGTTTCTTGGTGACTATCGCGTAGATTTGCTTGAGACAATAGTTAAGCGCTGCCGTCCAACTTGATTAGACAGTCGAGTGGCTGTTAATCATTTGTCCTGGAACTAAGGTCACTTACGATTGGGCTGAGCACCAGCCAGATAGTAATGGTAATGAATGTTAATGGTATAACACTGTACCAATTCGACTGAACTTGAAAAGTTTTTCTGTTCCCCTACAGTGCTATCGATTTTTTTCCCAAAAACTGGCGATACAATCCTGTGAGACTGCCAACTGTTGTGATATTTAGATCTGATACTACCACTATCGGCTTAAAAATCCTATTGGACAAATGCTATGAATAAATTTGGTTATCATCTCTACAACCCACGCCAGCCAAACCTATTAAAGATCCATGTGTGTTTGCTTGTGGTGTTTTATGCTTTCTCAGGGTCGTTGGAGACAGACACCACCTGTTGCCCTCCTTCGATAGTCTGACCTTGTGACCGCTTTAGTGTGTATTTCAGGAGATCAGCGATGCTGCGCGAATTGCGGATTCATCTTTGGATATTATCGAGCATTTGTTCAATGATTCTATGGTCACGGTAATAGTACAGCAGTTCGGTGGGTTGATTTCATCATATTCCAGTTTCGGGCGAGGTATCGAAGTAGCTAGCAATAATTCATTTAAGAGGCTAATATTTCCGTTGAATATATCTTATAAAAATCAGGAAGTGATTCATACAGATCTTTTAAAAATTTATAGTGTGAACCATGGACTGTCGCTTGCTTGTTTTTAAATAGTATTTTAAAGAGTTGAATACTTTGATATGTATTTAAAACAGTTTGGCCCTTTGCTGAGGTCATTGCCCTCTCAATCCCACCCCCTCACTGCCGATATTTATACAAAAGAATGAGTGAACGATTGCATGTATTAGGGATTGTACCATCCGTTTATGTATCCATGAAGTGATTATTTGTGTAAGTGTGTTTAGATACAAGCAATGTTCCCCAGCCATGCCATATAAAGTCACGCAACCCCAATAGAAAAGTTGTGTCTACAAGAGCTAGTAGCCTTACAGCACGCCGTCGCTATATTTCCCAGATATTTCAAGTGAGTTTCCTGAAGCAGGTGAATTTTATGACAATGTTTGCGTCAGACCAAATGAAGGTCACTTTAAGACCCACCAGCTGTCACTGCATGAACCTAATAGGCGACACTATTTTTTACGCACTTCACATAACAGTACAATTAGGTCTGCATGCCCCAGTGTAGCCCTACATGCAGGACATCTGAGTATATAAAATATCACCGTTCGACCGGGGCTAGCCCCAGAGTTGGTCGTTTGTGTGGATACACGGATTGGTAGGATGTCTTCTAGGCTGCAACATGATTTTTTCTTATAAGGAGAAAGTGTATTGATTAGTAAGTTTGGCAATAATGTGTGCAATATGCAAAAGCGAGTGAAGCAGGCAGAGAAAACGGCGCATGGTAAAATACGCTAGTCGTAGAGATGGATGGACCAATGCGACAGCCTCTTCCAGAGTTCAAACTCATTTCTGCTAGTGATTTGACATTATGCGCAGACCGTCGGAAGTGGCGAAACTTATCCGTACAAATATGTGCAAAATACCATGTTACAATATATCAGTATACTTTATTTTACCACACAGAAACTTCAAAACACAGATACTTTGGGACCATATTTGTTTGAAAATACTGCTAATAAAATAAAGTATCATCGGTGATATTAACAAATCTAATTGCCTTTGAAGTGTAGAATACTTGACATGGTGGCACAAAGTGTTTCGCCACTCCGGGCAGCGATCTCTTCATGTGCGCTAACAACTCAGATATTTCGCTCGCGTAAGGGTCATGACCTTACTGGCATAACAATATGAGTCACGTAGTGCCTGTTCAACGTTCAAGAAGGAGTCATATTGAAAACCATAAATATCAAATCGCAAAATAAGTAAGTTAGTCGGTGGGAACGTATTTGTCTCTCTTCGACAGAGGCTGCCTCTAAACGTTTCTCTTCAAAAGTGAAGGAGCGGGTTGTGTTTAAGGAGTACTCGTAATGGAGATAGATCGAATTGGATACGTGTACGATTTCAATACGTTCTGCTCCATGTACGGAGTCACGTCCTGGGCGTTTTGCGTCCTTCACACACGCCACTGATGGAGGTAACGGTTACCAAGTAAACCCGAGGCCTCACATGGATAGTGTTTACCAGGCATTAGTCTGGTTATCGTTAACTCCTGATATAGCATATACGCAAAAGTTTGTCCTTTAGCAGAGAATTGCTGCCCCACAGAAAGTGACGAAAGACTAGGTTTCTGTTTTTGAATTGACATGTTTTCACGTATAATTACCTGATAATACACCCAATTGTTAGCTTTTAGTTATCGTGATCGTGATGTTTATTACGAAACACGAATATTCAAAAGCAAATACACAAGTGAAACATATGAAGTGAATTCAAATGTATTTCTCTTTGAATGGCAGCTTAGCGCGCTGACGAAAGGAACATGATAAAGCGTTCACAGATAGTGCTTCAATAAGCAATCATCAATCAAGATTAGCTAAAACAGCAGAGCATTCAGTTTTCTTGTACCATAACTAAAATAAGTAAAATTCGGGCAAAAGAAGCAGAGCGAATTGGCTGAAAATGTGGAATAAAATGAAGTAAAATTAACACAATATTTTCTTATACTAACCAATGTCCTAACCAAGACATTGTTAGCCCATGAGACCTATACATCTCCCAGAATTCCGTCGTGGACGACAGATAATATAGAGTCGTAACTGAACCAAGCTAAACAGACCTCTGGGATGACAAATTAAATGCCAAAGATGACATAGATATGGAACTACGTCCAGTTTTCCACCACTATTTTTTAATTGGATCCCAGGCCCATAATTGATCTACTATGGGATCGTATTTTCTTCAAATACGTAATTCATTTACAAGGATATACTTCTAAATGACACTTCTCCCAATCGTATTGTATCCTGCAAGATGAACATTGATCCTCAATCAAATCGATTATATTGAACTAGTTGAATTACATTGAGTGCCTGTTTGACACAGGTGTTACAGCTCACTGGAAATCAGAATGCTTCGGAGGACATGTAATGTCACAGTCAGTACGTCTATCTGTTCATCTGTGACGAATTAAAAATAACGCCCATAGAATCACCGATAAAATACGTCTAATCCTATTTGAGTTCCGGAACCCTAACCATTTGACACGAACACAAAAAAGCACAAACAACTAGCTTGCTGTAATTGAGATCGCCCACATGAGCTGAGTCATACGTCGGCAAGTAACGGGACATTATCGTTAGTTGACGCCTGCTTTTCATCCGCATCACTTCCGATGCCGGTCTGCTTCCGGTTGGGTCTCCTCGTGGCAGCCACGAGCAATGTCCAGAATCTCTCGATGTTCGACGTCTCACCATCAGTAGGCCAGGGCAGATAGTTAGACGAGGTCAGTAAATGTCTTATGAGCGCGGTCTGATTTTCTGCTTTTATATCCTCTTTGAGAACAAGAATGCAAGTATCTTTAAAGCCTTCGAGCTCTCTTCGGTGGGCTCGAGTCAACTCCAACTGACACCATTCGCTCCGTGCAAAATTGTTAGTTAAAACTACAATTGTTTTTCGACTTTGGTCCACACTAGCTTGGATAAGCTCCCTGGTGTCAGCACCAGCTAACCAGTTCCGATAGTGAATACACAGTCTGAGACCCTCTTTATATTCGAGTGCAGGTAAAAGTTGATGAATGACCCAAGACCGATCTGGCAGACTGAAAGCGATGAATGCATCAAACATATAGTTCGTATCGTCTCCTTCGGTTTGACAGCGATGTCGGCGTGTTCGTATGAGATATCCAATGTAACGCAGGTGCCAGCGAAGTCGAAACACAAGTGCAGCCATTGCAAGCAATACTGCTATCGGTATGACAACGCTCACGATGAGAATCAGTTTCCAATCCGTCATCTTACAATCTCCATGCTTGAGCGACATGTCAGCGATCCACTTACCCTGATCTTGGATCGGAGAAGAGCAAGTGTAACTGGTATAGCCAAGAAGATAAACAAGCTTTTCCGAAGCCCATTGCTTAAACCACAACAGATCACAGTTACACGCAAACGAATTTGAAGCCAAAGCAAGTTGCGTCAGATCTCGTAAATACATGAATGAGTTGTTAAATACTGCCGTTATCTTGTTGTCGTCCAAATATAACTCTGACAAACTAGGCGTGGGTGCAAATACCCCGGCATCCCATGTCGATAAACGGTTGGACGATAGATGCAAAATGACCAGTTTGGTTGTATTTTCGAACATGTTGATAGGTAGCTGGCTGATGGCGCAATCATCCAAATACAATTGCTCGAGGCTGATCAGATTCTGTGTTAGCGCTTGCAGATATTTTGCGTTGGATCCAAGTTTTCTGTTCTGCTTCAAATGTAATCGTCGCAGTTTCAGCAACGGGGGTAGAGGCTGATCCACGTGATTCATGTCAGGCTGCATCATATTGCTTTCAATATTCAATATTTCGAGGTTAGGCATTTTTTCAAGCATAGAAAAGGGAATGCTGGTGAGGTCATTGTATCCTAGATATAAGCTGGTCAGATTTGGAAGGTTGTGAGATGGTAGATGAATGTTTCGTAAGTTGACATTGTTGTGCTCCAGACGAAGACACTCCAATTCGTCATATCCTCGTAGATCTATAGCAGAAATAGAGTTCTTATTTGCATGGAGGATCTTCAATGAAAGTGATACATTCCAGAATGTCCGTGACTTTAACTCCGTCAGACCACAGGAACTAAGGTCAATGTCCTCGATGACTGGTAAACCGGTAAACATACCTTGGGGCAACTGCTTGAGTTGGTAATTACTGGCCAAACTTAGTTGCTTCACGTAAGACAGCCCAGAGAAACATCCGACGTCTGTTTTCTTTAAGTTACTATTTATCAAATATAGTTTTGACAATTTAACACCTTTCAAGCCACTAAAAATATCCGAATCAAGAGTTTTGATATTATTGCTTGACAGTTTGATCACACTTATGTTCACGGGAAGTCCTTGCAATGCCGATTTCATGGCAGCCTGTTCAAGTTTGTTTCCAGTAAGATCTAACAGTTCTAAATTCGGCATCGTGGCGAAGGCGTCACTGACTATCGAGTCAATTTGGCATTGCAGCAGAATGAGTGTCTTGACTTTCTCGAGGTATTTAAACGTGTCTTTTTCTATACTGCGTATCGGTATCCTTGAGAGATCGACAGTATGAAGTCGAGTATACTGCTTAAACCTTTCCGGAAAAGGCAAGGTTAGGTTTTTGTTTCCAGCCAATGATAATATTTTTATGAAAGAATGGTCATTCATTAAGGGCAAATGAATCAAATCGTTGTCCGTCAAAGTTAGATCAGACAGGTAAATCAAATCCTTAAAAGCATTTACCGAAATCTCTCCTTTCATCTTGGAGATTTGGACTTTCTGCAGCTCAGGCAAATACATGAACGTATCGTTGGTGATTTCATTTTCAATTGCGTTGTCTGCAATGACCAGCCAAGTGAATCGAATGTTCCTCAATCTGTAGAAATCCGTCGGTTCAATGTGTCGTATCTCGTTATGATTAAGATCAATTCTATTAAGTGATGTCAGGTTTTCGAAACAGGGCGCTAAGTCAATGCGTGAAATGTTATTTCCGTTCAAAATCAACGACTGCAAACGGCGTAATTGGCACACTTCATGAGGAATACTTTGCAGACCCAGTCGAATGGATATAGAAATAACAGATTCAAGTCCGCCTAAATAAACTGGGTGGTATTCTGTGGGCTTTCTTGTTGCTCTTAATTGCCAGTTTTATGACGTTATTCGCACCCTGAAATGCGTTAGGTTCCATAAGCACTAACGTATCCAGTTCGAGAGTTATTGCAATGAGGTTTGGATAGATTTCAAAGGCGTTATTTTGCAGCCGTGACAATGTCGACTTGCGTATGACTAGCGATGTGATATTCCGAGGAAGTTCTTGAGGAATTGCGTCCAATGTCACCCTGGTACATAGCACGGAGTAGTTGCCGGATAGTGAATCAGCAGGAATGCTGCACTTGCACAGCAAACAGGGGTCTATTTCCTTGCTATTTGTCAACCATTTGTCGGACACTGTAACGATCAACACGAGGCATGCCCGCAACATTAGCCGTTGACAGCCCATATTGAAAGCTTACTCCTCGGCACAGCGGTCCGACGGTCCTTCTCTGTTGGGTGCAGATGCAGATCTGAGCTTACCCACAAGGATTGCTAACAACCATGGGCCTCCCGCGAACGAACTTGTATGCAAAGTGTGAAGAGTTGGTGGGGGCACTCTTAACTTCACTTTACTTTATTAGCTGGATATCTTGATGTAATGGTAGGCCTGAGCGATTAGGTAATTATGACAAAAACAGCTGCTTCGTGCCATGAAAATTTACATTAAATACTAAGTTATACACATAACCGACGTCATAGCATCCCATATATACTCGTTGCATAAATATATATATATATATATATATATATATATATATATATATATATATATATATATATATATATATATATATATATATATATATATATATATATATATATATATATATATATATATATATATATATATATATATATATATATATATATATATATATATATATATATATATATATATATATATATGTACACACAAATGTTATCAGCCTCGTGAACGCTTTAAAAATACATGGCGATTCAGGGGCGTAGCCAGGCTTGATAGAATGTTACGCACAGACATTTAGAAATCTACATTTCCAGACATTAAAGTCTAACTCCCTTAGCTTTTGACTTTGATGCCATTTTTGGCCATATTTATTTTTCACTTTTCAAATTGATGCTACGCACGTGCGTAAGTGCGTATCGCTTGCTACGCCCCTGCGATTGTCTCTAAGAGTTATTACGTACTTTTATACGGACTTTATATACGGGGTTTCGCATACAATGCTAGAGGTAAAAATGAATAAAAAATGCATATATATATATATATATATATATATATATATATATATATATATATATATATATATATATATATATATATAT
This sequence comes from Urechis unicinctus, assembly GCA_034190875.2. NCBI lineage: Eukaryota > Metazoa > Annelida > Polychaeta > Xenopneusta > Urechidae > Urechis > Urechis unicinctus. Next base: position 45,899,129 of record CM067354.1, on the reverse strand, counting down.
ATATATATATATATATGTGTGTGTGTGTGTGTGTGTGTGTGTGTGTGTGTGTGTGTGTGTGTGTGTGTGTGTGTGTGTGTGTGTGTGTGTGTGTGTGTGTGTGTGTGAGGCCCAGGGGAGTTGATTCTTGTTTAAAGTCTACACTCATCCGTATTCGATGAGCAGAAACCCTTTAAAGGCCCTTCAACTGAACACCCTGCGGCGTGAACTCAATGACACGATTCTCTTTATTGATATACAAAAACGTTGCCTTTGTTTGTCGAGATGTTCGCACAATAAGCTTTGACATTCGATGCTGGCTAAACCGCGACCACCCAGATGAGTTACGTGCTCTTAACGGGATATGGTAAAGAAAACTTGGTAGTCACCAAGGAGACGCGTTGGTGGATCGAATCTGGCGAATACCAGTCACACTAATACACCCTCTCGACATATATTATGATGTTTCCCTGTTCGTATGACATTTAAACAAGTATCTTTCTCTTAGAGGTAGATGAAATGCAAAGAAACTCTGATATTATACACGTATGCATATGATTATAAATTAAGAGCGGCTACTGAGGCTAATAGGGCCGTTCTGTTTTTTACGCTATGATATAACTATCCCGAAGCACAGAGGCGGAAAATCATAACGGTCTTTACCAATTTGGAAACTGCCCCGCTGACGAAGCACAGAGCTGTATGATATGAGCAAACAAAATTCTGGAGAATTGGTAATCATATTCCTATTTATTAAGATTTATGTAAGCAGACATAAAGCATGATTCTGCCTGGACTTAAACCTGGGGGTGTCCTAGAAAAGGGATTGGGATGAACCGTCATGGGGCAAAAAATCGTACCCATATCTAGTCCATCCCAAAGTGATGAAAAGAGACTCATCGATATACCTTATCTTTAAAAAGATGGATTCATTGATATACTGAATAAGAAAAAAGTGATTCGTTCATATACCTAAATGAAATACATGACCATGCGCGACCATACAGACGTTAGGAAGGCGAAGTCGCTGTGACTCGTGTTTCTCCATGATCTGATGTATCAAATGTAGGGTGAAACCCGTACACGACCTAGTCTCTGGTACAAGCAGAGGCGCGACTTTTCCACACCAAAATGACGTAAACATCGGAGCTGTTAAATCTGTAAGGTTAGAGCCTAAACTGACGGACACACTAAGCCTAGAGGACATTTGGTACTTGGTAGAACTTAGCGAACTGTATCGGCCAATAAACGGTCAAGATTTTAATTTTTTGGCAACCACAATTTAATTAATGTTCATCATCATCGAACGTATATTGATAATTTTATAAGCGATCAAATGTATTAATGAAATCATGCTGTCCGGGGCCATGATAGGTTGACAATGACTTTGCTGTGTCTAGGATGAGTTTAAAAAAAACCAAATCCCGTGGCGTACCATACTTGACCGCGTGCCGTGAGGCGAGCAGAGAGTGGCAGCGACCTTGGTACAGCATGATATGTATGCTGCTGTAAACAAACCATTAAAACCCAGCGGTAATGACACCCGCTTGACTTCAACCTTACTTTGTGAGAAAACTAAAGATAATTTACATTAAACGAATTTGATCATTCGTTCAGAATTGAATAGGCTTCCATCGAATGAAAACCAATTTACGTTACAACCATCAACGACGGAAAAACGACGCGTTAACTACAGATTTCAGTCCCGTTTTAAATTTAATTGGTACGCAACCGCAAGTGACGGCATATAAATCTATCAAGTTAAAGGATTAGAGATTCGCGCTGTCTATGACAGCACCTCGCCCAATTTTTATGACTATTGAACCGATATTTATGATTAAAAATGTTGAAAACGACGAATAGTTTGATTAGATATGTCAGTTATAAAAGTTTGATTATTGATTCAGCTTTCAATTGTTAATTGTCTTACAATCGGACGATAATTAGTAAATGAATTGCGAAATTAAAAAGATTTCGCTACCAGAAAGACCTGCTAGACTTTTTTTAACAATGCATTATTTACAGCAACACATATTTAAGTTTACAGTTACATTACATTTTATAATATGTAAACTGTTTTAAAATCGAATTATTATACTTCTGTCATGTTTTGAAAAGTTTGATGCTTTCGTAATCGGAAGTGGCGCCATCGACTTCCATGAAATCTTAGGATGCGATTAAAACTGTCTCAGAAACATGTTATGCAATTTTTATTACCATCGGACAGGTATTGACAGTTTTATAAGCGCTCGTAATAATCATGAAATATTTGTGGAGTGAAAGCGATACTTCTCACATGTCCCACCACCATCTCTCCTTGGAAAAGGTTAGGGGTGTGCCGCCATGGGAAACAAAAACCGCACCATATCTATACCAAGCCAAAGTGAGAAAAGGGAACCATTTACATACCAAACCTCAGAAAAAAAGAACCATTTATATACAAAATTTTTAAAAGGGTCACCAATACATATACCAAAATTAATGATCCCAAATCATATCTAGGAGTTACAAGGGACCCATCCATATACCGAAGTAAGTTTTTTAAGCTTCGCAAATGAAAAAAAATAATTGCTGATTCCGTGGTCAGTCCCAAAGATGCTCTGGTTCGCAACGGCAAGGCAGTTAATAGGAGCATTCACATAGTCGGGTTCCCGTCGCGGCCGCTAGGAGGCCCACCGTCGCGCACAGCGATTTTTACCGGAATTGGGGGCGTGTTTCTCTGCCTGTCAAGCTGTCAGCGCTATGTTCGCGCTTTACCAGTTGCTGTTTAAAGTTCCTGCGTTGTTGTGCGCATTCTTTTTGCGTGTTTCTATAGCATCAAAGACCTCGCCGAAAGTGTCAATCGTATTCTGAACTTCTCTGTGAACGTCACGTCGCAATGAGCACATTGGGAGCAGTTCTCAAACACAGAGATTATCATAAGATAGTGCTCCAAAATGTTGCCAACTTCAGCCGTCTGGAGAGTATTCTACAAGAGCATCTGTATTTTGGCAATTGCAATTACACAGTCTATATAGTTGTCACGCCAGTAATACAGTTGCCGGAAACTTTACTTTCATCCACGGGTGTTTTATTGTTTTCTTGCGAGCATCGGCCTTGCAGTCCACGACGGCGCAAGTAAACCATGGTTGCGCAGTCTATATGGGAGGTAGTTATACTTCCCTGGATTTGAGCGTTACAGAGAAAGGGGTTCTTTGGGGAGAATTAGGATAAATCCAGTACCTTTGTCTCAAATTAGAATCACCCGTGGTGATATTAACAAACTCAGGCAACTTCATCTCCCGCAACATAGAATCACTCACCACAGACACTCTAAACGATCCTGTAAACAGATGGACAGGTATGTTTGAGAGTAAGTATAAGTTTTGATATCTTTTTAACTGTACAAAAAATGCTTTTGCAGTGCTTAAAGCTAAAATGCATTTACTCATATTGATCGAACCTTTTGATAAATGAGACAAATGAGTCTGAATCATAATTTGAAATAAATCATAAAATAAGTTCCTCAATAATCACACATTGTGCATCATGGTCAGAGAGTGTGATTGTTGAATCAGCAACCAAATTGTCTGATTTTCCCCAGAGCAAATCCATAGTCCTTTCAGAGGATTGGCAAATGGTTGATTGTAAAACAACTTTTGGTCAAAAGGTATTTGTTCTGGGTGTGTGAAGCAACCTAGGCGCTGTGTAAGGTCACTTGACAAAGGAGTAGCTGGCGGAATGTTGCTGGTAGATCCTGGTGTCGAGGGATCTGGTCAAGTTAATGACTGTTCTTGTGAATAAAATGATTATTTTTGGTTTGACCGTGGTTGGTCAAAATAATGCCACATCTGATAAAGTTTTCCAGTGACTTAAAAATAAAATGTTTCTTGTTACGATGCAAACATCCAGAATCGTAATTATTTGCGCAGCCTATATAAAGAACCTCAAAACCGGCGCCTGCGCGGTGCTGTGACCACACGGTATTAGCCCGTGTGATTATTGCGGGATGCAATGAATGATACTGTGAGCTTCTGAAATGCGAACCACAAAATCAAGGCGACATACAGTCATACAAGTTTCCTTGTTTTAATGACAGGTATTATAATATAATATCTCAAACATTGAATCACAGACTGGTAGGTAATTGCGTTAAGCGCTCACAGAGCATTCTCAACGAGGTAGTCACATAATACAGCCATGCCAAGGCTTTAAGGGTATCTTCCACGCCGTTGTCATGATTAAACAAAGTCTGTATTGTCCGCCTTGATCCATGTTCCTAATTCCGATCTTTTCGGATTCAGGGGAACCTGAGCTCATGATATATATTTCCGATAACAATATGATAGTCGTCATCATTCTCAAGGTCATCCTTGGTGTCAACCAGGTCATTTTCTGGATCACTTCTTCATTCAGGTTATTATTATTATCAGGGTCCATGCAATTACAAGGGCCAACACAATCAGAGGCATCATTGCCGATGATATCCACTTTAACCACGTATGCAGTAACCCCTTTTCCTTGAAGACAAGTTCGGACAAGCCATGCCCTGGAACTGTGTTTTTGGGAATTCGACATCTAACCTGGGTTTCAAATGGCGTGGGCAAGTGAATAATGTTTGACGAATCCACAAGGGACTTTGTAATGCCGACATATTCAGGGTCCGGGTACAAAATACTTGTGAAGATGCAATCGTTACCGCTGTCACCCGCAACAGTTTGCGCAACTACTGTCTTTGAAGTTGTCAAGACATCGGCATATTGGCTTTCACTCTGAATACGACAGCATCGTGTTGGGGCTTCTAACGGCATCAACATGTTGGGCTTGACTGTATCATCAGAAGCAGATACGCCATGCTGGCAGACAGAACGTGCCACATCCTCAATATCGGGGCTTCCTGTAAGCAGGGGCCAGAGGTGGGCTGGCACGAGATGACGAGGTAGAGGCGTGAAGGGGTTCAATCTAACCGCCTTGTCTTTCACACTAGAATCATGGAGCCATGCATCCGGGGAGCTGGGGGCAGTAGCGACTGAGCAGCTGGAGTAAGTAGCGACTACATTTGAATCAACCTTCTTGATGTCTCCTCTGCTGTCGAAGGGCGCCACGCGACGATGTTTCCTGTTGTGGATCCATGAAGTCTTCCGTGAACGTTTTCCAGATTCAGCTCCATATTCAACTTTGCCAGAGAGTATACACTTAGGCAAAATAAAGGCCAGAAAACGCACCAGTCTCCTATTTCCTTTCCTGTTTCTTTCAGCCGACTCTACAGACATGGCGAATAATCTAGGAAGATTAGGAAAATGTGATTTTAATAACAGCTGTGAAATGGCGTCTTCTAAATGCAGTTGGTAGACTAAATGTACATTATCATTGTTTGTCGTTGCCTTGGTTACCGGCTTTGCCGTCATCGTTTGTTCAACAATGCAACCGGAAACGAATAATATACAGATGCATAACTTAGCAACAGTTGCTATCAATTTATAACTAGGGGATGTTTCCGAACTGAAAATTGTTGTGCTAATTCTCGATTAAGGGTATCGATTGATCACCTTCGGATGCAGCTGATATTATATTTTTTGTGCAGGTATTGTTCTGTAATGCTCAGCTATCCATTGAAAGATGTATATTCACAAACAATGAACCGATATAGCATTCTCACCTTGTTTTTCTCTGCTTATTTGTAATATTCCTTAATAATTGACACCAGATGTTGACGTCTGCTTCTATAGGCAAAGAAACTCCGCCTCTGACAACGCCGCGCTATTTACTACTTACTATCTCTCACATCCGCGATGTAGAGGCGAAGAGCCGCCTGCGAAATTTCTAAGGTTCTGAAGTCAAAATGACAGATAAAAACTTACAAAAGCCATCCATACCAACACATTTGTGACAAAATGAAAGATTATATCACAAAATGACACGAGGACTGTTTCTATAACTACAGTGTTGTCTAATTGTTCTGTTTGAGCAGTTAAATACGGCACATCAAGAAACTTTGTTCAGAAACTCAACATGGCCGACTCCCACAATGCAACATAATTTTGTAAATTCGCTGTGATATCGCTCAGGATTTGGATTCGCGCGGTAGCCATGTTGGACAACAATTCTTAAAATTGTTTTGGATTTCGTTGATTCTGTTGATTAAGGAGTATGACTGTTGTTGCACTGTAGGCAAGATTGATGTTAAAACATTTATGGATATGCGAGAAGGAGCATATTTGCTTATATTCTTAAAGATTCTGCTATACGGACCCTCGCCCCTAAGGTGGCATCAGATCATCAAAACACCAGGGACGAGTGCCTTGCCTACTGCTCCTAATGCCCGACCATTGCCGAGTCTCAAACCACGGCGCATTCGACGTACGTCGACGTGACCAATCGAGCGCGCCTAAACTGGGTACTGGTGTTCAACTGGATCGCACACAAGAATGCAATATATCTAGACGAATTAAACATGAACAGATTATTATTTTAGCCGTAACCTTCCCGCGCTCAAAACACCACAGAACACCATTCGTTCAGTGGCCGAAATTTTATGCAGACGTCATTGCAAGTGTGTGAATCATAACGTTGCTAAATCGTTGGAGATAACAGATCGTGTTAGAAAAAACGTATTGTCCACTTCCGCCGTGAATAATCTACGTCAGCTGCACAAAGAGGCAGGAGTCCTTGGGCTACCATCATTACTGAGGTGAAAAGTAGGTGAAAGACACATACTTTATTAACAATAGAAGGTTGGAGCAGGTTTTTAAAGTGCTGTTTTGTTCATATATTTTTTGCTCTAACAAGAAAATAAACTCACAAACACGTCGCGTTTTTATGTCTAAAATAAGGTCATGTGTATACATACATATGTGCATAGTTTGAGAAAAGTATGATTGCAAAAAGTATTTTTTTCATCCTTAAACCATGATGCGGAGACGAATAGTGTCATTTTATTTTACAGTTTTTGGACTCTAGCTCAAAATATATGTCGGTAATATGTACTATTTTTTTATGTCTAATCAAGACCATTTATGTACCCAGGTTTGTGCAAAGTTTGAGAAAATTCTGAAGACAAGCAGTAATTTTATCGTCCTACAAATCTCAATGTCATGAAGAAAACGCGGTCATTTTGAAAAATTCCATAGTGATACCCACACCCACCCTCACAAACCCAATGTCCCAATGTAAGTGCACAAATAAAGGATATGCAAGTGTCAGCACACATGCAATCTCTCATTGAACATTTATCGCAACTAATGCTGTCACACCTCTATTATTTTGAGCATAGCTAATTTTTCACCTTTTTCCACGGGTTTGTAACTGTCAATGAAATTATATATGAAACGACAGAAAGTCTAGAAAATTATACGTTTAACTGATTTAGATTTCATCTCTTAGCTGTGTAAACCGTGAAACTCGATTTTTTAAGAGTGTGTCATTTGCGTCTTAACGCATACGGGAAGGTCTGTTAAAATGGATGTTTTTGTTAATGTTGGGGTACACTGAAAATATATTCGAAAGGGGAAAAAAATCTGATGACTTTAATGTACGACTAGCATGCCGCCTTAACAATAACTTCATGTATGTGGTTATCTTGTGATGAAGTTAGCATGTTGGCAAGCATCTTCTTGAAGATGTCGCCGTTCTATGTTGCTTCCCCGCCCCCTATCTCTTGCATACCTAGAACTAGGCTCTTGTCGTTCAGGGTCATCTTGACAGCTCCATAGTGGTGGCCTTGCTTGGTGGTTCCATCGATGCCCACGGTGACATTTGTGGATTGGACTATCTCCTCTTTTAGATGTGACAAGGAGAGACTTCGAGGCTCAAGCAACATGTATTCGGAAAAGGCCCATGCTGGGAGACGATCTTCAGTCATTCCAGCTATTTGTGTCAAAACTGTTTAGACGATAGCCCAGGTATTCTCAGCTGAAGGCTTAGAGTGTATGCCGCAATGACGAAATTTATGTTATTTGAACCCCACCCCACAAAATTGCTTCGTTTTGACCGTTTCATTAGATTCACCATCCCTAAACAACGTTGAAGCACGCTTGCGACTTTTAATGCACCCGTTTGTCTATATTTACAATCTCATGGTGGAAGTGGACAAGACGGTGTTCGTACACCACGTTATGATTTACACTCGGTTGTACGTCCCCAAAGTTCCACAAATGGATGGGTGTACAAAAAAGGCATTCCGAAATCCGTAAAATCCGGAAACCGAAACACGCTCAGCCTCACACGTTCCAGATAGAGGATAGTCAACCGGCAAATATATATATATATATATATAGATATATATATATATATATATATATATATATATATATATATATATATATATATATATATATATATATATATATATATATACCAGGCCCGTAACCAGGGGGGGGGGGGGGGGTTCGAGGGGTTCGCCCAGAAAGGTTCGCCTTACTCTATCGCATTTGTGTTGCTGCGCATAACAGATTTCGACCATTTACAAAGCTGCGCACATCCAAGACGCGCGTAAACGTACCGGAGAAAGGTCCACAATTGAGGGGAAAAGAACCCTACCCCCCCCCCCCCACTAAAAATCCTAATATTCGTATATATGTGATAAATGAATGTATATATATATATATATATATATATATATATATATATATATATATATATATATATATATATATTATATATATATATATATATATATATATATATATATATATATATATATATATATATATATATATATATATATATATATATATATATATATATATATATTATTATTATTTCTTTATTTCAGACACAACAACAAAGTATAACTTTATATGCGGTCCATAGCAACTAGAAATCTAAACTTATATTTTCATATGTATACAACAGTAAGTAGAAAGAAAAAAAGATGGCCTAGCATGAATTATTAGATCATATCATAGAGTAATCTCATCCAGTGAGTTCTTATTCTTGATTTCCATTTGATATCAGATCTAAGAACTGATTATACAATTGTGTTGGGTGATATATCAGCCCTTAGCATAGAACTGAAAATGAGATTTCTAATTATAGCACGGGAGCTACGTACATTATTATAGGCAAACATTCCACTAGCACTACAGTGGCGAGGCAGTCACAGCAACATCCTAAATTCATTATTATAAGCAGTATGTAATTTAGTGATAGCAGATTTTCTGTAGTTCCACCAGAGCTGACATGTATAAAAAGAAGAACAATAATTAGAGTGAAACAGAGCAATTTTTACATTGTTTGAGCACATATGAAATTAACGCGCAAGCAAATTTCCTTGTGCATACAATTGACGGCACTGTCTATAAATGTCTTTGTCATCACGGAGATCATTACATATAAAAGGACCCAAATACTTAACACTATCTACTTCAGCTATTATTATCACCATTGATTGAGAAATTCGGAAATACCACTTATTTAGTGAAAGAGTTGCGGCATATCAACACAGCACTCTTCTTGGAGTTGTATTTTATATCATGTTTGATACCATATGATTCACAGGATTTTAATAACTGCATTAGACCATTAGCTGATGGGCTAAATACAACCAGGTCATCTGCATACATCAGATGGTTTACAATTTGATCACCAGCAATACAACCCGTGGAACAGTTACTAAGATCATAACTCAGGTCATCCATGTAGACATTAAACAAATAAGGGGAGATAATCCCTCCTTGCCGAACACCATTTGATACAGTAAATTGTGCTGATAGTGTTCCACCCCATCTTACATACATAGTTTGATTTGAGTACCAAAACATTAAAAGCCTAACTATATATACAGGAGCACCACGTTTTAACAGTTTTGAAAAAAGGACGGAGTGTTTGACTCTGTCAGATGCTTTAGATGCATCAAGAAAGCACATAAACATACAACCATTCAACTTTCTATAGTTATCAATCAACTCTTTGAGTACATAGATAAACATGTCAGTACCAAGCTTGCGTTTAAAACCTAACTGATTACACTTAGTAGCGAGGGAATCAGATAATCTAACAAGAAGTATTCTCTCTACAACTTTAGACAGGATACTTGCCAAGGCAATGGGTCTATTGATGTTACCAGCTTTGTTTTTAATTATAGGTATAAGTACAACTGATATCATAGAGTCAGGTAAGTGACCATGGACAAAAAGGCCAGTCAAACACATTGCCAGGAGTGGCAATATTCTGCTGCTGCATTCTTTTAAGTGTTCTGCACACAGTCCGTCCAGTCCACAAGACTTATTTGACTCTTAATTTTTTAATAGCATACTGAATATCCGTCACAGTAACCGGGATGTCATTTGAAAATTCAGTTTCACATTTCAGTGACCTCAAATCGTCATGAACACAGTTAAAGAGATCCATAAAATGCTCTCTCCACTTAGCTGCAATGTCCTCCTTACCAGTTACCCCAGCAATAGTATTAGGAAGTGGTGTTTTAGCATGGTTCTGCTTCATGATCCTAATTTCTTTCCAGAAGTCGACCGACTTATTCTGAGAAAGTTTCTTAGCAAGAGAGTCACTGCGCATAGTATTTTCATGCTGTTTGATAAACCTTAAGGCAAATTTAAACTTATATTTTGCTTGCACCATATGAGCAAACAAGTGCCCTTGCCTTGGCTTGCCAGCTTCCCTCCACTTAATGTAAAGTTCCCTAGCACATTTATAGTGATCTTCAACATAGTCAGTCCACCCAGGTCTACATAGTCAGTCCACCCAGGTGTTTAACCTTTTTAAAAGAACCAATAGACTGAGAGCTTGCATCCATCAATGCTTCAGTTAAACAATTCTAAAACTATATATATATATATATATATATATATATATATATATATATATATATATATATATATATATATATATATATATATATATATATATATATATATATATATATATATATATATATATATATATATATATATGATGGTCGTACGATAGCGGTGGCTGAACAAGATGACACAATATCGATCTCAATGGAATCATTGCAACGTGTGGGCATAAATACGTTTTAACAACAGACGTTGTGAACGTTTCAGTCCCACATGAGAGATTCACGAACAGACACGTGTGCGGATGTGTCAAAACAAGCCATTGGTTGAAATTTCCAATCGTCAACCAATCAGATAGCGCCACCGCCTCATCGCTCCTTGCATCCCTTCCCAACGTTCATTCTGCCATTTTGACGTTTAAGCACTGAATCGCCGGTATCTCAGAAGAAGAAAGTTGCGGCAACAATGAAAGTACTACTTGTTTTAGCTTTTCTGGCTTATGTCAGCGCCAGTGAAGTCCTGGTACTCACTGACAAGAACTTTAAGTCGACAATGGAGGAATTAGATCTGACTTTGGTCAAGTTTTATGCCCCATGGTGAGTTTTCTTATCTACTAGTACTAGACCCAATGAGTGCTGACTACTGTATTTTTTCTTCAGTTTACTGCAGTATGAAACTGTAATCCAGAACATAAACGCGTTCTTTCGAAATTCGATGCCTTAAATTGACATCTGAAAGGGTGTTGCTGGTCCAATTTGTATCAGGTTTGTGTGGTGGTTCGGACAAGCAGCAGTCTATCCACTTTTTTCCACTTGTAAGAAACTCCTAAGATGATTCTAACTAATTTACTGTATGCAGTTTTGTGAAAAGCCATCCAAATTAAAAAATATAAGCTAAGCATTTTTTCACAATAAAATTTTGGTCTACCTTGAATTGCTATTTCCCGTGATTTGTGTTTTAAGAGTTGGGATGTTTTCTTTTGACCAAGAAGTCACTTAAATTTTCTGATTAGCTATTTGAACCTTTTTGGCTGCATTTGCCATTATTAATGAGGGTGCAATTCACTTGGCTTTCTCAGTTCCAATTAAGGAGTGATCTAAAGCTTTTGTTTACCTTTTCCTATGATTGATGTGCAACAGGTGTGGTCATTGTAAGAAATTAGCACCAGAGTTCGACACAGCATCAATAGCCCTTGCTAACAATGATCCACCAATCACCCTGGCCAAGGTTAGTACTGACATAATGGACAAAGGTTGACCATTGTACTATTGTGTTCCTTTATGCATGCCAAGTTTTGATTATATAGCTAAAATTTTGTTACAAATCTTCACCATATGGTTTTTAGCCATATTGGAGTTCATGAGTAATGCTCCGGTAATATGATGCAGATTGATATTAACACTCCCAGCTGTTACCATATTCATGCTGCTTCATATTCTGCAGTACCTGATCAATGGAAATCTATTGCACATATTTGGTTACATTCACTTACCTGTTCCTCATTAACATCCATCTCTTGATAGTTGTATCTTGGTTGGTGAAGATGATTGTTCACTGAAATTATTGTCTTGACATTTTGCAGTCCGTATACAATTATTGATTTCTGGTCTGAGCAGTAAGCCATGTTGGTAGTGTAATTAAATTTGTTCATTATTGTGTGAACTTGTACACCAATATCTCTTCAGGTTGACTGCACTACGGATGGCAAAGAGCTATGTGCCAGATACGATGTCAAAGGATTCCCCACATTGAAGGCATTTAAACATGGTCAAGATGCTTTTGAATATAATGGTCCAAGAGATGCAGGTATGTTTATTATACTACAATATGTCTTTTGAATATGGAATAAGCAATGTTATTATGGATTGTGATGTAACTTCTTAAAGTACCTGTGATGTTACAATTGAAAGTGATATTTATAACTATGCAAAGTAAAATTATATATTGTTTAAATAATTCATAATTAACTTCCTCCGAACTCTATTCACGCTATGGTATTTCTCTGCAAACCTGTGTGAGAAATGGGTTGCTATTTAAGTGAAGAGAGGCATGGGGCAAGTGTTACAATCCTCACCCATCATCACCAGCAGCAGTTGGCATCTTATGGGAAGAGCAATGCTGTGCTGAACAACGTTTTATTTAACCTTTCCTGGCCTTTCCCTCTCTTGCCCACTTTCCCCTGAATCCAAATTAAATATATAACTGAATACTGGGTCGTATGAATGCTCACTTGAGAATTCATTCCGTCAGACATATTTGTATTGAAACTTTCACTTGGTTGCCTTTGTTGCTAAAGCGGGTATTGTGAAGTACATGAAATCTAAGGCTGGCCCAACATCAAAGAAACTGGCTACAGTGGCTGATGCGGAGAAAACTCTCCAGTCCAATGACCATGTTGTTCTTGGTGAGTATTCATTATACAAGAGTTCTTGTGTGTGTAAGTGGTAAACAATGTCGCTTAGGTTTGTAGAAATGTGTCCCTTTTGAGTTGTGGGAAGTAGGGTTTGTATGTTAGAGAGAAGGGTTCGGGTTGGTGCTGATTTGACAATGATCATATGTTTAATCCAAATTGTATCCTTATAATCAACAGACTACTATCAGCTTTTTATGCAGTACGTTTATGAGATTCAATGTTTTTTTGTTTTTCTTCAGGGTTCTTTGAGTCTGATCAATCTGATGTATACAAGCAGTTCACCCAACTGGCCGATTCCCTGAATGAGGACTTCCGTTTTGCTTACTCCCTAAACACGGAAATCAACAACAAATATGGTTACAAGGAGTAAGTATTGTTAGCTATACTCATATCAGCTCTCATATATCAATACTCAATCCATTTAACTTGTTTAAATGAAATATCATAGGTGGTTTACAGAAGTCACTTATGCCTGAACAACAGTACAAACCTCATGCATTGTTGTATTTAAAGTTTTTTTAATGTTATGTTCGGTTTACTATGATTCAAGACCATGAGGGGTGTCTAAATGCCCATTTTTAATGCATGTAGTGGGTAATGTTGCTGTTATTGGCATGGTAACTCGACCAATCTACTCACCATCAACATTGAAGGCGCCTTTTCTTCACAGCAGTATAATTATGAAGTAAACAGTGCTATGCATCTATGGAAATAAACAAATAAACGTTATTGCTCTGCTCCCCACATATAAGATTTGTGAACTCAAATTTTTTTAGGGAATCATTACATGAAATTGTTCACAAACAAAAATGCATTTGCCCCAGTTAACTGTACTCTTGCTATTATGACACCAAGAGGTCAGGACTGGCTGCAAGTTGTAGTTGTTCCATGGCAACCAAACACAAGATTCACACTACCTCATTGGAATTAGGTCATTTCCATTTTTTAGGCCAATCAGGAGGACATTTCTAGGGGTCAATATGACCACAGATTTTGAACTTGTTACACATTCACAGCATAATTATTGGCAGAGAAAAACCTGTCCGTACCTACTGGGAAACAATTTGTAGTTTATATGGTGACAGGCAGGTGTTGGGGAGGAATTTGGGGAGAGTTGTGTTTGGTTGGGGGAGGGCAGGATGGTTGTGGATGGCTGGTAATGTATAGGGAGTGGCTAGGTGTCACAGTGCATTGAATGGTGCTTTGTTATCCCATAACTATCTGCTAATTGTCTTGCTGAATTATATCCCCCAGTCGTAGCTTTGTGTCATGTGACAGAATTTGGCGCTGTATCACCTGTTGGGCTCACGCAACTTGACATGTGCTTTCACATAACATCCCAACCCCATACACTTTAACAAACCCCACTCCTCCCAACAACCCTCCCACCCCCCCATACAGGAGCTGACTGTCTCATTCTACATTGAGCTGCTATGGTTACATTGATCTCTCTGCCTCTGTTTCTACAGTGATGTGGTCATCTTCCGTCCCAAGAAACTCAACAACAAGTTTGAGCCCAGTGAAGTCCAGTACCAGGGAGATGCTACTCTCTACAAGATGAAATCTTTTGTCAATGAAAATATGTAAGTTTGTCTTGTCTGTGTCTAGTGTCATTAACCACACAGATTTCCCTTTGGTAAAGCCATTCTGTTCTTGTAATTTTTAGGTCAAGATCTGACCCTTCAACTATCAAATGGCATTGAAATGCATTATGATATCTATTGTTGCCATCAACATCTTATGAATTATATGTTCAGTGATATTCATCTTTTATTATGCTTGTAATATTTCTCCTGATTATTCTGTTTGTAGTTAGTTTGTAGTACTGGGTTGATTTTCCTAGTGGACGTGTCATTGTTCTCTGTGTGTATCAGCCATGGTCTTGCTGGACTTCGTACAACCAGTAACCAGGAACAGTTCAAGCGCCCCCTGGTGATTGCTTACTATGACGTCGACTACGTGAAGAACGTGAAGGGAACTAACTACTGGAGGAACAGGTTGGTGCATCATACATGGCGTTGTCTTATTCTCTGGGTCCATGACAGGTGGTAAGACAGGAGGCTAGGAGTCCTATTTTCAAGGTCATTCTATCCTATCACCTGCATGATTTCAACATCGTTAACTCCGATAGTCATCAAGATTTAATGGAACAATCGCTTACCTGTGTTGAATGTCCCCTACATGCTCATTTCAATCAGTTCTCAATGGTCTGATATACCTTGCTAACAGAATGAGAGGGATGTGATGACGAAACTCTTTAGTCCATATATAACTGTGATTGACTGTGTAACAGAGTGATGAAGGTAGCATCCAAGCTGAAGGACGCAGGATCCAGTGTTTACTTTGCCGTCTCTAACTCAGGGGACTTCAGTCAAGAGATGTCAGAGATGGGTCTCTCCCAATCTGGCGACAAACCAGTCATTGGTGCTTACGATTCATCAGAAAGGAAGTTTGTCATGACAGAAGAATTCAGGTGAATTTTTGGGCTTTGTGTTTTCACCCTGGATGAATTGTGCAGCATGAATAGGATATGGACTCATAAGGCTTTTGTAATCATTACTTTGTAGGTTTTTGAATGTGAACTTTTGAATATGACTCAACCAATGTGTTCTTCTTTTAGTATGGATAACCTAGAGAAATTTGTCTCTGACATGTTGGCTGGAAATCTAGAGCCTTATCTTAAGTCTGAACCTGTACCAGTTCAGGATGGCCCTGTCAAGGTGAGTTTCATCATCCTATAACACCTGCCATCGTTCAATTAAGGAACACAATTATCGATAGGGACAACGTTTTTAAAAAAAAAATTCTGGTGAGGTGAAAAAAGTTGTTAGATGATGGTTGGTGAATTAGTGAGAAATTAATTAATGTGTGATGATAATGTTGAGCGACAGCTATCAGTATTTCGTCGTCTGATGTTTGGTTGTCTTCTTTTCGCAGGTTCTTGTGGGGAAGAACTTTGATGAGATAGTGAATGATCCAACCAAGGATGTACTGATTGAGTTCTATGCCCCGTGGTGCGGCCATTGCAAGTCTCTGGCACCTAAATATGATGAGCTGGCTGCTAAGGTAAGATGTTGTTTACCCCCCATGTGACCTTAGTCATATAACACAAGAAAAGTCTAAAGAATAATTTATATAGACTTTATATTTATGACTATGCATTGCTTGTGTATTGTTGCGTTCATCTAAAATGACCGGTTATCTTCGTGTGTGACAGTTGGCTGACGAGGAAGATATTGTTATTGCTAAGATGGACGCCACTGCTAATGATGTACCTAAAACTTACGAGGTCCGAGGGTAAGTCAAACACCCTGGATTTCATACCAACATCCTAGTTTGTGTATGGAGTGGCAACAATATATTATTGGCTTTGGAAAACTTCCCTGTTCACTTTGTCACATCCTTGTTTTTATTTTCAGATTCCCCACACTTTATTTTGCTCCTAAGAATAGCAAGGATAGTCCCAAGACCTATGAGGTGAGCAACATGCAATTCCTCTGCAATGCTTATGAATAGTAACATTAAACATTTGTTGATATGCATTTGATTGAGATATAGACTGAGAGAAGTTAATTAACAGTATTCTATATTCAGGGGTGTCTCCCAAGACAGGTTTTTCACCATGTGACGTAATTTCTAATGACTCGTTGTATTTTTGACTTCCATGAGCTTGTCAGCGATAGTGATGTGATAATTCGTGTTTCCTTTGTAGGGTGGTCGTGAAGTCAAAGATTTCATCAAATATCTTGCCAAGGAAGCTACCAACCCACTTAAAGGATACGACCGTAAAGGCAAGCCACAGCAGATAGAGTTGTAATTCTTTGCCAATTCATTTGCCCTCATCATCACACATGCTGTCCTCTTGCTCCAGCTGTCACTGGGAGCATTCTGTTTCCCTTCTGTCTGCTTTTGTTGATCATCATTACTTTGGAAGGTTGTAATATTTACTAGGGTGGGTTCAAGTTGTATTGCTATACATAGCTTACATGACTGGTTGTATCATTTTGGGAAGCAGGCTTTCATAGCACTTTAATGACTGTGGATGTGAATTGGTTGCATCGCACAACTTGCGTTTGAATGATAATGATGAATCGTTCACCTGTGGTGAGATTGTGAGACATGTTCAGTATGGTGTGTCGGGGTCTAATTGTCATTCCATTTCTTCATTCTCCTACGATCAAATATTTTTTCCATGTTCCATTTTGTAGTAATGGTGATGATTGCCTAAACTTAACAATACTGGTGACTCAACCAATAGTGCTTGGATCTTGTCACAGTGCCTAGTAATATACTGCACAATTAACATGTTACCTAACTTGCTTCAATTATGTCAATAGCAGCTGGTGTCCTATGTTATAAGTTTAAAAAAAATATATCTGATTCTTTGTCCTATTTGTACGTCAGGCTTTATTAACTGGGCGTCTGTCATGTTTCCCCATTGGATCAATCTCATTTTGTGAATAAAAGATGTATTTATAACTATTTTAGTGGTCTGATACATATTTTTGTTGGAATAATTCATTCACTACTGTTAAGAAGTTCACCGGAGACTTGAGTTTATCTATCTATTTATAATTAAATTAATCAGGGTCTTGCAAATTTGCCTACTGGAATGAAGCTTAAGGGACTCAACACAATTTTAAAAGGATATTGGCAGGAAATTTGTCGAGGCCAAGGATGGTTGAGCGTGTGCGCACAGTTAATTATATTCTGTATGCATACACTGATACAGGCTGTTCACGTCTTGAGAAATTGCATGATACAATCATAACGTGCCACTTTATGTCGGGGGTTTTTCGCATTAAAATATTCATAAACTGCAGGAGTCATTCAATAAATGATCTTTATAGTCATTGATTGTATATATATAATGCAATGTCCTTGTCAGTGGTAATAATTAGGCAAGCGACCTCCCCCCAATGGTTGACGGTCGGATATGAGAGATCGAAAGTAGTCAACAGCGCGGACGCTGTCAAAGGCAGACGGGCGAACCACTCTAGCACCTTAACAAAAAACAAAAAAAGTGTTACTTACATCCAAACATACAAACTGGATACCATTACATGACACTGTATTCCACCGACAAGCCTCATCTTAGCCCCGGTCGGACGGTGATCTACATGTACCTACTCAGACGACCTGTTTGGCTTACCTCATCTGTGCAGGCGCGTTTGTGTATGTCGATTTCTGGTCATTCCATTGGGTTAAGTAAGACAATTAATTTCGTTATGTGTACACAAGAACAAACACGAGTAGAATTATAAATTTATACACTTGCAGGTAAACGATGGTAAGTTGAAAATATTTAGCTGGTACCTAGCCTTGGAAATGGCGGTTGGATTTGGGGTGGGAGGGGGTGTTGGCGTGTGCGAGTCGCGTGATTGATGACGTTAGTATGGACCAAAGATATTTTTGGGTAACAATAATAATCACTTTATTGTAGACACAAAAATATACATTCACATACATAGCTAGGAGTATTCTTTCACATACACACAGGAATTATGCCGAGGGCGCCTGGCAACGAATCCGCCATTTTGTTCGAGGTGAAAGCAAACGGAGGGTCTGGTGTGAAAAAAAAAAAAACAATTAGAAAGGTTATATCCTTTGTAGTTTTTTACCGTGTCTAGTGCGAATATAGCGTGATACGAAGAAGTGTAGTGCTTATGTAAAGCTAGAATTTCTTAAACTTTTCTTGCTTATGCACGCTCTTCGTTATAGTACTGTTACTCACTGCCTGTAGTTGCTAGAGTGGGGGACTAATCAGAGGAAATTAACGCGAGTCCTGGAGTAGAGATACTTATTTGGTTTATTTAATTTCAACAATGAAGCTCCCTGGAATCTCGCGGTCCGAATCGTTTCTCTGACTAGATGAATCTCTCTGACTAACCCATCTGGACTCCTTATAAAGGGTCCCGCGATAGGCCAGGCTAAAACAATCCCCACGTGACACGACGAGTCCACTTGGGGGGTGAACTCGCTTGCTGTGAGGATTGCTGAAATCAGGGTTACACCCTTCCCAAAGAGTGGTGTGATGTAACCCGGGCTCTCGTGCTGATAATTAAAGGGGGGACGCTTTTTAAGAACGTATGAGCCAAAATAGTATTATAACACTTAGACTTGTCATAGCCACTATTTGATGAAAAATGGCGAGGGAAAGGCAAGTGTTCTTTTTTTCCCAGCCTGAGCGTTCCATTATTTGTCCATCTGTGATGATGATTTAAGCCACAGGTGTAATTATTTTCTTAGATTAGGCCCAATTTACAGGCAGTATTTGTTTTCCTGGATGGAACTCTGGTACATAAGTTGTTCATAATGTAAATATTTTATGTTCTGAATACATACATTTGACAAACGGTGGTGAATGAATGATCTTTTCAGTAATATACTCATTTGGTCTGAGATTCTTGAGTATTGTGGCCATGTGTTCATACAATGAAGAATATGGCAAACACTTTCGGATTTGTCTTACTTGATTGTTCAGTTCCATGCTTCTTTTTAAAAAGTTGGATCTGTTTAGTGTAACATCCATTTAATTTAAACTTGTATACAGATGTTGCTTCAACATTAAGAAATTCATTGGTTCCCCCAGAATTCCAACGCAAGAACAGTGAAACCATTGGTTTGGGATATGCTCTAGGAGCTGGAGAGTTGTTTGATATAACCTTGCCCTTGGGTTTGTCGCTATAGAAGTTTATGTCTGCCACTCTTGCTGGTTGCACCCCTTTCATGTTTTTTGTGTGTGACTGTCTGCACCCAGCCAGATTGCAGTAGCTTGTAGGAGGCCAGAGATTTGTAGTTTTTCACAGCTTCTCTGTAACATAACATTACAGATTTATTTGAATTTCAATGGCGACGGGTGATACAAATGCATTATTCTTGTCACAAGGCAATGCCAATGGATCTAATGTGTATCAGGACGGACAAGCCACACAACTGAATATCAGCCTCTTTGAGAAAATGACTTATTTTCTATTGTGAAAGACAACCAGGCATACAATGAAATTACGATGCAAAGGAATGGCAGTAGTTACCTGATGTATCAATAATAAGATAGACGTTGATGAATCCTAAATCCACGGAAGGTCATTTTCAAGGTTCGTTGAGCTAAAATAAATCTGCGGGCAGTCTGTAAGGTCAATCTGAAAACCTACAGAACTCTAGCTTACGCTTATATAACGATCTAGGGTACTTCTTTCAAGTCCAAAGATATAATCCGCCGACATTGTTAGCAAACATCAATCAAAAATTGGAGAAAACTGAGTATGCCCCGTTGGACTACGTTTTATCGCTGTTTATAGTTCCACCTCCGACAAAATGGCGGATTTTGTGCCTTGCATTGTGAGTAACGTGTGACGCCACTGTGTGTGAAAGAATAGCTTGTAAGATATACTCTCAGACTCTATAGTTACATCTATTTACTTTAAGATTTCATCAATTTTGAGAATATGCTTTAATTGAATGGAAATAATTCTACTTGGCTGATTAGGTGAATACAAACCAGATAGTGCATATGAAGTCGAAAGTCTTTAATCAAACCAACGATGGTTGGTAGCGTCTAGACCGTGCCTCAGCTGGCTTCAGCGAGCTTAACCGTTGCGCTGACCAAATACGGTTTAGGCGTATATAGACGGCTTCGATCCAACACCCAAGTTCCGACTTCTACAATACAATTGCATTATTGCACTAATAATCGAATTCCGTACTTATTGTTTTTTCCAATCTGATTATGTTTTGAGTTTTTGTCGGGGAAAAAACCCCAAATGATATTTATAAGATATACCTGTCGGCACATCGCGTATGTTGATTGTAGGGCCACCCTGGAGTGAATGTGTACAAATTCACAACATAAAACAAGTTTTTGAGAATAACCTTACATTAATTGACAGATCAGTCAGCAATATCGAACAAGGAATTACATAACTATCGGTTATAACTCCTTATATCGAAATAGCACAAGTTTACCGAATGGCATTTCCTGGTCAACTACAATCCAGAACGCTGGTGAGATTGTAGGAGAATAAGAAGTGGCGAACTTATTGAGCGCGTTTATGTCTTCTAAACTTCCCCTAATTACCCCGAACTCCAAGATCAGTTCCCAGCTCAAGGATTCCGAGCGGCATCAGTTCTCGGTGGGTTATCGGCCAGGTACTGCCTAAGTAGGTAAGGGATACCATTACATGACACTGTATTCCACCGACAAGCCTCATCTTAGCCCCGGTCGGACGGTGATCTACATGTACCTACTCAGACGACCTGTTTGGCTTACCTCATCTGTGCAGGCGCGTTTGTGTATGTCGATTTCTGGTCATTCCATTGGGTTAAGTAAGACAATTAATTTCGTTATGTGTACACAAGAACAAACACGAGTAGAATTATAAATTTATACACTTGCAGGTAAACGATGGTAAGTTGAAAATATTTAGCTGGTACCTAGCCTTGGAAATGGCGGTTGGATTTGGGGTGGGAGGGTGTTGGCGTGTGCGAGTCGCGTGATTGATGACGTTAGTATGGACCAAAGATATTTTTGGGTAACAATAATAATCACTTTATTGTAGACACAAAAATATACATTCACATACATAGCTAGGAGTATTCTTTCACATACACACAGGAATTATGCCGAGGGCGCCTGGCAACGAATCCGCCATTTTGTTCGAGGTGAAAGCAAACGGAGGGTCTG
Organism: Urechis unicinctus; assembly: GCA_034190875.2. Taxonomy (NCBI): domain Eukaryota; kingdom Metazoa; phylum Annelida; class Polychaeta; order Xenopneusta; family Urechidae; genus Urechis; species Urechis unicinctus. The sequence goes on along the minus strand of CM067354.1, from coordinate 45,877,318 downwards.
GTGTGGAAAAAAAAAACAATTAGAAAGGTTATATCCTTTGTAGTTTTTTACCGTGTCTAGTGCGAATATAGCGTGATACGAAGAAGTGTAGTGCTTATGTAAAGCTAGAATTTCTTAAACTTTTCTTGCTTATGCACGCTCTTCGTTATAGTACTGTTACTCACTGCCTGTAGTTGCTAGAGTGGGGACTAATCAGAGGAAATTAACGCGAGTCCTGGAGTAGAGATACTTATTTGGTTTATTTAATTTCAACAATGAAGCTCCCTGGAATCTCGCGGTCCGAATCGTTTCTCTGACTAGATGAATCTCTCTGACTAACCCATCTGGACTCCTTATAAAGGGTCCCGCGATAGGCCAGGCTAAAACAATCCCCACGTGACACGACGAGTCCACTTGGGGGGTGAACTCGCTTGCTGTGAGGATTGCTGAAATCAGGGTTACACCCTTCCCAAAGAGTGGTGTGATGTAACCCGGGCTCTCGTGCTGATAATTAAAGGGGGGACGCTTTTTAAGAACGTATGAGCCAAAATAGTATTATAACACTTAGACTTGTCATAGCCACTATTTGATGAAAAATGGCGAGGGAAAGGCAAGTGTTCTTTTTTTCCCAGCCTGAGCGTTCCATTATTTGTCCATCTGTGATGATGATTTAAGCCACAGGTGTAATTATTTTCTTAGATTAGGCCCAATTTACAGGCAGTATTTGTTTTCCTGGATGGAACTCTGGTACATAAGTTGTTCATAATGTAAATATTTTATGTTCTGAATACATACATTTGACAAACGGTGGTGAATGAATGATCTTTTCAGTAATATACTCATTTGGTCTGAGATTCTTGAGTATTGTGGCCATGTGTTCATACAATGAAGAATATGGCAAACACTTTCGGATTTGTCTTACTTGATTGTTCAGTTCCATGCTTCTTTTTAAAAAGTTGGATCTGTTTAGTGTAACATCCATTTAATTTAAACTTGTATACAGATGTTGCTTCAACATTAAGAAATTCATTGGTTCCCCCAGAATTCCAACGCAAGAACAGTGAAACCATTGGTTTGGGATATGCTCTAGGAGCTGGAGAGTTGTTTGATATAACCTTGCCCTTGGGTTTGTCGCTATAGAAGTTTATGTCTGCCACTCTTGCTGGTTGCACCCCTTTCATGTTTTTTGTGTGTGACTGTCTGCACCCAGCCAGATTGCAGTAGCTTGTAGGAGGCCAGAGATTTGTAGTTTTTCACAGCTTCTCTGTAACATAACATTACAGATTTATTTGAATTTCAATGGCGACGGGTGATACAAATGCATTATTCTTGTCACAAGGCAATGCCAATGGATCTAATGTGTATCAGGACAGACAAGCCACACAACTGAATATCAGCCTCTTTGAGAAAATGACTTATTTTCTATTGTGAAAGACAACCAGGCATACAATGAAATTACGATGCAAAGGAATGGCAGTAGTTACCTGATGTATCAATAATAAGATAGACGTTGATGAATCCTAAATCCACGGAAGGTCATTTTCAAGGTTCGTTGAGCTAAAATAAATCTGCGGGCAGTCTGTAAGGTCAATCTGAAAACCTACAGAACTCTAGCTTACGCTTATATAACGATCTAGGGTACTTCTTTCAAGTCCAAAGATATAATCCGCCGACATTGTTAGCAAACATCAATCAAAAATTGGAGAAAACTGAGTATGCCCCGTTGGACTACGTTTTATCGCTGTTTATAGTTCCACCTCCGACAAAATGGCGGATTTTGTGCCTTGCATTGTGAGTAACGTGTGACGCCACTGTGTGTGAAAGAATAGCTTGTAAGATATACTCTCAGACTCTATAGTTACATCTATTTACTTTAAGATTTCATCAATTTTGAGAATATGCTTTAATTGAATGGAAATAATTCTACTTGGCTGATTAGGTGAATACAAACCAGATAGTGCATATGAAGTCGAAAGTCTTTAATCAAACCAACGATGGTTGGTAGCGTCTAGACCGTGCCTCAGCTGGCTTCAGCGAGCTTAACCGTTGCGCTGACCAAATACGGTTTAGGCGTATATAGACGGCTTCGATCCAACACCCAAGTTCCGACTTCTACAATACAATTTGCATTATTGCACTAATAATCGAATTCCGTACTTATTGTTTTTCCAATCTGATTATGTTTTGAGTTTTTGTCGGGGAAAAAACCCCAAATGATATTTATAAGATATACCTGTCGGCACATCGCGTATGTTGATTGTAGGGCCACCCTGGAGTGAATGTGTACAAATTCACAACATAAAACAAGTTTTTGAGAATAACCTTACATTAATTGACAGATCAGTCAGCAATATCGAACAAGGAATTACATAACTATCGGTTATAACTCCTTATATCGAAATAGCACAAGTTTACCGAATGGCATTTCCTGGTCAACTACAATCCAGAACGCTGGTGAGATTGTAGGAGAATAAGAAGTGGCGAACTTATTGAGCGCGTTTATGTCTTCTAAACTTCCCCTAATTACCCCGAACTCCAAGATCAGTTCCCAGCTCAAGGATTCCGAGCGGCATCAGTTCTCGGTGGGTTATCGGCCAGGTACTGCCTAAGTAGGTAAGGAACTCACCCCTGGTGTTTTGATGATCTGATGCAACCTTAGGGTCTACAGCGCGGATGTGAGCTGGTGAGAGATCGAAAGTAGTAAATAGAGCGTCGCTGTGAGAGGCATAGTTTCTTTGCCTACTGCCTATTCTACCAGGGGGCTAAATGTAACAGTTTATGATAACATACAGTAATGTTGGATCCCTCAATAATCCTTCATTACTTCATGATAATAACAAACAAATCGGAGCAGGGTAGTCTACATCCCAAGAAGTCAACGTTTATATAGGCAATGGATGCGGCAATGACAACTATTGCGATCTCTGTACATGGAGATTAGAAATACCACGGGAGATTGTGAATGTATGACGTCACGTTAGTTTGAATACAAATCGAAGGGATGCCCCGGGGATTCCGCTAAGCCGCAGATGTCGACATGGCGCAAACAGAAGAGCAGCCCAAAACTGAGCGTTTTGTTGTTTTCTCAGTCGCTGAAGACACAGATGATCACAATAGCGAAAATGGAGATGTATCTGAAGAGAAGGAAGCAAGTCAGCAACCCCATTCCTCTCGATTTAAAATTGAATTCGTCAGCGAACCTCGAGAGATTGAACCAGAAGAACTCCAAGAAGACTATGCCAATACGGAACAAGGAAAACTTTCAAACGAAAAAGAGGAATCAGGCGGAACGATTCCCGCCTCTCCACACACAGGGGATTCCTACCAAACGTTTTCATATGACACCCATAATATGAAAACTTTTGGTAGAAACACATTGGAGACTTTACCTCATGCAGATCATTACAGAAATCTCCTGTCAGCGTCCGGTGCGATGAGAAAGCGACCCACGTTGTTGGAACTTCACGAAGATGGCATGGTACGTTCGTTTAATTGACGTAAGAAGGACACTTTTACCTAAAGTAAAACACAGGATTATCTAATAGTCGACAGAGAAATTCTTAATTGTAAAGTATGTTGGGTGGTTGGTTCATAATTGATCATCCTCTCTCACCCATAGTTAAAATTCACTTATTGTATAAACATAACTATAAAAAAGCTTGTTAGGTTGTTTGTTCGTGCGTTTGTTGCTGACTTAGTGGATTCTATTGCCTCACTCATGGTATACCAGTTAATTGGTGAGTGTTATTTGTTTACCTCTGTTTTCTCTCAGGCAGAAGAAGCTGCAGATCCATTGTCAACCGATGTTGAAAACGGCCATGCGACTTCAGCTGCTCCTGCTATGGAGGAAGTCAAGGGATCAGTTAAGTTTGGCTGGATCAAAGGAGTGCTGGTGAGTTTTCAAAGGAGTTTTGGCAAGTGATCAAAGAGTATTGGCGGGTGGTCAAAGAGATTTGGTGAGTGACTAAAGTGAGTAGTCAGTGGTTGAAACAGATCAAAGAGTGTTTGCAACTTATTAAAGTATATTGGTGACTTATGAAAGTATTGTAGGTGAGTGATTAAAGAATGTTGGCGAGTCATTAAAGGAGGGTTAGCAAGGAGTATTGGTGACTGATTGAAGAAGTGTTTGTGTGTGATCAAAGAGTGTTTGGGAGTGTTTTGAAATTTTGCATACAGGCATAGGTGTCATTCTGCAGTGCTTAAAGATGCTTTGAATAATATACATGCACAAACAACTCAACATGATTCTATACAATGTTATCTTTATCATTATAGGAACCAATGAGTTTATATAACAAGAGAAAAGCATTATAGTGTTACACATTCAATCATGCTGTAAATTCTAGAGCCAATCATTCCTTCTGAAGATCACAGACCTATCTTTGTTGATAAGTAGTTTCACAAGCTCTTAGCTGAGATAAGAACTGTGTCTTGGCTCTTTACCAAAGTTCTTTTGGATTTCTGGAACTCCAGCAAAACTATATTTGGCTGGTTAAAACTCTACTGTGAATTAAAAAAAAATAATATAAAGTTTGAAAAGATCGATTCAATTGCTTAAAATACTGACAGAATTTATGTTCACTTGAAATACTTCCCTACTATGAATTGAATGTATGATTCTGAATGTTTTGCTGCCTTACACTTGGTGTGTAAGATATTATTGCTTTATTTTTTTCCCCTTTTGTGTGGTTTTTATAATGTACTTGCATGTATATAATGTACAATGGCATGTTTTGCTTCTAACCTCCAGGTGCGATGTCTCCTCAATATATACGGTGTCATGTTGTTCCTGCGGCTCTCTTGGGTCGTCGGCCAGTCTGGCATCGGTCTCTCAACAGCTGTCATCTTATTGGCCTCTGTTGTAACCACAATAACAGCTCTCTCTATGTCTGCTATATGCACCAACGGACAAGTGAAAGGAGGTAATTTCTCACAATTATTTCTCACCTGGATTCATTTTCATGATTCTCATTGAAGCCAGCCTACTGCCTGGAACAAAAAATGCAACTGACTTGAGATTGATAAGCACAAGCACTCGAGGCTGTGTTATTAATTATGAATAATTATATCATGCCCCCATCTATTCTTGCTAATGTTAATACATTGTGACATGCCTCTTCTTTTGAAGGACCTCTTTTCCTGTTCACCTTACCACATAGAGACTGAGTCAAAGCTATATTTGGCTCCAGTTTCTTCTTGATGTAATTATATCACATTTGACACAACCCATATATATCACTCTGTCATGTGTTGGTGACATGGAAGCGTTGATTACGATGCACCCTATACTCTGCTGTTTTGACAAGGCCCCTGCTTATAACATCTACACAAAACATTCATATGATAGACCACTTTGTAGTTATGATCTTTTCCATGAAAAGTTCATACTTAAACATCTTCTAGAATTACTGCTCACTTTTTACATAAAAAGTGGCACTAAACAATACTCAGAAGGCATGTTTGATGTATTTTCTGACTACTAGAATGGAAATTATGGACTTTGGAGAGTTTGTCTTTTGAGAGTGCTTCCTGATCAACTCCATTGACTTTTGAATGTGGCGTGAAATGCCGTCAGTTTTGTTTAGCCATTAACAGCAAGTGTTGTTCTTGCTCTTCAGTTCACTGCTACACGGTACACCTGCATCCACCCGTAATTAATGCTGACTTTCATCTCTAGGTCATTAATAATGCTGTTGGGAGAAAAACTCCTCCCCCTAAGTACTGATAAGGTTGTGATGTTTTCACCTAGTTCCAATGACGTCCTGTCAATAAAAAGCGTGTCACCCCATGGACTGGCAACCTTAGAGGTTGTACAGCCTGCCCAGCAGTTAACAGATGAGGTGATGAATTGTTCCTGTGATTAATTCACAAAAAAATAGTTATAATTGTGGTTCATTTATCACCTATTTTCAAGTGGACTTGCTGTAAATACATACGGTATTACAGTGTGGGGTTGTGTCTCCAGTTTAGCTGTCTTGTTGTTGCGATGTCAGATTATGGCCAATTGGTAAAAACTACAACCAATTCATTGATTAACCTTGTCTTTAATACCTGATAAACCCTTATCTGTAGCAGATAAGATGCCTCCAGAATGAAACTCGGAACTCGTTATTGCTCATGTACAAAGAGTTCAAGCTTCTCATGAATGACATGGAGGCTTGTTACAAAAGAGAGCAGATGATTTGTCGTCTCAGGGACGCCACTGATAACGCTAATCAGATATGATGCTACTGCATTCGTCACATCCCTGAGTCTCCTATTATTGAGTCATTGATTTATCCATTCCAATTCTTTATCACTGAAACTTCGAGCCGTAGGTTTCCTAGCTAATAGATTGTGGGAACATTTATAACCAAATCCGAATAAATTGGTCCGGTAATTTGATGACTGCTAGCCCCACTCCGGAAGAATGATTTACGTGGCGAGTTCCTTCAAAAGCCGCTGGTAGAGACCATCTGCGCAAAGCGTGGGTTTATAGACAGTTATTTTAGGAATTCGCCCGGCCTAAATGGCATTGTGTCCAGTTCTTCCCTACACCGTCTTTTAATAATCTAACAGATTCCGAGACTCCTGCTATCCCTCCATGTGAGAGTTAAATAGAATGCTGTTACAGCATAGGTCCATATCATTCTATTTCTTGGTCTTTACGTTACAAAATCGGATATTTCTAACAATTAGGTACCTAAGAGTGATCGATTGTTCGCGAATTCACATTCGGCCTTCTTCTCCTTCTGTCAGCATTTGGTAAACGCTATGCTGAGCCCCGCTCCGTGAAATGAAGGCGTTGTTGTTTGTTGTAGGAGCCAGTCTGGCAGTTTTCGCACTTTTTATGGGATTATCGACATCACTTTGCACACCTAGGTACAAAGTGATGTCGTCATAATCCCTGACTGGCTCCAACAACAGGGGGTCCTTATAGCATCACTATACAAGATAAGGACTTCAGAAGCCTCGCATTTTGTCCTTTTAACTGTTTCTAGCTGGTGAATCATCAATATGTTACAGGCCCAGTGATTCTCTAAATAACCATGTAAGTTAGATATTTGTCGGATTCGTAGTCACCGGTATATTGCATCCCAGACATGACTAGAAAGCTACAGCGAAAAGGTGTTGAGCACTTCGCGGCTTGTTGATTTCACCCATGGAGTCTCGCCATCAAATTGTACCATAGATGAATTATACATCGCATGATTCGCACTGGTTACGGCGATTCCTTGCGCTGGCTAAGGCTAAGATGTTATGTTAGCGAAGCGTCAAACATGTCTGCCATGGAGAGTGTGATTTTGGATGTCCTTAAAGCTGTGCTGGCCATCGCCTGGTCATTATGAGATGACCGCCTTTCCACTCCGCCCGTTGTTTTAGTCTAAGCTTTTGTGATGGTTTTCTTCGAAACCATATCCTTGGTTGGAATTGTCTCCGGGGATGCCATCGTGGGAATTATGTTGAGCTTTCCATTAAGAGGGAGAAAGGTTAGATGATGAAACGAACAAACAACAGGTTTTTTACGTGATATTTATAACCGCGCTCATCATGGTTCTTAATGCTCTTCATCGCATATATGACTCTTGCCATTTGAAGCAGCTCCATGGGATACGGTGAACGGAATTAAATACGATTATAATGTGGATAATTGGTCACGATTTTTGTATAATTGTCAGTTGATTGGATGTTTTACTGAACTCGCCGACCACAACTTTATAGTTACGCGTTCTATTATCGGAGTGACATCACCGCCCTTATCAGTCCTAAATGCAGCGCTTATTTCCGAAAACGCCTATTTATTTGTGCCATACCTTGATGACCTGACAATCCATCTGGTAAGCAGAGTGACCACTGGTCAAGTCGCATAAATATCCTGTCTACGACTCGTTACGTGGTCACTCAGACATTGTCATGAATTGTACGAGCTCTTTGAAGTTTCCGCTTGAAAGCCGGTTTGAAGTGGTTCACTGCAGAATGTTTTATTCATAGGTTAGTTGTGCGTCATATACGAGAGATGCCAAGCCTTCTGCGCGTGTCATACTCAGTGGATTCGCGACTCTCCTTATCGACTTCGAAGTTGAGAGCGTTTTATTGAAGCCTTACGTTTCCTCAGTCCTCAGATGGCCCGAACCGCAAACCAATAGAATCTTAATCATCAACGAATCACTTAACCATTCCCTCAACAGGGTCGGTTTCGCGGGAAATGACGCCCATCGAACTGTAAATACGTAGGCGAGGGTTCTTTCCACCGATCGTTGACAATGCAAATGCAATGAATGGTCCCTGTGTGACGCGCCAAGAATCTACGACATTCTTGTCACAGGCACCAACATATCCGATTTAAGATGATTAATCAGCCTAGTCACATACCCTATTTTCACATCGAACGACGGCTTCTACATTAACATCAGACCTTGTACGACAGGGTAGGGGTATTAGAGGTCCCGCGGCACATCCCTGCCGGGAAACAAGGCCGAGTTCGAGAGCCAATGGTCCATGCTAATTGCTATTCCTTGTAACCAAGCCTCTCACAAGAATCATCTTGTTTTCGCATAGCCGATGTTCATATGACGTCATTTTCACGTTTTTTCGCTAGAGCCGCTCGTCTAAGATACATGGCCATTCTCGGCCAGACACTCGTTAGGAACTGGACGGATTAATATAACCCTATCTAACCGAACGAGTTACGTTACGTCCGTACACTGCATGTCGGTCCGGGAAATGAATAACGATGTTGGGGCTACCCTGACCCTATTAACGCTGTTCACTATATGCTCCGAGACTACGACTCCATGTGCTACATCCGTAGTTCGTTCAGAATGCTTCGCGGGGGGTATTGACACAGCGGTAAAGACTGATGCCAACTGGGTCGACGTCGAATTTAGGCTCATTTATGATCCTGTTAGAAGCTCCCTGAGTCAAACCCAGATTAAAAGACGGATGCAAGCCACATCTTCAGCAAACTCAATGTCATCGCTTGCATTTATATTTCGAATGCGCTCATTCCTATCGTCGACCAGCGCTCCGGAACCCGGCTAGGAGTTACGAGCGGTTATATACATGACGGGCTCATGACTTGCAAACCAAATCTGCTTGGAAGTAATCGGGCATTAAGCCCGATGTATTGATACAGATTTATTTGTACTGGGATTTAGCTGTGACAATCAATGATGAGTCTCAATGAGTTGTATGGACTAATGATCCGGTTTCACGCAGGCACCCAAGTCAATTCATTCAACGAGCGCGTACCGCGAGCGACTGTGACATCTATAATAATACAGCGCTAGAAACTCAGCCGAGATGTTTGGTGGCCCAAAAGCTAGCGTTTGGGCTACCAAGTATGGAATTTTGGTAGCCCAAGGTCACATTTAGTCGCACATCCTCAAAAATGATCGAATTGTTGGACTTAATACGTTGGTCAAAAGCAAGAAAACAGTGGTAAATTTAATCCACCTGCCCGGAATTTTATTAAAGGCCCAAACTTAAAACGAACATTCAAAAGTGCAAGTATACATCATATTTATTCCATGACATATCCAAATGATTCAAAACACAATTGCTTGTGCCTTATGTGTAGCTTGTGCCTACTCGGACTCGGCGAAATGCCGCAGATGTGATGAATTCATTGCTGTATTTGTCACGTGAACCAAGTGTTCACATATCTGCATATAGGGCTGCAGAGTGGTACTACAAAACCGCCATACTGAATCCACATCGAACGTTCACACAGCAATGATATACTGGATGACTTACATAGGGTATCTTAAATTGTTTATGAATGACGAATCATTCATATGTTTTAGCCCAAATCATCTTCTATATATCCATGCAAATTTGACATATGCTATGTGAGGTCATCGAGATGTTGCCTTCAAACACGACTTGTATGCTACAGAGAAAATATTTGAAAGAGCCAGTTATAGTCTTTAACAGCGAACCGGGAATTTTCTATGTGCTATGCCGATTGAGATTGAGTAACAGCAGGGTCTTTTAAAACCAGACCAGGTGCGGACGTTAAGCACGCGACAGGACGTAATATTCTCAAATCGCACGTCATGTCTTTATTTCCAGACACTGCTACACGTGCTTAAAGAGACTGTTCAGCCCCATATAAGGAAAGTGGTTGCCTAGCAAGCTGCTTGGTAACAGCACCTTGGAAACCAAAAATGTTACATTTTCAGACTTTCAGTCGCTACGCGGCGCTGTAGTCTCTCAGAAAAAAGATCCTTACTTCGGCTGTCGCTGTCGCCATTTATGTTGTCGGACATTATCCTTCTTGCTTGTCGGTTTAATGTGTGCACAATTTATGCCCACAACTTGAATGAGTGAAGATTTTTAATGAAATCTACATTATGTAACTAAAGACACATCGTTAGCGAGGTAAATTCAGAGCGCGTTATGATTTACAGCTAACATTCGTGTAGTTCATGGGTTTTAGGGAGGCACCGTTATCGATGGAACGACATAAAACTGAATAAAACAGATCTCCCAGTATATCATGAATATTTCCAGTCAAAAATATAATGTTAAAAACTTATCAACATAACTTCCATCATGTAAAGTCGGAGGCACAAATTAGAAGATGTCATTACTTACGCCTGCGTTAATCGTAGTAATGTAATAACGAAATGATCCCTGATTGCCTTATATGTGGCTGAACAGTCTCTTAAGCCTTTTGATTGTCCGGACGTATATATGTCCTTATGAATTTGGCACAGTCAACAGTAATATATTACACAAATTAAGACAATCAGTGGATACATGTCACGTGACAAATGTACGCTCTCTGGTCTGCTACTACAATAATGTTTACAAATGACGCGTGCATCATCGATGAAGCCATAGTATCTGCGCCGAAAACGCATATTTATGGTAAATGAAATCGGTCGCCCAAAGACGAATGTTTGGGCGACTTTGATGCGCAAATTTATATCAATAGTTACTCGCCTCGGGCGAGCGGGCGACCGGTCATTCGAGTGCTGAAAAATATATATATATATATATATATATATATAGATATATATATATATATATATATATATATATATATATATATATATATATATATATATATATATATATATATATATATCTATATATATATACACACACACACACACACACACACACACACACACACACACACACACACACACACACACACACACACACACACACACACACACACACACACACACACACACACACACATACATACATACATCAGTCAGAACACAACCGAACGCGCTCGTTGAATGAATTGACTTGGTTGCTTGCACTGTTCTACGACTTCTACGACTCGCCCAAAAAGTAGCCCTACTTGAGGTCTTATGACGTCATACTATGGACCAATCAAACACAATGCAAACTAGAATTTTCTTGAATATGCATTATTTACAATTACATGTATCATTAAAAAGTTTGCAATTACTTTAAACTTTAACAATAAGTAAACTTGTTTAAAATCGGAACACTATGCAAGAAGATAAGAGGAACTAAACGGGTTACTTTTTTCATAACCTTTGGTGCGTTCGTACAGTAAGGGACGTCATCGATAGCTATGAAATGTTAGGATGCGACTGAATCTGTTACTGAGATCGGACAATTATCCACGGAGATATTTGTGATATTGGCTTTTCGCTTTTTCGATGACCTTGACCTAAGCTTGAGGTCAAGGTCAAAACAATACCTCTGGGTCTGCGCATCATTGGGGCCGACCATTAAAAAAAAAAAAAAAATCCGAAAATATTTGAAAATTGCGACCTGCATCGCGTGCGAATTCGCCAAGTTAAAAATCTGGAGTAACAATCAGCCACATTCAAAACGTAATTCATAGGTGTTGGTAATAATGTCCATTTTTCTTTTGATGCGATGCGATAACTATAAAAAACTGTTCAAGTGTATATTTCGCACTAGCTATGAATACCAGCACTCCACCGTGCGCGGTTACTCCACTCGTTCTATATTCGGAACAAAACCCACTCTCCGAGACCTCCATACACGAATTATTATTTTTTACAATAGTAACAGACGGCCGACATCCTGTTTGGAGGTTTGCTAAGCACATATAGTCTATGTTTACAGGCGGGGCGTACTTCATGATCTCCAGAAGTCTGGGGCCAGAGTATGGCGGAGCTATTGGAATTGTCTTCTCTCTGGCCAATGCTGTAGCGGTTGCCATGTATGTTGTAGGCTTTGCCGAGACCATCCGCAATATACTGAAAGTAAGTACATCATGATGTGTGATCACGTTATGATTCCCTGATGGATCTTTCTAGCTGTCAGCGACCTTAAGTTTGGTTCTGTACATATAATAAATTAGTTATATGACATACACATTACATGGCACAGGCTTCAATATCATTTGTCACGAAAATGGAGTTCATGAAAATAAACTGGATTTGTGTTGCAAGTATGGCTTTATGTCATGCTATGTACGTTATGACACGCTGCATCATGTAATGCACATTATGATGTATAAGGACCATAACATGCTGATGATAGACGAGATCAATGACGTCCGGGTGATTGGCATCATAACGCTATTCGTCCTTTTCGCTGTGGCGCTCATCGGCATGGAGTGGGAGGCCCGGGTCGGTAGTCATAACGTCATATATTCATAACGTATCTCTGGCGCATCAATTTTCGATTTCTCGATTTTTTACACGAGCCAGTTTCGACTAATTGTTACCATCCTAAACTACTAGTTATGACAGTTCAATGTTTTGCGAGTTCGGATAAATGTGTGTTCATTAAGTGTAGTGTCCATAATGCCATGTGTTTGCTTCAGGCCCAGCTGGCTCTGCTAGGGATACTTGTCATTGCTATCATCAACTTTGTCATTGGAACCCTGATTCCGCCATCTTCCACAGACAAGGAGAAGGGATTTGTGGGATATCAAAGTATGTCATTCAATTGTCTTTTTGGATTTCCTAGCTTCATTGACATGGGCGACTCAAATGGTATATGGTGTTAGACCTCTGACCAGGGTTTATTACCCGATGAGAATCATGGCCTGGGTAACCGTCAAGAGGTTGATTCCCTTCAAAGGGGAAGTGTCAAAGCTTATATATCACACACACCTTAGAAATATCACCTGTGAAGCTGCAAGTCTTCGTATACATTATTGTCTTATCTTATTGCATTCATAGTTTAGTGAATGTTTAGTGAATGGTGACTAACCTTATCCTCTGTGAGAAAAAAATCTATTTCAGCCATTTAAGCAAAGCGTAACAATACAAAAATCATGAGATTAAAATCCTCCTTCAATTACCACATATCAATTACACATGTTTATCATTGTGGATAACTGATTTTCCCGCCCAGTGTCTCATATACTAATCTCTTCCCATTTCACTACAGAATCTGTCTTCAGGGATAACATGGGACCAGATTTCCGGGATGGATACAACTTTTTCTCTGTATTTGCCATATTTTTCCCGGCTGCTACAGGAATTCTGGCTGGAGCCAACATTTCGGGTGATCTAAGTGTACGTTCCGTTACAGTATCATGAGTGTTGTGATGTGAGGAATGGGAAGACTGGGCTAGAAATACGATGCAAAGACAGAATTATGTTTGATGGGCAGAGTTGATGTTGATGGGGACTCACATAAAGCTGAATATATTGAACAATTGGGACACAGGATCCTAGGATACATTGTGTGCCAGATCTTGTTGTCACTTTCCTGCACAGCATAGAAGCCTTCTTTATCATAAACATGGTGAATGTCATCGTGTTCAACAGTCATCAGCATCATCCTTGTGGGCGTAATTTTAGTCAACTTTATCATCAGCTTCACTATCATCAACTTCAATATTTTCATAATCTGCAACATCATCAACAACAACAGCAACATCATAATCTACAACAATATTAACATCATCATTTACAACAACTTTATTATCATTGTCATCATAAACATCATGTGCAACTGCAGACTCTACAGCTATGTTACCATCATCTCTTCGTACTAGGTCATCTTCACTTACAACAATATCATCACCCATTATTGAGTTTGAATCGGACTAATCCTGGAGCTTAACATGTTTGCCAGGATGCATCGAGCGCTATTCCTAAAGGCACTATGTTAGCCATCCTCATCTCCACTATCACCTACATAATCATGGGCTGGATGTCAGGCTCCTGTGTGCTGCGTGATGCTATGGGTCCCCTGGTCCTCAATACTAGTGACACTGTGACACCTGTCACCAATGACACGTTACAGTACATCACTCTGATGTCTAAAGATGCTTTCAGCAATGTCACCTGTGAGAAGGCAGGGGACTGCCCCTACGGGCTACAGAATGACATGCAGGTAGGTCACGTAATATATATATATATATATATATATATATATATATATATATATATATATATATATATATATATATATATATATATATATATATATATTTAGATGTATATATTTAGAGTATATTAAGATATATACATATCACTAAATTCTACAATATTATGATGAACAAGGCTGCTATAGCATATTGATTAATTGTAATGTGTTGTTGGTTTGAGGTGATGCGGCTGGTCTCTGGGTTTGGACCCATCACCATAGCTGGCATTGTATCAGCTACCATCTCATCAGCTCTTGCAAGTCTTGTGTCAGCGCCCAAAGTCTTCCAGGTTATCTCTTGATTCATTCAGTGACCCTGGCCAGGTCTGTTGGTACTGTGTATGACTCTAGGCAGACATGTTGGCAGTATGATCCCATCAGTGGATGGTGCTACCTTGAAGAGAGGCTGTTCATACTCTGCTTACATTATCACGCTCCATGCTACAGCTTTCTTTCCATGCTAGTCGCGTATGTTTTCCTAACATTCCAGATATATAGCATTGATTTAATACCACTAAATTAATACTTTTTGCTATGTAACTCCATGCAGGCGGTGTGTAAAGATCGTATATTTCCCGGAATACACGTGTTTGCCAAAGGACACGGGAAGAACGAAGAGCCGCGGAGAGCTTATTTCCTCACATTTGCTATTGCTGCTGCCAGTATTTGTATAGGTAACGTCACTTCCTGTTTGACTCCATAGCAACGCTATCCAACTTTTCAATATCATCTGAAAATAACCCTGCCCCATGAGATAATCTTTGTATTGTAGTCATGGAGTTGAAACTAATAAATTCACCAAGAAAGTTCTTTTGCTTGGTGTAACTTTACTTCTTTCGTTGTTGATAATCATAACATTGAATTCAACTAATACCATGGGCTTGGTCTATTTTGAAACTCATCTAGCGATTTGTACAATTGGTACAAGTTCCACAAGTAGCAGAGGTCATTGTTGATAATAGCTGTTTTCATTTTATTGTAGGTGACCTCAATGCCATTGCTCCTCTGATATCCAACTTCTTTCTCATGTCCTACGCCCTCATCAATTACAGCTGCTTTGATGCCTCCCTGGCCAAATCTCCCGGTGCGTCACAGCCACATTATATATCTATAAACATTCCACCTGTAACTCCTCACTAACCCTGATCCACTCTTCCTCATCTCTCATGAATGTGTTGTTTTCTGTGGACGCAGGTTGGCGACCCGCTTTCAAGTACTACTCCAAATGGCTGAGTCTGTTTGGTGCCTTGCTCTGTTCGGCTGTCATGTTTATCATGAGCTGGTGGACTGCTCTCATCACGTTGGCTATGGTTGTGTCGCTGTATGCGTTTGTACACTACAAGAAACCAGGTACACCATCCAAACACTAAACAATCCATGTTGAAATAAGCATCCTGAATTATATGGATCATCATGTGACCTCTTTTCATATAATTCATCATACATTCACACTGATCATTCATTCTCAGGTTGACTCGTCCTCGCTCAATCCAACGTTGATATTTGGATGTTTTCTATTCTGATCTTTCATTGTCAGCTTACTCTACCATTGATACTGGGGCATCATTCATTCTTAGCTCACCCCATCAGGGATTATGGGGCAACTTACATTCTCAGCTAATTTGAACATTCATTCTTTGGAATCATCCATTGTAATCCTAGCTGACTTAAGCATTGTTGACCTTATCCCTCTGGAGAATGAGCAGTCACATGCTGACATACTCCATTCATTGTAAGAACCAGGCTTTTACCTGTGTCACTTGGTCAGATATCAACTGGGGCTCCTCAACACAAGCCCACGTTTACCGCAGCGCCTTACAGCACACGCTCAAACTAGTATCTGTACTCGACCATGTCAAGAATTTCAGGTGCTTGTCATGGATTCGTTAATGAGTCAGTTTTTCCCAGTCACTTATCTCATGTATATTGACAACTATGGGAGTCAGCTGGTTACTGCTGGTAATGGATATATCTGTGGTTGTTACACAGACCCCAGGTGCTGGTGATGTCTGGTTTCCCTAGCGACCGGCCTGCCCTTGTTGACCTTGCATCCACCATCACCAAGGACATCAGTCTCATGCTCTGTGCCAACATCGTCATTGTAAGTTGCAAGGCACAGCCTCACAGCCTCACAGCCATTGCATTTATGATTACTAGTGTTCTGATTCCCCCGGTAGCTCTGTGGCGTGGAACGAGATTGTTTCTAGTGTTCTGATTCCCCCGGTAGCTCTGTGGCATGGAAGGGGATTGTTACTAGTATTCTGATTCCCCCGGTAGCTCTGTGGCGTGGAGTGGGATTGTTTCTTGTGTTCTGATTCCCCCGGTAGCTCTGTGGCGTGGAGTGGGATTGTTTCAGCAGTTTACAGCTATGTCCAAACATAACAATCACCATATGCATTTTTGTTATTAAAATCCATGTTATATCAGAGTTCAAAGCACATCTTTATGTCAAAGCGTTTTGATATCCAGACTGATCCGGACGAGAAGTTACGAGATCAACGTAGCTCCGTGAAGTCAGCGTATGCCTGGCTGGCGAAGAACAAGATCAAGGCGTTCTACAGCATCATAGCTTCTACCAACCGTCGCTCGGGGGCCCAGGCGCAACTCCAGGTGAGATGTAGTCAGTTTAGAGCTATATTGCTATTGCTTCAATTTTGGATGCTGTTCTGAGAGCATTGTTACTCCTACTGAAGAGTATTATTCAAATATATATAGATGTAATTCTGTGCTGTTGATGTTGCCGCTGTATGAGCTGACTATACTCTCTCCATTCATTGGTCCATGTCACCAGTGTTGCGGTACAGGTAAACTCCGTCCCAACACCATTCTCCTCGGCTTCAAGAATGATTGGCAGGAAGCTGCCCCTGAGGAGGTACAACAGTACTTCCTCACCATACAGTAAGTAGACTCCATCCGACTCTCACTGTCAAAACTTCCATGTCAGCACAAATGAACGAATGTTATAAATGAACTTGTAAAAACACCTCCTTACATGCCACTTGTATTGTTTAATCACCAGGCCATTGTGGCATAATAAGCATTAAACAAAGAAAAGAAAAACTGCAAACGTTATGATTTTGTCATGTCATAATGGGACATGTTTTGATGGCACACCATGGATTGTAGAGAACGTGAACAAACAGGTGCATGTAAACCTGCACACATAATCACTATGTTGTGCTCACCTCATGTAAACACACCCATGTAAACACACCCATGTAAACACACCCATGAAGCCCATCTGGCTCTCAATTGACCTTTTTATGCATTGTATGACATATTAACATTTTGGCCCATCGACTTCTCATTTGTTTGTCAAACCTGTGTGTGCTATGACAGTGATGCTCTGGACCTTCACTACGGGGTCGGAATCCTTCGCCTCTCTGAGGGTCTCGATTACTCCCACCTCACTTCCACTGTCACCAAAAGAGATAATGAAGGTAATAATTGATATAACACCATTGGTAATTTTTAAAGATATTTTTGTAGTTGTTTGAAATATCCTGATCACATTTATTGCTGAAATTTATTTTGGGTCTTACATGAAACTTAGTTGAACCTTAAGAGGATCAGTTGTCTTAAAAGAATTTGGGTTGTGTCTTACAAGAATTTGAGTTGGGTCCTGTAAGAATCAAGGTTGGGCCTTATGAGAATACAGGTTGTGTCTCACAAGAATTTGGGTTGGGCCTTACGATAATCAAGGTTGGGTCTCACAAGAATTTGGGTTGGGTCTTATGAGAATACGGGCTGGTTCTTACAAGAATCATCCTTTGCTGAACGTTTCTGACATTAATCCCAAAACAATTTTGGAAGGGGAAGCTTGACGCTCTACTAATAGGAGTCATTCTACTTTGACAGCTGGGCCTCTGATTCAAAATGATGCCCCTGAAGCAAAAGCCACGGCCAACTCAGGTCCTACCCTCACAATTCCCAAGAACCTGACGAGTTTGTCACTTGCATCCCGCGGGTCAGAGATGCTCAGTGAGAGTGGGCACGAGAGCGAAGGGGAGGAGCCAGAGGCGGAACTTAAGAAGCTTAACAACGTGGACAAGGCATTTCTCAATCACGTTCATCACTTCAGACGGAAACAGAAAGGCTCCATTGATGTGTGGTGGCTGTTTGATGATGGAGGTGAGTGTTGTCATAGGTTGTATGGTTAGATCAGTGTCAAGGGGCAGAAGGCTGTAGGATGAGAACTATGCTATCACTTGAATAGTAGGATGGTGAATTCAGTTGTGGTTGTTTCACCATGTAAGAGGGTGGAAATGGCTGTTATGTTGTAGAAGGTGGAGTATCAATAGTGTGGAAGGCATATAGTCAACCATCCTATTATGTCATGACAATTGTGGAATTTTTATGCCAAAAGCATTTGCTATAATCCTGAATATTTGTGGCTTGTGTTATTGATCTCTCACCTGTATGTTCGTGACATGCATTGTCAGGTGTGGCTATTGATCTCTTACCTGTATGTTAGTCACATGCATTGTCAGATGTGACTATTGATCTCTCACCTGTATGTTAGTGACATCTGTTGTCAGGTGTGACTATTGATCTCTCACCTGTATGTTAGTGACATGCATTGTCAGGTGTGACTATTGATCTCTCACCTGTATGTTAGTGACATGCATTGTCAGGTGTGGCTATTGATCTCTTACCTGTATGTTAGTGACATGCATTGTCAGGTGTGGCTATTGATCTCTTACCTGTATGTTAGTGACATCTGTTGTCAGGTGTGACTATTGATCTCTTACCTGTTTGTTGGTGACATCTGTTGGCAGGTGTGACTATTGATCTCTTACCTGTTTGTTGGTGACATGTGTTGTCAGGTGTGACTATTGATCTCTTACCTGTATGTTGGTGACATATGTAATCAGGTCTCACTCTGTTGATCCCTTACCTGCTCAGCACGCGGTCACAGTGGAGTGGCTGTAAGCTACGAGTATTCATGGCAGGCACCAAGAAAATGCAGCTGGACAGAGATCAAAGACAGTTAGTTGGATACTTTTGTCTGTTTCAAAGAATCTTTTTTCCGAAGTGCATGCAGTGTCTTGAGTGAGCTTTGCGTTTTTGTTAAGGAAGATTATCTGTTGGCTGTATTTGTTTGTGTAACTGCGTGGATAGCAAACACAATGAAATAGTTAATTACTGTAACCAAATAGTTATTTGCAATTATTGAAATTTTAGAAGTAAATATTCAACGTTTATTCCCTGCCTTGGATTAAAACCCAACATTGAATAGTCATTTCTGTAAATAGAATGATAAAAACCCAACATAAAATAGTGTTTTCTCTTAATAGAATGATTAAAATACTACATTGAATGGGGATTTCACTTGGTCATTTGTGACAGCTCTGATCATGTCACACCTAAGTTATTGTTTATTACTGATCCAATATGTGCATGGTGTCTGTGTGCCAGCAACCCCTATGTTTCATTTCATATCTTTGTTAATGAGTATTTTCAAGTTTGATCTCCCTGTCTGTTCAGCATGGCCACGCTGTTGAGTCGCTTCCGTATCGAGTACTCCTCCATGACAGTAGTACCTGACATCGCCAAGCGGCCCTCTGATGCTAGGTGAGTCAGTCTTAGTTGTGGTGTGTCTCCCACTAAAGGAGTTGTCTCATTAGATCGGTGGGCTGCCAATCGATGCAATCCCCTACTAATTTGAGTCACCTTGAGATGGTCGCTTTCTTTTTTCAGTAGCATCATATTATCATATAAATTGTAGTCCAGATGGTGTCAACAGAGAGTGATTTTTCCCTAATTGTCTTAGTCTTGCCAAATTTGACCTTGAATGACAGTCCACACCAGACATATATGCAATTGATCATATTCTGTTCTGCAGTCTACTTATTGCTACATTGGGCAATGAATTGAGGATTTGGTTAATTAATACATCAATTGTTAAGTTGACCCAATTCTCAGTTGCCAGCCCACATGTGTCTACAGTTTGCGGGAATTCCAGAGCACTATTGATCCATGGAAACTGAAAGACTGTGAAACGGAGGAGTCCCATCCTTGGAAAGTGTCAGTCAGTGAACTGGCGGCTCAGAAAGATAAGGTAGGGAAATTAGTTTCTGATGTAATACTTGCATATTGTTGTCTTCCATTGTCATGTGAGACTGATAGTCTTAAGTGGTGCCATGATATGTGATATGTACGGGTAGATGCATATGTGTGCGTGTGTATATATATATATATATATATATATATATATATATATATATATATATATATATATATATATATATATATATACACACACATATACGTACGTACGTACACGTACGTACGTACGTACGTACGTAATACGTATGTATGTATGCATCTGAGTTTGTGTGTTTGTAATATATATTAACAGAGCACAACCCACTGTCCACACTCTTGAATCCACACATGCTTTGTTGCAAGTAACACTTACCACTTATGAAGGCAATGCATTAATGTTTATGGTACTGTGTTGTATGTTTTGTGGTTTATAGGCTTCAGCGTGTTTTATTTTTATGTTAAGAAACTTGGCTCGTTGGCATCTTTTTTCTTACTGTGTCATTGTGTCCACAAATATTGCTTGTGTCTCACTATGCAATCTCCATTTGAATTTGCAATTATGGATGTGTGTATATATATATATATATATATATATATATATATATATATATATATATATATATATATATATATATATATATATATATATTGTAAAGTTGCTTATTACTCTCCTGTATGTGTTCATTTTGACCGTTTCTTTTTTAGCGCTGACCCCTGTCAGTTACATCACTGCTTTCATTGTATGGTAACATTAAGGCCATGTGGCAATGCACCTGAAGGTGTTCCATTAATACAGCAAGATTGATCAAGGGTTGTGATGAAACATTACACTGAGTGATGCACCTAGCATTCAATTATCACACAGAAAAATCTCACAATCATCCTTTCCTCAACATTTCAACAGCTGTAATCAAGTCCTAGCACATACTAAGTTTATAAATGCTCATGATTGCACTGCAGAAATCATCCTGTACACTCACCAATATTGATATCTGTATTTAGTAAGTGCACCGCCTTCCTTCACCTACGATAATTGCTGTCACCACAATCCTTGCAAGTTGCCATCCGTCTCTTATGAAGGAATCTCAACCCCTATTCAAGTTTTTTCTTATGCATTTTCCATTGGTATTTAAGTTCATTACTTCAGTTGCATTATATATTGGCAGGTGGTTGTAGGAGGAGATTGGGTTAGAATCCAGAGGAAGACATGGTATCCTACATTTGGATCCCATGTGAACATTTGGGCCTCACTCAGCCTAAATCAACCAGTACTCAATATATAGCAATAAGACTGGTATATGTACTGTGTAAACTCTTCAAAAGTGTGAGATCCACTCACTTGTTGTAAGAATGCATAATGAAGACCTAATCAACTTCATGATCAGTCTTGACAGTGCGGTCAATGGATTGGGTCATCAATGTATTCATGATTATGTGGGCCTTCTTCATTAAGTCGGGCTGTATAAGATTCATCATTACCTCGGGCTGTATAAGATTCATCATTACCTCGGGCTGTATAAGATTCATCATTACCTCGGGCTGTATAAGATTCATCATTACCTCGGGCTGTATAAGATTCATCATTACCTCGGGCTGTATAAGATTCATCATTACCTCGGGCTGTATAAGATTCATCATTACCTCGGGCTGTATAAGATCAGCATTACCTCGGGCTGTATAAGATCAGCATTTTCACATGAATCACCAATCTATCAATTCTGAACAAGAGTGAGGGTGTATTATCATGTAACGATAGAAAAATAATCTCATGTTCTGTTGCGGTTCAGTTATAATTAGAATAGAAAGATTCCCTATATTCTCCAATAATATTAAAACGTAATTGTTCACTTCACTTAATGTCACTACAAATGCTTTTTGACACATCTTTAATCAAGGTAGGTCTTCATTTTTTTCCAATACAAAAATATCTCTTACAGTACTGGTTTGTTTAATGTTTTTCAGACGAATCGACATATCCGTTTGAGGGAGCTGCTTCACCAGTACTCCTCCAACTCTGCTCTCATCGTCATGTAAGTAAAAATCACCTCATCAACTTACCTCTAGGAGAAGAACTAACCTTTTGAATGTCAACTAAGACAAGTGGCTGACTGACCGGCTAAAGATGATGGCAACCTTGTGTGAAGATTGTGGTCTTTGAAAGTGGTGGTTAAATGCTGATGTTTCACATCATTTCCCTAACGTATATATTCTCTTAGTGATACTGATATATCCTTGATTTATATAGAATCACGCAGAGAAGATTACCTTTTACAAATGTCATAATGAACCAATAGAGTAATTGTTTAAATCAAAGCAATATATTTCCAGAAAAATAATGCCATGTTTTTATTTTTTTCCTAACTAAAGCATAAAATCTTCTGAGTTCAATATAGTTCTTACATTATCACCATGCTTCAAATGACAAGGTGTATTTTGATAAGATTCTTCTATTCATTGCTGTGATTGTTATTGGGTGTGGTGACAGGACGTTACCAATGCCGAGGAAGGGTCTGTGTTCGTGCGGCCTCTACATGTCTTGGATCGACACCCTCACCCGTAACATGCCCCCGATTCTGCTCCTCCGAGGAAACCAAGATAGTGTTCTCACATACTACTCCTAGAACCAGCCGACCTTCCTCTCCTCTCCTGACCGCACCATCAAAGCACATACCTCACCTCAACATCCCATGTTACCCAAACCCTCAACTTCCCTCTCTCACCCAAACCCTCCACTCCCCCTCACCCAAACCCTCCACTACCCTCTCTCACCCAAACCCTCCACTCCTCCCTCACCCAAACCCTTTACCTCCCACCCAACCATTCTGTTTGTGCATCAAAGGCAATATGTTACTCATAGTGGTATTTCATAGATTCTTCATGACAAAATGGTATGTCATTTGTGTGTAAGAAGCTTCACCGTTGACTTATATGTTAGTAGAACTCTCCCACCTTTTCCCATGTCGGTGCATTTGATTTTGCGGCTGTTATTCATATGTGTATGAATGTTTCATTACTTGGGCTGATTTTTATCTTGCCAAATATTAGGCTAGCTTTTCAGCTGCATAAATTCTAGCTTATTATAACTGATTTCACTGTAGATATTCAATTGTATGTCACTCAAAAGTGATGCCTTAATATATGACTTTGTCATTTATGTATAGAGAGGAGCGTTGAGCAATATCATGACTGGCTGTGTTAACACAGGAACCAAATACAATATCACTGGAGATTGACTGGATGTTGTTAACTGAGGAAGGGTGGTTGGGCAATGATGGATGTGCTGCACCTGAAATAGTGCTTGAGGATGGATGGATGTGTTTAAATGAGCAAATGTGGTTCATACGAGTGACTGTGTTGCACTTAAAAGGGTGGATGTGTTAAACGTGTGATTCTAATGAGTCATGGAGGCAGTCTTTGGATGGATGTGTCACTGAAGCAGGTCGTGTCTGTAGAGTGGGCTGGATGGCTGCAGAAGTGAGGCTAGGTGGCTGTATCAGTGAGGCTAGATGGATATAATAGTGAGCTAGGTGACTACCAGTGAGGCTAGGTGACTGAATGAGGCTAGGTGGATATGCTAGTGAGGTAGGTGGCTGTATCAGTAAGCCTTTATGTAAGTAAGTTATATGTTTAGTATAATATGATTTTATTTTTGTTGTGAATGTTTTGTCTGGTCTTTAAGTTAATGTATTTTGAATATGCCACTGGTAACATGACAACATTTGGATGGATATTCATTAAGCAGCTAGTTGTGTAAAACTGTATATTTTGGTAAAAGCACTTCAGCTGATATTATGCTTTATAACTTAAACCATTGTGAACTTGATTCTCTCTTAATCAAGACTCACCACACACTCCATCAAATATATCAGTTTAGAATTGATTGTGTACTTATTTTAACTTTATCATGCACTTACTTCTCTTGACTGGTTTTGGTGGCATTGCTACCCAAGCTCACCACTATGCACCGTTTATAAGAGAACTAACTATCATAGTGCTGATTGCTGTGTCTTCGTATGAATCGTTGCTTTATGATATTATGTTATGATGCTATGACACCTGTATAGTAACTTTATATCTTAGAGAATTGTCTATATCACATTCTTCAAAACTATCACTGTGTGAAGGGCAATTGAAAATATTAATTGATAAAGAATGTATGATGACATGTGTTCATGAAGTGTGTTAGTTTAATGGTTTCAATCATGTTTTACAGGTGTGGTTGTGTTTGAGGTTATATGAGCTGGGGTGTGTTGTGCAGAATGAACGAAACTTGTGATGACTACTGTGATTATAATGAGCAAGGATCTCTTCTAAATAAACGGTCAATGATGCTTCATATGACTTTAAACATTTCCTCATCATCATGCAATTTGTTATCTTTTTTATTATTATTTACTAATAACCCATGGAATTTTTATCATAATCATTTATGTCATGATATATAGTGAGAACAGAACAAAAATAACCTCGAAATACTTACCTAATAAGCAATATTGTTTACAACATTTTCATGGCAGAGTGGTATCATTATCCTCGGTGGCTATGCGTATGGCAGCCGTACAAATATCCATTTGGATCTTTATTTGTCCAATGACGAAAGGAGTGCCTCGGCGCATGCGTAGTACACATAAGGTCAGGAATGTGCCTCCGATCTAGTGTACATCCCTCGACTCTCGGGGTTCGCTTCTCGCCACCGCCTTCGCCAGAGAGAGTTTAGGGTGAGGGGGCTCCAAGGAATGGGGACCTACACCAAGCACTCTGCTAAGATGTGTGATGATGAGTACCTGTCATTTGGACAGGAATTTCCCTTTGAAACCATTTCAATATTCAGCCTTGAAGAGACATGACAAATAAAGAACTGCATTTACCAACGTTAAAGCAAATGGGTGGGAAAAGCAAACACTTGCATGAAGAAAGCTTTTTTGTACAAAGATTAACTGTTTTCTCCTATTGTCGGCTGAAAGCATGGAAACACAAGAGAAACCTCAACCAGGGGAGTTCCGCCTCTAATGGCCCCACAGGGCGTCTGAGGATATAAAAAAATCGCCAACGGTGTTTGCATCTTTTCCATTTTCACCTAGTACGACAGGTCATACATATGCATAATACCTTGTACAACCGGTTATGCTTTTTGCCATTTTCAACTTGTATGACGGGAACGTGTTTTCGATTGCCCCCCACCCTGGAATTCAAGTATATGCTACCCCACCAAGCAATACGCCAACGTAGACACCTTGTCCACAATGCAAGCACTACCAGGGCCCTGCAATGCTTAGGTGGCTGGGGTTGATCTGGTAGAGTTGCCATGACATGGGTGTAAGTATCGTGCTTGCGCTGGGTGGGATTGGGGCAGATTTGGCCGTGAATTGGACAACATCGTGCCTCTGTCCACCCGAATGACGGAGGAAGCTGCGAGCTGAAGTCAGAGACCACCATGAGGCTCACTATGTGGATGTGCTCCTTTGGGGAGTGCCAGATAGAGGCACCCCACAAATCAACAAAAGAAAGCGAACCCAGCGTCAACAGAAATAAACCTGCACAGACGAGAGCCAAAGTCAAGGAGAAGTTCCATTGGTTTGGTTTGGCTCAGGATGTAGAACATTATGTTACCTCCTGTAGCAAGTACAACCAAAACAAGAAGACTACTCGCCAAGGCAAGAGTGCGATGATATCATACCAGGCAGGTGTATATGCTCATGATGGTAGATCAATTCATTCAGTGGGTCGAGTGCATACCTCTCCCCTGTCAGACTGCTGAGTTAACAGCAAGAGCGGCTGTTAATGAATTCTTCTCCAGGTTTGGATACTCTTTCCAAGTTTTCTCTGACCAGGGGTGACAGACAAATGGGAAAGTGGAGAGATTCAATCGTACGTTGATAGACGCAGTACGCTGTTTCATTGGGAAGAACCGGCACACCTGATGTTTCCTCAGCACAGAGGAGTAGGAGGAGGAGCGGAGGAAGCAGATCACGTCGCCCTGCTGACGAGTGAGATAGGCCGTGCCCATGATGTCGCATTAAACGAAATTACAATGTCCGCTTAGTGGAAAGGCCGTACAAAAAGGGGGATGTGGTGTATATCCTAGATCAGACCTCCTTGAAGGGGAAAGCAGGAAGCGGATTCCCTCCCTGGAAAAGACCAGCAGCCATCGTCAAGCGCATATCCGACTATCTATTCAAAGTGAAACTGGAAAATACGTTCTACGTTGTCAACCACGACCGCATTAAGCCCTGTAAGGATCGCAACCTACCACAATGGGTGGAGAAATGGCAGAAACAACCCCAAAAGGGACAAGTAGAAAGCTGAGATGACGAGGAGCTGTATTGCATCTGAGTGAGTGAGTGAGTGAGTGAGTGAGTGATTAAGGGAGTGAGTAAGGGAGTGAGTAAGGGAGTGAGTGATTAAGGGAATGAGTGAGTGAGTAAGGGAGTGAGTGAGTAAGGGAGTGAGTGAGTGAGTAAGGGAGTGAGAGTGAGTGAGTAAGGGAGTGAGTGAGTAAGGGAGTGAGTGAGTGAGTACAGGGTTGCGGTGACGGATGCGCTTAGAATAGGTATGGGTGCTAACTATACACCATGTATTACTCTGATTTCAGGATGGAAACTCGCAAAGAGAGCGGTATTGTGGCCAGGCCAATGAAGGAAAGGACCGATGTCATCCAATCCGCGGTTGGCCTCCACCCCAAGCACCCAACGAAGTACACATCTGACCAAATGCAGATCGGTCTTGAGGAGGTTGGTACTGAATGGGGGGCACAGCAACATGCCCTAGACCACGTACTGTCCCTTCTGGAGCCCGACATGTACTGGTTTTGTGAATGAAAGCAGTGGACAGTGCGGAAGCATATTGCTGTAACCTGTATCAGCTGTTTGGTCAGGTGCCCCCAGAGATGGAAATTCGGGTTGTGGTGAGCTGGTTGGCGTCGAAGTTTCCGAACGTCCATTTTGGGTTCACTCGCAATATTAATAAATGCTATTTGTTGGATGAATAGAATTGTTATTAATGTATGCGCGCGACGATTCAATGTTGTATACACATGGCCTGTGTGTATCGTTCATTTGTCATGTTCCTTATTTGGAAGGAATTCTGACCTACTTTTTTTGATTTTCTCTTCCTCTTACTTTTAATTTTGCGACATTTATAATCTCGCATATTTATCTACGATTACGCGCTTTCGGTGTCAATTTGTACGTCCATCAAAGCAAACGATTTTTTATTAGCCAAATATATGGTTATATATTTATTTATTCAATACAATGAGAGATAAGAAATGAACATATATAAACATAATCCCCACAGTGATGTACCCCCACATTAACACCCAAAATTCCAGTGACATGGAAATGTAATTTGTTTGCGGGCTTTCAAAGTTTACAAAAGCACCAAGAGAAATATGACCAAACCCTCGCAAACTGGACCTCAGGAGAAAGAAAAATGTAATATATAAAACGAATTGATAGAAGCTGGGCACCAGAGACAAGACGCTGGCGTCAAGACCATAGATAAATTACTGGTCAGAAAAATAGTTTTTAAAGGTTAATGAAAACAAGACTCTTTCTTGTGCTGAATGGTATATATAATAGATATGAGATGGAAAAGCTATTGTGTTTAGGTTAGAGTGTCTGTCAAGCGTGACAGTCTACACTGTAGGACTATATGTGACTGGCTTATGTGACAATCGTGTCACAGATATTGTGAGGGTGGTTGCCATAAATATTGTAACATACCAACAAACAACTTGTTACGCTATCGGTCAAAGCATTTAAGACCGATTTAAGATTTAAGGCCTAACTTAAGCATGTCACGTGTAATGCCAGGTGTGGTTTGCCATTAAGTTGTAACTGACAAATGATACACTTGTTACGGTAACTGTCAAAGTGTGACAGGCAGAGACAAGCAGTTTATACTGAAGGCCCATATAAGGCCTGCTTAAGTGACAGACGTGTGTGGTAATGCTATCTTGTCCACGCCGCTAACTTGTCCAACCGCATACAGCGCTGGGTAATATTTCTGTGATACACGTTTTATTGACACGACTTTCTTTGGTCGTGCGATTTAGTTTGTTTGTTCCATTAGATGAGTTTTGAAAATTTTAGTTCGCTGGTCTCTTCCATTCCATGATTGTATTTGACCTGCTGCAGTTTGGTAATTATGGAAGACTGCCTTGTTATTTTGTATTCGTTTGTTTATTTGGAACTTATAACCACTTCTGTTATTTGTATTCCCGTATTTCGTGGTCGTGAACGACAATATAAAGGCTTCGTGGCTTAGTTCTCATTTATGTCAATATATGTTGCATCTTTGTATTATTTTGAGTCAAGGCAGGATGATTATAAGGCATTATACGGTTATTCAGTCAACCTTAAATTCAAATGCCGTTGAAGATATAAATATACTGTTTTAGTACACACTTCTGTGTCATTGCCCCGGACAGGTGGTTGGCTGGACCTACAATCGGCCCCTAAGATCTGCAGTAGGGGCCTACACCATGCCACCTGGCCTCTTATGTGGCTTCCTTGGCGCCACCGAAGGGCTTCGTACATCTGCTCTGCGACCTTGAGGGGAACGGCCTCGGGGGAGGAACCTGAAGCATTCAATTCCTCCTCCTTGCCGGACAACTCCACCAGCATTCCCTCCTCTGATAACGCTGGCAGGTCATGTATGGAGGTAGGGCCCACCTCAGGGATTCTTGGACCACAGATTCCCTCATTCACTTCCAGCCGCTCCTCAGCCGCTGTTTTCTTACCCTTCCCCATGTTTCACACAGGCTCAATCAGCCAGGATCCGCTATAGAGCTGTAGGGAATCAGCCCTCTCCGCCACATCCTAAACCACTGCGAGTTTTTCCCTTCCTTGGCGATCACCACTTGGTGAATGATGGCCTCCACAATTGGAGCACCGCGTCCATAAGGGTCATTTCGTATCTCTCAACTTGTCAATTTGCAGACAACCGGGATGTCGTACGCGTCTTATGGATGTGGAGAGTATCACACATTGCCGTCAATAACTTCGACTCTGGTCTGTAAAGAGCTGAAATGGGCAAGCGAACCTTTTAAATAATTGGTCCACTGCTTCTCTAGCAGTTACCTCTGGAGTTTGTGGTGGTAGAAGTATACACTCAACCCACTTTGTGAATTGGTCTACCATAATCAGGATGTACTCATTACCCTGCGCAGTGGACGCACTCCATCAAGCCTCTAGCATGGTATTCCTGCATAACCTCCGGGGATACAATATGCCCACTGTATCCTCCTGCATGTCGTAAGAGGCGACTTATAGGGGCAACCTGTTGGCCGTGGGTTGCGACTCGTGTCGGTGGACAATGGATCCATGTGGTTGAGTGGAGCGGTCCTTTTGAGGGCCATATCTGCAACACACTACCCCGCCCCGGATTTCGCCTAGACGAGAGGCTGGAATGGCATGGTTCAGTCAATCTGCTGGCGGTGACTTGCCCTAGGATAATCGTTTCCATTTTTATCCTTTCCATCTCCATTTTCATTTATCATAGAAGGCGGCTGCTTAATAAGGTCATTCTTATCAATTAATATTTCCTTGCACCATATAACACACTAGTGTTGGTGTGCCGTTAAACCCTATACTAACCTTACCTTATACTCCAAAACCAGTGCTCGCATGTTACTGGACACCACCAGGTCATTCTCCTGTGTATCTTTCTTCTGCTTATAGTTAATTCCATCATTGAAATGCATCATCTTTATTCATCTAGTACGATTTTGATGACTCAAAAACCAGGCTCATTATGCCGCCCATATATGTGCAGTGGAGAATCCCCAGCACGATGGATTCTGCAAGCACAGAAGATCCGCATCAGTCACAAAGTAACAAGATATTAATGTCACTGCTCCCTGTCGAGTAACAGCAATGGGCGATGGGTCGTGGACGAGATAGGTATTCAGCCCCCCCCCCCCCCCCCCCCCCCCCCCCCAGGATCCCACACTAGCCGTGGCTCCTCTCCTGTCTTGCCAACAGCTCGCCCATCCTTCCCACGTCCTCGCACACAGGTTTGGGGCTGGAACATTGAGCATATTAATGACCTGTTCCCCAACCTCCCCTTCCGGTTCCCTCTGTAAACTGCCTTTACTGATTTAGTCCGTGGCATTTCCGTACGCTACCTCTTCCCTGCTGCACCCCTCGTGGGTCCTGGGGTAGAATAGGCCCCCTGTATCCTTCTGTTTTTCCGTCTATTTTCAATTTATCCTAGAAGGCGGCTGCTTAATCAGGTCAAACTTAGTGCTGGTGTGCCGTTAAACCCGAAACTCATCCACTCACTCACACTTCTCTGCTGCCCGTATTGCTCTGAGCTTCATCTACCGTCTACTCAGATCACACAATTTGGCTCCAGCCGCATATTCATGGCAACCTTATTGTTCTCGGGGGCCTCCTAGATAAAGCATCCGCATTGCCATGTTTCCCGCCATCCCAGTGTTTGAGGATCATGTTGTACTGTGACAATTCCTCCATCCACCTTGCCTGCTTCCCCTGTGGCTCTTTAAACTTCAATAGCCAAATTAAACTTGCATGATCTGTGCGTATGGTGAATGGTCGTCCTTGCAGGTAGCGTCTAAACTGCCGTGTGAACCTCACCACAGCCAGTACCTTCAACCTCGTGGTACAATGCCTGCATTGCTCTTTGGTTAGAGCGTGGCTCCCATATATATAAGCTACAACCCTCACTTCCTCGTTCTGCAACTGGCACAGCTCAGCTCTGATAGCCACATTAGATGCATCTGTGTCCAGTATGAAGTCAACCTTCCCTATTGGGTAATGTGAGGAAGGGCGGTGTGGTTTGTGTATCTTTCAGTGCTATGAATTGTCCCAGTGTTAATCCTTCTAACCTATCACCCGGTACAGTGGTAGATAGGCGAATTCCTTGATGAAGGCTCTTTGCTTATTGGCTGAGCCCAAGAGCCTTTTCACATCTTTAGGTCGCTTGGGTTCCGGCCATTCCCTGACCACTTGGGTGTCATGTTGTGACATTTTCTATTTCCGGTAAAACACACTTTATTGGTTATAATTTAAAACACTACTTCCTGAACCGGGCCAAGGTCTCTCTTAAGTTTTGCATGTGATCATCACAACAAGACCCTAGGACAAGGATATCACCAAGGAACGCTAGACTGGTGTTCTTATTTAACCCCATAATATTAGGTCCATTTCTCCAGCAAAGGTAGCGGGAACACAACCCAAACCCTACTTGAGCATGTTCAAATAGGCCATACTTGGTGGCAAATACAGTTTTCCTCCTGTCTTCTGGCTCTATTTTTACAGGCCAATATGCGGAATTGGCATCCAGTCTGGTGAAGCAGATTTTACCTGCTAAGGTGTCCAGGCACTCATCTAATAGTGGAAGGGAAACTCATCCTTGTTGGTGACATCATTCAGTACCACGTAATCCACGCAGCAGTGCACGGATCTACCCCTCCGCCATATGAGAACAGGTGCATTCTGAGGTAATCTCTTGAATGACCCCGGCCTCTAGTATGTCCATTACGTGGACCTCTTCTTCACTAATGAAATATTCTGGAGTTCTTTTCATCCTACGCATGATTGGCCTGGTATTCCCAATGTCATAATCGTCGCTGGCATACGCATCCTCGTAATCCACCAACAACGTGTAATTTAGAGGCATCAACCATATTGTGTAGGTGTTCAGGTACCAAACAGTCCCCTTTTATCCGTGAACTACATGCATAAACCCTAATTGAAACCAACTCTGGACTTGGTCGCAGCTCTCCACTCTTCCCTGTCCAGCATTAGGGTCCTCATATTCCCTTTGTCACTGAGGCCAACATCCCGCCGCAAAGTGTCGATGAATGTGGCTCGTCGCCGTCCCCTTCTGCTAGTTCCCTGATTTGGCTCCCACTAGATTGTGTGATGAGCTGCCAGCTCCGGGTGTCGAATGCAGTGGCCTGATCTTTAATGAGATACGCGGAAGGTCACCATACAGGTCATTGTTGTGTACATGGTCTTTCCAGGTAACGTCAAGCGCCATGCGCAGCATCCTGGTATAGACACCATCAAGGGATTTCTCTTGCTGTACAGTTAAGGTCCATGTTTCAGCGCCGTAGAACAGTACTGACTCGACTGTTGCCACGAAGAGTCGCCTTCTGAGGTCGTCGCTGAGCTTGGCCTTACACACCTTCTTCATTGAGTGTGTCGCACAGCTTCTTCTCTGTGAAGGCGATGTAGGCCCCGAGGTAATTAAAGCACTGCTCCATCGCCAGTGACGACAGTCGTGTCCTCGACGTTGGAGGCAAGCACTTTACTCTTTTTGGCATTGAGATGAAGGCCGATCTTCTTGCACTCTGATTCCACTGCTAGCAACAGCGCCTGTGCTTTTTCTGTTGTGTCAGATATGAGGCCAATATCGTCAGCATAGTCAAGGTCGTTCACCATGACTGGTCCGACCCGCCGGCTTTTCCTGGGGAGAGTGTGAAACCCAGTTGTTCCTCCTTGCCGTCAATTGCCTGCCTCAATGCATAGTCAAAGGCTAGAACAAATAGAAAGGGGGCCAGTGTGTCGCCCTGGAGTACTCCTGCTTGTATATCGAAATACGGGGTCTCACCATCTGGAGAGAGCATCTTTGCCCGAGTTACCCTGTAACCCGCTGCAATTGCCTGGACCACCTTCTCTGGGATGCCATAGGCACGAAGAATAGATATTAATTTTCCTCTGTGCACGGTGTCGAAGGCCTTGCGGAAATTGATGAAGGTGAGCACTGCTGGTAGTCTTCCCTCCTTCACTCCTTCCAGTATTCTCCTGAGCGCAATTATCTGCTGGACAGTTGTGCGCTTCTGCCGAAAGCCATTCTGCGAAGTTCTGAGCTGAGGATCTAGAACAGGTATCAATCTGTAAAGCAGAATCCTGTAGTAGGTCTTGGCGAGAAGAGGACTTAGGCTGATATCTCGATAGTTGTCCGTCTTGGTGAGGTCACCGGACTTGGGGATCGGAACAATATTAAGGGTGCTCCAGAGTGCTGGTAGTGCTCCAGTAGCATATGCTCTTTTTATGAAGCTGAGAGCGATATCATCCACCTGGACAAACTTCAAAACTTCTGGGGTCACTCCATCTTCATCGCAGCTCTTGCCCCACTTGATGATGCGCTTGGCCTTCAGGTATTCTTCCATGGAGATTGGACCGTCTGGTATGGGAAGTTCTTGGAAGACCTGGGAGATGGGCTCATCTTCATTGTCTACCTCCGGTGGACTGCCAAGCAGCTTCTCAAAGTGTGATTGCCACGCAGCCACTCTTTCCCTATCATTTTGCCCCTTAATCTTGGACGATTGAGCTGGTTTTCTCCTTGATACCTCGTTTATGAGTCTCCAGCTTTGTCCGTGCCTGTGGTTCATATGTGCCTCCTCCACGCCTTTGATCTTCTGTGTCAGTTCCTGCTGTTGTATTTCTGCATAGACTTGGTACAACTCTTCTTTCCTCAGCTTGTAGGCCTCTCTCCACTCCTCTACCTGGCGATTTACCAGATAACTCTTGTACGAGGTCCCTTGCCTTCACAACCCTAGGGTCCAAACACTGCTCCTTCCGTCGTACCCTGGGGACTTGTGCCAGACATGCCTCCGCAGCTGTTTGGTTAACCTCGGCGAAGCGCTTGTGATCTACAGAGATGTCCTTGTCCTCCTGCAGTATTTGGAACCTGTTCCTGATCTCCAGTACATACTGCTGCTGCAGCTTAGTGACCGTCGCCAGCTGGCTCCATTGGTAGTTTACCTTCGTTACCCTATACTCACCCACTCACTCACTCCGGTGTGCTTTTCTTCATAGTACGAGGGGGGCTGGCTGGGAGGCACCTGCATGGGAACATTAACTGGCTTCCAAACCTGACTAGTGGGCGATTTTTGTGGTTTAGTGCGTTGAAGGCCTTCCGGTAAGATATCCCCCTTTCCCTCGGGTCCTTGATGCCCCTTGCTCGAAACAAAAAGATGAACACCATAAGGAGAAGATAGCCCCCTTACCCTGGGCTCCTCACGCTAACTGACCCTACCCTGCGCCAACCCGATAGCAACTTCCCGACCGTAAAGAAAACCTGTTTCCGAGTGGTTCGCGGAGTTTCTGGCCTTACCCTCACGTTCCCTGATGCCAACAGACTCATGTCCACCTTACTTAACCACACTTTCCTACTAAAGTTGATCCCCTCCCCCCCCCCCTCCCGCGCCGGTCTATACTATCCTTTCAATCAGGGACGGGAATAGTGCTGACATCGTCCAGCCACTCATTCAGCCTGTTTCTACTTTAACAGATAGGAAAGGCCACTTCTCAGGTCCAGCTATACTTTCCGACATAAAACATGCAGTTGAATTCCTTGACGATGACGGTGTTAACGGATTTTCGAATTCAGTACGTATTCCGAATTACTACCGATCACTGGATAGAAGGCTTTGAATGAGAATCACAATATTGTTTTTATCTATCAGTGAGCACCAAAAACATATCGATCTCTCTTGCAGCTCTTTAAACGCATGCACCAGTCCTAGCAAGTTGGATATCTCCCACGTTAATTTAAGGGATCACTCTGTGTGTCTGTTTTTATAATGTTCCCAAATTTAGATATAAGGCTGGGATATGGCGGCGGCCCATTCTGAAATCATGAAAATGGATACTCGTGTAATATATTACTGGACGGCACATGGTCGGCACCTTGTTGCTTTCCTTATATGTTGATTGTGTTTGGTCAACCATCACCTTAGTCAGGATGCATTGCATGATAGCAACAAGACCTCAAAGAAAATCGTTGTGTTACTCACACTGACTGTTTAAACTTCAGACCTTTCGAAAATGCCTCATTTGCATTCACTGTAATGTCCTGTTTAAGATCAGCTACTGAAGGGAATTATGGCACCCAGCAGTACAACGGAGAACGGGAAACACTCTGGTTTGACATTAAACGGCCAATGATTGTAGAATAGTAAACATCATCTCGTTCTTTGGAATATTTAACATTGTAATTGCAGTGACCTGTCATGCATGTGGTACAACATCGTCTAATAAATAAATATTCCACGTTTTGTGATCAGCATGTGTTAGAATGGATAATGTGTTGTTGCATTGCTAAAATGGTACGGATCGAGGCACCTGCAATTCCTGCATGACTATCCAAGGACTATGAAGGTTAATGCGCTGGTGTTCTTTTCAAAAGAGTTGCTAATCAATAACCTTTTGGAGTTTACATAAGACTGCAAATCAGCTCTCTGGATTCTATTGTTATTTATATTACCTTGCATTATTTCGATGTAAGACATTAAAACCATTCTTATTGTCTTAGGATTTCTCGTCCCTATCTGATAGATTAGTGGACATTTACCTGACGCGAAAACAAAGGTGTGCCTCTCTCTTGGCTGATTTCGTTTCTTATTGAATATTTTAGCATCGTTTATCATTTATCGTGTCGACTTACGATGAGCCGATCCCTACAGCGAGCTGTTGAGGAACATCAGGGGTAGGTTCTGAGCTGCTTCTATGTTGAGAATAACACGATCATCCAATGCCTCATTTCTTTGAGACAGACCACTTAAACTGGTTTATAAATCGCCGAGCTCGATTGGTTTTTCTGTGGTGTAGGGTATTCGTCGGAAACTAAAAGTGGTCTTGAAAGAGTCTGCATTGCCACACTAATGTGCACCAAGGACATTTTGTACGAAGAGGCTGATCGTCTCGATATCAAATAGAGCGTGTTGCATAGCCAGTGGTTTATACTTTCATTGCTTAAATGATACGAGTTTATCAGTTGTCTAATGTCTTACAGTTAGATGTCACAGTGTTGAATATTTAAAAAAAACGCAAACAATTATTTTTCGCTCTATCCTCTTGATTTACAGACAGTCTTCAAACCTCGGCGTATTTTCCTTTTTCAAAATAAAAAGCGAAGTGGCTGCTTAACCCTATCTGTGTTGTTTTTCATCAAAGTCACTGTATCAAATAATCTGAGCCATTTTATATTATTGTTGTAAATGAACCCATGACAGCCTAGTGAGGCAGATATAGGCTCAGTCGAGTTGGACAAGTTAGCGGCAGCGGAATCTTCACTTAACGCTATCTTGTCCAAGTTGGTGAGATCGCGTAGGCTTCATGTAGTGATTGTAGGACATCAATGAGGCAGAGACATACTGGAAATGAGTCTGAAAGATAAGCCTGATAGTTTGTTGAAGCCTAGTGAGCCAGATATAGGCTCAGTCAAGTTGGACGAGTTAGCGGCGAGCTCCCATATCAGATATTCAGTGATGTTGGGACGTTTTGGCAAGGACCGAATAGATACGATCTTACCATTTTTCCAGCATTTACACGAACGGTGTATCACGGAGATGATGTACTCTGCTTTGGACAAGTTAGCGGCGTGGACAAGATAGCGTTACGACAGACGTGGCACGGATATTGTCAGGGTGGTTGCCACTAAAAGTGTAACAAATGAGAACGTGATAGCAAGCTCGATGATGCTTGAAGCAACGTTTAAGGTATGTCGTTAGTGCCGATGCCAACAATAACAAAGGCTGGCTTGATGTGCTTCAAGCAAGAACCAGAGAGGCAATTAGAAACGGCTGCACCTGATGTACCAGTAAGGTACAATCTAGGGACATATGGTGCTGCACCTTGAGATATGTAGTTATGTTACATTGAATGTATAGTGCATAATGTCTTAGATTTTAGTTTTGTACATCAACATTCATGCTACAGTTTCACTGTAAATCAAAAGTAAACATGCTTAATCAGGTCAATTTGATCTCCAATCGTGTATTCACATGGGGCGTATTGCAAACGACTGGGATTTATGGGAAACACGAAAGCCTGGTCAACATTACAAAACATCACTTTTATCTTCTTGAATATCTGAACGTACGGTCATCGAAATATTCTTTTCAGAAAAATAAGGTTTAACTTTCCATGCTGTGAATAAAAGAAGACTCATAAATATCAAGCTTAGAGAAGAAAACCCAAGAATGATATATGTATAGGAGATCTGACTGACCTTGTCAAATAACTGGCCAATTAGAACCGGGGCAAGCATTTCTCCCACAGCACCCCCCACCAACATAACAGTAGTAGCCATGGGGTTCACCCCGATGTACGACTCGGTCCATGTAAAGCCTGCAGCGAATATAGTGGACATCCCAACACCCAGCCCTATAGCACAAACCCATAATACAGACATGTGCATGTTGGCGAATATTACCATTATTATACTGAATAACATGCATATAGCTAAATCAGTGAACAAGATGATGGTTGGACGAACGAACGCAATGATTAAAATACCCAGGCCTCTTCCAACTGTGAATGCACCCAGAAACACTGACGTCACGTGAGCGCCTTGTGATTTTGTCCAACCTAAATGCTTCACAGCAAAAGTCAACAAATATGCGGACATACCGATCTCTAAGCTGCATATAGCCAAATAGAAGGTGAATAAGATTCCTAAAAACATAAGCCATAAACCCAAATTGATACGTCTTTTTCCAGTTCTATCCTCATTCGTCTTTGGTGCAGGTTTCTTGTGCGTTAGGACTGTCCTGTCCCCGTGCAAGAACATCGCCAACGAGGAGACACAAGTAATGGTCGCCATCGCACTGGCGATGGAAAAGCCGTAAATGATATCCGATTGGGAATCAGGGGTGAGCATTATATCCACTCCTAATGTAGCATTGTATTGGCTGTCAAAACTGCTGCTGTTGTATCTGCTCTCAGTCTGATTTATGTTTGCTGTCTCCTCGGTTTTTTTTAGGAAAGGCGCCACAAGAAGCGGAGCAAGCATGCACCCAATCCCATAGAGGAAGTGAAATCCTTGCATAATCGGCCCATTGTCCTTACCCCAGATCAACAAAATGACGTAGTTACAACCTACAATAATCACAATAACAACGATGGAGTCCGCATAAATGTCTTTGGTTGTATGTGTATAGAATGAGGCATTATATCGGCATTATATTCCTATTCGAATGTTAACATTCTTGTGTTACTATTGCTCTTGACATCATACACTAACGTGTGATATCAATATTTGAAATTTATCAATACATGGCGATAATGAATGGTTGATATCACCTGCATCGGCAAACCCGGTCATGACACCAGCGGGAACAGCACATATGACAAGCGCAGGCACAGTTCGACAAAGCGGTATTAGGACAGTGAACAGAGCAGACAGCAGCTTGTTGAGGGTGATGAGAAGCCAGTGGTTGATCTTTTCGATTATAAAAC
Source organism: Urechis unicinctus (assembly GCA_034190875.2). Taxonomy (NCBI): domain Eukaryota; kingdom Metazoa; phylum Annelida; class Polychaeta; order Xenopneusta; family Urechidae; genus Urechis; species Urechis unicinctus. The sequence continues at coordinate 45,838,742 of CM067354.1, read as the reverse complement.
CTGAATATTTCCAAGAAAGCACTTAAGTGAATGACGCAGGTGCTCGCTCACCCTATCTCCTCTCTCGCTTTCTTTCTCGCTTTTCTTTCTCAATCTCTCTCTCTCTCTCTCTCTCTCTCTCTCTCTATATATATATATATATATATATATATATATATATATATATATATATATATATATATATATATATATATATATATATATATATATATATATATATATATATATATATATATATATATATATATATATATATATATATATATATATATATATATATGTATATATATATACATCCATCTTGCCTCGCGGATGTCTGGCAGCCGATCTCCAACAGTAGTCATAGTCCTAGTGTGAGGCCCTTACGGTTGATACATATGCACCGAATAAGAGATAATGCGTTAAAATCTAGGCACGATTTGTCGTTAACTAGTTCATTTTCATCAGGGGATCACCAAAAAAATGTTTGGGTGTGCTATGTTTACAGTTAAATCAAAATATATAATTGACAATCTTGCCTGATAGAACATTTCCTGCTAAAGAACCGCATGCTCGCCCAACAAATACCATGGCAATTGTAGCTGTGTCAGAACTGGTCAATAACTCTAGGTCCAAAAGGCTAGGTCCCATCATACACCCAGACAGTGCCTGCAAAACAGTGACTCAAACTTGCTTAACACTATGAGAGAAACCCTCGTCTCATACTGACAAGTTGCTACTATTCAGAATCTTTAGATGGTTCTTGTTTCAGATTTCAACGAACAATCCTACAACGTTAGTCATTATGGTGAACCATGTGACCCAATATATACAGCCGCATTTGCACTTGGCTTGATAAGTTACATATTACGTTTTTACTTACGATATCAAACACAGCCGAGTACAAAATCAGAGTTTGTATCATCTTCAATTTCCTGGGGGTGTCCTCCAAAGAGCGCTTGCTACCATTCTTGTCGCCGTCAAGAATATCTAGCAAGCTGTTGGTGGTTGGGTCTGCGCTTGGCTCAGTATTCCTGAGTTCAAGGGATATATCTTCATTTTCTTCTGTACAACACCCTGCTTCGGATGCCGATGTCTGTTCAGTTGAAGCCATCTTCTCCAGCCAAGACAGCCATCAACGCATTCATTTGTATAACAGTTACAGCTCAAGGATTCCAAGCGAAGGGAAACCGCATTGTCCCATGAGCTATACATTTTGTATGCCTAATTTGGCAAAATGATAGAACTATCCACGTTCAGTATTAACCGAAAACGTTAACTGGGGTTATCAAATACAGCCTTAATATTGCAAACCAGAGATATAGTTTAGCTCAGTACAACAGTAGTTAAGTGTCACGGCAAATGCAGTATCAAGCCTAATTTGACCACTTACATGATTACACATGGACGTGCTCAGACACTGGAGTCTTAAAGCGACCTTCATCCAAAGCCGACAATTTATATTAGAGGCGAGGGTGGCTGTGCAGCAGAGCACATACCTTGCCAAGCATAACTTTGAATATAAGCCACCAGAGAGATTGGGCGTGTTAAGACTCGAGTGCCTGTAGTTATTACTAGGTAAGGCACTTGCCCCGAATCATTTGTTCTGTTGATCAAGGTTAACGTGTTATCCTTGTATCAGTGTTGTGAAGTATCCAATCATATCATTAACACGCAGTCATCCATGCAGACGCCGAAACACCAAAAGTAATTTGCATAAATGCGGCGTTAATTATGCACAATTCAGTTCGTGCATAATTAAGCGGCCCGTCGGGTAAGGTAAAGTAAGTATAGGGTTTAACGGCACATAAACACTCTTGAGTGTACCAATAGAGGTTCCAGCTGGGAGTTTGAGTCATTTGCAACTCTGTGGATCGACATTGCCCACTACCAGCCATTAAAAGGTGGCTCCTACCTGCCGCTACCGAGTGTGAAGGCAGCTCAGAAGGCGATCATAAACGTGAAGAACAAAGACGACTATTGCCTGCTATGGTCTATTGAATCGGCTATGTACCCAGTCGTTTAAGACACAGAGCGACCATCTAAATATAACATTCTGTAGCTTTTAGACTTGCTAGATGGTAAAGGCGTAGAGTTTCCATTACCAGTGTCGCAGCTTGAGAAGGTAGAGAAGCATGTGCCTAACCTAGCCCTAAACGTTGTTGGATCGGTAGGTAAGGTAAACTAAGTATAGGATTTGCCTAGCAGTTACGGCTATGTAGTCGTCTGGTGCGATGGTCAGACCAAACCCCCAATGGTATACAGAGGACCTAACGAAGTGGAGAAATTCTTGCGAGCCCTGCACAGGTGTTTTGCTTGGGTTGCTGACCGACTATGACAAACGCCTGTTCATAGAGAAGGGCCTACGCGATGGGATAAGCATGGTATCATGCCGCCACGCTAAAACTAATAACCCATACATGGAGGGCTTTGACAAGGATAAGCCAGCGAGCTACATCCAGTACCTCGAAGCAAGCAACCTGTATGGCTGGGCGATGAGTCAGCCCCTACCCAACTGGGACGATTGAGTGGGTGGAGCAGCCAGCCAATCTGCAGATACAAGACCATCTTGACGATGCCAAAACCGGATATATACTCAAAGTAGATCTGGAATATCCTGCAGAGATCCACGATGCGCACAACGAGTATACACTAGCGCCAGAGCGAATGGCTGTGCCAAGTGAATTGTTGTCAGACTATCAGAATTTAGAAGCACCGTGGAGGTCGAGAAGCTGGTACCCAACCAATGCAACAGAGAAGTGTGTGATACACTACAGGAACCTCAAGCTCTACCTATCGCCGTAATAATTGAAAATGAGATACACCGTGTGCTCTCATTCGACCAAAGCCCATGGATGGAGCCCTACATTAGAATGGACACATACCTACGTAAAGATGCTACCATCGACTTTGAGAGAGGACCTGTACGAACTGATGAACAACTCCGTGTTCGGAAAGACAATGGAGAATCTGACAAGGCGAGTCAATGCTAAGATCGTGCGCTCAGCAGAATGGGAAAAAAATACGCTGGCTTGTTGCCAGTCCCGTCTATGCTCGTCACTGCATATGCGCCTAGTGCTAACCCGCCATGTGTATATAGGCATGTGCATACTCGACCTCTCCAAGCACCTGGTTTACGACTTCTATAACAACACAATGAAGTCCAGTGTGGTAGCGATCTGTGCCTGCTACACACAGACACGGACTTATGGAGATCCGCACAGCTGACGTTTACGTGGACATGCAGGCGGACCTCACCCACTTTGACACCAGCACCAACTGACCTGATCACATACTCCACACAGACACCAATAAGAACGTCCTGGGGAAAATGAAGAATGAGTGCGCTGATGTGCCTATCAAGGAGTATGTGGGTTTGCGCCAAAAGATGTATTCGATCCTGATGTCTGACGCGGGGGAGATAAAAAAGCCAAAGGGAGTGAGGAAGCTTGTAGTGAAGGTGCACCTACAACACGAGTCTCTGTTCACACAGAAGCAGTTCCGCCATAGATGAACATGCTACGCAGTGATGGTCACAATATATATGGGCTGCACGTCAACAAGGTGTCACTCTCCCCGTGGATAGCCACGAACGGCGTATACACCCTAGCCTGTGGTCACGTTAATTTACCAGCATGGAGTGGGGCCCGTTGGGGGTCGGACCGACCCGCCTTTCAGCCCTGTAATTGTTTATGAGCCGCGTAGCCCTGTTGGGGGTCACCATAGAAAACAACAAAAGTGACCGTGAGCAACAATGGAAAACCCCGTATAAGCGGAAATCGCCCCCGTTGGTTGAATTAAGTAAGCTGCGCCAGATCCACAATTTTCTATACAACTAAAATTATTGGGTCCAACAACAACTGTTACCCCCTGTGGGTGCGTGGGGAAGAACGGGCCCACTATATCCTCCTGTATGTCGTAAGAGGCGACTAATAGGGGGCAACCTCTTGGCCGTGTGGTGCGACTCGTGTCGGTGAACAATGGGATCCAAGTGGTTGAGTGGAGCGGTCCTTTTGAGGGCCGTATCTGCAACACACTACTCTGGCCCGGATTTCGCCTAGACGAGAGGCTGGAATGGCCTGGTCCAGTCAATCGGCTGGTGGTGCCTTGCCCTTGGATACTATTTGCATTTTTATCTTTTTCAACATCATCCACTTGTATGTCACTGTTTTTTCCATTTATCTTAGAAGGCTGCTGGTTAATCAGATCGATCTTATCTATTAACCTTTCTTGGACGGCGGGTTGGCAGGCACGACTGGTATGGAAAGCGGCAGCGCGTTTATTACATTATCGGCTTGTTGCGCCTAAGTATATCGCAATGCATGGCGATACAGACAGCGCTCGCTGATGTACCCGAAAGGCTGAATTTACCTTCGCCCAGTAGAAATATGTCTTCATCCGATGTCTGTCTGTTTGTTTGTCTGTTAGCAAAGATATATCGAAAAGTTATGAATGGATTTTTCATGAAGCCTTCAGGGATCAATGGTCACGTACCAAGGACGAATGCAATAGAGAAATAAATAAATCTCAATAGCACTCCATTGCTCTCTCTAACACGCCTCGCGTAGCGATGTTTGATCTCAGACCTTGACCGTTATTTTAAGTTGAGGAAAGTAAATGGCGGACCCAACTTAAGTCTGTGCAATATATATCGGCATATTGTGATTGGTTAGGATAAATTATTTGCATTTTAAGAGTTATTTAAGGTAATAGTCACCTATATATGATTAGTATTTTAAAAGAATAAATAATTGAATTAGACCCATATACACATTTAGTTCCCTTTCAAAATGATTATGTTGTTTAGGACTACCGCGGTACTCCATACACGCTTCACCATGGGGGAAATCGTGACTTAACGTGTATTATTAGAATCGAAAAGCAGGGTTGCCAGAATAGGCTGAGGTGACAAGGAAGTGAATATAATTGAAATAATGATTATGAAGATCGGTCAGAGAAAATGGGCTGTGTACATTAGGCATTTCTTCAACTGACGCATTCGGCTGTCCAATTTTAAAATGGGTCAACCCAAGTTGGGTCAGGACAATTTTAAAATTGACCGGATTTCAAGTTGGGTCGTAACAGATCGACTGAGTTAAGTGACATTATTTCAATTAATACAGTTCAATTTTCTAGAAGACCACATATCTAACTTGAAATCGAATCAGCTATACAATATTCACCTCAATCCAATCAGAATGCACAGTCAGTATAATGTTTCAATGAAGCTGTTACCGGTGTGTAGCTGGCGCAAATTAGTAGAATCAAATAAGAGCCATCGACTGAGTTAAGTGACATTATTTCAATTAATACAGTTCAATTTTCTAGAAGACCACATATCTAACTTGAAATCGAATCAGCTATACAATATTCACCTCAATCCAATCAGAATGAACAGTCAGTATAATGTTTCAATGAAGCTGTTACCGGTGTGTAGCTGGCGCAAATTAGTAGAATCAAATAAGAGCCCGACGGAACATGCTATGCCTGGTACAGCTAAGCGGCAAATAGCTTACGCCGAACTTTAACATATAAACACAGATCAGTTGATCGGTCGCCTGTTAGTCAATGAAACCATAAACGACTTAAATTCCTACAAACAAACAAACAATCGGTCGGCTGTAACCAAATATAAGTATTCAAAGCTTGTTTTAAATGTACTGATCCACTAAAGACAAGAAACAAATTTTATATCCTTTCTAACATAAAAATCAACTATCATTAAACATCTTCGGGAATCATAATCCCCTTCAACTGAACTTTTGCAAACAAACACGTGAGTCTAAAATTCAACACATCCTTGAAGATTGCAATAAAGTTGATTTGAAGTAATCGCGCATTCGGACCGACTGGGAGAGGAACATAAAAAATAACACTTGTGCTTGTACAAAGCATCCACTAGGATACCTAAAATGTATTCAGTATACCCCTATCGGCGTTATAAATATCTAGACCCATTTAGTGAAAGCTATGTATATTCAGTCAACATTGGGTCCAAAATTGCAGATTTGGTCCCAAGAAAGTAAGAAACTGGGAGGGGAACCCCAAAGAAGACTATGGTCTGTAACTATGCACCCACCAGGCTACCCAAAGCTGTATTCTATATACCCCCATCGGCGTTGTAACTATCTACAACCCATTAAATGGAAGCTATGTATATTGAGGTTACGTAAAGCCAAAAATATCCCATGTATAACTCTATTGAGTGAGGCAGTAGGTCGACCCATGTATAATTTAATAGAGTGAGTCTGTGAGTCGACCCAGTGGGTAGTATCCCATGTATAACTCAATACAGTGAGGCAGTGAGTCGACCCAGTGGGTAGTATCCCATGTATAACTCAATACAGTGAGGCAGTGAGTCGACCCAGTGGGTATCCCATGTATAACTCAATACAGTATCACCGTGAAGATCGTGAAGAAAATGAATGCTCCCTGGCATAGGCGTTCATATCGACCCAGCTGGTCACCGGAGCCCACTGAGTAGCCTTCGTCGCCTCGCGTGTCTCACGCTATTTTAGAAATATGATAATATCTGCAATAAAATATTTGCTTATTTTTGATCTCGCGAGATCTCGTCTTATATGGTTCTACTTTTTTTGCGCCAACTTCACATTGGCTGCACTGTTAACGAACAAACTTCAGCTATCTTCGTATCACATTGTTTGAATAAAGACTACGGTACATACCCAGCTAACACATCAACGTTGCCACGACGTAGCTGCGATGCCCGGGGGGTATTCTGGATAGGGGTGTGCCGCGGGACCTAAAAAACCCGTACCCGTCGTACAAGGTCAAAATGGCCAAAAAGCATACCCCGTCGTACAAGGTATTATGCGAATGTATAACCCGTCGTACACATTAAACCTGAAAAACATACCCCGTCGTACAAGTATGAGGCCAAAAAACCCGTCGTACAAGTCGAGAGGCCGAAAAATACATACCCCGTCGCGCGGCACATATATACTACCTCTATACACTTAAGTGCCCCCCCCCCCCCCCCCGACGTGGGCCATTTGTCGTTGTGGCCTACATAACGCGACGTGGCCATGTCGTTGTGGCTACGTTACATTTCTACGTTGTCATAACGTGATTGTGTACGGTCCCAGATACGTTGTGGCCACGTGGCATTTCTACGTTGCAGTTTCACTTTACAGCCACGTTTGTACCACCAAAAATTTACTCCATAAATATCTTTTATTATTGATAATATTGCAATAAAATAACACATGGAGTTCATTATGAAGTTTATTTAACTAAAAAAAGAAAAAATTAACAAATAAGAAAATTATTCGCTCTCCGAATCTGTGAGTGATAAACACTGTGTAGGTCTATTCTTTTTCGTCAATGTTGATTCCTAAAACACATAATTATTAAAAATTACTTCTTCTTTCAATATGATGATAAGACTAAAAACGAATAAATTAATAAATAAACGAATACTAGATTGATTATATACTAAACTAGAACGAACCTTAATATATGCTTCGTTTCCACCTCTTCTCTTAGGTGTTTGTTTTAGTGTTTCCGCTATCTCCACTTCCACCTCTGCAACTTTTCGTTGTTTTGCTTATCTCCTGACAGGCACTTCCACCTCAAACAATTTTTCGTTGTTTGCTTATCTCCTGACAATTTTCAAATTTAACAAATAAAATTTTGCATTTTCAAATTTCATAAAAATAAGAAATATGATGAAAAAAGACTGTCAGAATAAGCCTATTACTTATTATCATTCTGTAGATAGACAGACCAACGAAGGCCCGCTTCCACTTCCCCCTCAAACTATTAAGTGACCATAAGTCATTTGTGCCGAGTCTCTTTGAGATACGACGCACCGATTCGCCGACGGTTGAGCCACCGAGTGAAACCATGAAATAAGCCTGTTATACAGATTTAAAAGACAAAAATGACATTTTTAAACATAGAAAAAAGTTTTATCTATTATATACCGCTTGCACAAACAGTTGTTTATGATACTTACATCGCTGGTAGTCTCCAACCATGATCTGTGAACCACTTCAACAGCTTTTTAATCTAGAAATTCTACTACAGCATACGAAGCGTTGGACATCTGATATACAAGGAGCAAAAACAAATTAAGATACAAGCCAAATAAATGTAGTCCATCCCAGATTTTTCATTTGTCGCAATCTCTCTGTCTGTTTTAAGCATTGTTCTTGTAGTCTTCGGTAAATAATCAAGACCATTTTTCTTAAAAAGCTTAAGTAAATCATCAATGGCACAGTGATTTATCTGATGTTGATTACACCACAAAATCAAATCTTAAAACAAAAGGGCAAGCATCAATCATATTCCATAGCTCATCATCATCATCATCATCATTATCATCACAATAGTCACTCTGACATTGAAATGTTTGGTTGTTTGGGGAAGCTTCTTGTCTGTGGACATAGTCAAATTTGGTTGTATGCTGTGGGGAGCAACTGAATCAATTTCACTGGAGTCATTACAAAAGTTGTTCCTTTTTGTTAGTGATCTCTTAGCAGAAATCCGCTTCCGGTTGTAAGCCAACTTGGTTATATATATATATATATATATAGATATATATATATATATATATATATATATATATATATATATAGATATAGATAGAGATATAGATATAGATATATATATAGAGATATATATCTATAGATATATAGATATATATATATATATATATATATATATATATACATATATATATATATGTATATATATATACATATATATATACATATAAATATATACATATATATATACATATATATATGCATATATATGTATACACACACACACACGCATTTATACATACATATATATATATATATAGGGGGGATTGGGGGTAGGGGAGGGGCGAGCTAGTGTGCTAGCTGACACAGCCTTATGTCACGCAGCGTTATCCATTGCCAGATTACAGCAGCCTTGAGCGAACAGCCCAGAGCCTTGTGCTGCTTAGGGAGTAAGGCTCCTTACAGACTAGCAATTAAGGAGCCGGGAACAGTGACCTGTTTCCTCCATGAAACTCGTGCTTAATCGTCTGTATAAAGAAGACAAATGTTATAAGTACCTGTACTTGCATGTTATCGTGGACTCTTTACACGTACTTTGATAACACTTGGCACAGTTGACCTGAGGAGTTAGACACGTGGAGGATGAAGTCGCACAAATCTTATGCCGCAGCGTTCACTTGACCTCCTATATAATCCGTGCAACAAGCAGATTAATGACTAGGCAAGGCAACTCGCCCCTGGTGTTTTGATGATCTGATGCCACCTTACAGTTGTAAATAACGCGGCGCTGTCAGAGGCGAAGTTTCTTTGCCTAATTAATGACTAGACAGTAGCTATTTTGAACCAAGCGGAGATTGCGCAAGGGAGTACCCGGTCGTCTGTTGGTCTGTTGGGCTACTCGACAGTTTTCCACTGCCTGCATTGTCCGCCTGCAGCTTGAGCGACCATAGCCAATTAGCATGTTCTTTGAGAGCCCAGTTAAGTATAGGGAGAAGGAGCATGTTTTACGGGGATGCTAGCTAGGTCGTGACCTCTATTTTGTGCGCCGTTTTGCCCGATTACTGTTACTTTTCGAAACAGCCTAGCTAACTGGATCAATGATACACTACAGTTGGATTCCGTTACAGATATCGATGTCCAAGCAAGTCGTGAAAAGTCCAATCTGGTTGAATAGATGATGCTATTGCACAAGGCCCATAACGTTAAGGGAATGATACCGGAACGTCATTCTTACTGAAATTAAAACTGTGTTTCATGTTGTAGATGATCGGAAAAGAAAAGGCGAATGTGAATATTAACAGGAAAATCATCATGAACGAACAGAATATATAAACACAAACTCTTGTATTATGTTAATAATATATTGCAGACATTTGCACTAATGGATAGTATAAGAGCAATAATAAATATATAATCGCTTAATCGATTATCAATTTGAAACATACATCCTTCACACAGACTCAACATGTAGGACTATAAGTTATATACTCATTGCGTTTTGTTGCGCTTCAAGACCAGATATGACGTCACGGACACCCGAAATCATATTGTCTTTTTCACAGCAATCCCAGTGGAAGCATTATGATTATTTCGAGAATCGCCACGTGAATGGCACGTCGCATTCACGTAGAAACTCTTTCGAGAATTTCTACGTGAATGCAACACGGCCTGCACGTGGCATAAAATTATTTTCGGAAAATTATTCTGATATATATTTATATATTATACGTATTACTTTCCATTATTTAAAGACAACAACAATTTTGAATTATAAAAGAAATTCTGAGAACATATCACACCACAACGTGTCTGCCACGTCGTGAGCACGTTGAAATTCGACGTCACGTAACCACCCCGTTTACACAACGTGGCAGTAACGTGTCGTGTTTGCTGGGTAATGTGTTCATAATGTAAAACTCTGTGTTTGTAATACATGCATTTGACAAGTGGTGGTGAATGAAGATCTTTTAAGCAATATTCTCATTTTGTCTGAGATTCTTGAGTACTGAGGTTATATCTCTTACAAAAAAAGAAATAGGTAAACACTCTCTAATTGTCTTACTTGATTGTTAAGTTACATGCTTCTTTAAAAACAATTTTGTTGAGTGTGACTTCCACTTAATTTCAACTTATATACAGATGTTGCATCAATATTAGGAAATTCGTATTGCAAAACAAAAGAAACATAATGTCCGACGCTGTCTCCTCGGTCTTTTGCTCTCTGTGTTGTCTGATTTGCAGTTGTCGCATTACAATGTTTTGGATCTTGGTTCCTTCAATATTCAGTGAAACCATTGGTTAAGGCAGTCCCTAGCTCCAACTTTCAGCACAGGAGTTCTAGGAGAACATGGCTCTTCCAAACAGCTGACAAAGCAGGCACAGATCGATGTAGTGGAATATTTATGGTCAGGTAACACACTGGGTAGCCACAAAATGAGGCACCTGTGACATACACCTGATGCTGAGTTTGTGTATAAAATAGATGAGACTCCTTCAGATTTAGAGCCAATAGATCTGGTGTGTATCAGGATGGAAATGCCACACTACCGAATATCAGTTTCTTTGAGAAAATGACTAATTTCCTATTTTGAAAGAAAACCAGGGATACAATGAAATTACAATATTAGGGTATGGCAGGAGTAACCTGGTGTTTCAATAAGATAGACCGAGATGTTTCCGAAACCCATGGAGGGCCATTTCCAAGGGTTGTTTATCCAAATATCTGCGGGCAGTCTGTAAGGGCAATCCACAGAGCTCTAGTCTGCGCTTATAAGGATCTACAGTACTTCCTTCGAGTCCAGAGATATATTCCGCCGACGTTGTCAGCAAATATCAAATGAAAATTGGAGAAAACTGGACTACGTTCTATTGCTGTTTACACTTCCACCTGCACTTGCACGAATGGATCGTCCGTATATCTCTTCGTGAACATAAGATCAAAATGATAAAAATAAGTCACTTCTACCGTTGGACTTGAATAAAGGTTAATTCAATGCTTATTTGGCTAACAACATTGAATCAACCTTTGCACTTGAATGAATGATAATTTTGGATCAACGTTAACGTATTATTTATATTCGATTGACATGAACCCATTGATGAAAATGCTGACGATGGTGGTTACCATGACAAGATGGATAGGGTAGTTGGGGTGGTAAATATTCCTTGTGATAGATCTATGATGGAATATATTCATATTCATATTGCCAATAAACTTAGTGAATTGAATCCAAGGGCATTTTGGAAAGAGGTGAAGCATATCAATAACAGCAAAACCCCTCTTCCCACCAGCATTGAAGGTGTATCTGGTGAGGATAATATAGCTAGATTATGGCGACAGCACTACAATGATCTATTTAATTGTGTTCCACGAAACCACTCTAGTCCTAACTGCTCAGCAGATTGTTCTAGCCCATATGATGAAGTTCTAGTCAATATATCTGAGGTGGAGAATGCAATAAAAGAGTTGAAATGTAACAAATCATGTGGATTTGATGGAATAGTTTCTGAGCATCTGAAGTTTGCATCTAGACGTCTGCTTATTTTATTGAGTATCTGTTTCTCCAGTTTTCTTGTACATGGTGCGCTTCCTGACAAGCTAATGTCAGTAGTGTTAGTCCCTGTTATCAAGGACAAATCTCGTAAAATATCTTGTATTGATAATTATCGTCCTATTGCTTTGTCTTCTGTGTTAAGTAAAGTGCTTGAGGTCATAATTCGTAACCGTATATCTGAACTACTGTGCACACAGCATAACCAATTTGGCTTCAAAAAGAAAGTAGGAACTGACCAATGTATATATGTGTTGAAAGAAATACTAGATGCTTATATGATGCTAAATAGTAGTGTATTTGTATGTTTTTTAGATGCAAGTAAAGCATTTGATCGGGTCAATCATGGTACTTTATTTTGGAAACTTGTGAACAGAGGTGTACCATACTATATTGTCAGATTACTCATGTACTGGTATTCTAACCAAACAATGTGTGTTCGCTGGGGAAAAACTGTTTCAGATATGTTTCAGACCTCTAATGGTGTAAGGCAAGGAAGTGTTCTCTCTCCCTGTCTTTTTAATGTCTATATGGACTCCTTGAGTGTGACTCTGAATGAACACCACATTGGTTGTTTCACCTCAGGAGAATTAATAAACCATCTTTTGTATGCCGATGATTTGTGTGTGATATCTCCCTCAGTGAAAGGTCTTAATAAGCTGATTCGTGTTTGTGAAAAGTTTGGCTCTGACCATGATGTTGTTTATAATTCGAAGAAAAGTGCTGTTGTACACTTCAAATCAAAGCTCTTGAGTGATGTATCTTTGCCATATGTATGTCTAAATGGAGAGCAAATTGAATTTACAAGTACTGTTAAATATTTGGGTCATGTTCTCAACGAGAAGTTGTGTGATGATGATGATATTACAAGACAATGCCGTCAATTATATGCCAAGGGAATATCTTAATACGAAAATTCCATATGTGTAATGACAATGTTAAGTTAAAACTATTCACTACGTTTTGTAAACCTATGTATACTGCACAACTATGGTGGAAATATAGGAAAGCCTCCCTCAATAAGTTGTACATATCATATCATAATATCTTAAAATCCGTCCTGAAAGTGTCTAAATATGAAAGTACAAGCAATCTTTGCACTTATCTAAATGTACCCCACTGTTCTGCAGTAATTCGTAAGTTAGTTTATCAGTTTATGTGCAGATTAGATAAATCTGAAAATAGGTTAGTTCAATCCATTCTGCAAAGTTCTCTGCTCTATAATTCCAGAATTAGACAACACTGGTTCAAACTGCTTTATGTGCACCCAAGAACTTGATTTTGCTGTGTAGTTATTCACTGTTACTTATGTATTGTACTTATGTATTGTAATATTATATATATGGACCACTGTTTCTTATCAGATGTGTCTGCAATAAAGTATATATCTATCTATCTATCTAACATCCATTACTTTTTTAGCCGACATCATATCAATTCAACACAGCGGTTTCAGCTACGGATTCTGAAATCGAGGTATGTATATATGGAAGCATATATAATTGCATGGCTTCACTAGATTTCAATCAGTTGGCGTTCAGTCGTATCGGTTATAACTAACCCCTTTCTTTTCTGTGTGAAGATTCGACATTTCCTTTAATAGAAATATGCATGGGTATTTTGGAAAGTTTATGGTGGAGTTTTCTTTCCAGTTCATATATTGGACAGTTTTTTTGTACGGTACATTATTGACAAACCTTATATGACTCGTTTGTATATTATATGAGCAAGTTAATGCACTGAGATCGATATCTATTATTTGATGTTTGCCTATCATCAAGGAAGGTCTACTTTGGAATCATTTTAGCAACTAAATTTTCAATAACCCAACCAGATTCGGAATGACGCAAAATCGCAACTAAATGCAATATTAATAGGCAACCATATGGTAGAAAATATCATTAAGAACAAAACGTTGAATGATGCTGTTTAATCGCGTTGTCATCGGGTGATTCCTCGACTGTCTCACATTGTAGTCGTTAGAATTGGACTTTGGAAATGGGTGTTCTGTCCGATTATCTGCTGCCAATCTGCCGCTGCAAGCCAAGTCAAATGTATTATCGATGACAAATCAGAGACAACGCCAATGGATCATACACTAAACCAGAAAGAATTACCGTATGGTCTACTTCAGCAAATCATAGCAAAAAACAGTTAAATATACTAAGTTCTTAGCTAGTTGTTAATCAGTACCATACGAAAACATTGTAACTTAATGATTTCTTGAGCTGTGCCGAGACCATTCTCTGACACTGTCAGACGCGGTGTGGTCGTATTGCATTGCATTTGGATCTACATCATAACGTACTAGTTTTCAGTGCCAGTTTGTTTTTTATTCCGTTCAATCTCGTAACAGCGTGATTTTAAAAAAAAATCGACAAAATTAAAGTGGAGCCATTTTTATGTTTGCAACATCTTATGTGATCAATATTTCAGTTTGTGTTGATATTTTGCCAATGAGCACATAAAGAATAACGAACCAGAAAAAAACCAGAAGCATAACTTCCTGCCCCCGTCGCCATTTTGTTTTGATGTTGGCTTTCTTGAATTATTTTCAGTAAAGCCTTGTGTTATCGAATACAGGCAGGATTACTGTGTTTTCAATAGTCTTGCAATGTGCGAATGAATTGATCTGGTGAGATATATATCCTAAATATTCATACCTGCCTGCGCCATTGTAATTGATATCCCACTTGTCAAAAGATCGCATATGATTCAGTGTGTTCGTCCGTTCGGAGTCAGGCAAATGTTTTTATGACGCTTGCCATAACCAATGGGCACACTACCAAAAGCACATTGCATCTATATTATTGTACCAAATCGATCGTTTGCATGGTTAAGTGCAAAGAGTGGAAGGTGTACTAGCTAGAAACATTGGAACGTGTCGCCCCATAAACTGACACTGTGACAGTTGTATATTGAACATGTATTGGCTTTATTATCGTGGAAGTAAATTGCAATATTTATATTAAGGTTACTCCTTGTACGTTGCAGATCTATCTATATCCTTCAAGCAAGACGATAAATCTGTATCAGCTTTGTACTGAATTGACTTAAGCTGTCAGATTATGGTTTCATGCATATCAGTTTCATTAAATTATCGTTAGAATACCACTAACATCAGTTATTCATAAGAAATTTCTAGTTTCAGTTACAATAATATGTTTTTTCTGAGTGGCTTAATTAATAGTGATAAGTTTTTCATGCAAATGTGATGAATTTATAATCCAATGCAATCTATATTGAAGAACTAAGCATTAACAGATATTTTAGCTCTGATTATTGCTTAAAATCTTCCTGCGGTCATTCCGTCAGTGAATGAACTTGCCTTCAGACTTTTTGTACAATCTTGGGTATAAGTCATCTAATATAACATTAAAATGCAAGTGATTATGTGTAGGTAAAAAAAATTATTACACATTGCAGCTTATAGGGCTAGCTATGCTTCTTAAAGTATCTTACCTGATAGAGGGGTGACAGTTTGTTAACAACCATAAAATTTCATTTATGACACAACCATGTATAAGATGCACCCCTCTATGGTGTTGAAATATGGGCCAACTTTAAAATTACATGATATATTAACCTGCCACCAAATTCACATACTGTAAATATGCTTAAGGCCAGTTATACACCATTGCACCTGCCAAAATCAGCCACTAGTGTAAATATATAAGCGCAAAATTGAATGCATGGGCACCACGTGTTACTCTCACATTGTCCCCTTCAGCTTTAAGTAAGGATACCCAGTATTCATATATAATGATCACCTGTATACTTTTTGAGGAGGAAACCCTCAGTTTTACCTATACCACCCAGATAATTAATATATCTCTCCAGAATGAAGTCTGTTTAAGATACACAATGCTAAGAGGTAAACTCTGGATCAATTAGGCTTTACTTGTGCTGATCATTATTTAATACTCTTCCATTGGGACAAGGGTTCCACATGTCACCTTCAATATATGCCTTTGCATTACTAATCTAATTTACAAGTTCAGCTTGATTGGGATGGGCTGTTGCACTGCCTGTAGAAGAATATTTGGCCGCAAAGCTCAACTAACCCTCTTTACATTTTAACCGATCATCATATTGGCTTTAATGGGCTCCTATATGTAATGGGTGGGTTGACAAGTCCCAACAATTGAGTTAATATCATGTAAGGCCATGATACATCACTGCATATGTTGATACCTGTCTGCTATGGACGATTGAGCTTGAATGTCTGTTTTTTTAAATTTTGGTCTCATAGATGCGAAAAACATTTTCAGGGTGCTATCCATATCTTGACACAATTTATTCATTACTCATTCAATTTTTCTTTCAGTGAGCAATTATTCCTCTGACATCCCTAACTACACTGTCACCTGATTGAAATGGCGGCTTCTTATCGGTGCATATAAAAATCCCAGTTCTTGTGGAATAGCTATGGAACCTGACCACCACCCCACTGACCACTGTCCACCTGAGAAATATGTTGTCCAAGCAGACAGCAATTATCACCAGCCTGTTGAGGCGGTTGATGGTGACGCCTCGGAGATTCCTCACAAGGCACCCAAGAGTACCTGCCTCCCTGATAATGCTCGACAGGGACAACTTGGCATAGAGGGCCATCACCCACAGCAGGTAGTTATTCCTTTACATGTTATGGCTTGTAACATTTTAGATCCCATATCTTATCTAGGCACAGGCCAAATCGGTGGCCCATTGGTAATGTGTGTGCGGGTGGGGGGGGGGGGGGGGGGGGCTATGCAATCTGATGTAGCTGATGGGCGTATGCCCAAGCATCACAATCATCCTTATCAATAATCCTTGTGACATAATTTTGTTGTTATCAGCTCCATTTTTAATGCATGTGGATTATGCAGCCAAAGCTGTGTTTTTTTGCTATGTCAATGTTGTGGTATGACTATGTGATTATATGACATTGTGATAATTAATTAGTAACTGATTGTGCATCATTGTGATGGTACTAGTATGTAAGTGTGCTTATGATTGTGTGACATTGCACTAGTATGTTAGTGTGCTTGTGATTGTGTGACATTGCAGCAGTATGTTAGTGTGCTTATGATTGTGTGACATTGCAGCAGTATGTTAGTGTGCTTATGATTGTGTGACATTGCAGCAGTATGTTAGTGTGCTTGTGATTGTGTGACATTACACTAGTATGTTAGTGTGATTGTGTGACATTGCAACAGTATGTTGGTGTGCTTGTGATTGTGTGACATTGCAACAGTATGTTAGTGTGCTTGTGGTTGTGTGACATTGCAACAGTATGTTAGTGTGCTTGTGATTGTGTGACATTGCAACAGTATGCTAGTGTGCTTGTGATTGTGTGACATTGCAACAGTATGTTAGTCTGCTTGTGGTTGTGTGACATTGCAACAGTATGTTAATGTGCTACACAATATAGGAAACAATCATGATCTATGATACTGTTCATTACTCTTCTGACTTCATCTCCAACTATATTTCCCTAAGGAATCAATGTCCAATTCTTGTCACTTCCAATGGAAAGTTTTTATTCTTCATTTTGGTTAAAAACCATTATTCTTATGTATCCTTTTCACTGGAAATCCAGCACATGTGCTGTGTACATTGAATGTTTCACTTGCTCTGTGGTTCATATAAACAAGTGATATGTACAGTGTTTGTTAGTGGTAAACTCAAAAGAATAATGACTGTTTTGTCAAACCCAGATAATGTATATCCCGTTGTACGTCGTAGGTAGGATAAAAGTGTCGGTCAAATCTCAAAATCTGATCAGCTGATTTCTGATGACATGCAGTAACAATTTCGGGTCGACTGGTGATTCACTGCACGTTACACAGGAACCATTCATTGCATTTGCATTGTCAACGATCGGGGGAAATCCCGGGAGAAAATCTCGATATACTGAAGTAAAATATATATTAGACCCGCTGTACAGATGAGAAGAGAAAAAAAACATACCCCTTCGTACAAATCGAAGCCCCAAAAACCTGTGGTACAGATTGCATCTGAAAAACATACCCTCTCCTTCAAGTATAAGGCCCAACAAAACCCGTTATACAAGTCGAGAGGCTGAAAAAACATACCCTGTCGCGCGGCACATGTATACTACCTCTATGCACTTAAGTGCCCCCCCTCCCCTGGGACTGTGGGTATATTATATAGACATGCTGAGGCGTATCTAATCTTTGGGATGGCCCCACTCCCCTGGCCTAGCAGTCTCAAACTCTCAACATTTTACTTACCTACCCTAAGCTCAAAGTTACTGTAGTCTTGAAGAGGTCTAAATGACCCATTTATTCGTCTCAGTAATAACTGATCTGTCTTAGTAGCAGTGTTGGAGTTCTGATGCCACCCAGCGCTCACAAACCTGCCATCATCTTATGACACACCCTGCCATCCAGCCCAGCGCTCACAAACCTGCCATCATCTTATGACACACCCTGCCACCCAGCGCTCACAAACCTGCCATCATCTTATGACACACCCTGCCATCCAGCCCAGCGCTCACAAACCTGCCATCATCTTATGACACACCCTGCCATCCAGCCCAGCGCTCACAAACCTGCCATCATCTTATGACACACCCTGCCACCCAGCGCTCACAAACCTGCCATCATCTTATGACACACCCTGCCACCCAGCGCTCACAAACCTGCCATCACCTTATGACACACCCTGCCACCCCAGCGCTCACAAACCCTGCCACCCAGCGCTCACAAACCTGCCATCATCTTATGACACACCCTGCCATCCAGCCAAGCGCTCACAAACCTGCCATCATGTTATGACACACCCTGCCACCCAGCCCTCACAAACCTCACAATCTAAACCCTCTGTAGATGGATATCTATGCGATCATTCGATCTTACAGCACTCCATCCTATGATAAGTATTTAGTCTGAAAAGGATGTTTTGTTTTTTTAAAAGACGCTAGTGCCTGTTATCTTAGAATGCCATGTTAGTAACCAGCGTTCGGATCCGTACGATATATTTCCGAGCAGAACTCAATTCACAGTGATTGGAATGGCAACAAGAAGTCGATACCGCTAAGTAACACTTAACTGCTCTTCAAAACCTCTCAAGTACACGGCTTTCAGTGAACGGCTTGCGCTTATGATGGTAAAAATATGCAACATAATAGCAGGAAGCCGCACAAATGCACTTATTCTTCACTCCCCAACCCCAATCTTACTCATGTGTCTCTCGCCTCATATGCCTTCAACTTGACCTGACATGATCCCCATTGGCGGCTCTGACTGGCGGGCAGCGAGAAAGCGCTCGTGTCAGATCACTAGCAAGGACCAAGCATCTCCCCGCGCAGCACGTGAAACGCACACTGGCCAATCGGGCTCCTTCAGATTTTTTTCTAGTTGTGGGTGTTGCCCGCTTGTGGGGTATTTTTTGGGTGTGACTTTACCACGCCGAACCCTTGCTGTTATTCTACAACCATCTGTGCTTGGGCGTGGATACAATAGGGTTTCCTTTGCGCGCCCGAGTGAGGGTCATTTATCACGGCGCGGCTTATACCCACGGGCTGTGTCCTGCGAAGTGGCGGGCCTGGTTGGGGGCCTCAAAGTTTGTTGATGCATTCGCGGGAAGGAGTGGAAGAATGGAGCATGGCGATGCAGTTGTAGGTTACATAAGCTCGGATCCCCTGTCAGGTATCCGAGCAACATTTTGTACCGCGATAGAATAATGATATAACAAACCGCTCAAAATCCGACCAAGTTTCCGAGCTACATATCGTAGAGTACACGACAACATTGTATTTATAAACATTGAGCCAACGCGGATGATGTATTGTGGCTTCGTGCCATGACCAAGGCTGACATCATTAGCCAGATGGATGAGTCACTGAGATAAGCCATTCAGTGTGAGACCTGTTGTTCACCGCGTGATTGTGACCGGCTACTGTGTTTACACGTGTCTTTATACAGGGTCCTTTCTGTTCAGATGACCCTGAATGTCACCTTAATCTCCACTGACTTTAATCCAATTGTAACATCTACATAATATTGAACAAGACCATTTTTACCTGAAACATCACCTGTTATACAATAACCAGCTGTCATGTGACAGTGGATTCAATCCTGTATCCTCCATGGATTACCCAGCTTCATATACCAACATAATTTATGCTGCTTCTGTACTTCATGCAATAGCACTGGTACATAACACTTCATCATTTGTGCTGCATCTTGTGTCAGCACTTGGTTCCATGCCAAGTGGGTCATGACAGAAGAAGTGCATGATGGAAACATCGCAGTCAACAGTATCCATCAACCTCGCAATGTAACCTTGAATTTTAAGAGCAGTGTTAAGGCCAAATGTTGTCAGGCTGCTCGGAATCATTTGATCGAAACCCTAGCACTAAATCTTTTTGATTACCTAGTTCATCATTACCTTAAATTATTATAAATTAAGAACCGGTCCAATCCTGCATGTAAATAGTTACTCAGATCTACTTGTCAGATCAACCCTTTTTGACAAACTATCAGCTGTGATCAATTACAAAAAAAAAATTAATATTACCGACATGGGAAGAAAAGTATTCCATTTGGTTCCATATTAACTGTTTGTGTGGTGTGATTTTTCAGAAGTGCCAAGCGATGAGTTCCGAGCAGGACGGGGCATTAACCCCTGAACAGGACACTCACCCTGGTCAACATACTCCTCCTGTGCTCACCAGACAGATCCTCGAGGACCATGAGGTTCCAGATTTGCCTGACACCCTCACCATGACCCTCATACAACAGAAGGGTGTCACTCAAGGGTCCTCTGGCAATGAGGAAGGTGGTGATGAGGGAGGGATGAGTGAGGAAGAGGAGGAAGATGGGATGAGGTCCAATGAGAGCCTGCTGGCGGATATCACTGAGTTCCTGTTGGAACACAACGAGCAATCGGCTACAGGAGGTGATGGTGATAATGCATCACACTCTCGTGATGATGCATCACACAAAAATGATAAAGCATCACGATCCATGGATAACACATCTCACTGCAGTGATAATGCCTCACACTGTAGTGATAATGCTTCAAACTCTGGTGTTAATGCTTCACACTCTGGTGATAATGTTTCGCTCTCTGGTAATATTGTGGCTCAACCAACCGACATTGTGACTCACTCTTCTGATAGCGTCTCTCGGGCTAAAGAAAATGCAACCTACAGATGTGTAGAGCCCCAGCATATCAAAGAGGTGGTATCGTCCACTAGAACTTCTCCTGCCTCCGTACCCATCATTGACATGCCCCGCAACAACTCTACTGCATCGGTGAACTCTTCAAAAAGCTCTGCTATGTCTTCTAAAACTCTGAGCAGCCATTGTGGCTCTTGTGACGTTTCTCCTCATCCCTTACTCATGGCCTGTGGTGGTGTCACTGTTCCTATTGTTCCCGATCAGTCCAAGGGTGATGGCCATTCTCAGCAACAAGGCCACTTGTTTAACCCAAGCTCTGTATACAGTCAAATCGGTGCTCCATCTTCTATTAAAAAGAAGTCTTCGAAGCACAAGCAAGGCAAGAAAAGCGACAAAAATGATTTGAAGCACAAGGCGTGGAAGTCTCGGCTCAAAGAGGGAGGAGGGGGTGAAAAGAGGCACAAGGAGAGCAAGCGCAACAACAAAACTTCAAGCTCTCATAACCACAAGTCATCTGCAGCACTCGATGGTAATGTGAAAGGCAGCACTAATAATGACAGCACATTGACAGCATGTATGGATGGGGACAGTTCTCATCCTGCTGCCTATCTCAACGTGAACTCAGTCACTTCGTGTGTAGCTTCCACTGCTCTGACATCCCTGTCCAACCCCCATGCTCATACTTCCAGTCAGTCACATGAAACCACGGCTCCCGTGAAGCGAAAACCTGGCCGGCCCCCCAAAAAGAAACCTGGTGCCATGAATCAAGGCACAGCTGGTAGCCTACAGAAGAGCAGGTTGGAAAGCTTTCTCTTCCCTTCTGAGTCCAAATCAGAACTCTCAGGAAGGCATGATTCTAGAAATAAGTGTGGGCCGCCTGATATGGTTCAGCCCCAGATTGGACAGCAAGCCGAAGCCCTCCTACGTCTGGACCACATAGCCTCCAATCGATCGCCAGACAGTGGCATCGTGTCGATCAATGGTTCCCCTGCAGATCAGGAATCGCCCCCCAGTCCCATTGCCCATAATGTACAAGATCATTTTGGCATCAGTAACCAGTCCGACCATGAAGGACCGCCTGTGTTGGAAAATGAGAATGAGGTACCACAGTTGGATAATGGGGAACCCCCAGAAAGACCTGTTCTTGAACCAGTGATTCCAGGACAGGAACCCAGAGCAAAATCATCTGAAATACCATGTCAGACTCTTAAGAGGCAAAGGAAGTCAAATGTTAAGTATACACAAGAAACAGAACTGGGATACAAAATGGCTTCAAAACACAAGCGCAAGAGTCCACATAAATCCTCTGGAAGTCGTGTTGTAGGGGGTAAAGTGAAAAGGCCTGTTGGAAGGCCTCGGAAACATCCGCTGCCTGAAGTCAAGGTTAAGGGACAAAGAGGAAGGCCGAAAGGGACAAAAAACTCTAAACCAAAAGCCCTGACTGCTACTTCTGCAATTGGAGGAGCTAACGGGTCGAAGGGGGTTCCAACGTCTGTGTCAGGCAGTGCTTCTTATTGGGGTTTCTTGAACAGGGAGTGCTACCAAAGTCTGTCTCTTGTGAAACTAGCAGGTTCTGCCAACCCACGTGGCTTAAGCATGGATTGTAATCGGAAACCTGTAGCTCCAGCAGGTTTTGTGTCGCATCATAATCAACCTCTCACAGTAGATGGAGTACCAGTGAAGAGGAAACGGGGCCGACCAAGGAAAAACCCTCTGCCCATAGCACAACCCTCGGCTACAATGTCCTCTGTGTTGGATCAGTCATCAAAGGTTTTCTTCTCTTCACAGCAGCATCAGGGCTTATCCATCTCTGTGGCTGCAGGTAACACCACTGGTTTGTTAGCATCTCGGCCATCAGCTGACTCATGCAGTAGCAGCAGCAGTCTGGGACCCCCTGTTCTCTCCCCAGCCTTGTCCCCAATGCTTCCAGTTCATGGCTCCAGTTTCCCCTTCAACACCTTGCCATCACAGTGGGCAGGATCATCAGAAAACAGGCTCGAGTCAGATCAACACCGAGGCAATTCAGTGGAGACCTCCAGTGGTCAGTCCAAACCAAACAAAATATGTGTCATGATGCGTAGCAACCATAAACGGCATAAAAATAAAGTTGCAGAGACAGCAGCATTCTCCTCACAATCCTCCCCTCATATCCATCCTCACATATCCTCCTCGGCACTTTGCAGCAGATCTCTTTCTACCCACCAATCGCAACCCAGTTTCCCAACGATGGACAACCCCTTTGGTTTAGCCCCTCGTTTACCCTTGCTGCCAGGCTGGAGTGGTTTACCAGCTGGTGGGTTGGGTTTAAGCTCATCCCACTCTGGGGGGCTTGCAGCCACCACCATGTTGGCTCTGTCTAGTCTCGAACAAGATGTCACACTCAGAACTGTGGGGCAAGACAACAGATCTGACCCAAAAAACAGGACGCTTTTTCCGGGGAGCCACTCCCCTGGAATTAAATTTGGAAGTGCCCCCTCATCAGTTAGAACAAAAGATGCTCAGTTAGACTTCAGGAGTGATGATTCCTCTTGTGGAAAACGCAAGAAGAAGAAATCAAAGCACTTCAAGAGCAAACACAAAAATATCATTGATCCTGTGTTCTTAGCGGAGATTGAAAATCTCAACAGGGACATGACATCCCTAAGCATATGTGAGACTGGTGTAACCAATATGGAGGGGGAGGCATTGACATGCTTTGGAAGCGTCACCCAGTCTCCTCTAGCCACATTCACCAATCTCAAAGCCATCAAAACTAGTCACAAAGGCAACAAAAAACTCAATAGCCCAGCACTGCGCTCGCCTCGACCGACATCAGAAACGTCACACCGAAAACAAACCCTTCCCGTCGCATCAGAAACGGAGCTGGACTCCACTGATGATTATGCCTCGTTACCCCACAGGAAGACATCTGAAGCTTCATCTCTGAAACTGGCCGGTCTCTCACAGGTATCACCAACCACCAGCTCAAGTAGCTCGGTGATTTCGCGTATGGAAGATGTCCTCTCAGCCACACTCTCCAAGCGGGGGCCTGGTAGGCCTCGAAAACACCCCCTACCCTTTGCACCTGCTACCAACAGCAAATCACGTTAGTACCTATCACTACTACTTGGTGTAACCTCTAATTAGCACATCTCTGTAGTGTATTAACTTCCATTCCATTGAGGGATGTGGGGGAGTGATGGGGTATATATGTTAGCCAAATGCCAGTGTTATTCAGTGCAGCTGAACACTCCCTCTGTTCACGTTTAATGAATAAGAATTTAACTGCCACTCAAATGTTCATGCAACATACAAATTCTAAATTATTGTATCAGTACATGCTTTTGGACTGATTTCTTTTCTTTTTTTAAGACCTCTATTTTCACATTTTGTCTTATGTGTACTATATGTAGAATTGATTGCTGTTGTAGTCTCTTGATGATGGTAATAGAGCGTCATCATGCACTCAGTAAAATACAATACCACATGAAGAACCTTCTCTTTTGTTGGTGTTCAAGTTTCTGTATTTGACTTTTGTGTTAGTTGTGTGGCATAATACCTCATCTTAACCTGTTACAAATGTGTTCCATCACCCCCCACCACCCCACCCGCGATATGTTGAATACTCAGTACTTGTTTTTCTTTTGCAGCTGTAGGTCTTAGCCCTCGTCAAGTGAGTCCAGGCCACAGAGGCAGAGGCCGACCTCCGAACAAAACTCCCATTTCCGCGAAGAATCTCTCATCCCCAGGAGGCCCTGCTGCGCCTGCCTTGTGTGCCCTCCCCTCCACAGACGATAGCTCTAGCGATTCTGAACCTGATGATAAAGTCTCAGTACCTCCGAAGCATAGTCCCAAATCTAGTCAGCCCTCGTCACCGCGATGTAAAGTAGTTACGTTCTCACCTCATAAAGACTCAAAACATGTCAGTCCTAAATCTATGCATGGTAAATCACCCAAACATCAGGCTTCCCAGGATAAGAGCCCTGGAGGCTCACATAGTGGTAAATCACTCACCAAAAACTCAGATGGCAGAAGCAAACAGAACAACTCTTCCATGGCTTCTCCGAAACTCTCCACTGGCAAGACTGAGAAGAAATCCTCGCAGAAAGCCCGGAAGAAAAAGAAGAAATCGAAGAAACTGTTTGAGGAGCAAGCCTCTGGTAAAAAAGGCAGTTCATCTCATACTCCGTCTAAGAAAGAGTCTAAGAAGCACAAGAAGAAGAAGAGGAAGAATGGTGAAAAGCATTCACATGATGGGGGTAAACGTAGGAAGGGGGCAGAGAAGGTGAGTGTGGAAGTGTCCACTGACATGGGGGAGAGGAACCGTACTGTACAAGCAGACTCAGAGATCCAAGTGGACATGGATGCAGGCAAGATTCCCACCAAGCGCAAGAACGTCGATGTGGGGATCCAAGTGGATCCGGAAGAAATGATGCTCAATGCCATAAGGTCCAGTGATACTAGGATCAGCTCAGAGGTGGGGATTCAGGCATGTAATGAGGGTAGTGGAATGCAGCCTCTGGAGATCCAGGTAGATTTTGGCTGTAGTTCGAGCGGTACCACAGGGGATAAAAGCAACTCGAACTCGTTCTGCAGCACATCATCCAAACAGTCGTCCATGTTAGAGCGGTGGATGTCGCCCCAGGTTTCGTGCAACCTCTACCAAACAGCGGCCACATCACCCAGATCCCCTCTCCTTCTCATACAACGCCATCTAGCAGCTCAATCTGCAGCTGCAGGGGGCCACCCAATGGTGCTCACCCCAGGGAGGGATACCCAACATTACCCAGTCCTCATCAATTCGGGCACCAGTCATTCTCCACCCAAGCCTTGCCATCATCTTCTCTCATCATCCCATCCAATCACGAACAAACACACGGCTGTACTCAACAGTCCACCAACCAACTTGTATTCCCTGCAGGAAATAGTGTCGCCGCAGAAATCAACCCCTGTCTCCAATACGTGTTGGGAAAAACCTGTCACCCCATCACCCAACAAGACCATTGCAGTCCATCATGTTTCAATGAGCCAAAATCACACAGCCCGTGATGCTTCGATCATACACCAACATGTTTCCCTTATGACCTCCGTAAACAAAGAGCGCAAATCCAACACTGTTTCAGCTGGTCATGAGCAAATACCCCTCAATGCTTCAGTTGACCAAGAACAAATATCCCATAATGTTTCAGTTGACCAAGAGCAGCTAGCCCACACTACTTTGGCTAACCAAGAAACAATATTGCGCAATATTTCATTTGACCAAGAGGCAATACCCCATGATGTTTCTGTTCATCAAGAGACAATTCTACACAAGACATCAGATAGCCAAGAAGAGCTACCTCAGGTGCATATACTCCATAGTCCTATGCATGAGATCACTGACAATACTTCGCAAAACCAGACAGGATCACCCAATTCATCCATACATCGAGAGACACGTGTCTCTTGTTCTGTTTCACCTACACCATGTAATGTATCCCAGCTTTCCTCGCAGCATCAGGCCTCCCTACCCCAGAATTTCCCTCGGATGCATGGACCCACCCATAATTCCTCAATTATTAAAAAATCCTCCGTCATATCCCAGCATTCCCCTGAGACTGAAAACCCCTCCCCCATATCCCAGCATTCACCATCGACTCAATACTGCTCCCCCATATCCCAGCATTCACCAGCCACTCAAAACACCTCCCCCATATCCCAGCATTCACCAGCCACTCAAAACACCTCCCCCATATCCCAGCATTCACCAGCAACTCAAAACACCTCCCCCATATCCCAGCATTCACCAGCAACTCAAAACACCTCCACTATATCCCAGTATTTCCAACAGACTCGAAACTCCTCCACTGTATACCAACATTCTTCTGACACTCGAAACACCTCCCCCATATCCCAGAATTCTCCAGAGACCAGAAACACCTCCCCCATATCCCAGAATTCCCCAGAGACCAGAAACACCTCCCCCATATCCCAGAATTCCCCAGAGACCAGAAACACCTCCCCCATATCCCAGAATTCTCCAGAGACCAGAAACACCTCCCCCATATCCCAGCATTCCCCAGAGACTCGGGACCTCTCTCTCTCTCACTCGTCATCTGATCATAGGGCATCAGTGTGTCGAGATATGTGCCAAAATACTTCATTGCCACACCAAACAAACATATCCCATGTGACTATGATACAACCTGAGGAGTCTAGTCTCACTGAGTCGCTGTGTGTTCCTCCTGAAGCCTCCCTCAATCAAGCTCTGGATATCTCAACAGCAATACCGGAGGATCTGTCCCACCATCCCCCGAGTGTCGAGAGGGGGAGCGATGGATCATCAGACTTAGAAGGATCTGAGGACTCCTATGCTGGTATTGGTTCCCAGGAAGCAGGGGATGAGGGTTCTGAATATGAAGCCCCTCCTCAAATAGAAAAACAACTGAACTTGTCTCCAACAAAACATATATCACAATCATCTGCAGATGAGAATGCTGGACAGAGCGGTGAAGACGTGCAGTCAAGGGCATGTCATAATGGGAAGGAATGTGATGAGGTTATGGAATCAGGAGAGGATAGTGAGGATGTTGCTGTCTGTGGTGCCAGTGAAATGCCAGCGGTTGGGGTTCATCAACCTCCCGTCTTATCTATACCGGTCATGCTACCCATCGCCTTTCAGAGCTATTTACAAGCGCGGGAGTCGGAGCTCAATGAGTCGATAATAGACTCCCCTGAGAAGATGGAGTATCTCCCGGCCTCGCAGGCCAGCAAGCCTGTGGTGATATCACCATCTTCTGACAGCGAGAACAACTGTGATGTCCAAATAGCCACCCCTCCCCCAGGGCTCGCCAAACCTGATGACGATGAAGATGTCAAGGAAGTGGACACGAAAGATGAGCCAGATCAATCTGTGTGTGTGATCCTGGATTGTGAACATGATGTGATTGTGGTGGATGATGATGAGGATGATGAGGATGATGGAGCTGGTGGTATTGTTAGTGGTGGTGAGGACAGCTGTACCGAGGTGA
The DNA here is from genome assembly GCA_034190875.2 of Urechis unicinctus. Classification (NCBI taxonomy): domain Eukaryota; kingdom Metazoa; phylum Annelida; class Polychaeta; order Xenopneusta; family Urechidae; genus Urechis; species Urechis unicinctus. The sequence continues at coordinate 45,810,582 of CM067354.1, read as the reverse complement.
CGTACACAACCTCCTCACGACCTCCCCCAGAATCCTCTCAACCAATAAGCAGCTATCCAGGACATCTCTGCGCCGATTCTGCTGCTAGTTTGTCTGCCGCTCATAATGCCACTCGTCGCTCGTCAAAGGGGAGAACTCATAACAATGTGCTGATGGGTAACGGGGAGCCTGTCAGATCTGACTCAGAATGTGTGGTGGTGGTCGATCGTTTGGGTGAGGATGAACTCCGTCGCCACCAAGTGGTGCTTCCTGATCGACACAGGAAGCGCTACTTATCTGACTCAGAAGAAGAAGAGCTCACAGTCACCCAAAATAATAACCATAAAGTCTCTAAACTCGCTAAAAAACGCTTCTTTGTGCAGCAGAAAAAGCGTCGTCATTCAGATCCTGAATCATCAGAAGCTGCCATCTGTGTGAAACCGGCAGACGTCTCTGCGGCTGCAGACACAGATTTATCGGTGACAGATGCTGGGCAGTTACCTGAGGCTGATCAGCCGATGGAGAAGCGAGGCTACTCTCTGGACGACAGCCTCGACACAACTGCCGGAGACGTGGACACCACCACTGATGATCTGGACGTCAGTCTCTGTTCTCTCACCAACTCTGAGTGTGACCCCCTGCCCTTACAACAACTGGGTGTGCCTCGTAAGAAGAAACGCAGGCCACTGCAGGATGATATGGGATACTCACGCCCAAGACGTAAGCGCAGGAAGAAGAAGAAGTTGGAGTCCCTTGACATCACTCGTGACAGCGGAACGGACGAGTACCACCAGCTGGGGTCCACATTCACTGAATGCAGGTAGGTTGGATTTTGTATTCCCTATATTGGCGTCCCCATATTGTACATGAAGGGCTGAGCCTGTTATTTAATCCTGTTTAGTGTTTGATCATGACTATGCCTGTGTACTAGTGGGTTGGATACTGCGGATGAGGGTGATTTGAGTACGGCCCCTAGCACACCCAGCCATGCCTCGAGCACACCTAGCCATGCCTCCAGTGGATATCCCAGTGGATATCCCAGCTCAGTGTCTGGTACATCCACCCCTGTGCGACAGGGACCAATCACCCTCCCATCTCTCATCCTGAAGAAACGTTACCAAAAAGCTGGACTCTATTCCAACTCGTACAAAGACGACCCAATGTAAGCTTACTACGCGACCACCGGTATGCTTCCTCGCACATCATTTGAGGGTGTTGTAACATTTTGATGGCTATGTTTCAGTGACAAACCCAAGAAGCTGAGTCGCAAGACGATGACTTACGTTGCCTCCGATCACGAGTTTGGTTTGCTGCCCCCTCCCATACATTGTGGACGTTACATGCGGGAAAAACGCATTGACTTCAAGCTTCCCTATGACATCTGGTTCCTCTACACAAACCACATGGTAGTCCCCCCTATCACGTCACTTGTGAAATCACACACCATCACAGCCTTTGAATAGAGCGTGATGAATATTTTTTACAATACATTGAAATTGACCAATAATGGATTGTTGCTTTTAGCTACAACCCCACAAGATGCCATCCCCTAAGTACAGGAAGATCCGCAACAGTAAGTCTACTTGCGTGTCTCTTATAACCAGCGAATTTTGACAAGCAGGAGTTGATGTCTAATTGATCTGTGTATGTCTTACAGATGTGTATGTGGACGCTAAACCTGTGTGCCGGGATTGGGAGCCCCATGCATGCAACTGTAAACCCCCGTACGAGGAGAAGGAACTGGGATGCGGAGACAACTGCCTCAACAGGTGCTCATCCCAGTTAATGTTGACAGGGACCTTTAGCTCTGGAGGCCTTGATAGTAATCCTTTGTTGATAGCGATGAATTATCTTAGTAACCACATTTCCTTTTGAACCAAGTGGTATGATTTAACCTTTTCATTTAACCTTGTCCCATGAAGAATGCTTGTGTACATCCATGACATAACCATCTATATAACCATTTGTTATTTGTTGTTAGGATGGTGTACACAGAGTGTAGTTCAAGCACCTGCTCCTGTGGTCCCCAGTGTGACAACCAGCGCATCCAACAGCATCGATGGACAGAACACCTAGTGAAGTTTGTCACCCCTGATCGTGGTCATGGCGTACGCTGCACTGACTCAGTGCCTGCAGGTATGTCATGTCAAGTACTTGTAATAATATCATCCACATTCCTGGATGAAGCTTGTTTAAACTGGTGTAAATCCCTAAGGGAGGCCTGTGGTTACATATGTGTACACTCTAATTGAAGATGGTACCTTCAATCATAGAACTCCTACATGATCACTGTCACCTGTAGTCCCATTCATATAACTTGAGTCTCTCACCTGCAGGTCAGATGATCAGCGAGTATGTGGGGGAGGTAGTGAGTGAGGAGGAGTTTCGTCGCCGCATGACGGAGGATTATGCTAACTCCTCCCACCACTACTGTCTCCACCTGGACGCTGGTACTGTCATAGATGGCTACCGCGCGGGCAACATCACACGCTTTGTCAACCACTCCTGCCAGCCCAACTGTGAAATGCAAAAATGGTACAGCCGCAATGTTTTGAATCTATATTTAGTCGTCTTTTGTCACTCATTGGAGTATTTTGATTGAACTTTGGGAAAGTTTTGATACAGTCTCAGTATTCTGACTATACAGGTGAGCTTTATATAACAAAATGGAGTGCCATTGTGTTTAGGAATGTGAATGGTGTATATCGTATCGCCCTGTTCTCACTACGTGACATCCCGGCAGGGGAGGAACTGACTTACGACTACAACTTCCACTGCTTCAACATGGATGCCCAGGTGTTTACTCCTTCATATTGCTACTTATATCTATGGTTAACTTCCGTTTGAAGCGATAAAAGTTTGCAATTCTGTGACAACATCTGGTTGCTTCAACAGCATTGTCAAAGCTATAGCATCAAGCCCACTCATAACGATATAGGGAGGAACAATGAACATGGATTCTCTGGTTTCAGCAAATTTGCATGTGTGGAAGTGATAATTGCCGTGGAGTTGTTGGGGGCAAAGGTCAGAGGATAAATGGTCACTCTAATCAAAATAAAGGCCAGAATGGTTCCCAAACAAAGGACAAGCGCAAGAAGAAAAAGACGAAGAAGAATAATGATGGAGTAGGTCTCACATATATCCCATTTTAAATTAGTCGTGTATGAAGCAAATCAAGCTATCCATGATTGAATATGCAGATGATGTTAATTATTTATTCATGAGATCCCTTTGTGATGTGATAGGACAGTGAGAGTCGGCAGGCCACACCCAGTAAGCCAATGTCCCATAGGGAGCGGTGTTTTGCGCAGAAGCATGCCATCTTCCTGCTGCGTAACATCCAGCGAGTCAAGCAGCTTCGTCAAAATCACCCCGTCATGAGTACCCCTTGGAGTGCTGATTCCCCAGCCACTGCCAGGAGCACCCCCACCAACAGCACCACAGGTCAGTAGCCTGTGCATACCACACTCCTCCGTATTTAGCTGTTGTCATTCAACGTGTAGTATGTCAGATGTAATCACAGCTGCAGCCCCCAAATTGCTTGTATGGTCATGTTGTGGTCATGGGGCTTCAGGTTTGAGCTTGTGGTGAGTGTGGACAATGTATCTTATATAGCATCCCCCATTCTTAAACATCATCCATATTCCATACACTTTATATTGATGTATGGTGCTATAGGGGATATTTCATCGTATTAAAAAGCTCTTTGTTGGCAGTGTTTGTATTTGAAGTGTGTGTTTGTATTGAGATCGATGATGACTTTGATGTATCCATGGTTAGTGTAAGCTGTATTGACATGTGCTAGCATGTGCTATGACTTATTAAGCTGTTGTCCTTCTTCCCCAATAACCTAGATGTGTTCAAGACCCAATACACCGCTCTGAAAACATCCCGATCTGTTCGCACCAGGCAAGCATGCTGTTTTCTATCCATATCACAATTTTGGTATCGTCTTGTCATAGTGTTTGATGATGTGGGTATGTAATGTGGCGTGTGTGTGTGTGGTGTTAGGGGTCTGGCTTTGGCGGAGGAGCATGTCGAGGTGATACGGGTGGCTCGGCTGGCACAAGTCCTCAAGCTCATTTATTCTACCCTCCTCACCTACAAAGGTAGATTATTCATGAAGCTTTCTTAATCTCCTCTGCTGGAGTATAGACACTCATCAGTGCGCACAGATTATCAACATCTGACTGCTCAGTGGATCTCCCTGAATGCCAAGAGGTGCAGCTGGTGTTCCAATAAAGGATAATAGAAGTCCATCCCTCACTGAGACGGGTTTAACTGGATAATAGATGTCTGTCCCTCACTGAGAAGGGTCTAACTGGATAATAGAAGTCCGTCCCTCACTGAGACGGGTTTAAATGGTCCCTCACTGAGACGGGTTTAACTGGATAATAGAAGTCCGTCCCTCACTGAGACGGGTTTAACTGGATAATAGAAGTCCGTCCCTCAATGAGACGGGTTTAACTGGATAATAGAAGTCCATCCCTCACTGAGACGGGTTTAACTGGATAATAGAAGTCCGTCCCTCACTGAGACGGGTTTAACTGGATAATAGAAGTCTGTCCCTCACTGAGACGGGTTTAACTGGATAATAGAAGTCCATCCCTCACTGAGACGGGTTTAACTGGATAATAGAAGTCTGTCCCTCACTGAGACGGGTTTAACTGGATAATAGAAGTCCGTCCCTCACTGAGACGGGTTTAACTGACCTCTATCTTGCCATATTCAATGGGTAACTTGTCTCCAGCTCTTGCCTGAGATGGTTGTATAGTGAGTTTCTTAGATAATGTGTTTCAACTGGCTGCTGAGAGTATGATAGTTGTAGGTAGTGGTGCAAATGTTCACCCTCCTCCTCCATCTCATCATCATCATCATCATCATCATAGTATGGTGATAGGTGATAATTGTGACTAAAATTACATTGGATAAAATGTATGACCTTCAATGCCCCTGTTTCATGTTGTTTCCTCACCCAGTTGCTGATGTCTGGTGTATGTTACAGATGAGAATGACATTGTGCCGGCTGAACCACTAATGCACGTCCCAGCTAAACGCAGGTCAGCCTCTCAATCCACTTCACACTCAATTCTTAAACTTGTTTCCATGGTTATGACTTAATTCCAATTTAAATGTTGTGGATGCATGCTCATTACTCTTGCCATTGTGGTGATCATGTTTCCATGATGATATATGTGAATCCATTATTAACGGTGGTCTTGGTTTCTGTAGTGATATGCTATGATTGCATGCATTTGATGTTGCCTCCTCCAGGAACCCTGACTATTACCAGCTGATTGAGGACCCAATAGATCTGACCACCATTGAGAAGAACATTCTGTCTGGCCATTATAACAACTTGGATGCCTTTGACCACGACGTCAACCTCCTCTTCAGAAATGTTGAGGTACGTTACGTTCTCAGCTTATAGTGTTTTGGAAAGAGGATCAGTCTGGTATTGCTATATAAGCCTCATTTGAGGGCTTTGGCTGAGAGGACAGTGTCCAAGCATTTGTTTTTAGTTGCAATCCATGATACAGTATATTATATAGTTGTTGCCGTGTGTACAGCGATACTGCGGTAAGAAGTCAGAGATCGGTGAGGGTGTGGGCAAGCTGCGTAAGGTTTATGGGCGGTCACTGGAGACGATGTCCGGTGAGCTAGAGGAAGTGTTAGGGCCGGACAGCTGCTCTCTGACAGCAATAGCACACAGCAAGCCGGAGGAGGTGGTGACTGCCTGTGAGGAGGGCATGGTGATGGAACAGGGCGAGGAGGCACAGCCAGAAGATATGGAAGGTGAGGTAGTGAAGGGAAGGGCTGGATACAGTTATAAGCAGGCCTATCATGGGACAATTGGACAGGCTGAATAGATAGCGTGCCTTCTTCCTAGGTTAATTTGGTGCCTGCAAGACAGTTTATAAGTAAGCAATCAAGAACTGCCCTTTGTAAGGCCCTTTCAAAAGGTCTGACCAGAGACTTACAGCTGAGTAAATACTGTCTGTTTATATATGGCAGCATTGTTGAGCGGATTGATGGTGTTGTTTGCAGGTTGTGAAAGTGGAGGAGGAGCCATGGAGGAGGAGGAGGAAGAGGAAGTGATCCACTGCGTGTGTAACATCGTCCGTGATGAGGGACTCATGATACAGTGTGACAAATGCAAAGTGAGTTGCATGGGGCTGGTCTTCCCACTTTGACTTCTTGTATGATTAATGATGTTAACGCCAGCATTTTATTTCATACTATGTTCCAAGTGAGGTTAATGGCACATATTTCTCTCATCATTGTGATTAGATGTGGCAGCACTGTGACTGCATGGGGGTGTGTAAGGACGTAGAACACTACACTTGTGAGCAATGTGACCCGCGTGGCATCTCACCGGTAAATCAAGTCGTACATGTCAATAACCTTTAATGCGATGATGTATAAATGCACCTGACCTTTCCTGATAGTTTAAAGTGGACCACAACTTCAGTCAATACACATGTTTACTTGTGCACAGGAAGTGGCCATGATTCCTCAACCTACAGATCCCCTTCCTGGCTGTTCTTACTATATGACCCTCGTCAAGGAGGACCTCACTCAGATCCGCATTGGTGAGTGTGTGTACGTGCTCCGTGAGAGCGACCAGAACCAGTCATCTGATGGGGCATCAGGGGAGGAAAGTGAGAGCTTGAAGGAAGTCAGAGCTGACCTGGGCCAGCGAGATAATCTGGATATATTCCGCGTGGAGAGGCTCTGGAAGAATGAAAAGTATGTATGTTTGTTGTTGAGTTGATATGTTGCATGGGTGGGGTGGATCGCATTGATCACTTTATTACTTAAGGTATGCTCGCTATCGCATTTAGTTTATTTTTGGTCATCATGAGCTTCTGGTGAATAATTAACCTTCATCTTTAGTTGATCTTCATGAATTTTTGGTGAAGAAAGGACCTTAATTTTTTCAACAGTGAAGAAAAGTTTGCCTTTGGCCACTACTATCTCCGACCACAGGAAACTTTCCATGAGCCCAGCCGCAAGTTTTTCCCCAACGAGGTGTTCCGGGTCCCCATCTACGAGATAGTTCCACTGGAGACTGTGGTGGGTAGGTGCTGTGTTATCGACCTGTCCACCTTCTGCAAGGGCCGACCCAAGGGTGTGAGCGAACAGGACATCTACATATGTGAATACCGCCTGGATAAGACAGCGCATTTCTTCTACAAGATCGTGAGAACAAAGTGAGTTTGAAGACAAATCATACAAGCAGTAGCAATGGAATTGGACGAGTGTGTTCAGAAATAAGTGAATGATAGATGCATTTCTTTAAGATGTGTTTTGTACGCTGTGAAGGATCGATGCATTGCTTGGAGATGTGTTTAGTACACTGTGAAGGATAGATGCATTGCTTGGAGATGTGTTTAGTACACTGTGAAGGATAGATGCATTTCTTGGAGATGTGTTCAGTACTCTGTGGAGGATAGATGCATTTCTTGGAGATGTGTTCAGTACTCTGTGGAGGATAGATGCATTTCTTGGAAATGTGTTCAGTATGCTGTGGAGGATAGATGCATTTCTTGGAGATGTGTTCAGTACTCTGTGGAGGATAGATGTGTTTAGAAACATTGTGAAGGAGAGATCCATTTCTTGGAGACATGTTTAGTACACTGAAGGATAGATTCTCATGTGAGATGATTTCCCCCACTCTACATTGTTGTAATTGATTAAAGTAGCTCAATGTATCAACGTTTTGACAGAAATAAATTTTGGTGCAAGTGTTTATCAACACCTCCTGACTATATTAGCACAGGAGGAGGATGTCAGCTAATCCACAATACATGTTGTATAACTCTGCAACAATTACTGACTGTAGAATAACAGTGGCAGTGACCCTCTGTTCAAAAATAGAAAGAAAATTCATCCAGATACATGTTAATGAAATCAAGCGGAACCAATTCAACCCTGTTTGAACTAGTGTTTCAGCTCCCCCAGGTACTGGCCTGCAAATGTAATTTATTCTAGACACTGAATCACATCCATGTATGTTTGTGTATGATGAATACAGGTGGCCTATCAACACCAAACGTTACAACTTTGACCGCTTTGAAAGGCGCCTCCAACCCAAGCGAACGTTCTCTGTAAGTCTTGCTTACACGTAACAGCTAGCCTTAACACGCCATTAGTTAATGACCACCTCGTACTATGTTGAAGCCATATATTCATCTGAATGGTCATTGTTACCAACCTTTCATATAAGCCATCAGACATGTGCTTATGGTTGACCAATATAATGTTGAGATTTTTTTGTTGTCAGACAAATACTGTTTTGCCTTTTCTCCTACATAAATCAAACTTGACCTATTAGACATTGACCTTACCACACCAGTAACTTTTGACCTTGACATATGACCTCATTGAGCCCTGTCAAACTTATATAACCTTGACAAATGACTTGGTTTACAGCCCCATGAAGTCCCTGACCAGTACAGGAAGAAAGGAGAAAGTGAAGGCCGTTTGAAATCCTCTGACAAGTCGGCCCATGGCCCTAGTGACTCTGAGGAGGATGATATTCCCCTGTCAAAGGTCAAAGCCATCAAGGTAGCAGATAGAACTTCTGCTTTTTGTTGATATGTATTTGGTCAGGAGTTACTTTATACTTGCAATACAGTATGGATTATAGTTACAAGGTTGCTCTACGGGAGTTCACATGCCAATGATAGCAAAAGCTTGGTGGCATCTTTGCACTGTGTTCACCCAGTGAATGTCAGCTGACACCAGTTCTGTGTTCAATCATAACATTCAAGCCCATTGTTTCATTCCATTTCTTTTAGCAGCTAATGTTTATTGACTGGTCATCCATTGAGAAGTTTGATAGTTCCTGTTGAGTTGTGATAGACTGGGTTAATCTGTGCATCATGACCTGTGACCTTGTTTGTGTGTAGATTGAGGAGAAAAAGGCCCGCATAAATGAGATCATGAACCGACTCCTAGCTCCCATTCCAGTGAAGAACCGCCTCGACGCCACTTACCTGCTCGAGGGGGTGTGTGGTAAACGAGTCCGCAAGAAAACAACGCTGTGTTCCATGTAAGGAAATGGCTCACTGCAGCTGACAATTCATCTAGTCAATTCCAAATATCAACAAGGATTGTCAATTACAGATATTTACGAGGACTTATGTGGTACAGATTTTTGGTGACCATGTGGCTAGTTACTGATGATGTCATACCTTGGCCGACCAGTGTGTTGGTTGGCTGTCTCTGATCTGTGTCAAAGTTCAAGCGGTGCAGTTATCAGGTGCTGGGAACTTTCTGCAGCAAATTTCCTGTTTTACGCTGCATTGATGATTAGTATGTTGTACAGAGGATAATGGTGCCGTTGATGGTGTAGCACCATGAAGCGGTGCCAGTGGCTACCCACATGGATGGTGCTAGAGTCGTCACTGATGCAATGTAACCGCATTCACAGACTGCCAGGTATTCAACCAAGCCTGTGATGTTATGGATAGTGTTACGGAGACAGTTACCACAAGTTGCATTGTGGGGAGATTGATTGATGGTGGATGGCAAGGTAACAAGGTTGTTGTGTTGTGTTGTTCTTCTCGGCAGCTTATTATCAATACGCTACGCATGACTTGCTACAAAATCAAAAACATGTCCTACTTTCATGGCTGCAGTGACCCTGTGTGAGGTCTTGACAAAGGTCATGTGGAGGTCATAGTGGAACCTCATGGTGCTTAGCTGTGTCAAGGCAACTGTGTGTTTGTCATATTTTATCTAAGTTATTCACAAGGAAATGCTTTTATCTGCCATGTGTGTTTACAAGTTTGTAGATCATATTGCAATGTAAGCAATAGGAGAGTGCATTTTATCCCTAAAACCTTGTCCTAGCTGAGCTAGTGGGTTTGTCATCTGTAGTGCAGCTGATAAAAATATATATACACATATATTTTTGCATAATGACGCTTTGATTTTTTAAGTCATGAAGTGTGTGAATGTTCAGTGATGTGTTCAGTTCTTAAGGAAATGATCTGGTTATGAATAAGTTGTTAAGAAACCAGTGTACGAATCATTCACCCCCATGTTGAGTGCTGTTTCTGACTTCGATGCAAGGTAGTGCTTTATTAACAGTGTCCACCAGTGTGTTCCCAAGAACCGAGTCTTAACCCATGCTACATGCTACCCCTTTGATGCAGCGACAGTCCCAGTTCTTTTTCCCAGTATTGTGCTATTGACTTTATAATTGTCATATACAATCCATATATATATATACCGAACAAAACTACAAAAATTTTAACTTTTTGTTGACTCCCACAAAAAGTGATTACCATTATGATGTTAAGTATTGCCCGTTTTGACGGCTGGTATTCCTATTTTTGACGAGAACATCTATTTGTGTCTCAGGTATGATGGATTTACAAATTGTGTAACTCACCCTGAGAATATTTATTTATATATGAATGAATGTGATTATAATTGATATGAATGTCCAAGTTGTGAAAGCAGATGGCACTTAATACTTAATAATTCTGGTTGTTCAAGTGTTTCCAAATGGTTCATCAATACTCTATCATAACGTCCAATGGTCATAATGTCTCATCTCATGCATTTTTGGATCATGTGCCAGCTCATTTCATCCGTGCATAACAACCGTCTTCTTCATTTCTTCTGAAAACAACGCGAAATGAATACAACTAATGTCCTCTCTTAACAACTGTTCTTATTGTATCTGAACCAACTTTAATGGTCTGTCAAGGTCCTTGTAACTTGTTCAATTACTGTACCATTTTTAAGTTCAACTGCCATTTACTTTTGTACAGCCTCTGTGTAATATACATATATACATATAGTTTGCCTCCTATAGATATATTTCGTAGTCTGCAGATAGTTATATAGCATGTGTGATAAACTTATATATATAATATATGTGTTTTTTTAATGTGTACAGTCCCTTTATGTTGACTATTGCCTGTGTATATTGGTAAACTTTGGTGACTATGGATGTTGATATGGAAACATTATCTGGCATGTGGATCGTAATAAATTTATCGGATAGAATGTTATGAGTTTGTCCCATATTCTTTCAAAACTCGTAACAGGTTGTGAAATCTATTTAATATTCCTTGAATAATTCTGATTCCCTGTCCAAACGAGATTGACGTGGGGTTCGACTGCCCTTCCCATGGCCATCGCATTGAACTTGTCTCATAACTTCCGCATCTTTCTCAGCCATAGTCTGATGAAACATTGAGTGGTTCTGTAGCTGTTGGCCGTGTCCCCTTTTCACCCCCCGAGGTGAGTCAACCTGACCGGTTCCTCTCACCTCTGAAATAGGGGACCCGGTGATTCAATGTTATCTACTGGACCTTCATCCTAGCAGTATGAGTATCACACAGCGCAGTCCAGGCACTGGTTTTTGCCAGGTGGACGCTGGAACTCGGGGGGGAGCTGTCATTCATCTCAATCAGCTTCTTGTAGAACCGTTGCGATATCACTTTGAAATTGAAAGTTACATAAAACCCCAATATTGCCATTACACAATGAAACATTGTTAAACCTGTAACAAGATAAGCACTATTATAAAAATATAGATATTTATATATAAATATTTGCCAGGTTAATAACAATGACCATGCCCAACTGAAGTGTGAGGCAGTGTGCACCATTTCACCAGCTAAGAACAGTGGCCTGGCAGCTGTCCTGTAATGCACTTTGTAGACTGAGGTAGGCAACACCAACAGATCGGCAGCACATACATGAGCTTCTTATCCAAGCTGAAATTCAGCAGTTTATTGTACAAAAAATATGTACAAATAAATAAGAGTCCGCACAAGATCTGCCATTTCATCTTGCCTACCTAACAATCTAATATATTCGTAACTCATAATTAAAAGTATTTTCAGAAATCATTCACCATGGAGACACAGAGTGATGTAATATTCCACAGCCAAACCAATGACTGAATGCACCTCAAATAACAGACCAAATAAATAAAACTACCTTGTTTACACAGGAGTCAATAAATAACAAATATATGGTTCATTACCATAACTGGTGTAAATACTGTTGGACAACACTGCACAGTTACATGAACGCACATTGGGAGTTACATTCTGTCTCGACTGGGAGTCGCACACAATGGCAGTGCATATATTGCATTTGTCAAAAAATCAGTTTATGCACTGCAGCATTCTCTCAACAAGGATCATCAAATCCAGAAGTTGTCAAATGTCATCTATGTCTGTGTCCATCTGTGACGTGTCTGAATCGACTTCAGCAAAGAGCCGCATCAGTTGTCCAAACCTGTGAGACACCTGAACACCCCAAAAATACAACACATCAATGAAACATAAACCTAATACTTATATTGGAACATAGAGCTATTTGGACATCTAGTTTTATAAGATTGAATACAACAATCAGTTGCAGTTGACTGGTTGATCATTGTGAAAAATCTAACAACCATTCTAAGATCAAGATCCAATAAGTGCCATTAAGTGACGTTATTGCCACACCTGTAATTTACCTGGTCAGCAGACTTGTCAACAAGAAGAGAAGCAATTTCTTGGAACGTGGAATGTTTGGCTCCGCTGACTTTACACGACTCTAGTATCAACCGGTCTTCTTCCCTGATAAATGACCAGACAGAAGTTAAAGTGCAATATATCAGCACAGAATTACACTGGAGTCTTGTACAGAAACATTTGACCCAAGTTCTATGGTTCATAGATGTGACAAATATAAAACAGCAGAAAAGTAAGATTTTTTTTACAAGTTCATTGGCTGTTCATTCAGTGAACTTGGACAAATAAAACATAAATATAGACTAGGTGTACAAGATGTACCATTACCTTGACCAGCTTTTGTTTGTTTCCTCGCAACTGGCAACACTCCAACAGCTAGCACTAGACTCTCCCCATCCACTCGCCAATGAGAGCTCTTGCTCATCAGCCACGGTTTGTGGTAATGAGTGGGAGGAGCCAGCAGAATTGTGGGCTGAGTTAGAAGAGCTGTGGGTGGAGCTACATGTAGTTGTGCTGCTGAGATTGGTTAAGCCAGCGGCATGTTCTGCTGCATTGTCAACATCACTATTACCACTGAGTAGAGTGGCTTTGCTCGCCCCGACATTGACCCGGTTCAAGTTGAAACGGAATACCAAGTCGCCACGACGCTCTTCCTCCTCAGCAGCATCCTGTCGATCAGGACTAGCAATTGTATCATCCTTCGTCATGGTATCACATAACTCGCCCAGAGCACTTGTCGAAGATGATTCTTCAACAGTTGGCCCACACACAGACTCAGTGACCCCATCACTGCTAGACCCAGCCCCACACCCTATAATAGTTTCATTGCTCTGTGAAGACTCGGTTGGTGGTGATTTAACCAGCTCTTGCTGGAAAGCTGTATGGAAGTCGGTCGGTCCTGAAACAGCAGACTGATGGCCAGGTCCTCCACTGAGGCACAGTTCCTGTTGGGCCTCTTCACAAGCACCCTCCAGTGAGGGTTCAGCTGCTGATGGAGGCACAGGGGATGTGCAGGGATGAGGCATGGTGAGGGTTTGAGGAATGCTCATTGCTGGACCGTCCTCCTGTCACAAAACATCACAAACATATCCTATTACATGACAAACATCATATTTCATTTTATAAAAACATAAGAATACATCACAAGCATATAACATTTCATAATATTAAAAGTTAAGTATTTAAATAAACCCACAGGTGAAAAAACACTTAACCGACCATTTGTTTTGATTTCTTTTTTTCAGTTTGTTGTGTTTCCTGTTCGTCCACTTCCTCTTCCTCTATCCAATCACAATCCTCGCTGCTTGGCTGAGAGTCATCTTCATCCAAAGACTGAGTTTTATCCACATCTCCATCTTCAAAATCATCCTCAAGGTCATCTTCCTCCTCCTCCTCATCATCATCCTCATCACCCAGTGACTGCGACCTTTTAGGTGATCGGATGTAGACAACCTTCATTGGCTGGAGAATTTTGTCTGTTGTCTGCATAAAGAGACGTCCCTTTAAGATCTGTGAATAGCAAATGCACATGTATTTAGTCACCATGACATAACATGAAACACAGCGCTGATGATGGTTGAGGGTAATGTTGATGGTTGACCTGTTAACATATAACATATCCTTGTCATCTCCAGGTACCAGGTGCAATATGATGCCAAAGAGTTACGGAAATGAGGCATACCCATTCAGAGGTAAGTTGAAGTATTATTATATGTCTCAACATTCCTTCTGCTCAACATCTGAAATCTTACTGTCACTAGATGTAAATGCACACTGTAGTGCCAAATTATATTAATTCTGACCCACAGCACAATAGAACTCGCGACTTAAATTCCATCAGCAGATGTAGAAAACAACACATGAGAGCAATGGCATGACTTGTATCCAAGAGAAAGTCCATGGTTAACACAAACCAACCCACCACCCAGTGAGTGAATGAGAGTAGTGACTCACCCTCAAAGCACATGTCTTGCAGTGCCGTTTGCGTCGGGAATGCAGTGTGTTGCGGACATTGTGACATTTACACCGACATTGCAGTGTCCCCAAGCTGTTCTCAAATTCAGACTCAGGTAACTCCACCTGTCAATGAGGAATAGGTAAACATACATCATATGGAATAATGGATAGGTGTACACGGGTCATGACTGATGAGGTTCAGTTGGTACAAACTTAGTAAATGTCCATTAAAGACAGGTTTTAACTTGATGAAGTGGAAAGGGGAGGGGTTGGAGAGGGGAGGGGTTGAAAGGGGGGGTATAGAGGGGAGGGGTTTAGGGGGGGTTGAGAGGGGGCTATAGAGGGGAGGGGTGGAGAGGGGTGGGAGGGTGGAGAGGGTGGAGAGGGTGGGAGAGGGGAGGGGTTGGAGAGCGGAGGGGTGGAGAAGGGGGTTATAGAGGGGAGAGGGGGGGGTGGGGTGAAGAAGAGGTTATAGAGGGGAGGGGTGGAGAGGAGAGGGGAGAGGTTGGAGAGAGGAGGGGTGGAGAGGGGGGCGGGGGGGTTTGGAGAGAGCAGAGGGGTGGAGAGGGGAGGGGAGGGGTTGGAGAGCAGAGGGGGGGGTGGAGAGGGGTGGGGGGCGGGGGAGGGAGAGGGGAGGGGAGGGGGGTTGGAGAGCAGAGGGGGGGAGAGGGGAGGGGAGGGGAGGGGTTGGAAAGTGGAGGGGTGGAGAGGGGAGGGGAGGGGTTGGAAAGTGGAGGGGTGGAGAGGGGAGGGGAGGGGTTGGAAAGTGGAGGGGTGGAGAGGGGAGGGGATGGGTAGGAAAGTGGAGGGGTGGATAGGTTGGAGTGAGGAGAGGGTGGAAAACTGACAACCATTCTTTATTACTTGTATCAAGAACATTCATTGCAGAAATCTGAACTTGATCAAAGCAAAAACGCTGCTTTTGACAGAGGATAAGACCAAGCATTGTTACCTCTTCGAATGAATCGCCTGCAGTGAAATCCTCATCATCGCTGTCTGCTAGGGTGACTTGTTCAAATGCTGACATGGAGCTGTCAAATCAGATTGAAAACATTTGTATGAACAGACGACTCAAGCAAGATCAATGTATGGATTCAGAAAATCTATCCATCCAACAATTCAATTATAGCCAATCTAGCTCTAAGTTGAAGCCCTGCCATCCTTAGGCAGGGCTCGACATAGACCGAAAGACAATCACTAGTAGAAATGCCGGTTGGTCTAGCATTTGCTGGACCTAGCTAGCCCGAACGGTCTAGTACGTTCTGGAAGGTAAATTCGTCGCAGATTACCTTCTACTTACCAAAATATCGAAGAAAATCACTAATTCCATAACCACTTTTGCTTTTACTCATGAGGAAATTCCTAGAGGATCTATATTTAGCAACGACATATTGACTCTTTCTGCAATTAGATCATTTTAGCCATGACGTATTACGGCCGATTCTGATTGGCTTACTCATATCGAGGCGTGGCGTTCCCTTCTTGAGCATTCTAAATGTCGCAAAAACGAATTATTTACAAAAGTCTATAAAAAAAAAAAGTGATACGCCTCCCATCTAGGAAAAAATAATAAACAAAAATATAAAAAGAAACTAAATGTTTTGCGTGGTTTCACTAAAAATTTACTGATATTTTTTTCTGGGAGCCCAATCATAACGACAATCGTAAATTGGCACTAGACTAATTTTCGGTATGTTTACCTTGGTGCTGATAAATGTAGCAGACGCACATTTAAGACGTCAAAAAAAATTGATCTCTTTGGTAGAGCTGAGCTATACTTTTACCGTTGTAAGTGTCATTTTAAAGAGAAACAATGATTTTTTCCCCAAAATATCCGGTCTAGTAAAAATTAGGGCAGGTCTAGTAACTTTTGGACCCTACTAGTCCGACTGACTAGCTTTTGAAAAAGTTAACGTCGAGCCCTGTTAGGTTGAAAACATTGGGAGCTTTCAGTTGAAGTTCACTGAACACTTCTGACCCAGACAGTCCCTCACCTCTCTGGCGGTCGCTCGTCATCAAACAGATGTAGAAACTCCTCCATGAGGTACTCATGACCTCGCAGAAGAGGCTCAATACTGTCTTTGAGGTCTCGTATATCAGCCTCAGAATCCTTCTCCCATTTGACAAACTCTTTAAGGATGCGATGTAACTGTGAGGGAGCTCGCTGCAGCTGGACCTGACAAACACCGCAGTTTGAGGCAGCATGAGGCAGGATGCATTGACAGGGTGTCAAAGGCATTGTTAAGTAATGTTGGATCCAACATAAAGTGTCAGTATTCACACTATATATGGGGTAATTTAGGGGATGAAATTGGTGAACAATAAAATCCCTATTAGAACCAGCTTTCAGGGTGTGATTATACATGAAACTGCTATGGATGCTGTAACAGAGGGCAACATGGAACAAGGTTGATTGCAATTTACACTACTATGTTCACAAGTTTGTTACCTCAAGCTTACGAGTGAAGAGTCTGACAGAGTGGGTGTGGAGATTACGTTCCAGACACCCACATTCCTTGGCTTGCTCGGGCAGCAAGAAACCAGCAAACTCCTCCAGAAGCTCCTCATGGGCCTCAAATATCTCTGAGAGGCTTTTGTACAACTGACATAGGCAGGATACGCATCATAGTTATAGGTGCAGCAGAGTTCAAGGAGTGAACAATAGTGGTGAAGAATCCTGACGTTAAATAGTGAAGAAAAGGGATCTTGATGATTGGTGATAATTTGCGTGGGTGATTATCATCCCTACGCGGGTTATTATCATCCCTATGTGGGTGATTATCATCCCTACACGGGTGATTATCATCCCTACGTGGGTGATGGAGATAGGATACTATTCTTGTAGGTCATCAACTGACATGGTTCACAACTTAACATCAATTACATCTGGAATAAACTGGACAAAAAGCATTGGACAAGTTACTGGAACGAAGTAGTAGACCGAAGTGTGCTTGTGGTAATTGTTAGTAAGGGGGTAATATTGCCCTGCTCTGAAACACACTGATAACATTACTACAGACATTAGCCATATTTACCTCAACAGGGCTTTTTTCACTGCGACCAAACTCGTAGAGAACTTGCAGGAATGCAGCATAAACGTCGGGATGGTCAGATAACTTGCTCCTCACCGTGTACAGGTACGCCTGCGCGAACCTCGTGTCTCGTTCATCCCGCTGGTGCACGGATAAAGGTACAAGTTGTCACACAGTCCCAAAAAGAACCAGTAATGATCACGACAACTTGTTACACTGTCCTTAAAAGAAACAGTATTGATCACGACATCTTGTTACTCTATCTTAAAAAGAACCAGTAATGACCAGCTATGACAGGCAATCATAACATAGTTGATGTGAGGCTCTCGCCAGGTGGCCAATCATCGGGCAGTTCAAAAGGTGAACATGCGCAGTTGTCCGCATCCTTTCTTGGGGCAAAGTTGTGATGTAAGTTATCATGAAATGTATTTGTTTTGACAACTATGTCATTAATGTGTAATAACAAAATTGACATAGTCTCCACCAGTTTGAGCACATCCATGACATGTATTAAATGTATTAGTCATAGTAAACGCTGAACATAATGACAATGATAACTTGTTCCACTGTCCCAAGAGGACCAAGTTATAATCAAGGAAACTTCAGCAGTCCCACTCAACAACAACCTGTCACAACTTCACTGCTATGGGATATGCTAGAACAAGCATCCCATTGGTGCAATTACCTTGGGATCACTTTCCATGAGTTCGGGTGAAAGCAACTCAAGTAAGACTTCTCGCTTCTGATTGGCTTTACTCAGCTTCCTGTATTCTGAAGAAAGGTGGCGCTTCACAGGAGAGGTAGATCTGAATAAATCAACATATCATAACACCGTAATACGCTGATTACAAAATAATTGACAAATAATATTAGTAATAATCAGTAAAAGGAACCACAATAATGAATTGATAGCAATGCATAAATAACGATGTGCTAATCACTTGATACAGTGTAGGTTCATAAAATAGTGGATGTGTAAGTAATAGCGTCATGCCATGACCTACCTGATAGTAGTGCTAGCCTCCATCAGCATTGCCAGGTCCTCCTCCTCATCATCACCTCCATCGCTGCTCTCACTCTGCCACGCCCCTCTATCTCCAGCCCCACCCATCTCAATCCCTTCATCATCAGAAGTCCCGCCCACACTCTCCTCCATCTCATCATCAGCATCTCCTCGCACAGATGGCGGTTTGGGCAGAATCTTTCTGATAACTGGGTTACGGCAAGAAGTTTTAGTTGGAGATCGACCCAGTCGTTTTTTTACAACTTTTTCGGCGGCTTTCTTCACGGGGGAGATGAAGTTTCTGACAATAATACCTTTGGGAGCAATAGCACGAGCTTTCTGTTGAAGGATTTGCCGTCTGGGATTCCTCCTGGATGACTGGCGCTTGGCAATATCAGGAGTTGCACGTTTTTTGTCATCTGTTGAACCATCTTTGGGTAGGATGAAGCGATAAGGTGATTTGTTTGAGGTGGGGGTGGTTTCAGATGATGGGGCAACAACACTGACTAAGGAACGCCCAGAGGGCGGAGTTGAGGCGGGGCTCCAGTGGTGGAAGCATTTTGTGGGCGTCACCATTCCAGACAACTGCGAGATGAGCTGCAAAGCGTCCTTATTGGGTGTGTCTAGAGATGCCAGGTGGGATTCTTCACATCCTTTCTCTGGTGTATTGCCACCAATCTCTTTGACATCGGTTTCTACATCAGGTGAATTCTGTTCATCTTCACCTTCCTCTGCCAAATCTGGAGATTTTATCGTCTCTGAACCGGCTAATAAATTATCACTTCCATGAATGGATGTTCCACAACAGTCAAGCATCACCTGATCTGAGTCAGCCTCCGCAACCAGAACCCCTACATCTACATCATCTGCGTCCACACACATATTAGGTGAACACAGCTTATTGTCAGGTGAATGTGGTGGCGCAAATGAGGCATCTGGTTGCCTAGCAACAGTCTCTGAATCCTGATTATGATCAGTATCCATTTTGTTGGTTATGTCCAGGGATGCGACCTCATCAGTATTGACTAAAGGCGACCCTGAATCAGATGCTTGAGTTGCAATTGGCTGAGCATCAAAGGATGGCATCTCAGCAACCATGTTTAATTCAGCTTCCCCAGCAGCAGAAGCAGCATCCATATCAACATCTCCTGGGTCAGTAGACTTTTCAGGCACTGGTTCTGAGTGGCCAGTTCCCCCATCACACACAACCCCCATCCCCGCCCTCTGACCCCCCTGACCTACAGCCACAGCCAGCGAATCGTTAAACACAGACTCATCCACTTTCATCTTCAGCGGGGAAAATGGGTTAACCTTTCTGCGGAACTCAGGGCTGTTGAGTTCTGATATTGAGATTCCTGTGGCCTCAGAGAAAGCATGGCTGATGAGGCTATCTCCGTGAACAGAAGTGGTAGATGTTGGAGTCTTAATAGGGCTTGCAAATAACTCTGGATTCAAGCCTTTCAGTATCTCTTTAAGGTTGCTATCTAAAGCAGGACTGGTGGCTGTGGAAGTGGATGGAATAGGAGTTGGCGCGGTAACAGTTGCCGACGGAGTCACCATGGAGATTTGTGGTACCTGTACAGGTGCCAGTATAATCACAGGCCCAGCAGTGCCTGGTGGCTGGCTCACAATAGGCTGTAAATTGACAACTTGCTGTCCAAGGGTGGGGGCTGTCACCGAGTTAATCACAGTGGCTAGAGATGAATTTAATGCCTGCGTTGGCGTGTTGAAGGGGTAGCTGATGGAAGTCTGAGTTGGGGTAGGAGCTAAAGCAACACAAGACTTCCTGATCGGTTTCTTGATGACTTTACGAGATGGCCTTGAAGGTCCAGATACTTTTTTCCCAGATGCATCTGTATCAAACTTGGTTGTTGATGAAGCTAATGAGCTGCTCGGTACGCCAGCTGGTCGTGGTGATGAGGATGCCAGGGGACTCAGTGGTTTCTCAATGGCTTTAGCAGCATCCCTGGTGGTGAGGAGTGCGGGACTCCCCGGGCGCCCGAGTATGGGAGAGTTTGAGCGCACGTTGAGGCGACTCAGACTGCTGATGCCACAGGCCAGGGAAACTGCAGGCAACGGGGTGTGGGCGTGTCTTTCAATTCTGCAAAACAATCAAGTCAGTTTATAAACAGATTTAAACTGTGCATCGGTTAACATTCTTTTTAGCTGTGCTTTATTAAATGATAAAATGTATTAGCAGGGACAAAATTGTTTTGCTGCCCAAGCAATGTTAATGATATAATTCGAAGCTAACACATAATAATGTTGAAACCCATAGAGGAGAGGTAGGTTAAGGAGATCAATCAATGTTTCACGAAAAATATTTGATATTTGACTTTATTTTGATCAGTGACGAATGAGTAGAACCATAAGGTGAACCTCTTTGTTTCCACCGAGCTTTCAGCAGGTGACATGATGCTAGCAGGTGACATGACGCTAGCGGGTGACATGACAGCAGCCACCGACATGACGCTAGCGGGTGACATGATATCAGACATGTTCTCAGTACACTCCAGACTGGGTTGCAGGTCTGCTGAGTCAGCGGTGTTGTTGGCAGGCACTGAGCTGGTAGCTCGTACACCAGACGAGTCCAGAGCACCTAGACTCATCTGTCATCAAACAAATAGAAACATTTTGGTGTCACATCATTTTTAACAAATATATCATGCCATGAAGTTAACTTTCTGTTGATCCAAAACCTATGAAGAACCACATCTACCATATTTGGCAGAAAAATGATGTAAATTCAATGGTCAATGAAATATTCTGCTAACAAGTGGTTCTGATCCAGCATTCCCACACCAAATAGGCCGGTTTATAGCAGAACATTGTTTTGATTCAGCACAGATATTCGGAGATCCTTCAGCCATGTAACTAAGCTTTGACAACTCCACCAACAAGGTGAATCCACAACACGTACCCACGTGGCTTCTCCGACCCGCTGTGATTGGTGGTTGCTCTGAGCCTGCGAGAAACCTGACCACCATGTGGGCATCTGTTCAGGGTCACGTTGACATGGGGCTACCACTTCTGATACATCTTCCAAGACATTGTACCGAGGCAGGTCTTCTGGTAGTGTGTTGTGTTCTAGGTAATGCTGTAAAATGGATCATTTTGCTTGATACCGAGTGTTATGGCAACAGTGAACGATGAGGATGATTGTGATAGCATGGATAGCATTCCTTTAGAGTCGTTACCAATATGCTACAAACCAGGTAGTGCTGTGACCAGGTGAGTCATTGTTCACCACTCACCTGGTGATGATCTACTCTCTACACTCATTACAGCCACACACTGACACTCATGAATAACCTGCACTGACCAGGAGCACAGACTTCTCTGTAGAACGCCCACTGCGGCAGTTCTTGATGCGGAACCGGAGCTGTTCACGGTTTTTCACAGGGATCAGGTACTTGTGAACGAGGTGGTACTTGTTGGGGAGGTGGTGGAACTGATCTAGACCCATAGCCAGCAAGCTGCGCACACAAACCAACCATAGTCATTAGGACAGGATAACATCCACAAAATCATCATTTGCCTCAGACACCAAGACGGAACAACTTGCTGCTCTCCAAGTCGCCACAAACACATCTAATAATGTACCACCCACTAGATCATCAGACAACACCCAGAGTTCACTCCAAACAGAATACAGAACATGAACAGCTATGGTGCAGGCCGTTTGACTTACGTTATACAGTGACAAATTTAAATGCAGCCACATGCCTATTCATCATGATGTAGCTATAACAACTTATAAGCCCCTTGCCTCTTTTTGAAAAAAATGAAATTTGAAGAATGCATACTGAATATGTGAGGTATATGAATGTAAGCAGTCACCTGTCTTCTGCCTCTGAGAACATGACGCGACCTCGACTGATGGAGACATCCTTGGGGATGAGGGCAGTGTCTGGCAGCATCTGGGGGAAGATGAAGGCCGAGCTACTGGTCAGCACTTGCATCTGCTCGAACGTCAGCCCACAGATGTCATACACTGCAATGGAAAAGACACAACCAAACACTTCGATGAGAAGCATGTACGATGTTGCTTACATGAAATGGTAGAGTCACAATGATATTAGCATGTTATAGACAGGAATCCAATGGACAAAGCTAGTCAAATGTTATGGTTCAAAATTTCATACATCGTGAGATAGCATTATATAAGTCATAAATTATAAGAAGTTATGTAACCCAGACAGTACGCAATAAATACATCACGAAGAAGTGAAACACTAGAGCACCTAGCGTAACCATGATTCAACAAGCAGTCGAGGATAACACACCAAAACACCTACTTTTGGCAGAGATCTTATCTGTAAGTACAGCACGTAGGTCACTCTGTCGACCAGGGTCTTCACAGATGTAGGATTTCCCCATTAGACTGATTGCCTCGTCCAAGTTAGGCGTCATGAAATAGGATTTCTCTGATGATGCACAGTATTCCCGAGACAACTGCTTCAACTCCCTCTGAATCAGACACCATTGAATGTAGGATAATTCTGTCATATTTGTGAATATACTGGAAATGTATTTTGTTGCGGTAACCATAAAACTGAGATCATTAGTTGGTATTCAATTTTGGACTTCTTCAATTTGAGCGATAGGAAAGAAAAGTGTTAGATTAATAACTAACATCTCAACTAGGGAAAAAATGACGATTTAGCGAACAGGCAAAAACATGTGAAACGAAATACTGTGGTTCAATTTCATTTTCAGCATATTTCCATGGCAACAGATGAGGACAACAGGCCATCATCCCAGTCACTACATGGCAGTGTGAAACCCACACCCTTCCAGTCGATTGTCTAAATCCCTGACGATGAAGCCACGACAGCCCTGCATGTCACATCAATAGCTCACCAGGTATCCGCTGGCCACATCTCTAGCCAGGGCCAGGTCGGGTGTTTTTATAGCCTCCTGTGTGGCCCCGGCGCGGCCCGATGCTTGGATATACGTCTGGGCCAGTAACTGTACATGCTACATAAACAAAGAAGTTAGAAACAGAGTTTGAACAATGTAAAACAGAACTGCAACAAAGCAATATGAACAATGTAATATGGTAGTAGCCATCAATATAAACTCAATCAGAAGAAAGAAGTAACAGAAATACACAGGTGGGGGGGGGGAAAGAAGTACAAAGAGCAAGGCAAAACATAAGTTGGAGCAAAGTTCAATTGATTTGGTTCAAAATAAATTGTTTTACAAATCAGAACAATAGCATAGAGCAACATGAATGCAGAACCACAAGAGCTGGAACAAAGTTATACACATGGGGGAACAAAGTAATCAAGTAATAGTGCATGTTTACCATAAGGCACTTATCTGCAGGTAAGCATGTGCACTTTTCCCAAAGATAAAAAAACATGCATACTTTCCGCATCTGATCCTGCAGTTGTAGCGCTTCATCTGCTGTGATGGTCACTGAACTGGTCGGCTTCATGGATGCTTCACTTCCCGATGGATCCCTACCACTGATCTTCTTCAGATCACAGATCAACACCTGAGCCATTTTGGGATCAAAGCTGGATACAGAAATAATAACATTATACACGTTGTTGGTATCAATGATAATATTGCAAATGTAATAGATGTAGATAACGTTCTTTAAAAAAACTTCCCTAAATTGCCATTTTTCACCCTATCAAAACTGTATTCTATAAAGATTTAACAACTCACTTGAGAGGCTGTAGTCGACCTGGATAAGCCCGATCTGCCTCCTCTTCCTCGCTAGATAGTTCCTTCCCAACATTATCTTCTTTACTGGAACTTGACGAAGCCTCCTTGACAACTGAAGCTTTCTTCTCCTTCCCTGGACTGACCTTGCCCTTCTTGCTGACCTTTTTGGTGGGTGATGTGACTGGGGTTGGAGAGGGTTTTATTTTGTCTTCTGGGCTGTCTTCATCGCTAGAGAGGAGATGGGCGCCACCATATGCCTCGAAAAGTTCATCGACTAACTCGTTGAGTTCCTTCTCTGTGGATGCATCAGCCATGCTCAATTGAAGGTGGGTTTAAAAATAGACATAAGTTTCACATATTGGATCACTTCACAAATGTGAGATAAGATATGTGAGGGGACAACAGCCAAAATGGGGAGCTGTGGTGGAGGTCCCATGGAAATAGATTTGGGTTCAGTTGGGTGAGACTATGTTGAGGATGTGAGGGGCGAGGGAAAGTTTAGGAGGGGGGAGGCAAAGTGTAGGAGAGGTTTGTCGAAATCAAGGAAGGGGTGGTAGGACCTCATGGTGACAGATCTAGGAAGGGATGGTAGGACCTCATGGTGACAGATCTAGGAAGGGTTGGTAGGGGCTCATGATGACAGATCTAGGAAGGGATGGTAGGACCTCATGGTGACAGATCTAGGAAGGGATGGTAGGACCTCATGGTGACAGATCTAGGAAGGGGTGGTAGGGGCTCATGATGACAGATCTAGGAAGGGATGGTAGGACCTCATGGTGACAGATCTAGGAAGGGGATGGTATGGGGACCTAGGGTGATGGGATCTAGGAAGGGATGGTAGGACCTCATGGTGTGACAGATCTAGGAGGGGGGTAGGACCTCATGGTGACAGATCTAGGAAGGGATGG
This sequence comes from Urechis unicinctus, assembly GCA_034190875.2. Classification (NCBI taxonomy): domain Eukaryota; kingdom Metazoa; phylum Annelida; class Polychaeta; order Xenopneusta; family Urechidae; genus Urechis; species Urechis unicinctus. The sequence continues at coordinate 45,785,531 of CM067354.1, read as the reverse complement.
TAGGACCTCATGGTGACAGATCTAGGAAGGGATGATAGGACCTCATGGTGACAGATCTAGGAAGGGATGGTAGGACCTCATGGTGACAGATCTAGGAAGGGATGATAGGACCTCATGGTGACAGATCTAGGAAGGGATGGTAGGACCTCATGGTGACAGATCTAGGAAGGGATGGTAGGACCTCATGGTGACAGATCTAGGAAGGGATGGTAGGACCTCATGGTGACAGATCTAGGAAGGGATGGTAGGACCTCATGATCTAGGAAGGGGATGGTAGGGGCTCATGGTGACAGATCTAGGAAGGGGATGGTAGGGGCTCATGGTGACCTCTAGGAAGGGATGGTAGGACCTCATGGTGACAGATCTAGGAAGGGTTGGTAGGACCTCATGGTGACAGATCTAGGAAGGGTTGGTAGGACCTCATGGTGACAGATCTAGGAAGGGGTGGTAGGGACCTCATGGTGACAGATCTAGGAAGGGGTGGTAGGGCTCATGGTGACAGATCTAGGAAGGGGTGGTAGGACCTCATGGTGACAGATCTAGGAAGGGATGGTAGGACCTCATGGTGACAGATCTAGGAAGGGAGGGTAGGACCTCATGGTGACAGATCTAGGAGGGGTGGTAGGACCTCATGGTGACAGATCTAGGGGTTGGTAGGACCTCATGGTGACAGATCTAGGAAGGGGTGGTAGGGACCTCATGGTGACAGATCTAGGAAGGGGTGGTAGGACCTCATGGTGACAGATCTAGGAAGGGGTGGTAGGACCTCATGGTGACAGATCTAGGAAGGGATGGTAGTACCTCATGGTGACAGATCTAGGAGGAGATGGTAGGACCTCATGGTGACAGATCTAGGAAGGGATGGTAGGACCTCATGGTGACAGATCTAGGAAGGGGTGGTAGGACCTCATGGTGACAGATCTAGGAAGACTCACTCATGGTGACAGATCTAGGAGGAGATGGTAGGACCTCATGGTGACAGATCTAGGAAGGGATGGTAGGACCTCATGGTGACAGATCTAGGAAGGGATGGTAGGACCTCATGGTGACAGATCTAGGAAGGGGTGGTAGGGGGATGGTGACAGTAGGGGCTCAGGACCTCATGGTGACAGATCTAGGAGGGTTGGTAGGACCTCAGGACAGATCTCAGGGGTGGTAGGACCTCATGGTGACAGATCTAGGAAGGGGTGGTAGGGGCTCATGGTGACAGATCTAGGAAGGGATGGTAGGACCTCATGGTGACAGATCTAGGAAGGGATGGTAGGACCTCATGGTGACAGATCAGACCTCATGGTGACAGATCTAGGAGGGTAGGAAGACAGATCTAGGAGGGTAGGACCTCATGGTGACAGATCTAGGAAGGGATGGTAGGGGCTCATGGTGACAGATCTAGGAAGGGATGGTAGGACCTCATGGTGACAGATCTAGGAAGGGAAGGTAGGACCTCATGGTGACAGATCTAGGAAGGGGTGGTAGGACCTCATGGTGACAGATCTAGGAAAGGGATGGTAGGACCTCATGATGACAGATCTAGGAAAGGGATGGTAGGGGCTCATGGTGACAGATCTAGGAAGGGGTGGTAGGACCTCATGGTGACAGATCTAGGAAGGGGTGGTAGGACCTCATGGTGACAGAACCACTTCTTCTATTCATGAATATATTTCTACATCCTAGGCGTCCAAGACAAGAGCATTAACGCTAGGATCCTGACTCATGATTTACCAGCTCCCTTCCCTATTATTATAGCAGAGTATATCTACTGTGGGATAGGAAGGAGATATGGAAGATGAACTGACTGGTGACTTTGACGGCCTTGTCATCACGGCACTCCTCATGCTCTTCCTGGCTGTCCTTTTCTTCATCATCGAGGCGGTACTCATACTCGGGGTCATCTGTTGTGTCATCCTCTCCAACATCCACCACATCTGCCAGCATCACCAGAGTTGTTGTTATCACCATCATCATCATCACTGTTGCTGTTATTATCATCATTGCTGCTGTTGATATTATGGCCATTGTAGTCATTGTCATCATCATCATCGTCATTATCGCTTTAACTGTTGTCAATCATCATCACTGTTGCTGCTAACATCATAGTTGTCATAATTGTTGTCATCATCATAATTGCTGTCATAGTCACCATCAACATCATCATTGTTGTCATTGTCTTCATATACAAAATGATCTTTGTTGTCATTGCCATCATGATTCATTATCATTGTTGTCACTAACATCATCATTTTTGTTGTCCTTATCATTATCACTGTTGCTAATATAATCATTATTCTCATCATCATCATTGCTGTCAATCTTCATCAACATCACAGGAAATACATAGTGAAAAACCCTCATTAATGCTGTTTTCAATGTAGACATAACTCCTATTGGCGTGGTATATCTACTGAACGTTTGTGACTGACTGTGTTGGCCTATGTAGAGTCCAGTGAGGAAGCTGCTCCATTCCGTGTCATCACAATGTGTATCATACATGTCAGCTGTGATGTCTGGAGCCACAAACTCAGACTCAATCTTCTCTAAGGGAGTGTCTTTCAGCGGCAGCCTTGATCTTGTTCTCTGTGCTATTGTGGCCTCCTGAAGAGGGCATCAATGGGAAAATGATCAACGAACACCACACACTGGTCAAACGCGTGCCAGGCAGTGACAAAAGTCACGGATGACATTCATGAAAGCCTTCACTATTAAGGGATATCACAACGCAATTCAATTAATCCAATTTCAACTGTACCTCATCTAATTCTTTGGCAATATTGCGACGGGCTGTCCGAGGAAGTAAGTTAGGAGGACCCATACAAGAACCAGTAGTCTGTCACAGACAGAACATTCATACAATCACACACTGGGTCAGCTCAACTCACAGACAGTAACCACAGACATGGGTCCCAGTACAGACTAAAATTCCATACTTATGGAATGTTCAGAAATAAAACAACACCTGATTACAAATGGACATTGATGAAAAGAAAGATGATTGATGTAAATACCTGGCTGGTTGCTAATGCGGAGTCAGGTGTGGAGGAGTCGGGTGGGGTGAAGAAGACAGGTGTTTTGGGTGTGTTGGCACGTTGTGGGGTGAGCAGCAGAGGTGACCCTATCTCACTGGTATGAGAGGAAACAATGCTCTCCTCATCACTCAACTGACCACAAAACACAAAAATCAGGTTTTACCAAAATGATGACACTTAAGCATCTTACACGAGGAGACTTATGATAGAGGTCCGACTGAGATAGAGGAGTCTCTCTTTTGTATGTACATGAGGTTAGCAGGCTTCACTTACATCAAGTTCATCTTGTGTAGGTTTGTATTCGTCATCCTCTTCATCAGAGAATGTCAGTTCCAGGAACTGTTCTCTGTCATCTGCCTTTTTCTGTGCTTTTATTGGCGTCAGAGTCCATGGTAAGGGGCCCTGCATGACACACACAATCAACCATATGCTTCAAATCATATCATTATGAAATCTGTGAAAGTGATTTTACCAGAAACAGATTTTCCATAACTTGAGTTCAAAAAGGTGTTGTTCCTTGCACAACAAGATTAGCTATTAATAATGTGGCTTTTGTTTTACAGCAAATATAGTGAGTCAACATCTCATTCTGCAAACTGACAAAAATCAATCTTACATTGCATGGGGGGAAACATTCAGCAGAATTTGTTCTATTTAGTCAAATAGAAAGGATGGATGGGGAGGGGAGTGTTTTGGGACTGGGTTCTCAAAAGAGGTCATCAGAATTCCTTACATCACTATTTTGGAGGGCCTCTTTGACTCTGGACCTCGTCATTCGTGGCTTGAATACAGCATCATGGAACTCCTCTTGCAGGTTGCTTTCCTTCAGCTGGTTATGTAAGAGGTCCATGATGGATTCATTCTTTATCACCTCCTGCAGACAGCAATCAAGTTACGTGGAATGTCCACTCTAATATCCAACAAGATGGCTAACATATATATTTCTCAAAAGGTCCACCACAACATATTGAGCTCATTTTAGGCTAAAACCATCTATATAGAGGGGATCAATCAAAGTAAACCTGTCCAAAATCCAGAATTTATAAAAAATGATCAAATTTCTACAGATAAAATTACACAGAGCTGACGAAAAAAACCCCAAATCATTACCATTGACAAGTTTAAATATACAGACATCAATACCCACATGAATAAGAGTCTTCACGTTTTTTGCTGTGAAGTTGAACTTTTGAGATTTCCCCTCCAGCTCCTGATCTATGTCAATACTGGTTTGATGAGGGTCCTTCTCAACGTCGCTGCCTTCCTGATCCATAGATACAATCTCTAGTTGGTCCTCAATGTCCATGCTGCTGTCCACGGGGCCAGTCAGATCAAGCTGTAGGTCATCTCCAAGCTGTGGAGAATAATTACCGCTTTGAGGGTTGAGATTTAGGTAACCCTTACGCGGAGTGACTTTCAGAGGTGTCTTAGGACTCCTGTAGGGCACAAACATTTTGTGGGATAGAGAATGGTAAACAAGTTGACAAAATAAAAATATGCTGTTATAAATGGTGGTTATATATAATAGAAAGCAGAAACACAGACATACTTCATTGCATATTTTTAAAAAGAATATCAAGAATTATATGGTAAAAGTGTATATTTAAACACAGGGTCTTAACCCGAGACCGGTCCACACGTCCATTGGATGGGTGATCGACGATTTGGACAGACTGGAATTTTCACCTTAAGATTGTCCACCCACCAACCCTGTCCACACCTCCCAGGCTGGATACAAAAAATTATCCTAGTCGGCCCATTCAAAGATAAACTAGCCGCTCATTTACGATCAAGATAAATACTGCTGTTTGATAATGCTTTTTATGATGCACGGGGTTTAATCGACGTCATAATACATTAATGATGGTGAATGGAGTGACCACCAGCTTCGTCTCCTCGTAAAACAAGGTCCCAGTCCATGTTGATTCTATACCTTCTCTAGAATGATACAAAATATGTTCGAGGTTTGTAAGAATAAAAGCAACTAGGAGGACGGCATACATTGTGCACGGGGTACGGACAGGGTGGGGGGGGGGGTGGAGAGGCAGGTTGGAAATCCTGGCTAAGACCCTGTTTAGTCATCCTGCAAATATCCCAGCCTGTTCAGTGTTGTAAGTTTCCTACCCTTAACAAATGGATCATAAGGCATGTCAGGATGAAAATAGCTTTCAGCAATGGTACCTGGACAATAGCTTGTGTGGAGTTTCTTGCTTGCCCTGAGAGCTATCTTCAGCCTGTGTATGGGACACCTGGTACAATTTTCGCTTGAATGAGCTTGAAGGTGCTCTGCCTGGGCTCTTAGATGGTGTGCGTGTATTCCACGAAAATTTGATAGGAGTGAAGCGTTTCTTCTTCTTGGATGTGCTATGAGGAGAGAAGAGATTTCTCTTACTTGAGTATCCTCGCCTACGACTTGGAGTGGTTGATGAGGACATCTTGTTAACTGATGGAGACACACTCTCCCCCAATGTTGTAAGCTGGTGCACAAGTTCTGAAAGTTGATCTGAGCCTATTCCCATTTTGGCAGGTGTGCTTTGATTGGAGGGAAGGTTACTGCTGAAGCCTGATCCATCCTTGGTAGGTGTGAACAGTTCACTTGAAGTCCTCTCAGTATGATCATGGGAAAGTGGTTTACACTGCTGTTGGAGATGAACTATCCAATCCATCGGCACAGACTTCTGATTTGTCCACGCTATCAGAAGATTTCTTCTTCTTCAGCACACTATGATGCCTCCCTGTAGAAAGTTTCCGTTTCCGTGGTGTCCTGGTTGGAACATCACCCCTGTGTTGGTTTGCTGATGTTATCCTACCTGAGGATGTTTTTTTTGCATCATCACAATGGTTTGACGAAGTTGAGACACAAGACGCAACAGTTAGATTTGTTGTGCTATCAGGCCTACAAGCATCAACTCCCTCAGAAACACATGATTTTGAACTTAAAGACTTCTCCTTGGGACTATCAGATTCCCCCATTTTTAGGGGTATCCTGTCATGGTGCAAACATTGATTAATTCGTAGTAACTTGCGAGGGGTGGGGTTCTTTCTGGGAGTTTTGGGGAAAACTGCTGAGGTTGATGCAGCATTGTTTCCCACAGCATTGTCTGACATGATTCATGGCTGAAACAGTAATTATATATCAAACAGCAAGATTATAACATATAGTATATAGCAACTTACACCCAAACACTGATTAAACAACTCACAAAACATGTTGAATTATACTGTTTTGTGAAATGTTTCATGAACACCACCACACAAAAATAAGTTTTGCATGTGGATTAAACAGGCTATATTAATCAATATGAATCTCAAACAGCATCACCTGAATCTCGTCAAGAGAATAATCAGATAAATCAGATTACTGATGACAAATTACTGACCACTGGTGTAGGTTTAAGCAAAATAACTATAATACCAATATTAGTTTTCAGCAATCTAAAAATTGTCTCTGAAAGATTGAGGAAGCCTTAAATGATGATAATTTATGCCTTGACATCTGTCAGCTTAGCTGTGTAAATTTTTAGGGATCATGCTGCATCAATAAAGCTATCAGGCCTTAATTGGCCAGTTGTCCAAACCTCGCCCGCCCCACTAATTCTGTTGTAGCTGGTGAAAATGGTACATAATGCTTAGGTTTTGCAAGTGAGGCACAACAAGTCTTAAGACTATCAAAAAGCTGGTAAAAAAAGCACAACAGACCTTCCATTGGCCACTATGTCTGCAGTAGCAGAGACAACAATCATATTTAGGTCTGGAACAAGACAGCCACAAAAGCAGCAAAGGGTTAAAGCAGACATGGCAAGTTTGGACATCTAATCATAATCAGATTGTTTGTTGGATCAAATTTAAAATTGGAAGTTGCTATTGGCACGGAAGCCGGGCCAACAACAACACAGTCTCGCGATGCATGCACGGAAACCGTGCACGGAATGCTCTGATGGCGTGTTATTCGCCCGGAAACCGTGCACACAACTGAACTATCATCTATATGCACGGGACATGATATCTATTGGTTGTGTTGAATAAATCCAGTTCTACTAGACAATTTAAGTCAGCATTTGACTAGGTTCAGCATTTGACTAGATTTAAATAACATTGCATTTCATGCCATGAGTTTATTTGTACTTTTGATTTGAAGAACGAAATGGTATGTTCAGGACGTCCTTATCGTTGTGGAGAACCACGTGATTCTTACACATTTCTAAAGGGATATTGCCTTATATGTACATGCATGCATGCCAAATGTACAAGATAAGCCAGTTTAATAGGTTGTTAAGACTATAAGTACTCGTTGTTGAGCCTTAGTACCTAGGTGATTCACAACTGGTTTCTTTGTCTAACCATAATCTTGTATTTCTTCCTGATTTCCCTATGCTATAAATATCCAAAATCGTCAGGGAGATAACGAATCCTAATACTCTGTTGGGTATTTATGATGTATAATCTTTTTCACACCTGTACTTCTCATGTGATGATAGTGATGTCATGTTATAATAGTAACCGTGCGAATAACAAATAAGCTTATCTTTGCGTGCACGGTAACCCGACAAATGACTACTAAGTCCACCATTGCACGGCAAAAGATTTTTCAATTCGGCATCAATGTTCTTGGACCGAAAGACTTTCAGGTGTTCGACAGTCTGCATTGACTTGTTTGATATTGGTGAAAGACTCCTTGTCTTGTTGAAGGTTGACAAATACTGAAATGTGATTAGTTGTCCAAAATAATAGGTAGTCTATGTTGAATAATTATACAACTGATAAGGCTTTTGTATCCTGGCAAATGTTTACTCAAAATGTCTGTATTTATGACGTCTTGGTTAGACAAGCATCATGTTCATCGTCTGGCGTTGACGTGCGCTGTTTCTACTGTCTTACTGTCGTGTTTAACGAATACAACATTGTTTTCTTGACCAAACACTTCAACTCCCTCTACCAGTGATTCAAAAGAATCAAATCTCGCTCCAATGTCCATGGCATCCTTCCACCTCGGCGACGGAAACGAAAGTGACGAAAGAATATCCCGCCACAGGATGTTTCATATGCGCATGCGTATCTCCCGTGCACCGAACCATCAAGCGGATGGTTATTGGCCCGGTTTCCATGCCAATAGACACTACGTTTAAAATTTGTGCTTATTTCCTGGCAAAAAAAACCTTTTGCTTACATACTTGGTTTAAAATAAAATTTTGTAGTGTTGATCCAATCTCTGAAAACATGCCCAGTTTCCCCTAATCTATAAAGCCTTGAAAATGTGTTGGGGTTGTCAAAATGGATTTCTGATTATGTAACGCCTAAATTTGAAAACTGATCAGCCGCTTGTGCAAACAAAACAGTTAACGCCAGACAAAATGTAGCCCTACCAGCGTCTATGATGAAATGATACTTCCGTGCTAGACAACGAAATTCAATCTTCAGTTTATGCTCTTGCTCTTAACATAAAGCTTCCATTCATCCATATAAATACTGCGAGTTCACAAAGTTGCTGATTTACGTTAGGGGCTTTTTGTGAAGACTAAAACAACGCAATGATATTTCCCTGTTTCCGCGCAGAGCTAAACAACGATTATCAATCTTCAGTTTATGCTTCAAACATAGTTTCCATTAATCTACATATACCCGATGAGTTTACCAAGTCGCAGGATTACGCTAGGGCCTTTTTGTGAAGACTTAAACAACAACGCGATAACTTTGTTAAAGTCGCGTCAAAGAGTCAATCATTTTTCATTTTAGCCGCCATATTTGGTGAGGTCAAGGTTGAACTTGTTGTTTCCGGTTCTCAGCTTTACATACTTTGGCGTCGTTGGAAACTGGAATAATTGCTGCTTTAAAATGCCTGTTGCGGTCAAAGATTACTCATGGAGCGAAACGGAGCAGATGTTATACATAAATGTTCCTCTAAAGGGTGTACCTGTTAAGAAAGTGGACCTATTTTCGACTGAAAAATGTTAAAGTGAGGCATTTATGACTGAATACTAAATTATCGCCCAAGTTGTCCTACACGACTGAATATGAGCCCTGCGCGGACGTTTCATTTCATTTTGACGTCCTGGGTCGTGACTGGCCGCGACCATGGGCAAATCTGCCATAACGGTTTTTATATGCACCACTGGATATAGCCTCGAGAAACAAAACAAACCCCCGATCGATGCGGTTCTTTAAGAAATTCCATCTATATATCATATCGATTTAAAAAAAATCGTAATGCAATGACTAGGTATGGGGACAAAATTTTCAAAATTATTGAATTATCAAACAATTAGTATCACCATAAAGACCTTAAAAAACCATTTAATATGACACCAAAATTATGACTCTGTGATGACTACAGACTGAGAAATTTAATTTTGAAGTCCCAAAATCGGCCTTCGTTTTCCGCCAGCTATGTAAAGGATTAACTGTTAGAACAATGTGATCGAAATAGCGAATTGTTAAACCGCGATGGTTATGAATATTTGTGTGAAAATACGCAGCTTATATAAGGCTGGGGTGAACTCGTGATAAACTCGGGATGTACTCGGTGACCGAATCTGACACCAAACGTGGTTAACAGAATCTCTTTGATGTATTCATTGTGGGTGGTGCCCTCGGCGATGAGCAGCTCACGCGACGGTCGCGCAACTGTCGCAGCCTAACATCTACTCCGTGAACCCTAACTGCGGAAATCCCACGCGCCAGCGCAAGCGGCACATTGCCTTTGAAGTTTCTGGCCAGATCGCCGACCTGTAACTGATAATGTTTTAAATCTACAACCCCAGTTAGATCAATTAAGTACCATATGATATTAAGTTCAAGAATCGTATATGTAATGCTGATAACGCCGTGTGAAGGCAAGCTAGGCCTGCGCCTGCAGCGAAGTTCGGCTGCCACCCGATGATGGATTTTTGCCGATTTGTTGACAGGGTAACCCGAATTCCGCTTCCAATTTAACTATGTCGGACGCAACAGATCGCTGTCAAAATTGCTACAAATTGAGAAAAGATATCTATAATGACGTGTATCTTACCTTCAGTTTCGTATAAATTATATCAGATTGAAAAATTAATGAAAATCGACTCTGTTTGACCTCAAGCGATCAGCCGTGTTTGAGATCTTGAGTCGGCCGTGTGAAGGCAAGCTACACAGTCTCCCGGCGCGGATATGAGAAGAGCGATCATTTGAAAGTTTAAAAATCGACAAAAGAGTTTTAATCAATCTGAAAATAAACTTGACCTAAGTGTTCCATTATACTTGAATTGCCCCGTATATAGATGGATGTTAGGGGTTATATTGATAAATCAATCAAAGTCGACTTTGTTGGCCCCAAGCGATCAGCCGCGTATGGGTCACAAGCGCGGCCACCTGCAGCGAGGTTCGACTGCCGACCGTAATGATGGATTTTTGCCGATTTGTTGACAGGGTAACCCGAATTCCGCTTCCAATTTAACTATGTCGGACGCAACAGATCGCTGTCAAAATTGCTACAAATTGAGAAAAGATATCTATAATGACGTGTATCCTACCTTCAGTTTCGTACAAATTATATTTCAAGTGGTTTTGGTGCTTGGAAATCGGACGAAATTCTTAACTCGGCTGTACATATAACAAACTGACCGAATTAAAAAATTCAAAAACGACTTGGTGGATACATCATCCCCGAGTATGGGGTCAACGGGATTCCTCAGAATTCCACTGCGCCAGTTAATGAGAGCGATTCTTGTGGGACGTGGAAATACCTAGCGGAATATTCCCGATCGCAGCGTCACGCCGTCAGCGACGGGAAATGTCCGCCGCTTATCGGGAGATATACACATACCTACAATGACCACCATTTTGGTAATATGATTTCACATGGTATTTGTTTGATCTCCATTTGCTAGGTGCTAATAGAGTGGGTTCTGCTAGGTGGCTCTGGGTGCCATCACGCTGCGTTGCAGTACATATGTTTCAGTTTCTGGCGTTGAAATTTTGGATTCAAACTAGATTGGCCTTGCAGACGGGCAGATTACTTTCACAGCCGTATTGTAGTATAAAACTTGCAAACAATTCTATCAAGACAGCTATCAACAATATCCTATTTACAGTAAATTCTTCATTGTAAAGATAAACATGGCGACTTGCTCATTGATGATGATACCATGGCCGTAACAGGGGTAGACACTAACTTCCAGCATTCACTTGTCCCGTAGGAATGGCAATTTCTACTTGTCCCATGTGAAATCTACTTGTCCCATAAGACATGGAAGTTCACGTGGTATGGTCGTTTTAATCGATATAAGTAACAAAATCTTTTATAAAAAGTTTATTGCGTTTAAATTTTTTTATCACAATCCATCATCAAAATCATCAACAGAAATATCTAAACATTATCTTCGTCATCACCCACACCCGTTGGACCTCCTAGCAACTCAAATGACGTCATAGCAACATGCATAACATCCTTACAATACACGCAGGAATACCACATCTCAGCAGAACACACTCACAACCTCCCGGCATTCTACACACATGACTTCACAGCAGCACATACACAATAACCCAAATAGGAAAACACACACTCGTAGGACCTCCAAGTAATACACATACAACCTCCTATCTTATATAAAAAGTTTATTGCAATAAAAAAAATTCATCACAATCCATCATCATCAAAATCATCACCAGAAATATCTAAACATTATCTTCGTCATCACCCACAAAAAGGCCTTGATACCGTCGCATACGTTTCCCCCCATTCAACCACAGTTGTACAGCTGGGATTATAGTCATCCACAGACGGCCCACATATCGAAATGGCCATCAATCTATCCATCATTTCCGGGTGCAGGGTACATTTCACAAACAGCGCTGGAGGCAGGTAAAGTTAAAATATATCAAAAATCTGTGAAATGTGCGGTGCGTACCGCGCTAAACGTCACAACGCGCATATGTATTGTTAAATCAGTAGTGCGTTAAAAATACGTGCCGCGAACCTCCTGCAACAAGTTTGACCTTACATCACTGTCATAACGCTAGCTATTTATCGAGACGATGCAAACTACGACACGTAACAATTTCCTCTGTTATCAATTCATCGGGTACTGGTAGAATAAAGCAACTTGCGGTTAAACCGTACATGACTAAGTGAGTCTTAATTACTAGCAGTGAGAAAACTTCACACACACGAAACTGCCGCATGGATCAGTGCTGTACGGTTACTGATTATTCTGTCTTACACGCTCGGCTGCACATCGAAAGACGCTAAACCTTAGTCTTCAAGGCTTCAGTGTTTGCTCGAGATAAGACTCGCGATCGACGAATTAATTTACATGTCCGGTCGGACAAGTGCTTGGGACTTTTCACTTGTCCCACAAGCAGAACCACCTGTCCCGGACCGGCGGACAACCGTTAATGTCTAGCCCTGTGTAATCGTAATGGTAGTTCATATCAGCCGAATACTTCACTCGTGACTACATGTGCAAATTTTGACTTTTTTTAAGTGTATCTTTGCAAAATTTGTCTATTATCTGAGCAATTGTGAATGACTGACAAATGTGGCAAATTAAGTCCTGTTTGGGAATTGGGGAGGTACCGTCCAGATTGCCCTTCCGTTTTTTCTGCCATTTAATCAGTCTCAGTTCCTGACACTAGGTACTATGTATGTTTTATTACATGGGTGGTTTTTTTATCGAAATGATGAATGTTCCCCACTTTGGTCTGTTGCTCAAATTTTTTGTCGGTGAAAAGTACTGTGGGAAAATTAAAATGACGCTGGAAACTGATTTTTTACCTGTGTGTCCATCAGCAGTATAAGGCTATTTATAGTTAAACGACGATATAGAGTTTCTCTTCAAGTATGGACTTGATGTGTCACATAAAAGGTTTGCATTACTTTATCGATTTTAAACTGGCTTTACACAACAAGTGATTCAGTAGAAGGTGCTGATTAATACGGGAATTTAAATGTAGGCGAACTGCCCTTATCTGGTCTAAAGTTTGTTGACACACATATATATTTTATGGCAGCATGCACAGACAAAAAGCTGAGACAAATTTCTCAAGCATGCTTTTGATGTTTGGCACCATCAGTGGAAAGTAATAAACCAGGTGGGGGGCAGGAATTGAGGGCGTGTTTTGGCAAATTCAGCTCATCTGAAATCGTTTTCAGTCACAATAGGCGAGGGGGTGACTGTATTTACCCTTGTACATCTTTATACATTTGCATTGTATTTCTTTTGCAGGCAAACTATCCTCCATATATTTTTGAGTGCTTTCTTCATGCATCAGTTCATGACCAGAAGTGTGCAGCTGAAGTTGGCCAAGGCAGCATAGTCTTCAAACTTGAGAAACATGAGCCTGTTTTGTGGGGGAGACTTCAGTGTGAACAATCAAGTCTGTTGAATCACATTTATGTTGAACATATGCCGATGCCTTTCTTAATCAAGAAGGTTTTTTGAATGAACATACTGAATGTTCCTGTTCAGTTGTAAAGGCAAACCAAGTGGCGTTACGAGAGGAAGCCCACAAACGATCACAGGAGAGAAGTGAAGAACTTAAGAAAGAGCGAGCTGAAATGAAGCGTGAACATGATCGCTTTGGTGTGAAACAGCAGATTGAGGTGGAGTTTGAAGTTGATTTATTACAGTAATTATCTGGAATTTAGAAGAAAAATTGTGTGGGGGTGGCAAACTAAACTTGGTTTAGAGCTATCAACAATTCTTACATGGCTACAGAATGATTGATAACATGGCTACAGTATGTCATAGAAAATCTGTTGAATGAATATGACATATCATGAAACATTCAAATGCTAAATTAATGAATTCAACCCCTTAGTTTTGTTATTAAATTAAGCTTGAGGATAAAGATAGAAAGAGGATTGAATCAGAGAAGCAGAGAGAGATTGACAATGCAACACAGGAACTGGAGAGGTGGAAAGAACACCAACAACAAATGGCCATAATGGTATAAAATCTACCCATTACTATTGAACAATGGTTTCTGTAAATGTCATTTGCCGTTTTTGCTCTCAGTAGCATTCAGTTATCATGATCATGAATAACTGAACCTAATATTGCTGGTTTATTGCAACCATATTCATAAAATTTGGTTTTTGATTTTCATTTCTTGCAATAATGTCTGTCTCTCTGATATTCATGTAGCATTTGCCATTTTTTTTTATCAATCCATACATGTATACTCATACATTGTATTGACAACTACTCAGGCTGATACACATAGATGCACACATCATAGAATTTGCTACCAAATATTTAAAATCATTTAATCAACAAAATAAAGCGTCAAAATTTTTCAAATTCTAGGAACAGGAAAAAGCACAAGCAAGGAAAGCTGAGGAGGAGAAGATAATAAAAAATGAAAGAAGCAAAGGTATGGTGATTGCTGGTATTTAATAGTTGGGTCTGATCTATACTTTCACAACCAATGTATGTTGATAGATATCGACAAATTCAAAATATCAGTAGGTTCTCGGACATCTTTAGAGCATATTTGTGATGTTGTCCATTTCAATCTATTGTGTACTTAGGTCACAAATTGAAATATAATATCTAGATAATGTATCTATTTACAGTCAAACTATACTTTGTAGGTTTTAAAAGTGCTCTATTCATTTTGATCCACAGTGAAGAAACAGGAAGGAGATATATTTCAGCGGGAAGCAGGCGGCGTACCTATGAGAGAGACTGGTAAAATCCAAGTCAATTTTTCATCTCGTGTTTTCCCAACTCCAACTAGAGAGTCACTGGCAGCAGATGAGGAAGCTGTGAGTTGTCATGTGGATTATTTGAATTTACAAAAAAACACATCTGAACTGTGATTGTATGATTTTTGCAAGTAAACATCTACTCTAGATCTATGATCATAATTTTTTACATGTGGAAACTTAATTCCAGTACTTAAAGTAAGGTGCATTTCATTTAAAAAAATCATCAAAATTCTGTTTTAATTCATAGACTAAGTTTAGTAATGATATTTTAATCAGTGACCCCCAGCTTTGTTTATGGCATTAGTAATTTTTTTTATTTCTTATTTTTGACAGGACGTGAACATTAACCCATATATTGTTAAAGGGTCATTTAAGCAACTACACACAAATGGAAGCAAAATCGTTGGAAAATGCATCTTTAAGATTAGTTTTACTGTACACTCATATGTCGGCCAAATACGTTCATTCACCAAATATGTTGTTCAGTGGCTAAGTAAGCAGGCCGAAAGCAGACGGGTAATTGAGCTGGAGAACTCTGACCTCAGTGAAGAGGAGAGGAATCCAGTGTGGCTCAGGGACAAGGGGAAGTAAGTCAATATATATATATATATATATATATATATAGATATATATATATATATATATATATATATATATATATATATATATATATATATATATATATATATATATATATATATATATATCATATACATACACAAAGTACACACACAAACACACACATATATATATATGTATACATATATATATATATTTACATATACATATATATGTGTATATACATTATTCCGATTTCTATCTTCGAGGGTCGTCAAGTCGATATTTAATCTCCAAACTTTCGCAATGGGAAAATTCCCAAATCCGGAACTCGTTCGGTCCCGGGCATTCCGGATAGGGAACTCAACTGTATATATATTTATATATATATTTATATATATATATTTGTCTCACGCCTCCCTACTGTGATCTCTGTAGGCATCTGAAGAGTCTTTGTTTGTTAAACTGCATTCACTGCTCCATCAATCCAAAGACAGTTACGAGTTACATGCGCATTTAGTTTAAATATGATTGTTACTGGCACACCAATATTCATACTGATTGCATATGAGCACAGCCATCTTTAATTTGTTCAACATAGCATCTCCATTTATCAAAGTACTCTTCATAACAAGAAAGCTTAGACAAAAGACATACTCTGAAAAGCTTCCTTTTTTATATAGTCTCATCATCCATGTAAATGTCCATTATAAAAGTTTTATGCCTACTTATAAGGTAGTTTGGGTGTGACTTTTTTACTGGTGCAATTCATATATGAGTAAATGGGGTATGTGGTGGTTTCAGTATACAGAGCTACCAGTATGTGGTTTTGCTATTCATATGTATATTTTAATGTTTCAAGAAAAAGAAGTGGTTTAGTGTATCATTGTACTGGATGTTTTTGCAGTGGGTTTTTCCAGTCTGGTAACTACCAGGCTGCCATCAATGCCTACTCCCATGCAATCAGAATGGACTCCAAACTTCCTTCGTATCCTTTTCTGACACCCAGTATTGAACTCCCATGATAGTCATTCAAGGAAAAAGTTTATCATATGATTCAAATATTGCTATATGCATAAACGCTTGTTGATGCAAGTTAACAGAGCATTGTTATCCTTGCATTAGAATGTTTGATGTGTATGTTTGCAATTGATACCTTGACAAACAAATAGTTTGTTTTCAAACAGAGGTGCTTGTCATTTGAAACTAGGAAACTTCATGAAATGTATTGAAGATTGCTCAAGGGTGAGATATTTTGTTCCAACTGCTTTAAGTAAACTTTCACTATCAATTATATACAATTGGGAAGTTATTGAAAGGATCATTTGCTTTGGGAATACCATTGCCTTTTATTTGTCAGAATTATTCATAAAAGCATTTTTGCACCCTATATGTCAATTATGATTAGCTTGTTGTTTGCATGTGTAGGCTTTAGAATTGCTGACACCAGTTGTTCCTCAGAATGCCCAGAGTCGCTTCAAGTCACATGTACGCAGAGGGACAGCCTTTTGTCACCTTGAACTTTATGTTGAAGGTGAGTTATTTATGATATCTCCACGGAAATGAAATATCCATAAAATTATGAATGACATTGGGTCATAGCAGCTGTGTCTTATCGCTGGTGAAGGGTAGTTTTGTGTGCAACACTTAAGACATTGGATTACCAGTCCCATATGCTTCTGTTGATTTTATGGTAGTGTCACTTGACAATGGGAAAGTGTTTCACTCATTAACATACTCACCGTATAGCTAGTCTGAGTGGGCCCTTTTAGCATAGCTATAAGCTCTTTGATGATACCATCCATAGTATCAACACTGTCATCATAGTCATATCAAGATCTACAAAGCAGCATCATTTTTATTATCATATCCAAGATGTTTGATGCAACCGAAAAACTGTACCTTGCCGATTTCATTCAAAAACGTATGTGTGATTTGTGTTGAATATAGGTCTCATGGACTATGACAAGGCTTTACAGATAGAGCCAAACAATGAACAGCTAAAGACTGACGCAGAACGAATTAGACAACTCATCCAGACAAGCAGTTCATAACCAGAGCCACCAATACATAGCCATCAATTCTAATAGTCATGTTCATATCCAGCATTGGCTTACCACTTCATGTTATGTGAAATAAAATTCATAATTTGCCATTCATGAATTATCAGTTTTTCATTAAGCTTTATATAAAGTCTTAAATATTTAAATCATTAGAGCAGATATGCCATCTCAAAGGCAATTGCTGTTTTGGATTTTCATTCGCAGATAAACTTATATTATTGGAAATAACCCAACAAATTAAGCCATAGCTTAATTTGTTGGGTTATTTCCAATAATCATATCTTAGATTAGGCAGTACAGTAGTATTGTAGGCAAGGCACTCGCCCATATGGTGTTTAGATCATCTGATGCCACCTTCTAGAGCGTGGATGTGAGAGATGAAAAGTAGTAAATAGCTTGGACGCTGTCAGAGGCGAAGTTTCTTTGCCTAATCAATGATTACCTTCGGTCAAATAACAATGCATGGAATACGTCATTCTCAGGATACTCACATCCATGGGGTAATTTTACATGTCTAAACCAACATCGTGCATGTTATCTCCTGGCCCTACAAGACGTCCGAGGTATATATTTATATTACCGTTCGACCGGAGCTAGTTATCTCCCGGGGTTATCCTAGCCTATTAGTATTACCCGACCTTACTCCTAAGGCTAAGTACTCTGTTGTCACTCATTAGTTACTCAGCCTACTGCAAATGGCAAATGGTAGGTAATTGTCATCTAGATGGTTAACCCTATTTCCATCGCTGGAGTATGAGATTTTATAAGCGTTTTAATGAAACATTTTCTTAAACGAATCCAAGTTTATTGCATATTTGGTCGCCTCATTAGCTGCTCATTGTGGTCAAGTTTGTGTGTCAAACAATGTCGAATTCGGTGTACTGTAACAGACGTGGCAGCGAAGGTAAATAAGTTCACATGAATCAACGTTTCAGGAGTTGTTGTCAGCATTTCGGGGTTGACGAGTCAAGGAAATAAAACAATTTGTTAGTCCGATGTTTGTTTTGCAATATCTTCGTTTATGAGACGACACAAGTGCTGATTCAAGGAAAAACGTAAAATAACTACCTATTTGTCGCTCACTTGTCAGATTGCCTTTTCAACTGAGCCTCTGAGGATTCATCTAACTTAATTGTATGTTAGAACCTGTGTACAAAGGCAGCCCTTGAATTTGATATATATTACTACGAATTACATAGACGACCGTATGGTTATCAGGTTATATGTTGTCCGAGCTAAAAGACCGATTGTATTTCACCCTTACAATTCAGTTCAATTAAAAACATAGCTCCGGTCGAACGTCTTGTAAATGTAAGTTGTAGGGCTATTGAAAACTTTGGATCATTTTTTGCGTTTGAAAGCATTAAAGAAAAATTTCTCAATGATTTTGTGGAATTCTTATAGGGCCATAAAATGTCACATCGCCAATAAGGGTCCACACTGGATCCTCAACACCTTTTTGTTGTAATGTAATCAGCTGTAATGAGTAGCAATTAGGTCGAGTAACTAGTGGCAACGGCATGCGTGAAATACCATCATTCTCTTGTATTACACTATGCCCAGTTTCAGCATTGGATGCCCTGCAGTGTTTACCAATACCGTATTTGGTCTATTATTCACATCCCTTCATACATAAGTTTTAGATGATTTCATTGAATAGATTGTCAGTTAAAGGCATGCTATTTACTGTATATGTATCAGAGTGTAAATCAATTTCTGTTGTACAGTTTATTCATAAATATAACAACCCAAGATGATGGAGGAAGTGACATCAGAGGAACATGAGGTGGTGGATGACACCAAGATTGTTGATGAGCTTCAGGAGGCTGCTCTGACAAATGTCACCCAAGGTCAGTACTCATCTACCTATCACAAAAAATCCCTGACCTGGTAGTATTGTATTTATTGTACTGAATAGGGTTAACAAGTAATGTTGGAACAAAGGTGCTGTCAAAGCATCAGCATCATCCTCATCCATCTACGTTGCGATATAGATGTTGAAAGTGATTTCACGTTTCATTTCATCAAAAAAGGTTGAATGTTTTAAAATCTCTATCAACTTAGCTTAGAAAGTCCAGTTGGGATTTGCACAGCTTAACAGATGAATGTGTACTAACTGTGTAATTCATGTGGGTATCTCCTATAACTAAGACATCATCCTCTTACGTTTTAGCATTTTGATCACTGTATTCCACCTGTTCATTTAAGTATTTGATTACCATATTCTACCATATTTTCCACCGTCCATTTGTTGACTGTTTTGATCGATGTATACTATTTAATTCACCTTTCATACATTTTCCTGTATATAAGCTCCTCCGGACACTGTCAGAGAGAACACTCCCCCAGTGTCGACCATGCCCCCTCCCTCTGACCTCCCCCCAGAACTCACAAGCTCCTACCCAGGCCTGCTTGCTGGGGAACCAGTGGCACCACCTACAGAAGGCTTTGTTCCATCACCACTTCCTTCAACAGCTTTTGCCGAGGTAAAGACTGACTGATGTCTGAATGACTTACTCATTTGCATACCCACTTCACAGCTAAAAGGAGTAAGCCCTCTTAGCATAGCTGTAAGCTCTTTGCTAGCATGCTGGTTGATATAACCTCCATTTTATTTGATGAGATCCTTACAACTGGCTTCAGCACTAGAAAATGGATCCATGCAATATATC
This sequence comes from Urechis unicinctus, assembly GCA_034190875.2. NCBI lineage: Eukaryota > Metazoa > Annelida > Polychaeta > Xenopneusta > Urechidae > Urechis > Urechis unicinctus. The sequence goes on along the minus strand of CM067354.1, from coordinate 45,765,529 downwards.
ATCCCAATTTAATAGAAGCATTAACATACCTGCAGTCCACAGTGTACTAAGATGACCCTTGTCTTTTTATCTCAATAAAGGCAGGTTACAGTCCCATGGATTCTTCCCCTGAACAGCCTAAAATCTTCACCCCAGATACCAGTTCGATACCAGCATACCAACAGTAAGTTCACTTTATGTACAATTTGGTCATAGATCAAACAATGGCAATTATGATATGCACCTTCATCCATCCATGAGATACAGTGGAAGATGTTCATAACCATTATTTACCTTAAGCTTTATTGGCACAGTACAACACAGGTGTTAATCCCTATACTTACCTTAATTTACCTTAAGCTTGGACATTTCAGAAACTATTACTTACCCTAAACTTGAATGTGAACTCAAAATTTATTAACACTATTCTAATAGTGAAAAAAAGTCAATGGTTTATCACTTCTCCTTGAACGAGTTTAGACAAGACTTTTTTATGCTTTCATCTGTAGATATGAACCGGCTGTCAACCCAGCAACAGAAACAACTCCATATGTGACCCAAACATGCACCAGCCCAGCTAGTCAATCCAATACCCCCAGCAGTAGCCAGTATACATCACCACCAGGTTGGTACGTCATTGACATATGGATACTGCTGAGGTGTTAAAATAGCATTCCACTGATTGCAATGGCTGAACCAAACTAGGACTATAATCTTGCAGTTAGTAATGTATCAATTATAATGTAGTTTATTTGCTTTGTCCTTTATTTAATGGGTGAACTGAGCTCAGAGGATGGACTGACTAGCAGCTTATTGGTGCCACATAGGGCAATAAACCTAAATATCTCAGTTAACAATCATCATTATTTACCAGTATGTAATTCTTATCTTTGACTGCCTAAATACAGCATTATTTTACCTAAATCAAGTTTGCTTGACATAGCCAAGCATCATAAAACACAATGCAGAGCTATGCACATCATAACGCACCTTCCTCACTGAAGTGACTCACTGTACTCAACTTCACAATAACACCCCCTAATCCTCAGAACTAATTATGTAGTGTAAGTTATTTGTTTGATTTCAGCCATGACAGGACCACATGACATGAGTTCTACTGTGGACATGAATCAGGAAGATCCCACAGCCGCAGGACCTTTGTACCCCACACCCAGTGAACGTGGTCCCCGCAGCGGGCTGTTTGGCTGGTTCTCTGGTGGAGCTCTAGTGCACAAGGTCATGGAGAAGACCAAGGTCGGTGGTTGTTTGAGTTGTAGGCGCGGTGTACAGATGATGGTGATGGAGAGTACTTCTTTTAAAAGTATTGATTCACTATTCATAAATTTATAAGAGCTACACATACATATTCAGAAATTATAATGAAATGTGGATTACAATTTTCAGCAGCTGAGAACTTTTAACAATATCATTAATAAAGCCAAGGATTTATCACCTGATGGGTAGTGATCTGCAGAACTTACAAACAAGAGCCTCTGTGAACCAAATTTCCGTTTAAAGATCTTAATGCTTTTAACATACTTTCAATTGTTTCAGAGCTCTGTTGAAACGATGATTACCACACTAGATCCTGGGATGAAGGAGATCATCTGTAAGTTGAGGCCTAGTGCATCAGTCAGTTTTCATGATTTGATTGAGGAATGGAAGATTGTCATAATATTTCATAACTATTAAGTTGACTTGTTCCTCCTTGCTTCTATTGAATTGGAGTGGTAATTTGTGGTTTAAGCTTCTCACATAGACAATGGCTAACCCTAATGGCAGCAGCCCAGTGCAGTTTATGTTTATCTAGTGTAACAGTTGATATCCTGTGTGCATCAATTCATACCTCATTCATACAAAGAATGATTTTGATTGGTAGACTCCGGCGGTGATGTCAACATCGTAGTAACATCAACCAAGGAGAGCAAGGTGGGAGCTGTCCGGGATGCTTTCCAGAAGGTATTCGGCAAAGCAACAGTACGTGGCCAGGTACGATTAGTGATTTGTAGCTCCAAACAATTACTCCTGATTTACAATTTTGGAAATTTTACGATGATAAAAACTAAACTGCTCCATTTCCCATTTTATATTTACCACCATGTTGAGTCGAAATTGAAGTTCCCTTTATTGTAGTGTTGTATCTTTTATGCAGTATTAGTTTTATCTTGGCTTTTGTTTCAGGAGAGCCAACCTAACATTGCACCGCAGCCTGTTGGGTATTCTGCTGGTCTCAAAGGAGCAGAGGAGCGCATTGCCAACATCAAGCGTAGCGGGCAGTTACCAGAGCAACAAGTGTTTGTGTCTGCTGAGAACTTCATTGTAGAAATGCTTCCAGATAAGTGAGTTACCACCAGGGGATTTCTTGAGGGCTCCTTTTTATGGTATTTTTGTGGGGTTCAGAGTTGCTGGATATTCCAATTGGGTCCTCAGTATGCTGCAATACCTGATGGGTCCACAGTTAGTGACTATTCCTATGTGGTCCACATTTAATGGCTATTCCTGTGAGGTCCACTGTTTGTGGCTGTTCCTGATGGGCTTGGCTTGATTACTTTGTACACATGGGTGCATAAGGTACGCCAATTGATCCTCATCCTTTTATTTGTGTCCCACAGGTGGTATGACATCTGCTGTATGGTTCTACGAGACTCTATCAACAACATCAGCCTGGAGGTCTTCTCTCAAGCCACACCCATCCCTAGCGACTTTGTACAGCAGGCCCATGATGACACCCCCCATGACTACCCACTGCGGTGGTCAGGCCTAGCAATCACCGTTGGACAGGTCATCAGCAGACAAATGCCTCAGGTGGATCACGCCAACTGGCACGCTCATTTCACCGGTGTTTCTCGACAGGAACTGCTTTTCCTGTGCGCCAGGCAACTTGCAGGGTTGTATAAACAGAGACTGCCTCAAGTCGAGGTTCAGCACTGATACATAATGATCTTCACTCTCTTGTTCTGTTTCGAGTTTAAAGAATTATAATTCTCCAAATGTACTCTTATCTTATTTGATATCAACGGTTGTGGCCTGCCATGAATGGTTCAGGTTGGATAACTGGTGCTGTCGAGATCCAAATTCCTATTGTGAGGAATACAGCTGTTGGATGAATAAGCACTTCATTGTGATATTTATCAACTATTAAAAATCATGTAAAAATATTGCTGAATATCCGTGTAACTGGTTTGATTATATTAATCCAGACAAACCTTCACAATGCAATGATATATATATACAAGGGTGTTCTGTAATAGTTATGGTTGACAGGTATATGGTGAGTGGATCATGGCTGATGTGTGAGCCATCTTGCTAATTATCATCAACCCAAGCATCTGGGTGACAATTTGTATGTTGAAACAATGTATAAAATTGGAAATGTAAACAAGCTGACAGTGACTGAGACAAATTTACTTTGACAAAATCCTAACTTCTGTGATCATTGCCTTGGTGTGCCTTCTCTGTTTATTGTTGATTTTTGAGATTTGTTTGTTTCATACTCTGAAAAATTCCAGAAAATGCGAATATCTGTTGTTGAGTTATGTCGGCTATGAAAAATACTCTGTGGCTTGTCATGACTAGTTGAGTTTGTTGGCTTGGAAAGCTAATTATTATTTTCAATTAATATTCAGAACTGTGTTTGCTGTATTAATAGTATATTGATATGAAATTGATTATTTAGAGTGTTGAAATCATTATCTTGCCAGAGGTACTATGCTTATGTAATGGAATCTCACGACACCAATTAGTTTGTGCCAGTTAGTGTTGGCTTGTGCCTGTTAGTGCTAATCTAATGTGTACCAGTTAGTGCCAGTATCTGTTGGTGACAAAAACTAGGCACATTCCTGTATGACCATATATTTATTTGCCAATAATTATTGGCACAACCTAATATCTGTTAATATGTGCCAATTTGTACCAGTATTTGACATTTCCTACCATATGCTAGATATGGGTTTGTTTATGTCATTAAATACCATGATGTATGAATGTGTTTAAGTATTATAAACCCCCTATCCCCTGACCCATCTGCTAGATACCCAAGCTGCAAAGAAACAGGCATGTATGATCTTCAGTTATTGCTTTTATCTCCACTGGAATGCACAATAGCTTTGTTTTATGTACAAAAAATGTCATTCATATGATTTGTTTAGATGTGAATTGGCGTCAATGTAGAAGCATACAGGTTTTCTTGTGTCTCTGCTCTATAAATTCCCAGTCCAACAACTCTCCCTACCCACTTTATCCCTGCCCATCAACTCTCCCTATCCACTTTATCCCAGCCCATCAACTCTCCCTACCCTATTGATCCCAGCCCATCAACTCTCCCTATCCACTTTATCCTAGCCTATCAAACTCTCCCTAACCACTTTTAATCCCTTAATCCCAGCCCATCAACTCTCCCTACCCACTTTATCCCAGCCCATCAACTCTCCCTACCCACTTTATCCCAGCCCATCAACTCTCCCTACCCACTTTATCCCAGCCCATCAACTCTCCCTACCCACTTTATCCTAGCCCATCAAACTCTCCCTATCCCACTTTTCTCCCTACCCCCAGCCCATCAACTCTCCCTACCACATTTATCCCAGCCCATCAACTCTCCCTACCCACTTTATCCCAGCCCATCAACTCTCCCTACCCACTTTATCCCAGCCCATCAACTCTCCCTACCCACTTTATCCCAGCCCATCAACTCTCCCTACCCACTTTATCCTAGCCCATCAAACTCTCCCTTCCACTTTATCCCAGCCCATCAACTCCAGCCCATCAGCCCTCTCCCTACCCACTTTATCCCAGCCCCCATCAGCCCATCAACTCTCCCTACCCACTTTATCCCATCCCATCAAACTCTCCCTTCCCACTTTTTATCCCAGCCCATCAACTCTCCTACCCACTTTATCCACCCTTCCCACCCACTTTATCAACTCTCCCTATCCCCACTTTATCCCAGCCCATCAACTCTCCCTACCCCTATAGCCCCCTTATCCCAGCCCAACTCTCCCTACCCACTTTATCCCAGCCCATCAACTCTCCCTTCCACTTTATCCCTACCCCATCAGCCCTCTCCCTACCCACCCAGCCCATCAACTCTCCCTCCCTTTATCCCAGCCCATCAACTCTCCCTACCCACTTTATCCTAGCCCATCAAACTCTCCCTTCCACTTTATCCCAGCCCATCAACTCTCCCTACCCACTTTATCCCAGCCCATCAACTCTCCCTACCCACTTTATCCTAGCCCATCAAACTCTCCCTTCCACTTTATCCCAGCCCATCAACTCTCCCTACCCACTTTATCCCATCAACAGCCCATCAACTCTCCCTACCCACTTTATCCTCCCAGCCCATCCCTTCCCACTTTATCCCAGCCCATCTCCCTAACCCACTTTATCCCAGCCCATCAAACTCTCCCTACCCCTTACTCTATCCCAGCCCATCAACTCTATCCCACTTTATCCCAGCCCATCAACTCTCCCTACCCACTTTAGCCCTAGCCCATCAAACTCTCCCTTCCACTATCCCAGCCCATCAACTCTCCCTACCCACTTTATCCAGCCCATCAACTCTCCCTTTATAGCCCCACTTTATCCCATCCCAGCCCATCAACTCTCCCTACCCACTTTATCCCTCCCTCTCCCCTACCCACTTATCCCAGCCCATCAACTCTCCCTCCCTTTACCCACTTTATCCCAGCCCCAACTCTCCCTACCCACTTTATCCTAGCCCCCATCAAACTCTCCCTCTCCCTCCACTTTATCCCACTCTCCCATAGCCCATCAAAACTCCACTCCCTACTCCCACTTTTATCCCATCCCATCAACTATCCCTACCCACTTTATCCTAGCCCATCAAACTCTCCCTTCCACTTTATCCCAGCTCATCAACTCTCCCTACCCACTTTATCCCAGCCCATCAACTCTCCCTACCCACTTTATCCTAGCCCATCAAACTCTCCCTTCCACTTTATCCCAGCCCATCAACTCTCCCTACCCACTTTATCCCAGCCCATCACCTCTCCCTAACCACTTTATCCCAGCCCATCAACTCTCCCTTCCCACTTTATCCCAGCCCATCACCTCTCCCTAACCACTTTATCCCAGCCCATCAACTCTCCCTTCCCACTTTATCCTAGCCCATCAAACTCTCCCTTCCCACTTTATCGCAGCTCATCAAACTCTTCCTCCACGCTTAACCTCGCCCACCAGACCTACCACATATGAAGACTTCCGTCGGATATCTCACTGTCGGATATCTCACAGTTTAGGCTGCCTCAAGGTGGAAATTGCAATTCCAAAATAAGCTTCCCTAAGGGTGTTTTCAAGGGGTTGTTGTTCAAATGCGGATTGTGAGGAAATTTGATTTGATCGTAGCTCTCTCAGTTTAACGAACAGCAGTCAACCCCAGTTGTTTCCCAGCGCACTTTCCATCCACCTGCCATTAATTGTGAATCCCTGTGGTGTTGACGTGAAAAAATGAAAGCAATATACACATTGTGTAGGAGTGTTTTGAGTGTATTTAGTCGAAAAGTGTATTACAGATTTAAAAACAATTAATACCCAAACATATGTATGTGAAGTACGATGTTATTGTACTGTTAGTTAAAATGAACTGTAAATGAAACTCTTAAGCTTTATGTTGTGAATTAACTAGTTTTGTGTCTAGTTGAGAAACTAAAATCGAATCGTATTTGTAAGTTGCAATCGGCAAAGGTTCGTGTCACACTACTTCACGTTATCGACCTGGGTAACACAATGGTAAGCAACATTTGACATTATCGAAAGCGCTTGTATCAACTAGACTAGGAAAAGGGGTCGCACAGACAAAACGTCACACGCGCTATCAGAGGCTTCTCAATTACGTAACTTTGACACCTGTCATGTCCCAGGGTAGGGTAAATTGCAATTGCAGTTCTTGAATATGTCGTCAATCCCCCAAAATAAGGCGAGGTATAAGGATGGTAGGATGTCCGACTACAGTAACCGATCACTCATTGGTTTATCGGAAATGTTTCCTGTTGGTCCACAGGACCACTTCACTTTAGTATATAAGGTGCCCGGATAAGGTGTTGCTGCTGAAACCGTATTGTTAACTTTTATTTTCAATACGATGCAGTTGAATTCCGTTCCCTTGAGTCGTGCAGTTCAGAAACTGTAAGGACAAATAAACATTATCAAAGTGTGACATCACATCGCTGATAACTGTGCTAACTGACTCCTTAACACATTTCCGCCGTAAGCATTCTTATCATGTCTGGGAGGCAATACCTCAGTGACTATGAATCGGGGAAATATGTAACTTACATGGTTATTTAGAGAATCATTCGGGGTATTACATATGGATGATTCACCAGCTAGAAACAACTTGATGGCCACAATGCAAGGCGTCAAAACTTATCTTGTATGGTGATGCTTCAGAGACCCCCTGTTGTTGGAGCCAATCTGGCTGTTTTAGCACATTTTTGCTGGCGCAAAGTGAAGTCGGACGACATCACTTTGTTGACCTATACGGCTATCCCGTACATCTAAAACATTAAGTCAGTAAAATACCTCGATGATATTGATGGAAAAATCATACATTTGTGAGGACTGTGTCCTTACAAATTCCACATCAACGTCTCTTTGCGAACCCAAAACTTTGTATATAATACGTTGAGTCTGTGCGTCTAGAAACTGTTATAAAATCGTCGGGTCTGACCTTTCTTTTCATACTGTTAGTTCCTTTAAACACCAACCAGTCAATCTATTAATCCCTTTTTCGTTAAATCCGTTTTACGAAGCCATATAACGTTCTCATTATCTCAATACTTAAATGTTTCAAGTGAATATTTATCCAGTTCAACGAATATTTACACAAATCGCTACAAATGCACAATGTGCGATGTTGGTATTCTAAAGAAGGCACCAGTTCAGCTTAACAAACACTGTAATATAGCCGTCTTCGAATAGTATCTACTATCATCAAAGACAATTCACAATAAATAGTTAGGTCTGTCTAGTATTCAATAGCTCCCGAATAAAGTATAAGTGGATGAATATATTAAGTATTTGGTTTTGAGTCAGTCATATGTTGACATGGAATCACAGTACATAGAATCCACGCACAAACACAAATCCATCCTTTGAGTATTTTCGCAATACCTAAAACTTTATGCGTACAAATACACAGTGGCCCTGGCTGTGTAATTCTAGGCGGCTGTCCCAGATAAGATGCCACGATGGCGCACCTGTCAAGTTACCATACCTCAAGATTACGTCATGTAATCGATGAAACTAAAGGTTTTCCTCCGTACAAATAGGATGATATTTTACGAGCTCTCGAAACATTCGAGACATGAAGTGCTTGCTAGTTATTTCTCTGATTTCTACCTTGGCTGCTCTGGCTGGTAAGGCTCAAACGTTTATATGCACCTTCCATGTTCCAGAAGCTTTTTTTAACTGAGAAATAATTACCCTAAGCAACTTCTAGTTTATTTTCATATTTATCATAGAATAAATAAACTTTTCATATTATCGGCATTATAGTTGTGATTGCAATGCTCGACAGCGATGCGGAATAACTGGATGAGTTGTAATGTTCAAAATTGTAAACTTGTAGAAATGCCAATTTTCTTTTGTATATATCAATTGATGGTTATGAATTGTAGAGGTGTTATGTAAATGCAGCTAGCCAGGAGCGTTGTGGTCTCTTTGAAGACTGTATTTGCCGACCTGATTGCAAGCCAGACATCGAACGTGAAGGACTATTCACGGAGTGCTCCGAAGGAAACAAATGCTGTTGTGAGTAAACGCTATGTTTGTTGTCTATGTTGAGTCATTTGATAGTGTTCATTTGCTGATTAAGTCTTTAATCAAGTACAATCTCAAACAGTATGTAAATTTCATTGTTCGTTTCATATTTCCCTACACTGAAAAAGGCATTATATTCGAAATGACGCAGTCAATCGAGAAAGGTTATTTCTTTATTTTCCTGACGGTTGCTTTGGCCCATATCCCTCCTGTAGGTGCCGAGGAGCCTTGTGGTTTCTTTGACGATTGCTCATGTCGTGATGTCTGCGAACCTGATGAGCGCTCCAGTCTTGTCGACAGTTGCTTCACTACTGGTCTCGGCTGCTGCTGCAGAAATGATGAGGAACCAACGACCAACAACTGATCGATTTTGTTGTGAATAAATACAAGTTTACTTTAGATAGTAGTGATGTTTATTTTTATTTATTTATAATTTGAAAAACACAGGAAGGGAGGGAGATTGACGACATCGGTTTTGCATACAAACCAGCGATATTTTCATCTTCAAGATGATATATTTGTGGCGTGAACCCTGACAGATTGCCGGCGAATTCCCGGGGTAGGGTTCTTTCCTTGGAAAAGGGTAGGGGTGTGCCGCCATGGGAAACAAAAACCGGATCATATCTATACCAAGCCAAAGTGAGAAAAGGGAACCATTTAGACACCAAACCTCAGAAAAAAGACCCATTCATATACAAATTTTTTATAAGGGTCACCAATATATATACCAAAATTTAGTGATCCCAAATCATATCTAGACCACCTCGAGGAGCTACAAGGGACCCATCCATATACCGAAATAACTAACGATTCAGAATGAAAAAGTAAGTTTATTAAGCTTCGCAACTGAAAAAAAAGTATAAGTACGAGTAGGCAAGGCACTCGCCCCTGGTGTTTTTATGATCTGATGCCACCTTAGGGGCGAGGGTCTGTATGGCAGAATCTTTAGGGTTATAAGCAAATGTGTTCCTTCTCGCAATGCAGACAAGGGACAGTTTAAAAAACATAGATTTTCATATCCATAAATGTCTAACCATCAATCTTGCAACAACAGTCATACTTCTTAATCAACAGAATCAACTAAATCCAACACAATTTTAAAATTGTTGCCCAACATGGCTACCGCGCGAATCGAAAACATGAGCGATATCACAGCGAATTAACGAGAATTAACTCAATTATGTTGCATTGTGGGAGTCGGCCATGTTGAGTTTTTGAGCAAAGTTTCATGATGAGCCGTATTTTAGTGCTCAAACAGAACAATTAGACAAAACTGTAGTAATAGAAACAGTCCTCGTGTCATTTTGTCATATAATCTTTCATTTTGTCACAAATTTTTTGGCATGGAGGGCTTTTGTAAGTTTTAAGCGAGTTCTTCTGTCATTTTGACTTCGGAACCTCGGAAATTTCACAGGCGGCTCTTCGCCTCTACAGCGCGGATGTGAGAGACCGAAAGTAGTAAATAGCGCGGAGCTGTCAGAGGCGGAGTTTCTTTGCCTAAAGTACGAGGCCCAACAAAAACCGTTGTACAAGTCGAGAGGCCGAAAAAAAAAACACCCCGTCGCGCGGCACAAGTATATACTAGTAGTATATACTACCTCAATACACTTAAGTGCCCAAAAACCCCGGGAATAAAATACACACATCTTCAGGCGGAGTCGAACGACTGATACAATACTCAAATTATTTTCGCCGCTCGGATTAGCGCAAAGCGCGCGATCTCAGGGATCCTTCTTTAACTGAAATCGCACGCACCCACATGCACACGCATTCACATAAACATACAAACACACCACACATGCACACACATACATGTATGCATGCAAATATACATAGATACACACACATACATAATACATACATACATACATACATACATACATACATACATACATACATACATACATACATACATACATACATACATACATAAATACATAGTTACATACATACATACGTACGTGCGTGCGTGCGTGCGTGCGTGCGTGCATACATACATACATACATGCATGCATGCATGCATGCATGCATACATACATGCATGCATGCATGCATGCAGGACATACATACATACATACATACATACATACAGACATACATACATACATACATACATACATACATACATACATACAGACAGACATACAGACATACAGACAGACAGACAGACAGACAGACACAGACATACATACAGACAGACAGACAGACAGACAGACATACATACAGACATACAGACAGACAGACAGACAGACAGACAGACAGACAGACAGACAGACATACATACAGACAGACATACAGACAGACAGACAGACAGACAGACAGACAGACAGACATACATACAGACAGACAGACAGACAGACAGACAGACATACATACAGACATACATACAGACATACATACAGACATACAGACAGACATACAGACATACAGACAGACATACAGACATACAGACAGACATACAGACAGACAGACATACAGACAGACAGACAGACAGACATACAGACATACAGACAGACATACATACATACAGAAGACATACAGACAGACAGACAGACAGACAGACAGACAAGACAGACAGACAGACAGACAGACAGACAGACAGACAGACAGACAGAACAGACAGACACATACATACATACAGACATACAGACAGACAGACATACAGACAGACAGACAGACAGACATACATACAGACATACATACAGACAGACAGACATACATACATACATACATACAGACAGACAGACAGACATACAGACAGACATACAGACAGACATACAGACATACATACAGACATACATACAGACATACATACAGACATACATACAGACATACATACATACATACATACATACATACATACATACAGACATACATACATACATACATACATACATACATACATACATACATACATACATACATACATACATACATACATACATACATACATACATACATACATACATACATACACATACAGACACATACATACATACATACATACATACATACATACATACATACATACATACATACATACATACATACATACATACATACATACATACATACATACATACATACATACATACATACATACATACATACATACATACATACATACATACATACATACATACATACATACATACATACATACATACATACATACATACATACTGATTCCCTGTCTAAACAACGTATGTTTGCTTCCCCAGAAAGCATTGATCCTTTCGACCACTTTGCACACAATTCCTCGTGCAACACCAACCAGCCAATTCCACAGTATGAGCTGACCACCGTGTCAGCGCGGCTTGTGTTATAGCTATTTAGAGTGATATAGATCGATATTGCCAGCGAACATTGAGCTGTCTGAGATGAAACAATTAAGGTTCATAATGAACCTTGCATGCGTAATGAGACGTTTGCCCTCTAGGGTTAGAACACAGCGCAAACATCGTCAACCAGGGTTCCTTAGCTGTCTGCAAACTGTCGCTTATTATCGATGGAAACTGAAAGCATTGCTATCCATGTAGAATGAGGCTCTTGTTAAACAGAGCCTCACAGTAACGCAGGCTTCATTCCCGCCTTTAGCATTTCATCGTGCTCGGTCGATGGTGACTTTCTTTTTGGGCGAGGATACATATCAACAAGACATGACAATAACACGATTAGATTATCAGATTCCAGTCAGATGCTGTTAACAGGCAGTGAAGTTGAGAAAAGCGCTGCGTCAGAGCATAGGAAGCAGACGAGCCTCGGAGGCTGTCTGCAACTATTGATGAGGTTACTGTTTAGCAGCGTTTGTCTGAACACCGACACCTCGTCACTTTGAGGTCGACTTTGGTTGAGGTTCGAGGTGTTCCGTTTATGATCAAGACTGAGTTATTTGCCAAATCTCATAAAAAATATCGACGCCGCACATTCTGAGGCATCAACATATTGCGGATATTCTGCCTTAAGGTTTCACAATGGAATTCATTTTGAGGTTAGTTTGATGTCAGTATAGAATAATGTTACTTTTTAAAAGCAAATTTATGTCATAAAAATGTATGTCCTAATTATTCTTACACGTTCAAATCACGGCTCTTGCCATGCTCATCGATGGTTCCTTCAGTTATGAAAGTTAGCATAGTGAAATAAGGTTGAATGAGGTGTTTTGTAATGCAAAATTATATCAAACTTGACCTTGGATATCATGTCAACCTTAATTAGGGTTCGGTTTGAAAATTAGTTGCAATTGCCGGCATCTGTACATTTACTTGATATTGATGTATATGTATATTTGTTGCTGTTTTCTGCTTTTGTGCTGTGGCGCTTCATAAGAATCGATGTAATAATCTCAGTTGATTCAGTCATGTAGAAGGTGCAGTAACAATCGACATGGATAGGTTCAACTTATCAGACTAAGTGATCACCAGATACTATGGCAACGAAATCACCATGTAATGTGTTCAGCAGATTTGTGTTAAGTAGTTATCGTGGTACCAGTTTAAATCGCAATCACGAAATGACTAAATAACGTGGCAACTAGGTAATCATGCCATACTTACGACGCATGTGTCATGGCGTACTTACGACACATGTGTCATGGCGTACTTACGATGCACGTGTCATGGCGTACTTACGATACATGCGTCATGGCGTACTTGCGAAGCATGTGTCATGGCGTACATACGACGCATGTGTTGTGCCGTACTTACGACACATGTGTCATGGCGTACTTACGACGCACGTGTCATGGCGTACTTACGACGCACGTGTCATGGCGTACTTACGATACATGTGTCATGGCGTACTTACGAAGCATGTGGTGTGCCGTACTTACGACGCACGTGTCATGGCGTACTTACGACGCATGTTTCATGGCGTACTTACGACGCATGTGTTGTGCCGTACTTACGACGCGACGTTCTCTGTTAATAATTGTTGCCTCAAGTGAATGTCGTCTAAGGAACGGTACAAAGCTGTAAATAATATGACGTTCGTAAGACATCAGGTACACTTTGCAAAGATGCCCTCAAATCAAAGCCCATTTGATGCCAGCGGCGATAAATGTATATATGTGGCGGTGTGGCAATCAAACATGCGAGTAAAATATGATTTTGTAATCCGTTTCAATACTATCTAAATCATGACGTCAGCGGGAGCTTTTTGAGTTGCGACTCGTATACAAGCAATTACATTAAAATTGCATCAATTCATACTCACCTCAGGCGTTGTTTGTTGATACGCGCATGAACGAATCGATTATTTACTAATGAACGAATTAATGAGTGAACAAATGGAATTAAGAATGAATCGTAAATTTATAACTGGCTATAGTTAGCTATGAATCATTTAAAGAATAAGGCAGACATCAATCAATCTTGTAAGCATTTGCTCCAACTGCTTATCTGGGTACAGCAGGAAGTGCCACCATTTTTTAACCTTCGGTATCAGCTGAATCTGAGTGGTGAACCGCAGAAAGCATGTTAACGTATTGGACCTCCATATTTTATGGTAATACTATTCTTGTCCATTCAATTGCTATCTAACCTAACCTTTGTGGTTCCAGTGAAGTAGGTACGACACAGGTACTTTTATAGTCATAACGTCAAGTCATAGCGTTTCAAATGGAAGAACATCCTTGGTGAAGCCATATTGCCAGAGAACCAGTTCTATTTTCATTCTACGTAGAGTGTTCGTCTGTTTGCAAAATTTCTCGACATGCGAAGAACAGATTCAATGACATTATTGATCGATCAATCAGATGACGAGAAAAATCGGGATGTTTTGTGGATTTAAGATTATTTTCAAGGGTTTTTATATCATTGCAAATTCCTTTTTTTCCGATCATCGTCTGAGGAACATTTTCAACGCATGAAACCGAATGAGGAACGAGAGCCCGCACGTTGCACTCCCCATTTTCTATCTGGATTCAAGCAAAAATAAAGCCGTAATTGCGCATTCCAAACCTATGTGTTTGGTGATGTCGAATGACGTGCTTAAATAGACGACAGCTTAAACCGGCACACGTAGTCAATTAAAACTATTCCTGTGATCGTTGATTTAATTACAGAAAGTTAAAAACAAGGTTAAGCGAGGAAAACTGGATTATCACGTTGCTGATCCTTTCATAATACGCGCTGTTAAGGCCACTGCACACGCTGTGTGGTGCCCTCTGCCGGTACGCGCGTGCCTCGCATTGCGTTTTTAGGTTGCTCTGTCGACAGACCATGAAATGAAATGCAAGGGGATTAATATTTCTACAATATGAATGAATCCAATGTGTACGAGTATTTTCGTATATTGGTGGGTAGGGTTGGGTACACAAATCATAAATATCAACGACATCATCACCATCATCGTCATCAGTTCAATCAACATCGTCATCAATTCAATCAACATCGTCATCGGTGTCCTCATAGCCATCATGATATTCGTGCTTATCGAAAATATAGCTCTTCTTGGAATAAAGCCACACGTGACCTCAATCACCTCACGGACTGAGGCACCTTTAACACGAAAATATTTTGAGGTAAGTGCATTTCCGTCTTGCTAATGCGACGACAAACAAACAAAAACCGGCGACTGAACATCGATTAGGTAAACCGTGTGTTTTCGTCTTAACATCGTGTGATGTGCATTTATACGTCTACACCCGCAGGATGAATAAAAAAAATCAAACGGTTTGGATTATTATAAAAATTATTACGCAAACCCGCGTGGCTTCGTGCAATTTGCACGGAAACGTAAAGTTCGGTTTTGTTGACAAATCACGTGAGTACAATTTGTAAAAATCATTAATTTTCGCCTTTCGTGTGTGAAGCTTACGGTGTGAGAGACGATAAACCCTTAGTATAAGCGATACACGTGAATTCGACTTTTTAAATACTTTTTACAAAGCGTTGATATTAGCCAAGGACGAAAAGTCATTGTACACACAATACATTAAAAACAAATGCTTAGCTAGCATCGCCTGGCTCTGCAACTCATGGTCTAGAGATGTCAGGATACCCGAGTATCCGGTCAGATTAATTGCTCATTTTGACGCGTTTATTTTGTAAGCATTATTACCAAAAATCGATGTCGCTCAGAATTTAATGGAAAATTCACGACGAACAGCGTTATATGCGTGTTTTAAACAACCACAGGTATACAGGGTAGTCCATAAGGCTCGTATCGATACGTAACCAACCAACAAACGCCCGAACCTCTCAGTCATCAGTACGTACCGCAACCCCAACCTTTTCTATATAACTCACAACCAATACCACTCAGTCACTGTTGGCTGAAAAACTAAACTGGAGCACCAGGTTTCCGGATCTTACTCAACTGATAAGCGACTGTTGAGTGTTTCTAAAAAGCTTTACCGTCAATATTGATCTGACTGGCAAAGTACACTTTTCTCATTCATCGCTCGACAGCCTCTAACCGCAGCGCTTAAAGTGCCTTCCTTACATGCGATATCGACATCAGAACTATATTCGCCGAGTTTCCTGATGGAGTACGGGATATAACAGTGCGATTGGTGAGTGACGGTTTTCTTTGTCATACTCGTAGGATTAGTGTCATAGAAGTGGATAAATAGATGATTTGTCATTAAGCATTAAGTTCAACATAAAACGCCATGTCTGGTTAGTCCCACAAAATGGTAAAAACAATGAGGACAATCTGACCAACCCTCGACTATGTCCTGTCCAACCAATCATCTCAGATCTACAAACAAACAAATCGTATCTTCATCGCTATTCCACCCACTAGTCCCTGTTGTGTGACGACTTATCTCTTTAAGTACAATCAACAAAGAAAAACCATAACCTCTTTGTCGATCAAGGCTGATATAGGTGTAGTTAATGAGGTGTCTGCCTTCTTTACAAACCAACTCAAGTTGTATGTCAGTTTCTGAGCGTTTAGCACTGAAATAATTCGCTCACGTGCCACTGCCTAACAGGCCGCAGGGTTGCGCTATAAAGCAGAAACAGGGCCTGGAGTCGCTGATCTCACTCTCTTTCCATATTTCCCGCCTCCGCGTCCGCGTCTCTGTGCGAGACTCCTACTCTGCCATGTCCGTCAAAAGGAATAATTTTTTTTGTAATTAATTTTCTATTTGTATACAGGTGTGCTAGTGGTGATATATCTTGACTATGGTAAGGGTTGACTCGGGTGAGTTTGGACTTCTCCTGTTCGTGACAAGCCCAGTATTGGGAACTGAGTTTGTAGGTGATTAATCATTCAATCACGATATGATCAGTCGATATCCGACACCAGGGTTGCCCGCTTTGTATTCACGCATAACAATAATCGCAGTATGTTTCCAAGTACCGAACAAATGATCTGGCTTTAAAAAAAACAGCGTTCAATGTTCTGACTGATTTCGTGTACAACTTAACAATCTCACTAGCCCTACAATACGTCTGAGTAGATGTCTTATGAAAACGACGCAATGTTATAATTTTGAGATCGATTCAGACAACAACCAAACATACCTAAGTGATAGAGTTTTAGAATGCAAAGATGTTCACGGACAATTTCATCCCTTTGTGACGGGGGATTTCTTCCATGGTAATAAGTTCTATAGTTTCGATAAATTTGGAAGCGGTAGAAAGTCCGAAACACAGCACCATGTTTGTTTTCAAGTTCAATATCACGTACATCGCGCATGCTCAGAATGACGTAACACATCGACGACTATTGCTTCCTGTGTCTGAACTCGATGAGATACAGCAGATTTTATTCAAAGTGCGTCAACGTGCTTCGCAAGCTTAGCAGGGAGGCAATGCAGATGAGGCGGCGGGAAATCACGCGACCCAATATTTTCCAAAATGGCGGTCATCGCATCGCGATCTTTCGGAAATGATATATAGATGGCATTTCTTCAAGAATCGCATCGATCGGTGGTAAGCTTTTGGTGCAATGTGACATATTTTTTCACAGGCTCTTGATATATGTTGTTTTTTAGATGCCAAACCCAGCGCTGTAGTCAAACGTTTTAATAAGCGCCCAAAATATCAGCGGTTGACTGTATTATTTGATATTGTAGAGTTCACTGTTTGAATCTACTGTAAAATGACACAGCGACATGTAGCTCCGGTCAAACGGAGACGTCTTGTAGGGCTAAGCGACATGAAGACAATATTTAACTAATCCTAGCATTTTATATATCATATTTCAACCACCCGCGGTGCACACATTATCGTTCTTAAAGAGGCGCAAAACGGTCGATGTGATCATCAAACACAGTGTCCATTTCAAGCTGTATAACACCAGAAGTAAGGCAGCATTACTGATTATGTGTTCCAACAATAGCGAATTCCGTAGTTACAAAGCTTGATACACACCGTCCTGTTACGCAGAATGCCAGTAAACAAACTCCCACCAAATACTACCAATGTCAACACCAACCACTGTCAGACAAATTGACACCCTCACGAAAAGTCTTCTCCAAAAGTCCTCCGATCAAATAGGTTTGATTGATTATGCGTACAGAGTGAGAGTTTGTTGACTGTTGGTTAAGTGGTGTTGGTCTATGTAAGAATGCTCCCTACGAGGCGTGATCTCACATAGTTTACATTACGGAAACTTTCTATTGTGAACTGTTCTAAGAAATTATGTGAATGTTTGTAATCTACGTCATGCTGGAGTTTATATCAAAACATGCCCAGTAGCAAATATTATAAAGTCCGAACTTGGTCATATATTGTATACAGACAAACAATATCTACCATTTGACATAACATTAGGTCTTTAATATTCTAAACGGGGATACACCACCGACCGGAATAACCCGGATCCAGTGAGATCATGCTAGGATGAATATGATCCTAGGATCAGGCCTGACGCAGTGTTGTGGGATCGAGCCGGGATGATCATGATGCTGCAGGATCTAGACGTGAGTTACATGATCTTGAGTGATAACCCGGTATTATTACGACCCTGTTAGATCACATTGGGATCATCATAATCCCGTGTGATCAAGCAGGGCTGATCATGATACTGTAAGATCAACCAGGGATCATCATAATCCCGTGTGATCAAGCAGGGCTGATCATGATCCTGTAAGATCAAGCAGGGATCATCATAATCCCGTGTGATCAAGCAGGGCTGATCATAATCCTGTGAGATCACACACACATGCACATACACACACGCATACACACATACACAGCCAAGGACAGATACGCTCTCTCACTCGCTCAGTTTAAAACCAGCTGGATGTAAATCATTTCAGTTTACAGCATTTCATATTGTTACATAATGCTTACAAACATTGCCCCCGCCACGAACCCTTCATTGAGTGCGGAATTCGGGCTACACTTCACCCAACCACTTCACACCCTGGCCCCGTAACCAGACAGAATATCTCCAGCCCGTTTGTGCTGGCGCTGTCAGCGATGTCGATGCCCATTGTTGGTCTTTGTATAACCCGGTTCCTAACGTCATTCATAACATGCGACATGTCAACGGCACTCGTCTCAGACTCGACCGCCAGGATTTCTCACGGTATGGACTTGAGACCACGTTAACCATAGCCCCAGTCACAGTTATATCACAGGCTCTGTTAACTATGAGGGCGGTTAATCACATGGGCCTACCGGGAGGGGGGAGGGTTGCGGGTGGCTGTCTGTAGTCAGGTGAACAAGGGGCTGGTGGCAGTCTGTAATCAGGTGAACTAGGGGGTGGCAGTCTGTAGTCAGGGTGAACTAGGGGCTAGTGGCAGTCTGTAGTCAGGAGTGAACAAGGGGCTAGTGGTTGTCTGTTGTCAGGTGAACAAGGTGCTAGTGGCTGTCTGCAGTCAGGTGAACAAGGGGCTAGTGGCAGTCTGTAGTCAGGTGAACAAGTGGCTAGTGGCTGTTTGTAGTTAGGTGAACAAGTGGCTAGTGGCTGTCTGTAGTCAGGTGAACAAGTGGCGCGTGGCAGTCTGTAGTCCGGAGTTAACAAGTGGCTAGTGGCTGTTTGTAGTCCGGAGTTAACAAGTGGCGCGTGGCTGTCTGTAATCCGGAGTTAACAAGTGGCTAGTGGCTGTCTGTAGTCCGGAGTTAACAAGTGGCGCGTGGCTGTCTGTAGTCCGGAGCTAACAAGTGGCTAGTGGCTGTCTGTAGTCCGGAGTTAACAAGTGGCGCGTGGCTCTCTTTGGCCTGGACTTTTCAGAATGTTGTCTTAATCAGGGCTCACGATTACACATGACCGCTTGGTTGTTATGACGACTGAATATGACGCTTTTTGATTGCTACAAATCTGTCGCTCGTATTTGAGATAACGACTCGAGGCAGCAGGGTATTATGTGGCGTACTTCTTGATAAACAGAACGGTACTGGATAAAGATTGCTTATTTTGGCGAGATTCCAACTGTGACCCACTCCTCTGTGTAAATAGTTATACAAATTAAAGATTAAAATCCCCAACCCTACATATAATGGGAGCTGGGTGGGGGCAGTATGTTATTAATCCCGCACCAAAATATTAGAGAACCTTGCTTTGGTAATGCAGTCTTGAACACGTGTGTCAATAGCGTTAATATCAACACAGAGAAAATCACGAGTTGTCGATGTTATGGTGTTATTTCAGTAACAACCACGAGATTTTGTTAACTTTAAATAAAATATGCTCATTAGCACTGGCGTGTGACCAAATAGTCTTGGCTTTCATCTCGATATATTGTTAAGGCACCCGAAGTCCGATAAACTAATTGAAAACCAATATCCTACAGAAGGAATCTGTTCAATAAGACAAATTCAAAGGCTTTGTGAGAAGATTACAGTTTCAGGTTTTCTTGAAGCATGTGATTCAATAATGACGCGAGGTAGCATTGGGTTGGGGTTCGGGGTGGGGTTGGATGTGGTTTTTGGGAATGCAAGATGGCAGTCGTTAATAAGAAGGATGTCAATATATGACTAAGACTAGGGTGCGAGTCTTATCTAAACGGGCGCAGACGCGAGAAGTAGGGGTTATAAATATGCCTGCTAAAGGAATTTACGACTGACAGGCAGTTACACGAAGGACCCATTGGGCGTCAGCACTAGGATTTCGCTGTCGATCTAGGCAGAAATATATAAAGGCTGTTGTAATACCAAGACTGGATACATGGGGCCGGAAGTCTGGGGTACGCTCGACTCGCCATGGGAAAACTCACTCAATTCAGCTGTGAGCGTAAAAAAAGTTTGTAACTGTGAGGTACTCTCGAGTAACATGATTATTTGTTGGGACTATTTCGATCACAGAAAATTATGGATCACAAATCATACAACAGGCTCGCGCGTCTTAAGACGGCCTTGTCCGTAGCCGCTAATAGTTTTGTGGTACACGTGTATTTTAGAATGAACTGTTCACTTTTGTCTCAATATTGTTGCAGGAAGTGTGGTAGGGTCGGTGAGCAACTGGTAGACAAGTACAGAGTCAACGAGTACCAACATGGCATCCAACGGCAGCCTATTGTCCAGCGCATGCGCATTGCACAACACGCCCACCACGTCACGAATACTGTCGCATCCCCTGAACTCTGACTCAAATCAGCATCCCATACGCCGGCGATCTGTCAATTACGACAGTAACTTCAATATCAAGCGCTCCCAAGTTACTTATTTGGACGCCAAAGGCTCTATGCTAGAATACAACGACCGCGTACGAGAAGTTAATCGCAAAAAGCAATGTATCGATGCTGATGTACACTCTCTGCAACTCACAGCCAGAACTATTCCTAAATCACGCTTTCTTCCCAAGCTTACGGCTGCACCTCTCTCTTGGTCCACCAAGTCAGCTCCTTCGCTGCCAGAGGGCGCGCGCCAGAAATCCTTAAATATGCCGCGAAGCCACACGACTATTCCTCAAATGAAAGGCGCTGTGCTGAACGCCTCGTTAAAAACAGTCAGTTGTAAGGAGAAACTCCCCATGAACTTCGCCAGCGCCTCTGACCTACAAGAAATCAACAATGTTGAACACATTTTCCCCTTTTCGCATCAAAATTCAACAAAATTGAATAAAAACACAAACGCATGGATACAAGATACGGACAGTGATACTACGTTAACCATCGATGTGCCCCGATCGTCTGCTTCTTCTACTGACGGTTGTAATGGGCTAATCACGCCAAAGACAACAACAGTTAGGTTTAAACTTCCGGTCGTTAATGTGGCTATTCCTGGAAATAGCGATACACATTCTTTAAGCCTCAGAGAAACTGATGCCATCATTGAAAATGACGACGACAGCACGATGGGTATTGCAGATTCCGGGAGTGCCACGGAACGCGACTTAGCTCGGATCAAACGGGAAAACGCTACAAAAGAACTGCTGCATTCTGCTTTAAAATTATTAAAAACTGCCGAGTTGCAGAAATCCCGATATGTGCAACCTCTACCGAAAATTCACAGAAAAAGAATCAAGTTTCCAAATCAGAGTTTGGATTCTATCCCCGAGGATGACGCAGAGGAATTGTCTGATTTCACGACACGCGCCGGAAATCGTGCTGAACTTAGCGGAAGAAATTCCTTTCCCATGCATTCACATCTCAATAAACCGATGAATTTTCTTGATTCACCGCTGGAATCAGTGTCCGACAGAGAACGATGTAGCGACAAGAACTATGCTTTTGATTCAAGAGACCACTCACATTTACCAATGATTAACTCTACTGATAAACTTCCAACTTTACCACCAATATGGTCCAAAGCGGAAACGGATATAAACTGGAGAATGTTGGGAGGTCTTGATGTGGTTAAAAACAAACGCTTACAACAACACGCGAAACGAAAACAGAAACCAAGACGCATTAAATTTCTCAAAGTCGATCGATGACACTATGACATACATACATATATATATATATATATATATATATATATATATATATATATATATATATATATATATATATATATATATATATATATATATATATATATATATGAAAGAAATTTACTGACATCGGTTTCTCTCATTATCTTACATCTATAACATGATATTTATGTTCAACAAGGATCTAATCGCATTTTCCGCGTTGAAATATCTGTAGTTACAGACCTGTGATTTTATGTTACGTTTCTCACTTAAGTTGTTTTCACCGATCGAAATACTCGTTCTGCTTTGTGTATGTTTTTACTTCAGTCAATTGACGGTTAGTTGCTACAATCACCGGCAAGATTAGACAAGAATTACCTAAACAATAATATATGATTGTACATGAAAAACTATTTATATTGACTCTCGATACGACTCTCATCGTTTCAAAAACAAATCCCAGTTGTTTACACAAACTACATGTACTTCGAATCACTGGTGGGTGTAATCAATGCCTGGATGAATAAATCCTCTCAAATAATCCGTGAGAAACACACCCCATTGTTGCCCAAATGGATCATTGACAGGGTCTCTTGAATTGAGGGGGATATTTTATTGATGAAACTCGCCATAATGATCCATGCAGGATCATTTTTAAGGCGCGAGAAAACGAATTCAGACCCCCCACATGGCTTTGGCACCTAAACATTATTAGCTCAATGTTTTGTGCAAGCTCTCCAAAGCATGATCGCACAATCGCCGCTCAAAAAAAAATCCGACGGCACTTGAATTTTCCTAAGTCAATCTCCAAACGATCAAGTTTAAAAAATGTGCTTTAACAGCAACAATTCACTTTCGATTGATGAATATTGTCAATAAAAATCGTTCAGTTCCCTGTTAGAATCGTGATGTCCTGCACAACTCCTCAAAACACCAAGCAGATATCCTTTAGGAAGGATTAAAAATGTTTGCGAGTTACACGTCCCAGATAACGAAAGCAACGACGGTATTCTCGTCACATGAACCGTCAGTCTATCTGAGTTGAAATCATCGCATGAACCATCAGTCTATCTGAGCTGAAATCATCGCATGAACTGTCAGTCTATTTGAGCTGAAATCATCGCATGAACCGTCAGTCTATCTGAGCTGAAATCATCGCATGAACCGTCAGTCTATCTGAGCTGAAATCATCGCAAGAACCGTCAGTCTATCTGAGCTGAAATCATCGCATGAACTGTCAGTCTATCTGAGCTGAATTCCGCATTAAAACGGTCAAGGTAGCATGGCGTTGTTAAACAGTTAAATCGTATGCTTTCCCAATTAGTCTTCGTTAAAAAAATTAAGTAAACGGTTAAAATCGAACACAAATCTCCACTTGAAATCTGATGCTAAGACAAGCAACTGATCATACATAGTGCGTACAATATGATGAATACATAAGCAAGCACAAGTAACGCTACAGCCCAAGCAGCTCGTCCACAGCGATTGCAACCGAAAATTACAAATTGGGTGGATCAATAACAATGACCAGAATAACAACTAGTGTTGTGGTTAAGACTGGCTTAATCCATCTCCTCGACCGTGCCAAACGGAGCCGTCTTGGTTGGCAGTGGTGATAGCCCCATGCTGGTACAGGGGTATATATTTGCCAACGGATATAACGGCGATAGTCAGACAATAAACACCAACACAACAACTCTATTTGATAATTCAACGGAATCCAAATGTTGATATGATGTTCCTATTGGGACAGCATTTGCGAAAACATAATTTGTGTATGAAATGGTAATCATAATGGCTGTATCATAACGAACCGGCCCAATGGGAGACCGCGTTGCGGTTTTCTCCGAGAGGTGGCAGCACAGAGCAATGCGGTCCCAAGCTCGACCGGAAGCTATCAGGTTATGCGCTTACTTCGCGGTTTACGCGTAAATACAAGAGATTCATTTCCATTTTGCTTCACTTCGACGACTAAAATTTCTCGCTCTACGTCACGCGGTCATGAGATATTTGATGGTGACGAAATTTAGGGTAAGCTGTCACATGTCAATGCGCTGTGCGTAGCGGACGAGCATCTCCGAAACGCTGTGAAACGAGCCGACCGACGACGTACAACTGGCCAAGTCGAGATCAAAGAGACCCAGGTATATTGTTTTCTAGGCCACTTTATCTACGTACAAGAACCGTAACACAATGAAGGTGGTGGTGGGAGCTACACCAGGAGGCCTAAGTGTCTACCTCTTATGGCGGCGCAACCAGTGACAGACAGGTGATGGAAAGGAGCAAACTACCAGAAATGTGTGACCAGGGTGACACGGTAATGGCTGACAAGGGCTTTGTCATGCAGAACTTATTTGCTCCCTATGATGTCACCGTAAATATACCAACCTTTTTCAGTAGGAAGAATCAGCTGACAGGGAAAGTGGTGCAGAGAGACCGGAAGATCTCCAGCAAGAGGGTGCACATTGAGCGGATAATAGGATTGGGAAAAACCTTCAAAATCTTGGTGGAACCTATGATCCACTGTGAGGTCCAAATTTCCTCAAATATAATCTTTGTTTGTTATATGTTATGTAACTTTTGGCAGTGCATCGTCCCCACAACTGCCTAAGGTGTTTTTAAGTCTTTCCCACTCAGGGTGTGATATTATATGAATCTCAATGAAAGGTGATATGTAGTAGTCGTTTTATACCATGTGCCTTATAATGTAATCTATAATAACCCTATACTGTTGAATGAGTGACTGTGGAACCCCCAATGGGTTAATTGTTTATAATTCAATTAAAACACTTAGTACTTTTCAAGTTTCAAGAGTTTATTATACATTCCACCACATGCAATATGCAGGCAAATGATTCCTTAAAGAAAAAAGAAATCAGTGCACAAGACTACTCAGTAAGAGAAATTGTGAAAAAACATTGAATCAAGTATAGCATTTTTGAAATAGTCCCTGAAAGACACCTCTTACTTTGAAATCATAGTAGTAATAAAGTCATCGTCACGGGTAACGGGGACAATCTCCATACACCACAAGATGACAAAGTTGACTGTTCGTGCAAAACAACTGGCCCTGAATTTAGTAATAGTAGTCATGTTGGCTTTAAGGGTGAGCTGGTTGTTCTCATTAACCAGGTATGGCACTGAGACAGGAGTGACATGTTTGTCACTGGTACTGTAGGGACACTTGACCTCAACATTCATGTCATCAGACACAACCCCATCTGGTGAGCATGCGCGGTAGGGGTGTGTTTGGGATACTACAATCCCACATGGCTTGACTTCGGTCCCAGTCAACTCTGCATATTCCTCAGAGCCACAGGCTCATTACGGATACCGTGGTCGATTGATTTGGCCCGAATCTGGTTGACGCGGGTCAGCGACTTCGCCATACGGACCAAGTCTGTTTTGATAGTTTGATAGTTGCTTTGCATATCCTGCCAAACTGTTGCGCAACCTTCTATGGTAAACTGTGTGTATTAGAATACCGGAAGCAGGCGAGGGACCGCATTGCTCCGTGGAGCCGCGTAGCGGATTAAAACTCGAGGTCTCTCATTGGGTGTCTGCGTTCCAACAGAGAGCTATTCACAAATGTAGGATGCTGTGAAATGCATCTTTACAAATAAGTTGCAGCACTGATGTCACGATTCGATTAAACACAAGACACACTCGATAAGTCACGCGTACGCCGTATGCGCCGATCTTTTATAGATTAATAACTCCTTAATATGTTTGAATGAATCAGGATTGTCACCAAAGAAAATAATAGATACTGACGTGGCTTCATTGCTGCCTAAATCTTCAAGTCAAATGTTCGATAGACCGGTTGACAAATTGCAATGGGCCTTCCCACACAAGAATACCGATGTCTGGGTAATTGTAGTGTGTCAAATTGGTCTGACATATGAAAGTTACTTTTCGGAACTTCAGCCATTGCAGTTTGGCTTTCGTTCATTAATAATTTTGTAAGACTGTGTAGAAGCTTAATTATTAATGGCTGACCAACTGGAAGAGACTTGTATGTCATTTGGTCGGCCGGTAGGATGGGATGTTTCCAGATTCCCACTATTGGCTACAGCACTTTCGGACTCTAACAAACGTTTCGCGTGGTGACTCATATAAATAATTGTAAGTTGTTCCAGCTTGCTCAAATCATTTATCAAATTATCCATTTCTATCAATCTGTTATATCTCAGCAAAAGGTATGTTAGGTTTGGCGCGTGCTTGTGTAGGGCAGCATCCACTAAAGTTAAACTATTTCCATCAAGGTAGTGTTGACGCAGCTGTGTTTTGTTCAGGCTTTACAGATGTCGTTCCTTCAGATATTACAAGTTAGTTTCAAACGGTACAGAACGAGTCAGATTGAGCACTTTAATTTGCGTGAATCGTAATCCATACCATGCTTTTGAAGCATTTTCGAAACCAAGATAAGGGTTGTTAGCTGTAATAGTAAAACAAATAGTACTCACTAAGGAACTATAATATATAGCACAATCATACAGTCGAATCACAACCTTACTACCCCTTGCCTTATTCTCAATAAATGATTTCCTACGCCTGCTCTCAAGAAACGTGTGTACCTCTCTCGTTCAAGAGTTTATACCATAGCTAACTTTATAACATGGTGTCAGAAGTACATGAACTACTACAGACCACGCCTAACGAGGATTTAAAGGAGGACTATGGCTCCTGACTTAATATTGATGAACACATAGACCATTTCAGGCTAAATTGTTGCAATTCAATGAAGCAGACCGACATATGAACCCGGGGTTGGGGGGGGGGGGGGCGGGGGTGGGCACTTGGCCTTATTCTGGATAGGGGTGTGCCGCGGGAAAAAACCCGTACCCGTCGTACAAGGTCAAAATGGCCAAAAAGCATACCCCGTCGTACAAGGTATTATGCGAATGTATAACCCGTGGTACACATTGAACCTGAAAAACATACCCCGTCGTACAAGTATGAGGCCCAAAAACCCGTCGTACAAGTCGAGAGGCCCAAAATACATACCCCGTCGCGCGGCACATATATACTACCTCTATAAACTTAAGTGCCCCACCCCCCGGGCATATGAAGCAATTTTTCTTCGAAAATACTTTGTTGTGATTTTCGCCAACCAATAACAACACTCCACGTAAACATCGCTTGGTCTGTGCGTGGCCCAGTGGCACTTGTATCTATAAATCGCCGGGCAGATCTGATGAGCGTTTAATCATTTTCAACACCAAATAAGATATTAAAATGTCCAGGCAGATCCAGGTTTTTTTTTTAGCCTGAATACTTGCCAAACAAACTCGACAATGCTAGCAGAGATACAGACAGCAGCGACTCTGACGAAATCCATGAAAGAGTCGGGAATACACAATGGTGTCGATGTGGACAATGCGGGTAGTAGTATAGAAACTGGGGGTACGAGCGCAGTTTTCCAAATTGACTCACATAAGTCAGCCTGCAGTGCGCTCGCACCTCCCCAGTCTCTATACTACAGTGTCAACCAGCCCTTCGAACCGATCTTCTCCAGGGCCACGCCGGTAGTTAGTCAAAATAGAGGTCAGCAAGTGAGAAATATCTGCGACCGTCGCTGTAAGTTCCCTTCTTCACCCGTTCGAGTTCCTCCATGAACTGAGACACCTTAGGTTTGTTCTTCTCAATAAAGGCGGGATCTGGGCGAATTGTTGTCACTCTCATCGTAAAGAGTTTCCAGCAGAAGAAAGCTCCAGTCGGTCTTTCTGGAATCTTTATCGGCCTGCCCATCCAGGGGACGTGGTGATCCAGATCGTAGTCGAAGATGGTGTCAAACTTACCGTTTGTGGCGTAGTCCCCTTTATCATCTATGTCTTGGATGGTTGTGTATCCCCAAGCGACCGTCTCCTTGTACTTCTTCCTGTCCTTATGGTGGTACTCCAAGTTGTACGCTCCAGCCCTCCCAGGTCCTCATAGGCACACACCCGGAAAACACAGTCCACAAACACCCCGATGGTCGCCGGCGGACTGTGGTGAAGCCCGAGCAGAATCTGAGGCTTTTACTGGGGCGGAATAATCCTCCCAGGAATACGTGTGCAAGGACATTTTATTTCAAGCAGTGCAATCTCCTCCTGACTTGGATCCCCAGGAGGACAGAGGAGGTCACCATCAGACTGGACCGGGAGTACACAAAATCCGTCTGGGGAGTAAGCTGTATCCTCCCCGCCGTGGTGGATGTAAATGTTGTTCCCGTAAACATTTGTGTTGTATCTGCTCTCAATGACTGCAATTGCAACCTCCTCGAAGACCTGGCCCCAGAGGCAGGCGACGCTCGTGTGGCCGCCCTCGTTGCTAGTTTTCTTAGTCAGCTTCTTATTATTGCTGTTAAAGTAGTCCTGACCGATAACCGCGGAGTAGTCGCTTCCACCAATGCAGTGCTTTCTTTTATTCTCCCACTGAGTTGTCTTTTGTCTGATCCCGTCATGTGAGATACAGAACGACTTAATCACTTGTTCCATTACCAAGCTATACCTTATACTATCTACTGTTTAAATAGATAGGTACAGACCAAAGATATCTGCGCACACTGGGTTTATTCTATGCATTGAGGCGGGTCCATATCATTCACAGTCCGCTTAATGGTAAAGAAGCACCCAATTTTTGTCTGATACCTTCCAATGCATCGTCTTTTTCACGTTGGATCAGCGCGTTTTTTTTTTTTTTTTTTTCATCAATTGAAACAGTCTGGTGCGCTTTTACAGATCTGGCCTTAATTTCGCCCTTCATTTAGGTATATTTTGTGACCTCAGCTAAAACGAGTTTAAACTCATGATCCGAGATATAACCATCTTCAAGTGCTGTTGATAGAATGCGGATCTGATCATGTTTTTTCACCTTGATGCTTAGTCGGCGACTGACGAATTTTCCAGCAATTACAAGTAGCCCACAAGCGGCCCCAGTAGCCCCCAACACTGAAGCAATAGGGGCAGCAACCACCGTAGACATCAGACCCGCACCACTTGCGCCAAGACACATACCCACAGCAACTAAAGCAGTGTCTACAGCGTCAACTGAGTTTACTGCACACCTATAATTTATATACATAGCACCATATTTTTCTATTTCTTTCTCAAGGTGTTGCTTCTTGAGACTGATCTCATTCAGCCGATAGGAGTGGCCCGGATTCTCATCAGGCGGCACAGTTGGTTGTTGTTTCATACTACCGTTATAGGCACATAAGTCTATAAGTCAAGTTCAATTAGGAGCGATACTACAGACCAAGTCGCCCCTCTGTTTTGAGTGGTTGAATAAAAGTTAATAACGTTGCCTTGTTCTAGCTGCAAAGGCTGGTCTAAAGATATTACAACACCCCGTTGGTTAGTAGGCTTACTTATTCCTACCGCTTGATTCGTTCCATTAATAACAGGAACGACTGTTATAACGGCAGTATCAGCACCCACACCAGAAGACAACCCCATACGAATGATCCTACCATTGGATAACATGGTATATCCACAGGTTGAGTCTTGTGAGTCTCGACCCCTAGCCCCATGGCCAAACGACCACTCATATCCTCTGCGAAGGGGGCCACTTGCTTCTGCCCAAATAGTATTGAGATGTTTCGTTTGGGAGTTTATGTGTTCTCTCAGGTCCCTGCGATGCTGTCTGTGTCTGTCATCAACATACTTTCTATTAGCAGCATCCGTTGGCGATATTGGGTCTCCCAACTGAACGATTTTATTATCTCCCATTTCAAGGTCTCCAGTCATAGTACCGCCACCTTTATCCATTTTTTGTGAGTCTACATAGGTCTTTGTTGCATATTTGGAGAGGTCGGCGCCGCCCTGATCCGTTTTCAGTTGAGTTCCATAAATAGTCGCCTTTATTGACATCTTGTACATTGAAGAACAACGCCAATAGGAAGGTCGTGATTGTTCAATAAACGTCCCTTATTATCTCTTATCTGAACCTTTAACTCATTCACGGCTCCTGCACCAACACGTTTTGACACAGGGTTAGCAATGTTTGTGGTTATGATATCACCAAAAGAGCAGCCCCCACAACCCACAACTTCAAGAAGCGTAGTGGGCGCACCATCAAGTATATTGTGCGTTGTACTGACTTGATCGAGGTGGATATAAAGTAAGACCTAGAGCTGTAAACACATCCTGGACATGTTTGAAGTTCCAGAGACCAGGGGGCAAAACGACACCTACTTCTTCTCCTGTAGAAATTTTCCCCTTTGTAATGGGCATAGCTAATTCAATGTTATACCAGCCTACAGTATACGTGATTGACCTTGGGCCAACACATAGATCGCCCGCAGTGTTATCAATAGGATGTTGCAGGGACACAACGTCGCCGCTTTGAACATTAGACAGAGTGTGATACATAGCACTATGAATAAACAAGCCTTTAGTTTCAATAGAAAAGCTACATATAAAACGGGTGGGGTGTATCCAGCTATTTCAGCAGGAGATAAACTAACCCGACAAACAATTCAAGTTGTTCACAATAGCGGTACATTCACAGCAAAGTTTCCTGATCTATTCAGTAACTATAAGGTGCCGCCGGTAACAGCGGACAAAGTAGTAAAAGACTGGTTGACAAATCCAATGCAGTTTTGGCAGAACCAGTTAAACTTTGCAGTGTGGTGTGCAACAACCGGCTGTGTCATCCCACTATCACCACGAGGTTGGGATTCCACTCGTGAAAGCTCTCTACACCTTTCACCTTTATTACACAGTGCGTCGCCTATTGGCAGAACTACAAGCGCCACTACCTCAGGATCATGCCTATGACCCCTATAACAATACATATGACAAGAAGGCATATGAGAGACTCTGCACTAACTTTGGTGTTCAACCAAACACAGACTGGCTAATAGTGGCCTTGGTATCTTATATGCACATGATGCGTACGGTTACGGGAGCGTCGTCAAGGTTGCTGGTCGAAACGTTCGTTATGACCCTACACGGATGGCCTTTGAGGCGGAAAAGGATCCAAGCCAGGTTTTGCCCATGCGAGCAACCTACAATCCTTTCAGGAGAAAATGGGTGCTGTTCTACATATAGCACAGGGACCTGAAGCAGACGAGGCCTGGAGAACATTCATACTGGACACGTCTAAGGGCTTTACACAGACCGGCGTTGAGCGAATTAACGACAGCATCAGGACCTATGTATGGGCCATTCTTAGTGCTCAGGCGCAGACCCGCTCAGAGATACTAGGTGTT
This sequence comes from Urechis unicinctus, assembly GCA_034190875.2. Classification (NCBI taxonomy): domain Eukaryota; kingdom Metazoa; phylum Annelida; class Polychaeta; order Xenopneusta; family Urechidae; genus Urechis; species Urechis unicinctus. The sequence goes on along the minus strand of CM067354.1, from coordinate 45,733,812 downwards.
GGAACGTCCTTTGATGCCCAAAAGCAATTTCAGGCCAACGTTGAGGATGCCATCAACTCCCCAGTGGACATTCCTTCATCCATCAGACGGTATCAGAACGTCCTGCAGAATGCCTCCTCAAAGGTTGATTATGTGTTTGGAACGGCCTGTACATGGCTCCGTCTGATATGAGCCTCGCCATTGGAAACGTAGCTGGGTACAACAATCTGATTACCATCGCGAATGAGGAGCAGCAGATCGGCAGCAATGCTGATGTCAACTTGGTTCCGGTAGTTCCAGATAGAGGAAGCTTTGACCCTCCACCAGATACAGATACAGATATGGAACTCCCCTCTCTAGGGCCGGCCCCTATAGCCGAGACCGGTCTGCGTGGGGCGCACGAGGATGAGAAAACCGCTCTTATTACAGGCAGAATCGCTATAGGCTTAGCTGTGCTTTGGTTTGCTACGTAGTATGTCACAGAGTATCAGGAGGATAACTCCCCACCGCCACAACTGCGGCCCAAACATGTTCTGCCATCCAACCAGCCACCTTTGCAGCTGACTTAAGCAGCCATGATACGATGGAGCCAATGATTCCTGGAAGGGCGGCTGCTGCTTTACCGGCTAGGCTCTTCAGGACGTTTGCCAAGGAGTTCAGCTGTTTTTTAATCAATTCCTTCACCCCGGGCTTATCAGCTGGTGACGGCGTTGGTGCCGTGGTTGGACTAGTGCTCCCTCCGCCCGTCAAAGCAACTACCAGAGTCAAGATTGCCAATCCAATCACAGTGAGGATGGAGGCGATTGTTATGCCCTGCTCCCCGGGAACAGGGTGCGTACACGCTCAGCTAGCGTTGTGTCCTCGTTAAGAAGTCTGTTGATCGTTTCTCTGATGCAGTTAATTTGGGTTCGCAGACGTTCATGGTTTGCAGAGGCAGCCTCAACATGGACACGCCGCAGGTCCTGCAGCCCTTCAAGCTCATTTGCTTGGAATTTACATGCTCGACTATCACCCCTCCCTTCCTCCTCCAGGCTTGCATTTTAGCTTCCCGATGTTTTATATCCCTTTCTATCTCAGTTATCTTAGCTAGGTTATTGACCAGCTCACCCCTCTGGGTCTGCATAGCCTTGTCAAGCCCCATAAGTTCTCTGAGTGGTAGTTCGTTGTCGGTTTGTGTACCTAGGTCTTGTATGGCGTTATGAACGCCCACTATGAAGCTTGTTCCTTCCAAACCACCTTGCTCTGTCATGGCTTCAAGGCTGCTCATTTCTAACATATCTGGAAGAGCAGCTTCCGCTTTAGCAGCAGCTTGGTCAACGCTTTGCAGGGCTTTTACTGCCTTTGTGGATAGTTCAGGCGTCACCCCAAAAGCCCGAGCAAGCTGTGTACCACCGTAATCTAGGATACTCCTAGGAGAGAGGAATTTTTTGGATTGTTCTTCCATGTCAGAAGCTTCCATTCTCGGCCCCACTTAACCCAAAGGTCACCTTGTTGAGACGATCTAAACTCCAGAGTGGCCTGCAGCCCATGCTTAGACACTGCCTTCTCCCACCTTGTAACTAAGACTTCAGTTTCTTCTTTGGAACCCACCTGATCTTCTGTTAACCCAGCAGGCATTTCATTAATAGCCCATGGTGGAATAGTCGTACTCGACGTATCTAAAGTTTCGTCAATAAGGTTAGTCTCCTCCTCATCAAAGATAGTCTCATTCCTCTCCCCTCCCATAGCCCCTTCCTCCTCTGGGTCGTCAAATCCTGGGTTATCAAACTCCATGTCTGTGTGTTAAAGATATAAGTGTAATTAAGCATTCAACATGACGAGTACTTAGCGACGCAAACTAAACCCACACCGCCCGATACGCGAACCGCTCGGGGTAAAGGGCGTGCGACAGTCTGTAGTCGTTACAAACAATCCAAGCACTATTGTCCAGAACCAACAACTGCTGGTTAGCTTCCCCAATCTAGGCGCAGACGACGTCATTGTTCCAGGGACAGCACGGCTGGCCTTTACAATCACGCTGACCTCGACTGATCTTAACCGCAGCATTGTGCAAAACCTGGGTCACGCCGCGGTTAAGAAATTGACAATCAAGATTTCTGGCAATGAGGTCATGTCTATTGATGACAGCAATGTGTATCACTGTTACCACGACTTGTGGCGGACTGCACAGGAGAGACAGGGCCTCCAGTATCAAGGCATTGACACATCAGATGACAGAAACACAACTAAGATACGAATGGGGGCAGGAGACAAGGACGAGACCGAGGAAGAGGACAAGGCCGTAGCCGATGTGTATGGTAATAGGTTCTTTGAACTCCTCGAGAGTCACATGCCATTCTACCAGAGTGCGCTTAATGATAGATTGGAGTACGAGCTCACGTTCAATGACTACAACCGCGTGATTCACGCAACAGGTGACACCGCTGCCAGCGACAAAATTGATGGCATCTCGCTGGAGTATGACATGGTTACCCAAACAGAGTTGGGCCGCATGATACGCACCCACTACACAGGTCGGCTCTCGATCCTGTATGACCGTGTTCTACGTCACAGAAAGCTTGTATACAATAAAAGAGATAAATGTGCGGCTCGCAGCATGAAGGGCATCTTACTGCTCTTTGAAGACCCAGCCAGCGCCTCATTCGCCAGGAAGACAGAGTTGTTCTACAACCCAAAGATTACAAAAGTTGAGGTGACCATTGAGGGCATCCCCAACCAACTCTATGCCCAAGTCATGCGTGGCTACCAGCAGTGGGATGAAGTGAAGAAGACCTTTGCAGCAACGAGTAAACGAGACCCCAGTGTAGCAATAGCTGTAAAAGAATTGTCGGACGTGTCCCTAGGAGAGTACCTAACCACCAAGTATGCTCTGATGACGACCAGTTGCACGGTAGTGGCAGGGCCGTGGAGAATGCGTCTGACGGTATCACCATTCAGATCACAAAAAAGACAGAGGCGGCCGGCGCATTGAACGTTTATATGTATATTGTAATGGATGCACAGCTTAACATTAAAGATGGCAGGTTCGTCAGCGCAGTCTACTAACAAGGTTTTGATGAAACCGAAAACTGAGTTTACATTACCAGATGGTCCCTGTTCGGCAATTGTTTGTGGGCAGACAGGATGTGGGAAAACTGCATTCATCCTCGACCGACTTGAAGGGCCCTTCTTCGGTGCCTTCGAGCATATTGTAATCCTCTGCCCTACCATACGTTTCAACGATGCCTATCAGTCTCGGTCATGGGTGTGGGATGATTCAGAGGTCTAAGTCGTTGACCCAGGTGAGCGGCTCCATGACCACTTGAGGGTTTTCTACCATTGTTTTAAGGGTGAGCCTACCCTCTACATCATTGATGACTGTTCGGCTACAAAGGCCCTAACTAAGAAGAAAGACATGTTATCCGAACTGGCCTTTAGCGGCCGCCATGCACAGCAAAGTGTCTGGGTCCTCACCCAAAAGTACAACTCTGTGCTGAAGGACTTACGTGAGCAGACTCGCTGGATGGTGCTCTTTCACACCAAGGACCGTGACTCATTTGAAGACACCTTACGTGAAAATGATGTAATTCCAACAAAAGAGGAACGTGCCACAGTACGCCAACTACTAGCAAAGACCAAGCATGCAAAACTGCTGCTGAAGACTGATCAACCTACTGCATATGCCGTCGATTGAAGTGATATTGGCTTTGATAGCAGCCGCTGCCTCAGTAACTAATTTAGGTTTCTTCATCTGGATAGCGGTGCAATATTTTAAAGCTCGAAGGCGTATACGTATATTCATGGATCCTGATACCATTATTGATAAACTCCTTGAACAGGACACGACTAGCTTAGTGGAGACAAAGTCTGGGGGAGTGGAACCTAGTTGCACCCCTGGTGTAGATATGACTTCTAAGAGAGATAGGCTTGCTGCCGTCATAGCCGGTGGTCAGGCCCGTCAGTACCTTGGTTTAGAGTGTCTTACAATTGACCAGGTTGAATCAATGTCTGACGAAGAGATCATAAAGCTGTATGTGAGATACGAGGCTCGGCTAGGTGCTAGCATGACGCGCACTCTTGGTCAATCATTGCTACAGCTTTACTCAGGTATTGCTTGTATGTTTCTACCAATCCCACCAGAACACCAGTCAAGGCTAATTACAGACCTCGAGACTGACTCGTTTGTTGGACAGGCACTAAGCAATGCCACTTGTGAGCTATATCATCGCTATGGCATGTTTTTAGCTCCATTAACCGCGGCTTTAACAACAGTTAAGCACTGTCAATTTGGAAAAACAAGCACCGAATCAATAGGGGCCAGTGGAGAGGAAGACACTTCCACGCTATAGTATGTGTTTAACTCAGATATAGCATGTGCTTAACTACACTATAACAGGTGCTTAATTACGCTATAACAGGTGCTTACTAAGAGCTGTCAATTGGACAAATAAATTTAGTAAGTAAACATGTAAGAAACGAACACGAATCAAGGAGAGACAACAGCAGGGGAGATAACGTCAGTGACCACTACGAAAAACGCTAAAAGGGTTGCGGCAGGACGAAAGGGTGCTGCAGCTCGAAAAGCCAATCAAAATAAGCTTCTGAGAGAGCTCCAAGAGGCTAAGGCCACACTTACAGATGCTAGAGACGAACCTGTCGAGCTAATATCAACGAGCAAGCCTCTGGAAAGGTGGGCGTGGCCAACATGGGCTGTGCCTTTGGTTGTCGGCGGCGTTGGGGTGTTTGGACTAGCATTGTATTGCTACAGGCACCAGATGGTAGCCTCACACCCTAAACAGGTTGTGGTACAAAAGCCTACGAACGCTCATTTAAAGGATCCGTTTTATATGGAATAAGATGACAACACCAATTACTGATGGAAAAATGCTCGTCAACGCACTATACCACGGTGCAGTTGTTTCCGGTATTTCAATAGGTTATGCTAAGCTTGCTAAGATGGCTCTGGGTGGTGGGGTGCCACGTCTTGATTTCACCCCACGCGACCTGGCTATGGCTGTTGCCGATGTATCACTAGCTATGGCCACAAAGGATATGCTAATTAAACAAGGAATCTTACCAGTTGATATACTGAAATAATGGCCACACTCGAGCTGCTTGTTGGAGGCGCTCTTGTTAACGCCCTTGCATTCTCTGGGAGCAACTTTTTATTCTCTAAATTACGAGGCAGCCAAGTGGACACGGAACGTAAACGCCATGATATGGCAATCGAGCAGCTTGAATCTGCTCAGGCAGCATGGGCCAAGAAGAGAACTTAACGTTTAGACTTCATCAATGAGCAACTGCGCTGCCAGGGACATGCCAAGCATACTTTTAGGGATGCAGACGAGGCTATGCGTGAGTACTCCCTGATTACAAATAAAACCGTCGACCCGCTGGGCCCTGAGCCGCAGCTTTCAGACTTCGACGAGCCTTCAGATGAACAGAAGGGGCGTGAGGTGGCGTTCATTATACTGGGTATGGCTGCGACTGGGCTGGTTGCATACAGGCTTGCCAAGTAGGTCATTTCGCATGCAGAAGATATACTATAGTCCTAAGGGCTACTGGAAAGGCATAACAGATATCAAGAAGCTTGCAACAGAAGCGAGGGTTTCTGAGGAAGTTGCCAGGGGGTGGCTAACAAAGCAAGCTATATGGCAAATCTACCTGCAAGTGCCAAAACACATTCCAAGACCAAAGTTTCCTGTTCCTAATGACTTACAAGTATGCCTTAACAGTGTTTGATGTGGCTTCGCGCTACAAAGCGGCTGAGCCATTGACTACAAAAGAGGCTAAAGAGGTTGCAGGTGCACTGGAGAGGATATACAAGCGAGGTCCGCTGGGGTGGTCTAAACTACTTCAGGTCGACCCCGGACGGGAGTTTATGGGAGCAGTGAATCAGCTGTTAGTAAAACATGGAGTATCAGTCAGGCGTGGCCGTGTGAATATCCATCGAGACCAGTGTATAGTGGAACGCTTTAACCGAACACTGGCTGAGCGACTCTTTGGTCACCAGTATGCTGTAGAGTAAAAGGATACTGGAAAACGATCTACTGAGTGGGTTTCTCGACTGCAGGGTGTAGTCTCTGTGATAAATAATGAGGTGACCCACTTGACTGGAAAAAAACCTAATGATGCTATAATGGCAAAAGGAGTTGCACAAAAGTTGCAGTCGTACCAGGGCGCCTCTGGGGGTCAAAGAGCAAAATCTTCCATCTGATGTTGGCGTTCGCTACCTCTACCAGCCTGGTGAGGCAGAGCAAGACCAGCGGTGGCGGGCCACTGACCCTGTGTGGTCGCTCAATGTTTACCGGATTGGAAGCTCTGTCACTAAATCTGGAGAGCCTGTACTTCACTATTTGTTGGATGGACCCCTCCGTGGCTTTGTAAAGGAGGAGCTGCTTGTGGTGCCGTCCGATACCCAGCTGCCACCAGACGGTATTACCAATTAGACTAATATAGATCTATATATATAACAATGGTAGTATTTGACAATAAGTGCCCATGGATATTACTTGGGAAGAAAGACCCCTGTAACAGGCCCTGTACGCAAGAGCAAGAGTTTTGTAATTTACACAGATATAAGATAAAACATGGTGTCATTAATCGTCTTTGTACGGGTTGTCAGAAGGCTATAAAAAATAATAAGGTAGGATTGTGTATGGATTGTGGGTTTGATAAAGTCAACCACAGTCGTCTTCGTCTTGCCCAAAATGTTGCTTCACAACGGCCTATAGCTGGGGACACTGACTCGCCAGTCGGCGCCACTGAACGGGGATTCCCCACTGTATAAAAATAGAAATCTTGTGGCGATGCTAACAAGGTCAAAGTCGCTCGCTGTATTGTTGTTGTCTTTTGTGTATCAACAAATTCTCTTTTAGACTAATGAAACTGTATAGTAAACATGACTCATAATCAGCGAGCACGTGAAGTCCAAAACGATTATGTTTCAATTCACGGTTTTAAGCCTCCTTATCCACGCTCTAAGGTTGCACTCAAAGCACTCCAAGTGCGTAATGAATATGACCGTACATACAAGGAGATGTTGGCTAGATTCAGGGCTGGGGTGGCACGCACCCCTGTTCCCACTGCTGCCCCATGCAGACCAGTCCCTACCCCATGCAGATCAGTCCCCGCAACCCAGTCCCCAGTCCCCACAGCGCGTCTTGCCGTCAAAAAGACTAAGTGGGCTGTTAAAAACTATTTGCGTGGATGGGTGATGAACGTTACTGAGTCTCACCCCCTTAGCTCGGACCTTATTCTTTAAGGGCATTCGTCGGAAGATGCATAAAGTTTTGACTGGTGAGCTGGAAGGGCTAGGTGGAATCAAGTGTCAGTTTGCCCTTAAGGTAAGACTCTCCAAGCACGCCGATGATGACAGCACTGAGTATGTTGAGCCTGTGCTGCATAATAAGCAGTAGGTGGTTCTCTCCCCAGATGACCTGGACGTTGCGCTGGACCAGAGTGTTGTTGCGCGGTTGGAGAGTGGACCAGCCAAGGTTCTGGCTGGGAACTGAGGTGGTCACAACTCTGTGGATTGATATTGCCAACTACCAACCATTGAAGGGTGGCTCCTACCTGCGACTTCCGGCTGCGCTGGCGGCTAAGCAGGCCATCATAAATGTAAAGAACTGGGATGACTTCTGCATTCTATGGGCTATTGTAGCCGCTCTGCACCCGGTAGCCAAGGATCAAAATATAACATTCAGTGGCTTTTGGATCTGTTGGAGGTAGCAGGTGTAGAATATCCTACACCGGTGTCGCATGTTGAAAAGATAGAAAAGCATGCTAACCTAGCCTTGAATGTTTTTGGCTGGGATGGGAAGACCACTATCGTACACCGCATCAGTAAGCACTCTGGTACCCGTATAAACCTCATGCTGATTGAGAGGGACGGCAATTTTCATTACACGCAAATCAAAGACCTGAACCGCTTACTGTATGACCAGACCAAACATAAAGAGCGCAAGTTCTTCTGTGAGCTATGTCTGCATGGTTATATCTCAGAGGGTCTGCTCCTGGCGCATAAGCCTGAGTGTATGGGGATAGGGCAAACTGCTGTGCGAGTGGATATGCCTGAGGAAGGGAAGAACATATTATCCTTCCAGAACTGGCAGAAACAGCTTGCTGCACCCTACGTCATATATGCTGACTTTGAAGCGCTCACAGTGAAGCTTCCGGGTCCTGCGCTTAATCCTGGTAAGAGCAACACGCAGAGAACGCAGGAACACCAAGGTTGTGGCTACGGCTATGTGGTTGTTCGGTGTGACGGTAAGACCGAACCCCCTGTGGTTTATAGAGGAAGCGAGGCTGTGGAGAAGTTCTTACAGGCTCTGCAGCAGGAGGAGCAAAAGATCAAACCAGTTCTGTCCAAGCCTGTCCCTATGCGGAGCTCGGGAGGATAGAAGGGCACATAAGGTTGCAACCCACTGTCATGTGTGCAAGAAAAAACTGGGCTGTGACTGCCATATAACAGGCTTGTACAGAGGGCCAGCCCATAACGTGTGTTATCTGAAACTTCGGCTGAGTCCCAAGACAACACCCATCCCTTTGGTGTTCCATAACCTGTGGGGCTATGACTCCCATCTCTTGATGCAGGGTATAAGCAAAGTGGAGGGGAACATCAACTGTATCCCCAACAACATAGAGAAATATATTTCCCTGTCACTTGGACAGTTGCGCTTCATTGACAGTGCACAGTTCCTCCTGGCCTCGCTTGATAAGCTGGTGTCTGCTAACAACCCAGATGCCTTTGCTGTGACGGCGGAATATGAGCCAGACCAAATGAAGCGGCGGTTGCTGTTGCGTAAGGGTGTCTTCCCCTATGAGTTTATGGACAGCTGGGATAAGCTTGATTCCCCTCTGCCGCCAATTCAGGAGTTCTACAGCAATCTCTCTGAGGAGGGTGTGCTGTGGACTACGTACACGCACAACAAGTCTGGAGCGTGTTCAGGTGTAAGAACATGGGTGACTACCATGACCTGTACCTGCGGACAGATGTACTGCTCCAGGCTGATGTGTTTGAGGTGTTCCACAAGACCTGTCTTAAGCAGTACGGGTTGGATCCGGCTCACTACTATACCAGTCCCGATTTGTCGTGGGATGCTTTGCTTAAGAGCACAGGCGTGGAACTCGAGCTACTCACCGACTATGACAAGCATCTGTTCATTGAGAAAGGTCTACGCGGTGGTATAAGCATGGTGTCGCGCCGCCACGCTAAGGCCAATAACCCGCTTGTGGAGCAGGATAAACCGACGAGCTACATTCAGTACCTTGATGCTAACAATTTGTATGGGTGGGCTATGAGTCAGCCTTTGCCAACTGTGGACATTGAATGGGTGGCTCGGCCGGAGGATCTACAGATACAGGACCACCCAGATGATGCTGAAACTGGATACATACTTGAGGTTGACTTGGAGTATCCTACTGCACTTCATAACGAGCACAACGACTACCCGCTGGCTCTGGAGCGGCTTCTTGTAGAGAACGACTGGTTGTCGAACTATCAGAAGAACCTACTAGGCGAGTTGGGTGGAACCCTGGGCGAGGCTGAAAAGCTGGTGCCAAACCTGCGGAATAAGGAAAAGTATGTGGTGCATTACAGGAACCTCAAGCTGTATCTGTCTTTGGGGATGAGACTTACCAAGATCCATCGTGCACTTGTCTTTGACCAGAGCCCCTGGATGGAGCCTTACATTTCAGATAAATACGGATCTACGAAAGGTGGCCACCAGCGACTTTGAGAAGGACCTGTATAAGCTGATGAATAACTCTGTGTTCGGTAACACCATGGAGAACCTCCGCAGGCGGGTCAATGTCAAGATTGTGCGCTCTACGGAAGAAGAAAGAATGCGTAGGCTTATCGCAAGTCCCGCTACGCTCATCATCAGGTGTTTGATAATGACCTGGCCGCTCTGCACATGCACAAGACTCACCTGGTACTGAACCGCCCGTTGTATGTGGGCATGTGTATACTCGACCTCTCCAGGCACCTGATGTACGACTTTTATTACAATACCATGAAGCCCAGATATGGCAAGAACCTTGGCTTGTTGTACACGGATACGGATTCTCTGCTTATGGAGATACGCACGCCTGACGTGTATGCTGACATGAAGGAAGATGGGCATCTCTTTGACACTAGTAACTTTCATCCCTCCCGTAGTCTCTACAGCAGTGTGAACAAGAAGGTTCTGGGGAAGATGAAGGATGAGTGCGCCGGCGTGCCCATCGAGGAGTATGTTGGTCTGCGCCCTAAGATGTACTCGATCTTGATGTCGAGCCGGGATGAGATCAAAAAAGCAAAAGGTGTGAAGAAGGTGGTGGTGAAGAAGCATCTACGGCACACTCAGTATGTGGAGACGCTGTTCGCCCAAAAGCAGTTTCGCCAGGGAATGAACATGCTCAGGAGTGACTGCCACAAAATATATGGTCTCCACGTTAACAAGGTGTCTCTCTCCCCCTTTGACTCAAAGCGGTGGATAGCTGAGAATGGTGTAGACACTCTGGCCTATGGGCACGCGTTGATATGTTGAACAGATGAGAGGCTGAGGTATAGAATGAGCACTGATCAAAATGTGGTGGCCGAACTGCGGGTAGATGTGGATTATTTAACGGAGGAGAAGGTGGACCTTGAGATTGATGTGAGGGATTTGGAATCAAAGTATGAGGACCTTTTGGAGCGTGTGAGTCGTTTAGAAGAGGTTATTCCACAAGGTCCTGGTGATCGCCTCTTTTAGTGTGGCCCTGGAGAAGATCGGCTGGAAGGGCTAGTTGACACTGTAGTATAGAGACTGGGGAGGTGCGAGCGCACTGCAGGCTGGCTTATGTGAGTCAATTTGGAAAATTGCGCTCGTACCCCCAGTTTCTATACTACTCGGGTTGATGCCAACGGTCATGGAGTGTTGCTGTTTAGTGGATTGTCACTTGCATTACAATGCTTACGAAATTCGACACAGTATGCCTGGATCAAGACGTGCTAACCATCAGCCTCCTTCTTTCAACAATGCATTTCACAAGAGACCACTCTGTTGATCAACACCAGTCTCATGGGGGATGTATCCTCTTTCACCTGATGTTAATGAGCAAGGGCCACTTTGATGGACTTTGAAAAAAAAAATATGAATTCGAATATCAAAATATGCAGTAGAACACATGCAATTTTATTCCTACATAAGTTTTTTGTGACAAAATATATTTACTTCTGTTTTGATGCATGACGTCATCTATACAAATGGCGATGTTCTGATTTAATTGTTGATATTGTTGACTTATATCTGAAATCAGAGCACCTGGTGACCCGGCAGCGCACTGCAGTTAATCTTAGGCCCGAACAGGATCCTAAGTTATGGCCAGGTAGTCTACTTAATAAGCTTTTGTGTACGCTATGGGAAGAAAAAAACTGAACCGGGAATATCCATAAAGGATATAGTAAAACACAGCATCGAATACATGGTATCTGGTACAACAAATGACGCCAGTAACTGAAGTCGTTGATTCTGCTGACAGTGCCGCACCTTACGAGAGGACATGGGTGGGGCTGGAAAATGGTTGGTAGTGCATCTTCAGTGAGACTGTATCACGTTTTCGGGAATACATGAGGAGCGATGACGTATCTTGGATGACTGATGATGTACTTCCTCCTGACAAATCCCAGCAGACTTTCCGGAGAATGCACTAGTCTCAATTAAGTCAATCATTGTTGAATACGCACACGTGTATTCCATGGCAAGCTGAAGAAAGATAGATGTTTTGTTGCAATTAGGGGCACAACAAGTGGGCATTTTGAATTGTTCATGAGGGCCACAAAATAGATGTCCCATCTCGAATTTTTTTAACGAAATTCGAAACGAACGAGCGATAAACACGCGCGTCTTTCCATGGATTGAACAAAACAATGGACTTCGTTCACCACCGCCTGCGTGACAAGCATTGCGTACGTCACAGGGTGGGGTCAAGGTCGCTCAGGTCAGCGGCCTGTAACACGGCGCGCGAGCGGAAGATATGGGCTCGCTTTTACTGCGGCATACATGTTTGGCGCAGAAGCCGATGGGCAAGGAGATGGAACAAACGGGTGATACACGGTTTGACACTTGACACTCGCATCTAATTGTGACAACCACTGAATACGTGGCTGAGCTGTACAAAAGTCCGCTTCACGGACCACACTAGTCATTGGTGAGTGAGTTAAGGAGTGAGTGAGTTAAGGAGTGAGTGAGTGAGTGAGTGAGTGAGTGAGTGAGTGAGTGAGTGAGTGAGTGGTGGGTGGAGTGGGTGAGTGAGTGAGTGAGTGAGTGAGTGAGTGGTGGGGGTGGTGGGTGAGTGAGTGAGTGAGTGGGTGGGTGGGTGGGTGAGTGAGTGGGTGAGTGTGTGGGTGGGTTGGTGGGTGAGTGAGTGAGTGAGTGAGTGAGTGAGTGAGTGAGTGAGTGAGTGAGTGAGTGAGTGAATAAACGGCTCACCAACACAAATGTTATCCGGCGCCTCGAAGGGTAAATCGATAAGTATGACCTGATTAAGCAGGAAAAGTAGGATAAAAGACGGAAAACAAATGGATGACGATGAAAAAGATAAATGTACAAACGATTATCCTATGGCAAGTCACCACCTGCCGATTGACTGGGCCAGACCATTCAAGCTTCTCGTCTGGGTGAAATCTGGGCCAAAGGGGTGTGTTGCAGATACCTCCCCACACAACCACCAGGGTCCCATTGTCCACCGACACGAGTTGCAACCCATGGCCAACAGGTTACCCCCTATGAGTCGGCTCTTACGACCTGCAGGAGGATACAGTGGTCCTATTCTACCCCCGGACCCACAGGGGGGCAGTCATGGACCAACCCCGACCGGGCGCCAGCGTTCCAAGTATTCAAACAAATTGCAGAAATGTGGTTCTGCATCAAGGAAACGGACAAAAAGCGCCAGCACAACTGCATAGTAGCCCAACAGACCAACAGTCGACCGTGTACTCCCTTGTTGGTCTAACAGAAAAACCACTTTTATCGGTAGATTGACAAACATGCTTCACTGATCATCACTTATCACGTTAAAAATATGTACTGAGTAGAATTTAAAGCCACCAACGGTGAGAGTATTGCCTGAATTTAATGAATATGGTTTTTTTAAACAAATCTAAAAAAGCAGAAAAAAGAAATTGTGGTGAGCCTCACGGCTTCCGGGACAGGGGGTTATGTCCCGCGTATGGGAAAAATGCCATGATTGTGGACGATTCCACCACTGGCAAAGCATGTGCAGGAGCAAACATGGACAGCATGACAAATATAGCAATAGGGATATGCAAAGACAAACTGCCCAGTACAGGGACCGAATTAGGTCAAAGTCGAGAAACAGGCCTCGACGCTGGGACAACAAGTTAAAGGTCAATGCTGTTACTACCGATTATGATGAGGTATATGATCAGTTTGAATCACTCAGCTTTGAAGCCATAACAAAGCACGATGACAGCCTAAAAAGCCCAATCCACAAAGCCTACAGCCGCGATGAGGTGTACCCCACATTGTAAATCCAGCTAGAAAATAGGCCAGGATTGCACACTCTTAAAGCAAAAGCGAATACTGTTGCTCAGGGTAACATACTACCAATTAGGATGTTCCAATATTCCTTGAGAAATCAGATGAGGAAGGCAATCTCAAGCCAGATGCCACAAAGCCATCTTGGATAACCTTGCTAGCCTACAGCAACACTCCTGTACCTCAGTATGAAAGCAATAGCATACTGTGCAGGTATGGCGAAAGCCAATGTTATAAAATAGATTACTACAGAATCAGAAGGACCTGCCATATTGGGACTACCTATCTCATGATCTCTACAGCTTGTATCACTACATTGCATGGTCCAAGAAGCGATTGTCAAACAAGTTCGGATCACCGACAAGAGTCACCTACAGAAAACATACCCAGACTTTTTCAAGGGTATAGTTAGCTTTCCTGGTGAGTTCGGTATCACGCTGAAAGAGTCAGCCAGTTGTACAACCACCACGTCAATATCCAATACTGAGCTAGACAGAATGAAGTCCAGGAGGTTATCGCCGAAGTGAATAAGCCAACAGACTGGGTCTCATCCCTAGCCTTCAGCAGGAAGGAGAATGGGAAGCTCCCCAAAGACCCGAATAAGGCAATGAAAAGAACTTATTACAAAACCCCAACATTGGAGGAAATAACACACCAATTTGCGGGAGCCACCATGTTCAGCAAGGTTGATGCCCGGGATGGATCATGTAGTATAGCTCTTGATAAGGACTCAAACCATCCTACAACCTTCAACTCACGTTCGGAAGGTATTGATTACTTCGCTTGCCCTTTGGACTCAAGGTGAGTCAAGATAGCTTTCATGGTTTGGATTGCGGATGACATCGTGATATATGACAAACTGAAGAAGACCATGATCAAAACCTCCACCGGCTCGTGCAAGTCGCAAGCGAATACGGGGTTGTCTTCAAATGTGAGGGAAATGTCTTTAGCATTAAGTTCTTTGTTTGTATATATGAGCACGACGGGGTTCACTCAGACCCCAAGAAAGTGGAAGCACTACACTTCCTGCCACCCCCACAGAACTGAAATGTGCTACAGCAGTTTCTACGATTAGCCCAATGCGTGTCTCCATTCATCCTTAAACTAGCTGACCACACACTTGCACTGAGAGCACTCACACACAAGGATGCTGACTGGCAATGGACTCTCTCACATCAAGCAAGCTTGGAGTTACTGAGAGCCCTAATCAGCCCTGAGTGCACCCTAACATTCTCTGACCCTGGAAAGAAAACTACGAATCAAGTAGACGCGTCACAGAAGGGCCTAGGCGCAGCCATTATACAAGATGGCAAGCCAATCGCATTCGCAAGTGAGTCACTCACTGACACTGAGACGCTAATATGCTAATATATAAAGAGAGCTTCTTGCTGTTGTGTTCGGATGTCTACGCTGTCACACATACATCTATGGTGCTACATTCACAATTGAATCAGACCACAAACCTCTTGAAGCCATCCAACACAAAAGCTTCGCGAGAAACGCGTTCACCTCTCCCGTTCAATAGAACCTTACAACAGTTTATACCATAGCGAACATTAAAACTCAGCTTGGTCAATTCAGCCCGCCGCATAAATACAACTCCTTGAGACTTGACAAATGCAGTGTAGGAGAATAAGACGACGGCAAATTGGTAGCATACCTTAGCAGAATACTCCCTCAACTGGTGGCGTTGTATTCCTGTGAGTATCAGCCGCTGAAAGGGCGAGCAACACGAGGATTAGCCCCCTCAATGGATGAGGTCCGCACTCTGTCAAGTCTGCTTAGTTGAAATTGTCAGCGGCCTTAATCAGAATTATCTCAGTCAGACATCATTAATTAGTTTATTGATTCCGTGCAGAAAATTTATTTGAAGCAATCGGATGTTCATTCTTTTGTACTTGTCAGTGCGGGTCAACATCGAACCCGCACAGCACACCTTTATTTTCTATCAGCCCCGCCTTCGAAAAACTCTCCTCAGTAATTAAATTTTCTCCACGGTTTTTAATAGAATATTTTAATCGCTAAAACCCCACCTCATAATTTACGTGCGTCTCTTGAGAAAAAAGGAATCACCAATCATTTGATAACGGTTTAGCAGAGAAAACAGCCGATGATGTTTTAAGGACTTCTCAAAGTCAAAGGTGCAGAGAGACGCGTCCTTCTTACCTCCTTATAATGAACAATCAAGTCAGCTGCAACACCCTATTTGCCAGGGTTCAGGTATAACCCAACAGGGTGCGGTTGTCATTGCAGCAAGCGTTTACACCGATCAGAGTACGGCTGAAGGTGTAGCTTGCGTTGACACCCAACAGGGTACGGCTGAAGGTGTAGCTAGCGTTGACACCCAACAGGGTACGGCTGAAGGTGTAGCTAGCGTTGACACCCAACAGGGTAGGCTGAAGGTGTAGCTAGCGTTGACACCCAACAGGGTACGGCTGAAGGTGTAGCTAGCGTTGACACGATATGCATAACTATGCACATATAGTCTGCGTCCCAGACTCCAGGGGTTCCGCTACGCTTCTCGCCCTGGAGTCAACGACACGACCAGCTCTAAAAGTGGCGCGTCCGAATATTCATTAGACACGTTCGTTAATCTTCGTGACCAATCAACGCAAAGGTTGTGACCCGGATTGACCTTAATTGCACGTGTCTGGCTCATGGAACTGGCTTGTGATACGCACCCTCGGTTCTATGTGAAGTCTGGACATTGTAGTGGTCTGCTGCCAATGAGAACACATTGAATGCGTTCTGCAATTATGGGTTGTCTCAAAAGTTCAATTGGCACCACAACAAGCGCTTTAATCGCTTAGCTGCACGATAGTATGTTTACATGATAGTATGTTAAAAAGAACCAGTTGTGTGTCTGCTTCTCTCGCCGAATGTGTGATTAACGGTGCCACTCAGCGTGAAACAACAAATCGGAGTGTTGTAGAATGTGTGCCCGGCTCATAAAAATCACTCGGCCGGTTGGACAAGTTCTTTGGAAATTGTAGAACTGACCAATGAGAGACAACGACTCAAAGGTACCCGAGAGTGACCGAGAGACACGGCTTGTGATTGGAGCATACCAAATCTGGGATACCTGTCCAGTTCAAGATATTAAGGTCCCCTAGACCTGAAGGCGAGACTAATGAACATCAGTAACATGTAAACAGCGCCCGCAGCCATCAGGCTAGGGGACCTTGACTAATGCACATATGATAATAAGGCGCCAACTATGATAACAATTTAAAGATGGGATGGAAGTTAAAGATGGTAATGGTCAATGACGTCATACACGGGTGCCGTGTGGCCAGGATCAGTGGTCATTTTTTGCAGGATTAATGTCATCTGTCACAATTATTAATGTTACCTTTGGTGTTTCCCTTTCAGATTAGAAGCTGGAACGGAAATGACATATTTCCTGATCGCATGTACTCGACCAGATAGAATACCAACTAGATTCGGCAGGAACGCCAACGGCAAGTCTTCCAATGGCAAGCCTGGACGACCAGCAATACGGTATCAACAATATTACACAAACAAATGTTATCTCTAAATCATATGAATTCTTGACCTGTTAGTATAGGAATCGGGTATGTGATTGCGCCTTGTTAAGAAACCCTATGCGCCGCACACGTTTACGATAGATGTCAGCGAGGGGAGATGGTAACGCGCACTATTTTTGGATAGATTTATATATTTTATATATATATATATATATATATATATATATATATATATATATATATATATATATATATATATATATATATATATATATATATATATATATATATATATATATACGTATATAAACGCACACACTTATAAATATACACATATATATGCTATTTATGGATAGCGGCTCGGCGCTCGGAAACTTGGCATCGAAAACCGAGCGCCTGTGTGTATACATATATATATGTGTGTGTGCATGTGTGTTTGTGTATATATACCCGCTTTAATTGCACGGGGACATCCAGTGCACACTGTCGCTGAGACAAAAAGACAGTATATACACGGACCGAGGAGAGCTGGTAACGCGCACTTTTATAAGATAGAGATCACAAGCTGCTGCCGCTTAGATGTTTTGACATGACCCCTTTGCCAAGTCAATATTGAGCCGACGGAAGTGATAATTGCTGCTGGTCGATTACGTAAGGTTTGGCCTGTTTTGACATGACCCCCTAGCCAAGTCGATACAAACCCAGCCAAGGCAAGCGATGAATGCCTCTGGTCGATTACATAAGGTTTGGCCTACTTAAACAGCACCTGCAGTTAGCCTGCGCGCTAGACTGCTGCAGTAGAAAACCTTAGGGAACTGTTGGCCGGAATTTGGACCCTTGACTTTGCCAAGGAATGCGTATGAACATGTGAGTCTTTATCGAATATTGACATAAGGAACACGGTGCCTAGTTCAAGTGGTATGTTGTGGGCTCGTAGCGGTGTATATTATGATGGTAATGCCAAGAGCAGATGACTCTTTTGAGAGGATAAGTGTTCGTGGATTACCGGGTAATATCCAAAAAATATACGACCGCATATCAAGATGTTTTATTCACATAATCATGTATCTGTACTCGAGTGAGTAGCTGTGAAGTTTGTTCAAGCAGGTATATAGGATCGCTAAGGAAGATAAGCAGATAATAAAATCAAGCGAATGGGCAGTCAAGGGGTAAGATAGGTCATCATAGCAGGGTAGTTAGATAGATGATCGATGTAGTGGCTTCTAAAGCCTCGACAGTGATGTAGAGAAAATGGAAGGGCAAATAAGTGAGTAGAGTATTTATTGAAGTAAGGTAGGTGTGGTAGTTACCCAACAAGAAGATTGGGTCAACAAAGGTCGCTATACTATTGCAAATAGAAAAGTCAGGATGAGACACGTTTGGAGATACTACAGTTTGTCCCGAAAACCTCCCATAAAAGCTACGCCAGACATATACATCACCAGGCTGATAACTAAGATAACGCATTTGACCCTACCACTGTTATGATCCCACAATATGGTCTTCCATATTTAGTCTCATATTGATCTGTCTAAAACTGATAACGATGTATATGAAATATATTGTCAGCAAAATAGATCCTTTTAAAAGTGCAGTTGCCTTATGGAACACAAGTCCTCATGTTCTGGCTGGGGCCACATCGAACACAAGTTCTAATTAGAAGTTGCCAACATTAAGTTCAGAAATTCCATTCTAGCATCCTCATGGCATTAACATTAACATTGCCTAGGATATACATAGCCAAAGATCAATGAATAATCTTGATACCAAACCTAATAACATACCTTTATCACATGAGAGCAAAGATAAAAAGTGACTCAACCTGTATGATAAGTCTACTTGACAGTCATTGATATATCTCATTGCAAACATATCCCGGTTTTAATTGGCACCAACACAGCCACCCCGTTGATTTATGTTCTGGAACAAGAAAAAACTTCAAAGCTGTGTGATTTATATCTCCATTTGAAGTGTCTGCCAATAAGGTCCCTCATGTGTCCTCACGCTGATGGGCTATATTCCTGGTGTCAGTTGGCATTTCGATTGTCTGCGTCTGGATATTTGATGAGCGTATTGAGGCACAAAACTCAAATAGTAAAAAACATTGATGAATTATTGTCATAATAATGTTAACAAGCCACATGAAACCAGTGTAATATCTGAAGTACATAGTCTGAATTCATTCAATGCCACACTGACCACTAATCCATTCTGTATCACAGAGATACCCTCCACCTGATACTGATCTGGCATGTTGGTGAGGTTGAAGTGGGAGGGAAGTAGGAGAGGTTGTCTGGTATTTGTGATAGGTAGGGTAGTACCACCAAACCATTCAAAATGCATAACAGTTTAACCGTCTGCTGAATTATAATTACCCTGTCACGAGGCAAATCTACAAGTGCTATCCACGATTATACTACACTCAACAGCTCAACGATACCTCATTTGTCTACTGTACTCCACAGTGCAACATTCAGATTTATATCATATGCACATCTGATTGTGTATTCTAGATCATATACCCAGGTACAGAACCTGCACTGTTCATTTGTCACACGGCAACTAAGTAATGGATAATAATGTTTTCAAACAATGGAGAACCCACTTTGTAAGTTTCGCAGTGTCGACATCTAATTCAAGCTATCAGATAATAAACAATAGTCGCAGTTATCGCTCACCAAATAATTAGCTGTTATCACGCACACCAGTCTATGAACGCACGAGCTTTATCAATTATTTCAACCACGTTTCGTTTCATCATTCTCTGGAAATATTTATTTATATCAAGATCAACGAAAATCATTGACAATCTCATGTGAATACAATATATGTATTAAAAGTTGTTCTAAACGGTATATCATAATTTGCATTTTGATATAAAATAAGAAAAACCAAATCAAACTGCTAAATGCTGAGCAGCAAAAAGTCCAATATATAACAGAGTTCAATAATCAGCTGCTCTTCGACTGTCACCGTTACCAATCATTAGTAATGGGCAAATGAATCAACAATTAGTCAAAATGCTTGCTCTACAAATAAAACGTTTTCCCTCATACACTTATTTCGGCATGCTATATTATTATCCCGCATAAATGTTACCAAAGAACGCTGTTAATAAGATCAAGTAGTCCATGTATTATCAAAAGCTTGCGATTGAATATTTAATCATAAGTATATTAGTTCATTGTGTAAACTAGTATATATATCAACTGATTTCAATCGTGGTATCAGGCGATAATCGGATACTAACAACTTAAGCTGCAATAATGAAGAGCTTTTATATACATATATGCGTTTATAAGATATATATAACAATTTAGCTTTTGATTAGTTAACACATAAATTACACACAAAAGGATTTTAAGCATAATGACGTGAAACTTTTCCAATTTTAGAATCGCACAAAATGTGCAAACACTACATGGTCAATGTACATTTAGGATATGAGAGGTTGCCTAACTTCATCCCTGTACATGCGTCCACTCTGTGAGATGACTTGTGGTGGTTACTCTCACGCGAAAACACAACCTTAGCGCAATCACGACACCTGACAGGGCGGCTGACGTCCTTCTTGATAGCTTCCCGGAGTCTCTTCCAGAATTCAGTCTGCTGCTCGACGTTCTGTGGCCATTCGATGTAGGTGTTATGTTGCAAAAGCTTTAGAAGGGCGTTGTTAAGAAGGTTGGATGGAACTTCCTCTAGAATGATGACAATTACGATGTCTCGGACGTCATCCAATGATTGAATGCACGCGGTCTGCAGCTCAAAGTGCGTCCACTGACTTTCTACAAAGTTCTTGCTTAGTAAGATGATAGTCTTTTTGCTTTGCTGTATGGCCTCGTAAATGTTGTCTGTTATAGGTTTTCCTGCCAAAAAGTCACGGTGGTGAACGCATAGTTTCATGTTCTGTTGGATCGAATCATCGTCCGCAAATTGTTCCAAGTTTGGAATAAGCTGGTTGACTACAAATGGCATGTCCTTGACTTGGAAAGACACAAAAGCATCCCATTCAAAAGTCCTCGTTGGTGGTTTGTATTTCTTTCTTAGAATTCTCTCCATGAACCAGAATGTTATCTCCCATTTGTGGCGGTAAGTGCAGAACGACAAGGCAATGATGAGCGCAATGGACACGACGGGGACTGTGACTCCTAGAATGATTTCTGTCACACTGCATTCTATTTTCATCTCGTTGATAAGATGATTAATTTCACTAAAGTTTTTTATCTCCCCATGATAAGTGCAATCATATGCATGTCGATCGATGATGTTAACTTGGCTGCGACTGATCCATTTCATGAATTCCAAGTTGTCACATGTGCACTCAAGTGGGTTGCCACTCAAAGACAGGGTGAAATCACTCCCCCACGAGTCGAACAGTTGGCGAGTGCTTTCGGACAATGTGAAAAGCAAGTTATTGGACAAATCGAGATGTTCCAAGGTCATGTGGCTTAACTCAAGATCAAATAAACGCAGGGCATTCCCGCCAAGAGAAAGATTTTTCAATCTATGCTGACCTTTTAAAAGGGAGACTGGCAATGTCTTTATTCCGTTATCAAACAAATCAAGTTGAACCAAGTTAGTCAAATTCTTGAAGATGGAATGACTGTTACTTGCTAGATAAACTCCCAATTTGTTTTGATAGAGATACAGGTTCTTGATCAGTTTAGCTGAGTCGTCACCAAAGAAATAACTAGATATTGAAGTTGCATCATTACCCCCTAAATCTAAAGTCAAACCTACTGTAGAATTGTTAATAAACCTTAAAGGTCCCTCCCATTGATATAAACTATTGAACGAGAAGTCAAATAATGTCAAATTAGATGGCCCTATTAAAGTCATATTTTGGAACTTGACCCACTGCACCGTAAGAAATTCTCTAAATAGTATTGTTGTAAGGGTTGGTGGCAGTTTGAACAGAATCGGCCTATTAGCAGGCAAAGGCCTGGGCGCGTCATCATCTGGACATCCATCCTCAAATGCATTGAGATTGCCGCTATTGGCTACATCATTTTCAGACTCATACAGGCGTTTGTTTTGGTGACTCATGTCAATGACTTCAAGATGTTCCAGTCTGCCCCAATCACATAACAAATTAGCGACTTCGATTAATCTGTTATATCTCAACGAAAGGTGTGTTAGGTAAGGCACTTGTTTGTGTAGCCCAGCATTCATTAGAATGATATTGTTACCAACAAGGTACAGTCGACGCAGCCGTGTATTGTTAAGTCCATAGAGATGCCGTTCTGTTAGATTGTTTAGTTTAGTTTCATATGGTACGGATCGAGTCAAGTTGAGTACTTCTATTTGCGTGAATTGTAATCCATACCATGCTTTTGCAGCTTTATCGAAACCAAGAAAAGGGTTGTTAGCAAGACTCAAATTGGTCAAATAGGGGAAGTGTCCAAAAGCCATGGCGTCTATGTCGGTAAGATGGCCGCTTGACATCGATATGTATTCTAACGAACTGTTTGCTCCAAATATCTTGAGTGTTTCATTACCAAGATAGGATAGTCCACCACATATATACAACCTCTTGAGACTCGACAAATGGGAAAATCCCACACCAAAGTTCACGGTTGTATTTGCAATGCCATCTACTGACAGCTCTCGTAGGTTAAATAGATGGGTAAAGAGGGCGTCATTATAGTCCGTGTTGTTCTCCCAGCTATTGTCATGTATGTGGAGGACTTCAAGCAAGCGCAGCTTTTGAAACGTTGCTTCTGGCACATGACTTGTGTTCTGGAAATCCAAATCATTCTTTGAAAGATCGAGTTGTTTCAGTTGTGGTAGGTTGAATGACGTTTCTGAAAGTGTTTTGATGTTGTTGTTCGAGAAATCAAGATGGAAAAGATGGTGGCATTGACGGAAGAGATTAGGAGGAAGTGATGTCAACTTGTTATTGTCCAGAAGAAGATGTGTTGTCTTAGACGGCAAAATGAATGAAGATAGGTTGGTAATGTTTTGACTGCTGCAGTTCACTAGCAAACGTGGTTCTTGTGATGCCGCAGACGTAAAGGAATGCGAACACTTGGCAGGAATGTTATTACCTGAAACAACATTTAGTTCACTACTGATTATGGGTTTATTAGCGACAAAGTCAACGCCAATTACATTACACACATTCAATTAACAATATTGATTTAGTTGATGCCCGATATTTAGTTGATATCCTTCTAAACAGACTAGATAAGGACAATTGCCAGAATGTGTGATCAGTGACTCCGTAGGGTTATCAAGTGGTATAAGTGATAACTGGAAAACAGTGATGCGTTAGCCGACATTTGGGTAATCACCCTGTCCTAAAGTGATCTGGATATCGATTGGCACTCCACGGTTATTAGTGAAAATAGTGTAATACCTCAAGTAACTGTCCCTTGAGCAATGTCTCAAAGTAGAATTATCCACAAATGAAAGCATTTGCATTTCTCGGGATAAATGGGGGGACATTTTAAGTTACTATTTGTGTGCTACTTACCTTTGCAAAGTATTTGTTCGGTTATGTTCGCAGTACCCCAGGTATTATCAACCATTGTTAGAGCAAGCATGACCAGCAATAACGCTGTCTTGTCGATAAGGTTCGCCATCCTGCTAACTTTACTTTGCTGTGGTCGTCCTCTGAGGATATTGGAAACTCGCTAACAGACAGTCATCAACATGCACAGATTGTAGCCATATAAATGATATTGTTTGATATGCAGCGCTGTGTATGGTGCCCAAAGTGGCCCAATCAGATTGTTAGATCACAAACATTTGTAACACGCACAGTCCAATGTATAAAGCGAACAGGGACTTTAAAGCTGTCTTAAAGCTGATAAAGTGCTTCAGATGGAGACACAAATCTTGAGTGGCCGACTCACATCGAGACGACGAAACTTGACGTGGTGGAATGTCGCTATATGCCGGGGTAGCTGAGCTTGATAGTTCAATGGTAAGACTGTGTCTGGAAGGAGTTTTACAGCTCTGATGAGAGTCCCATTCCTGAACGATCATGGGGCTACTTTTGATTTCGGACAGGCAGAAATGACGGAATGAAGGGTAGACCGATAGCCTGTTATGGCAGCAGTGAACGACAGCCGCAAGCTCTGTCAGGATCGCTCGGACCCCTGTGATAGGGACAGGGCAGGAGTGTGTGGTGTCCGGTGTCCGGTGTGATATGCAGAAAGTAGCCTATACAGAAAGTGGTGTTTATGCGTACTGCGCATGCGCATATTTAGGCAAAATGGCGGCCATGCACAAAATCGCGATTGAACCAACCATTCAATCTTTGATAAGTGAATTACCAGTGGGATTATTTGTCGTGGTAGAAATTAAAAGAGTTAAATTGAGCAATAATATGTCGCGGTAGGGATAAGTGAACCATTAGTGGGATTATGCTGAAAGTAGCCACATCTTTTAACTCAGGCTACTTTGTGCCAGTATACTCCTATGCTGTAATTTGCCGTATCAATACACTTGGGCTTCTTCCATGCTGAAAGTAGCCACATCTATAAACTCAGGCTACTTTGTGCAGGCCAGTATACTCCCGTGCTAAAAGTAGCCACATTTATTAAATCAGGCCACTCTGTACATGACAGTATATCCCCCCACCCCCCGTGCTGAAAGTTGCAAGACTTATAAAACTCGGGCTACTCCCATGCTGAAAGTAGTCAAATCTTTAAATTCAGGCTGCTTTGTGCATATCTGACTACTCCCACGTTCCAAGTTGCTACATCAATTTATTCGGGCTACTCCCATGCTGAAAGTAACCACATCTATCCGCTGACTCTCGCTACTTTCTGCATAGCGTAACTCTGATCCTCTCCCGAGTATCCGAGGTTTCTGAATGTGACACCGGTGTTCGGCAAAAACGAAAACACTACCGAGCGACTACCATAGTAGAGGGCGCGCATCGCCTGGAGAATGGCAAATTCGGACTTGTCGCGCGCACTTTAGTTGACCCTATTAGACAAGTGAGGACAGTACCTCTTCGGTGTAGGTAACCAAAGAGTGTGGCTGCTATGCTGTCTGATATAGACCGGAATATCCCCATCACCGCGTCAGAACCGATCCAAGAGGCGGAGGCCCAGTCAGTGCGCGGTGGCCAGTGTCAGCGAACATGAGATTGGCAGCGTAGCTCCCGCAACAAGCGGACACATCCCGTATCATGTGCAGGCCGTATGTGTTGGTTGATCAGTTGTCGAGATTTGGGCAAGGGTGGGGGCACTCTAAGTTGCGGAATTTGTTGTCGGAATTTGCCGATGTATTCACCACTGGGCCTCATAACGTGGGCAAGACTACCCTTGTCGAACATGAGATTCACCTAAAAAACAGAATTCCTATCAAACAACTGCCGTGTAATATGGCACGCCGGCCACCGGACGATGCGGGATGGCATGAAACAGGGTATTGTGCGGCCGGTGCGCGCATAGTCATGATGAGGAAAGGGAACGGGCAATAGCGAGCCTGCTTCGATTACGGTGAACTCAATGCTCAAACAATAAAAGACAGTTAGTTACCCCTTGTATCGTATTCCGGAAGCCATCAATACATTATCCCGGCCCTGGTACTTGAGTACTTGCGGTTTGCGATCGGGATACTGGCAAATTGGATTAAGCGAAGAGACTAAAGTAAAGGCTGTTTTTTTGTACCTCTTTGGGCAAGTTTTCTCACGGCTCCGAACAGCCGGGCTGAAATTGCATCCGGGAGAGTGTGCGTCATTTCAGAAGAGGCCTATACTTTCGGTTGTTCGCATAGTCGCGCGCACCGCCCTGGTGAGCGCTGCGAAATTAACTTCTGTTGACTTCCGGTTTGACGCGCTCGTTCTCGCGACCCGGCTCTTTGCTTTCAGACAGATCTACTCGCTGCGTAATGCGAGTAGAGATGACTACTATGCGGTGGGTTGCGCCCACCAGAGTTCATCAGCGGATTGCAAGTTCTATTCCTTTCACAGCTCTCTGAGAAAGTCATCTTAATCCAGGAACATGACTATCACTGTTTTGCAGCCATTCAAAGCTTATCAGGAATACATACAGGGGGAGGGGGTTGTCGAAATTACTTTCCAAGAGATTGGTCTCAGGTCCGATGCATCGCTTGCTCTCCATATATAGTAGTCCCGACCCACTTTTTTGGGGGGTTGGTGGGGGGGGGGGGGGGGGGGGTGTCACCACTACCAACAACTAACAAGGTAATCACCACCGCCAGGGGAATCCCCAACTACCACCAAGACAGCGGCCATGCATACTTGGAACGGGATACATATTTGGATACACTCTAGTTGTCTAGATGGCTCGACCCACATTTTTTTTTGGGGGGTGGGGGGGATGTCACTACCACCAGCCAACAGGGAAATCCCCACCGCAAAGGAAATCCCTAACCACCACCGAGAGACATAGATAGGTTTGTTCACTGAACCAACAGGGAAATCCCCCAGGGGAATCCCCAACACCACCAAGCGACATATATAGGTTTGTACACAGATATACTTTTTTCCAGAGCAGCAGGATACAGTCTTGTACACATAGGCAGAGCTACCATAGGGCTCGGCCCACTTTTTGGGGGGTGTCGCAGGGTCCACAAATGTACAAAGGCAATTTTTTTTGCTACGGCTACCCTGTTTTCGGCTACTTTTTTGCCCATTCGAACCAACAATCCTCCCAGCATGCTTTTTCCTTCTAGCCTCCATCCCAATGGTGGTCCGGCCTATAGCCTACAAATCCTCTCCCAATGGTGGTCCGCCCTATAGACCATGCAAAAACAACATCTATCCGAGAAACAAATACAAGACATCCGCGATTTGCAAGAGAGGGTTCCGGCAGAGCATATTCGAAAAAAAACTATGGTATTGGAACTAGTAGACTCTATAGAATATGGAATACAGCAACAAGCTTTATGGAGGACTCCGAGAGTAGCAATCCAAATGGCCTCCACCAGCCAACCAACGCCCCAAACCAATATGGTTTCCGAGAGTAGCAATGGGGTACTCCAAGAGGCGCCACCCCCACAAGAGTCCACCAAAGTCTATTACAATGGATATGGGATGTAGCCTCACCCAAGAAATACTACCATTCCACACCGTGGCACGATTTGGCATCCCAAGTGTATGCGATTTCTACTATAGAATGTGAAATATAGAGAAAAGGGTGGACGATTTCTACTATACAATGCGAAATATAGAGAAAAAGGTGGACGATATAGAAAAAAAGGTAGACACTATTGCAACAATAATATTGGAACCAATGTAGGAACGATTGCGACTCTAGGGTCGTTTTCGACAGCATTGCAAATGG
The DNA here is from genome assembly GCA_034190875.2 of Urechis unicinctus. Taxonomy (NCBI): domain Eukaryota; kingdom Metazoa; phylum Annelida; class Polychaeta; order Xenopneusta; family Urechidae; genus Urechis; species Urechis unicinctus. The sequence continues at coordinate 45,706,578 of CM067354.1, read as the reverse complement.
TGGGATACACATTGCAAATGGTGGAATATTCATTGCAAATGGTGGGATACGCATTTCTTGTATGGAAAGTCTGGACAATTACCAATAACCATTTGGAAACCACTTCGAGTTTCTGACTACTTCCAAAACCAGAACCCCACAAGCCTATCCCAAGTCGGGACATTGAATCCTGGCCTACGCTAGCAGGACGGGAACCTTTCTACATGGAATAGGAGACAAATAGATAGCTTGGCGCAGACCACCATTGGGAGAGGTTTTGTAGGCCATAGGGCAAACTAGGTTTGTAGGCTATAGAGAAGACCAGGCTTTGTATGCTAAAGGGTAGACTAGGCTTTATAGGCTATTGGAAGCTGACCAGGCTTTGTAGGCTATAGGGTAGACTAGGCTTTATAGGCTATTGGAAGCTGACCAGGCTTTATAGGCTAACAGGCCAATTCACTGAAGAACAGTTAGAGTATTCTGAAAAAAAACATTTTCAAAGCATCTGTATTCCTTGTCAACTTCAAACAACCTTTCTAGAAACTTTCATAATTACCTTTGTACAAACTGTTACATATATATATATACATATTATTTTAACACTCCCAACCTGTATATTGTTATTGTGATGCTACCTGATGACTAAATTATTTTTTTTGTATACAGGGTACAGCATTCCAACCTTGTCAATTCATTCTTAAAAGTTAAATATATAAATTCATGCTATTGTTATCATTATTTCATGCATATGACTTTATACTGTATTGATGCATGTCAAGTAAATGGTTATTTTTACATGACCAGCTGTTGTTTGTGTATTACATTAACACACAATATAAATTAGATTTATTGCATAAAATCTTGAACATATACCAAGTAATCACTGGTTAATAATTCTTATCATAGTTAATAACTTTGAAGGCTATCTACAGTGCTTTGTAAGCAACAACAGATGAGCAGAAAAACACTGATAGGTAATAACTTACAGACTACAGGCCTATTGGGGGTTCTCAATATTTATGCATGCCGCGCATTCCGCGGCCAGAACGAGGCCATGGGTGGGCAGCCCCGTTGACCTCCGACCTCGTTAGCCGGACCGCAGCGAGTTGTAAACATGTCATCGTCTGCCGCTGTCTCGACCAAATAGCCATCGTTATTTTTGCGTTCCGTTTTGTAAGAGTGATGGAACAGTTCACCCAGATATTTCATTTCACCGACTTCCAAACGATTCTACAAAAAGAAAAGCCTGGCTTCACAAAATAAGGCGAAAACAAGGTCCAGAACACGGGTTCATGGTGAGTTGTTTACAACTACGATCTAGAACATGTGACGGTGAGCGATTATAAGAAGGCTTGAGCTATTTGAATAGTTTCATGTGTTTTAAGAAAGTAAAGCACATAAGAAGGAATACGTTGATACTTTTCATATTTATTATCTTGTTTTCATAATGTATATGCACTCCAGGTATCAGACAGCACGTCTGTGTGTTCTCTCCATTTCACCAAGGACAATTTCAGGTGGACACCTGTAAGGAAGTGCCTTAAATCGTCAGCGATCCCCTCCATATTCGAATGGTCGTCACCTAAAGAACCAAGAAGATTACCAAGCATGATATAGAGTAATCTTATATTCATACAAATTTAATTACTCTTTACAAAAAGAACTTGTGTCAAATGAAAATACCTGCTGTCTTACATGTGGACATAAACACACATGATATATATATATATATATATATATATATATATATATATATATATATATATATATATATATATATATATATATATATATATATATATATATATATATATATATATATATATATATATATATATATATATATATATATATCAGTGTAGTTGACAACTACCAGTTTTTATTAACGACAACCAGCTCCAGTCAAGTAGACGACCAGCCCCTGCCTGTCACTACTGATCTTGACATCCAGATGATTGTGGAAGAGAGTGACAGCAAAGAAGTCAGCCAGAGAAGTTGCTACAGGATATTCAAATCAAGTATGAAGAATCAAAAAAAAAAAATCAGAATCAGGCCATGAAAGATCAACTACAGATCGAAAAGTCGGTTTTCCTATGATCCTGACATGGTACGGTTTTATACTGGGTTCAGGAACTATCTTGACTTTGTAGCTTTTTTTGAATACCTACAGCCGGTGGCTAAGAACATGACCAGTATGTACTATGTTCCTAGTACAGATGTTACAATGGCAGGTAAGCCTAGAGGCATGCAACTCTTTGATGAGTTGTTTATGTTTCTGTGTCGTCTAAGGGTTGGGCTTAAAACTAAAGACTTAGGAGTCAGATTTAGCCGGTGCCAGGTCTGGGGTAGTGAAGTCTTGGCCAAATCTTCTGGAATGACTTTGAATCCCCTGGACTTGAACTTCGCCATCTAGTAGAGCACACCACCAATATTCCCACACTGACCACTAAGGCCTAAAGTACAGCTACAGGAGGCTGTTAGGACTGCTGTCGGCTCTTCTGTAGATAATGTGATCTGTTAAAAACCCATCATTGGGAATATCAATTGCATTCAATGATTATTTCTAAATTTTCATATTGATTGACTTGTTTTTGAGTTAATTCATAGAGATAGCATGAATCTGCAGATATTTTGAAACATTTCACCTCTTAATTTTATCCATGCACTACCAACCACACGGTGTGGATTTTATTATCACTATCGGGGCGATGCAGTGGATACGTTTTTAACTCTGCAAGAAATGGAAAAGCATGCCAGATTAGTATCTTAATGGTTGTATAATCAGGAAATATTAGTGAGATTTATATAAGTGTGAATCATCATGTCTTCATGCGTACCATTTGTTGTCAAAAACAATTCTACAGCAGCATCTTTTCTCCTTATCTTCAGTTTTGATCAATAAAAAATGTTTAAAAATTTTGACCACTACCGTGTAGTCGAGTTTTTTCCTCATGCTAAGAGACATTAACCACATGCATTTATGGGCCACAATAACCATGCAAGCAAGACATATTTATTCAGGTCGAGATGTCATACCTCTATTGAGTGGGCATCTTCATTTTTCTTCTGGGATCTGTGGCATCTTCCCTTGGTGACACAGCAGTTACTGACAAGCTTTTCCACAAGAGAAATAAACATGATCAAATAAGCATCTATCGTGTGTTATCCATCCTGAGTGAAAAGCGATCAACTACTTAAACACACTTCCAAACAACTCTATCAACGCCACCGGCTAGCGCCCAGATGCCAAGCGGTCGCCGACCATGCAGGTATATGTAATGATAAAATTACCTGTTATGCCGTGGACGTATTCCTCATCAAAATATTTCATGGCTTTTGCGATGTTTCTTTTCCTGGAAGCATCCGAAGTCTTTGATAAATAGGTTTCGACAAACCCGAACAATAAGATGGGAACGAGAGACAAATCACGCATCTTCGCCGTGTTGTTTACATGTGCGGCGACTTGAGGGCTGCTGATAGCCCTTACTAGCCTCGTTCTCGATATCGCTGCATTATTCATGAGGCAATATTAAGAACCCCCAATATACAAAATTATTTTTTTTATTTTGACAAAGCACACTTGAGATGACAATATTATGATGCACTAATAGTACATGCTTAGTGCAAAAATTTGTGCCATACTCATGTACATTTAAGCAACCAATGTCACAACAAATTACATGCAAATAATATACACTATACTAGCCCCGCCCTGGTCGGACTGTATATACATAGGGTTGTAGCCTTTTCTCGCCTTTTCTCGTCTTGAGAGGTGTGTTTGCGTTGTGAAGGACTTCGAGCGGTGGGACTTAATTAAGCTGAGAGGTGCGCAATCGGTAGATAGCCAGGTGGAAAATCAGGGGATCTCCCGCATAGAAGTGAGAAAGCACTCCTGGCTTTATCTAGTAAATCGTATATTACGCAATGGGAGAGGTTGGTTTTGAGTGTTCTGTGCTGAATGTATGTATCCGAAGATGCGAAAAAGGACCTGGCATCAGGTTCTTCCGCCTCGGAAATGGCGGATAGTAGTAATGCAACAAATGCGCGTTCGTCCTCGGGGAATCATTTCGGTATGGAATAGACTGTGGAACGTATGCGGGCTCGCTATCATTGGTAAGGGATCCGACGTGAATGTCTTGTGTCGTATGTGCGTGCCGAGCCAGTCCGCCCAACAAGCGGCGGACCAATGTGGGCACTGTCCCAGTCGGGACGCCTTATGAACGCATGGCGATAGACGTCTATCAATAAGAATTCGAGAATTCTTATATCCTGGTGATATCGGATTCCCTATGCCCGCTCGGACCGCAACCACAGTAGCTGAACTCTTAGTGCGCGAATTGGTGGCGCGATTTGGTGTGCCTATGTAGCGTGCGAGTGGTTGGGTTCGAATAGCGAAATGGGATCGTTATAAGACTTTCTGTTAGCTTAAAGAGAATGTTCAGCCCCATATTTGGAACGAGGCTGCCTAGCAAGCTGCTTGGCAACCGCACCTTGGAAACCTCATCACCATCCCCCGACACTGCCAAGGAGGAGGAATACTTTTAGCCGTGTCTCTGGGTATGGTGCTTTGAAGCTCCACTCGACGGGCTCGTAGCTTCTCCCTTTCATCTCTCTGCTTCTTAAATCATTTGGCAACTAAGTGCCCTTTTTGTAATAGCTTGAAATACAAACAACTCCATATTTGGATCCCACGAAGTATCCATGAAGCAGTCCCTAGCTAGAGCTCCCCTGACATCTAATGAAGAAGAAGGGTATGAAAGCCTGACAAGCCTTGACATCTTGCACCGATGAGGTGGCAACAAAGACTAGTAGCCAGGAAACTGACCAAATTGTGCTAGATGCAGATTCATATCAGCTGGCCTATTCACATTGGTGGGGGGTACTGACCACCAACCATATCTGGTGGAAACTGACACTAGTTGGGACCAGTGGCGGTGTTACAGTACTGGTGGTACTGACGGATGGGCCACTCACACCAACAACATAAGGATTACTATCTGAAAGAGCTGCTGTAGCTAACATGTCTAAATTAACCATAAAGTCTGGTCTAACATTGGTTCCATCAATATCACCATTGCTAAATGAACCGATCTGAGCCCCTGCCAACCCAATGAACCTCTGTGGCATTCCAGAGCTATCTGAACTTTGTGAGCTAACACCTGGACTATAGTCGGGTCAATATATGAAAAAAAAGGGGTCAACCCCAAAAAAATTGCAAGAAAACGTCTCTTGGTTGTTTTTGGTTCCTGAACATCTGTAGATTAACATATAAAGCTTACCAAACTCGAATGACCGGAAAGTGGGTTAATTAGGCAATTTCCAAGATGGCCGCCAAAATTGTTAAAATGCTTGAATATTTTTGGCTGTCCATAACTCAGCCATTTTTCACCCAAAACTGATTATGTAAGTATGTTTTCTAATCTTTTTGAGGTCAACCTTTCACCTGAACCTGGTTTCTTTTATGTGTGACATCCCGATGGGGGTGCAATAGGGGCACCCTTACCCCAAAACTGGTATTTTGGGTACATATTAGAGAAACCTTATATTTCCCAATTAATTAAGGAATTGCAAGAACTATTGTTTCTTGGTTTTTCATTGTTCTTTAAGGTCTGAACATTAAGATGGCAAAGGTTCCCTAAAATTGGAGGGTAAATCTTGGTCAATTTCAGGATTTTTACCCCTGTTTGGTATTTGTTTGAAATGGCTCCTTGGTTCATGATTTGTTATTTCTCACACGAAAACGCTGTTGTGAGTATGCTTTTGGAGTTTCAATTCAGCTCAGTGTCATTGAGACAGAGTTCTGATGAAGGTGCCCTATTCGTTAGGGGAAATCCTAGCTGACCCCCATCCCACCCCGCCAACCTCCAATGAGGCCACTCCCCCTCCATCCCGGCCCATGTTATCTAAAGCAATCACATTTCTAATTGGCATTTGGTTGTTACTGCCAGCATACAAGCCCTTATTATTATGACTAACAAGGATAAGGATACAGGTAAATATTGATTTTCAATGTATTTTTTTACTAATTAGCTCTCCATATGATTACAGTGCTGCCATCTATCCTTTCATCAAAGACTTAAGATCAAAACAAAAGCAGCTCATTATTTCATTATCTCTTGTTAACACAATATTCCTAAAATCAACCAAAACAAACTAATCATATAGACAACTCTGTTATTACCAATTATCTTCTGCATCTCCTGACCCTGAAGGTAGGTGAAACAAGATTAAAATAGGCCCTTTTCAGGCCTGAGTAGATAGAATAGTCATAATGAAAGTGAAACCATGTGGTTCAATGGCATGCCTACATAGTTTGTTAACCGCATTGTCCCACGGAAGAAGACTACCAACCTACACGTTGTTGAATTTGCAAAAAATGACATTTATATTGAATATCGCTTCGCGAAGCACGTCTCTAGAGCCGTTGTATTTAAGGAACTGCAAATCCCGTAGGTTCTCAGTCAGCCAGTTGATATTCTATGGGAACTTTTCTTTTCATTTAAACAACCTACACCTGGTTGGCAGGGGATGATGCATTTGATTCATCAAGGCTCTACACATCCTTGGAAATCGTCTGTGACTTTCCTCCCCATGATTGATATGTATCCAGGTGACAAAACTTGCATCTTGTCAACTCTTGAATACGTATACAACTTGGCCAGGAAGAACCATGTACCAGCAGTGATTACCTTTGATCAGCCATTGTATTGGAAGGCCTCTGAAATTCAGCACAACGCACACACCAACAGTCATCTCAGGGACATTGCAATTCTACTGGGCAGCTTCCACACGCTAATGAATCTTCTTGGGGCTATTGGCGCACTCATGCAAGGATCAGGACTAGGGTCAATATTGGAAGAAATATATGGGGAAAATGCAGTTGTTCACATTCTTTCCGGTAAAGCTGTGCAGAGGGCACTGTCGAGGAGTATGCCAATCTCACCCTTTTCAAGTATGGACAAGCCACAGTAGTTTTGACGGATACAGTGAAGAGCCTAGCATCAAGGACACTGAACATCAGAGACGACAAACAAAATCACACCCGCTTGTGTCTTTTGAAATGAATACCGTATTTTCCTCTGGCAGAATGGAGGATTTCTTATCAAGGGACTCTAATAAACAGAAACTAATCCTCCTCATCAATGACAAACTGAAACAGAGGGGTTGCAAAGTCATCAATGCGCATGGAGATGCAGATGTTCATATTTTGAAGGCAGCAACAAAATCTGCAAAAGTTCGAGACACATCTTTGATTGGGGAAGACACAGACCTTTTGATTCTGCTTCTACATTACACTGAGAGGGACAGCAAGAAACTCTACTTTCGTTCGGACAAGAAGAAAGCAAAACATGTTTATGATATTGTCCGTCTGAAGGAACTCTTGGGAAATGACATATCTTCACAGCTGCTGTTTGTACATGCTTTTACAGGTTGTGATAGCACTTCCAGGATTTATAGTATTGGCAAGAAATCCCTTTTCCAAAAAGTGATGAAAAATGATTCTCAGATAAGAGCTTGTGCAAAGACCTTTACTACAGCTGGTCAGGATGTGGCAACAATAGTTGATTCAGGATGCAAAGTCTTTGTTTCTTTATTTGGAGGAAAAGCTGGCACATCTCTGGTAAACCTTAGAAATACATTGCTTGCTAAAAAGGTTTCATCTGCTAAATCATTTGTGAAGCCCGAGAAATTGCACCCAACGGAATCTGCGGCAAAGTTCCACTCTCAACGTTCATTTTATCAGATCATGGTGTGGATGGGAAAGGATGAAAACATGGACCCAAAAGACTGGGGTTGGAAGTGTGAAGACAACATTTTGTTACCTGTTATGGCTGACCAGAAAGCGGCCACAGAAAGGCTTCTCAACTCAAGGTTATCCATTGTAACTGTACTACAGGTTGTAGTAATTAATACTCGATGTAGTTACAGGAAGTACGGTCTTCCATGTACTTCTGCTTGTGGACCCTGCCAAGCTGAGTCATGTTACAATCCGCATCATAGTGATTCTACCATAGACGGTTCCGAGGAAGAAGATTGTGATGATAATAACCATGCTGTGTTTTGAACAATTATATTGTGTGAATGACACTTGAACTCGATAAGAAAATTCTGGTGTGTACTATGTCAATTATTTGAGACATTTTGGTAATTTATGATGTGTGACGTATGGCGTATGACCATGACGTAGGTGGCTCAATAGCCCTTCCAAGTTGTGGTTCCTTGTGTATGTACATCTGATTGATTATCAAGAGCCGAAATGTTGGTTTTCTACCAGTTCTGGCGGTCTTGATCTATTCAGCAACCCACTACGTCATGATGATGCAATACTACGTCATAGGGACATCCAGGTGAATTCATCATGACCTTATTTGAATCTTAGGTATCACATTTATATATGTTTGTAATACATTTATGGGGTCTTAAACCAACAATTAAAAAGTTTGCTGTACATTCATAATTCAATGGCGGCCATATTGGATATTATGTAATTTCGCCACTTTCCAGTGGCTCAAATTTGGTAAACTTTTCGGATGCGCTTAAGTACAGCTAATTGAACACAAAAAGAAAAAAAAAAACTTTTCTTGCAATTTTTTTGGGGTCAAACCTTACTTTGACTCGCCTACTATCTAATTCTCCTCTAGAGAATCTATCAAGCCTACCCTCTGAAGGGACAGGACTATTACTAACACTCATGTTAGTAGCAGAGAACATATGAGACAAGCAATGACACAATCACGACAACAAAAGTAAATAACTGATTTAAAACAAGCTCAAAAGTCGAACTGATTTGAAACCTTTTAAAAGGTTCCAACAAAAATAACGTAATTCACCGCTGCCATCAAATTTTGTAGCGTGCGAGTGGTAGGGTTCAAATAGCGAAATGGGATCATTATAAGACTTTCTGTTAGCTCAAATTAGCCCAGGCGTGTGACGTCAGTAAAGTAAGCCCATTCTCAGAGACGCGGGGAGTTGCCCGTTGATTACATTGTAATTTGTTGGAGTTCTCTCATTGTTTTTTTTTTTTTTGATCGTTTTCAGACATCTTGTGACCGATTGAACACGATGGTTAATCGTTGTTGTGTTGGGGGCTGCTCGCATTCAAGTCTGGACGGCGTGAGCTTGTTCAAGGTTCCTGGTAAGGATGATTTGAAAAAAAACAACGGCCAACGAGCCAGTCAGCGTTTCACGGCAACTTGTCGGAGAATCTGTCAATCTTTAACCCATGTAAAAGAGTGGAAAAATTTGGCTTTGGAAATCGCGCCCTTGGATACTAGTAAACAAAGAAATTCAGAACGAGGCACGCCAAACAAACATGGCGGCTATCTGTCAAATCAGCGGAAAATTCGAACTTCTGTTGATCGTAATCTTGCTTTCTCTCAGTACCAAAACTACTCAAGACTACCATACCATCCTAGAACAATCTCAGAGTAAGTCTTCTACTCATCATCCAAGTGAATGGGGCACTGCATGCACCCCAATACCCGTTGGAACGAGTGCCAACCCAGCCTCATCTGAGCGTTGGCACCAAGTCCCAGGCATTTTGTACATGGCATGTACAGACCCAGTGTATAACAAGGCTACACTCGTAGCGTACTACTGGCTCAGACACATAAGTTTGGTAAAGAGGCATGCATTCTTGTGCAGGAGGAAAGGATACAGGCTGACGCTACTACTTCTATTTGGTAAAGAGTCAAACCCAGGGCCAGGCCCCACTGCTACTGCTGTTGGCACTACTGGTAGGGCCAGTGGTGGTGGCAGTAGTCCTATTGCTCCCAGCCCCACCAGACCCAGGGCAGGCGGGAGGACCCCAAGATACCCATGTGGAATCTGCTCTAAGGCTTGTAGGGCTAACCAGAAGGCCATAGTATGTGACGAATGTGACTGTTGGCATCACACACGCTGCATAGGATTAGCCACAACAGAACATGACTGCCTCGGGGACAGCTCAGAAACGTGGTCCTGCCCAAATTGCATGGCACGCAATACTTTAATCTCACTCATCTACACCCTCCCATGTGATGAAGATGTGCAGGAAGAAAAGATCGTGCAAGACTAATCCTCACGGTACATGAAATAGCAAGACGTCTTGCCAACAAGACCCAGGTCGACGTTATACTGCTCGATTTTGCTACAGCTTTCGACAAAGTCCCCCACAGACGCCTGATGGAGAAACTGAAATACTATGGTGTCACAGGACGAGCCTTGGCATGGATAGGGAATTGTCTCACTGATCGCAAGCAACGGGTCGTGGTGAATGGCAGCACATCCTCAGAGGGGAAGGTAACCTCAGGAGGCACCGTGCTGGGACCGTTACTTTTCCTAGCATTCATCAATGACCTGCCAGAAAACGTCCACTCATCCGAGGCGAAACTGTTTGCCGATGATTGTCCCTATTCCGAGCAATCAAGGATCAGAAGGACGCTGAGACCCTTCAACTTGGCAGATGGCCTTCAACGCATCCAAGTGCTCGGTACTGCCCATTCGATCAAGCAAACGCACAAAACTGATATCATACCCATACAGTCTCCATGGCCAGGTACTACACGAGGAGACTAATTCAAAGTACCTAGGCGTAACCATCACCAATGACCTCACATGGACCACACACATTGAAAACGTAGTAGCAAAGGGGAACAAAACCCTAGGGTTTGCCAGGCGCAACTTTTGGCAGTGCACACCTCAAGTAAGGGACACAATCTACAAGACATTAGCCAGGCCTGCCCTTGAATATGCCAGCCCGGTATGGGACCCACCCCTCCAGAAGGATGTCGACGCCCTTGAGAAGATACAGAGGAGGGGAGCAAGATTCGCCCACAACAATTATTGGGATAGGAGGCTCTCCTCCATGTCAAGGATGCTGTCAGCACTCGGTTGGGAAACCCTTCAAGCACGCCGCCGGAAAGCCTCTCTGATCATCTTCTATAAATGCCACAAGGGACTGGTTGACTTCCAACTTCCAAACAACATCTCCAGAGGGGATGGCCGAACAAGAGGCCATAACTACCACCAACAAAGATGTGCCACCCCTCAAGAAACTCAATCCTTCTTCCACCGGACAACACATATCAAAAATTGCGACCTGTATCGCGAAACAAAAAAATGTTAACAAACAAACAAACATCCAAACTTACAAACGCGACTGACCAACATAACTTGGCGTTATGATTACGCCAAGTTAACAAGAACCTGGAACACCCTCCCCCTGTCAACAACCTCAGCCAACACCGTGGAGGAGTTCCAGAGGCACCTAGCCTCAGCTGCAGTGTAGATCCACCCGCTTTTATCGAGATTTTATCCAGCACTAACTAAGTTTTTTATCAATCGCACCGTCTACGCATGCACAATCCAAAGTTGGTTATTTACGCGCAATCGCGCCCGACCAGTACCGGAAGATGGTGATGATGAATGGCCTGTCCAGGTACTGCGATTGCATCCAAAATGGCTGGGCCAAGTACTCATTTGTGTGCTCGGTTCATTTCACCGAGGAATGTTTTGAGCAGGCACCGAAACTTAGAGAAGTGATTTGGTTGGAAACCACGGTGTAAGCGGGTTTTGAAGCGAGATGCTGTGCCAACTCTTTTTGTGAAGGCCTCTGCTGTCAAGAAAGCAAGAAAGGATGGTGAGGCAAGTGAACCCCTCCACCCCATTATTGGGCATCATATTTAATTCATTATTTAGTCAATGGCCAAGTTATATGCCTTTACAAGTTTTACGAGATGCTTATGTCGAATTTTTCTACAAAATACTGCAATGATATAGCTACCAAATTACATACATAACTTGGTTCTAACAGGCAGTCGTGTAACTGTTAAGCTAGAGAAGTTGGTCAACAACCATCTACTCTGCCAGGATGTTCGCAAACTGTCAGGCTACTTGCAAACATCATCGGTTGAACCCTTCCATAGTTTGGTCGACCACTTCGCCCCTAAGATGCGATAGGCACTTTAAGTCCCGTTTACAAACCTGTCGCATTGAGAAAATGTCATTCTACCTAACAAAACCATCCGCCCGACATTTGCCACACAAAAGGGCACTAACGCTTTTTTAGCCGTTTAGCAAGTTTCCTGTACCGGAAGTTGAATGATCATCAGCCCTTCGTCCGGGGCAAATAAATTGCGCTCAGATTTGAATTGTCTGATTTTTGTCCTTTCATAGCTAAGTTTGATGAATTTATGTTACTCCCAAGCCGATTGAGGAGGACATTTTCGTTTCTTTGGGTCGGTAATTCTACGAACGGACGGACGTGGGGCGAAGTCACGAGTAGTAACTAGGTGCGGTTGTTGCACAATTGTGTGATTGTAACTAAATTAAGGGGCAGTATACTGTGTGGTTTGTGTAAAGTGTAAAGCTGTGACGTTGTCAATATTGTTATTGTTGTTACAACAAGGGTTGTGCTGTGTTAGTTTTCAAATAATGACAGATATAATTGTACAATGTAGTTTTGTAGCGATGTCAGATTTACAAGAGAAAAGAGGAGCCATAGACATCCGCGAGGAGTTACAGATCAAAGAATGGGAAGGGAGTTTTTGTCGGGTGGAGAGACGGCTGATTGGTTTGGAGCGTGTAGGACAGTGTTGGTAGAAGTTACTTATCAGCGGAGGAATTCCTGGTGTTGGGAGTTGAAAGTGCGGCGAGTGTCGTGTGTAATAGAGATGGGCACCAGTTCCTTCACATGTGTTAGGCAGGAAACCGGGCCTGTTGTAGAGCAGCTCCACGCCCCCTACGTCCAAACGTCATCTCTCTCTCGAATGATTAGTAACGAGTTACTCTGATGAAGTTTCACACGTAGATAGAAATACAGTTTCCGTTCTCTCGTTCGAAGTAGTTTCTGTTTGCACACGTCACGTGGCAAAGTGATGCAGGCCGCTGCAGGGCCGTATGCCGTGGCCCTCTCAGCCTCTTTTCCGTTCTCTCTCAATCTACGGAGACTTACCTTGCGGCAACGATGCGCGTTTGCCGCCAGTACACGCTGAGCTGTCGACGAGAAATGACGACGACAATAAAAGTTGCACCTTACTACTCACGTCTAGTTTTCTTGCAGTTTCAACACAGGACACGAATCGTAAAATTCACCAACATTTACCCCCGGGCATTTACCTTTGTAATCACAAGTACTATTTTCTAACTGTAACGAATGACAAGTAAATTTCGACAACGCGTTCTGACGGTTAGCAAAGCGTCACTCTGAAAATGGAAAGGAACATCCGTTTTTGTTCTCGTGCAGTTGCAAAACATTCCACTAAGTTTGACGCGTTCACAGTTTTCTCACTTTATGATTGACGAAGCAACACAGCACGTTAGTATACATGAGTATATAACGCGAATCACTTGTATAAGAACATCAACATGACGACCAGAAGGATTACACCCAGACATGAGAGGAACGCCAGCACGTCTCCACTCAATAACACGCTGTCCATATACTGAGACATCATAACCACAATGCTAATTCAAATCGATCACCAGGATATACGATACGCATCAGTGAATCTCAGCAGTACATACATTGGGGTCTTATCTTCAACACAGTAATGCCAATGTGGCAGCTAAGTAAATATGCTCTCCTTGCAAAGCAAACAAGGCTCACACACGCCGCAATTGCCACCACTTAGCACCTGAACGACTGATTTTTTTCTCACGATGAGGGAGCGCTGTGTGCCTTTGACCATCTTTGCTTTGACCGACGCTTGCAGATATCATACTAAAGTGACGTCACTTGCTTTGGGGCTGTCGAAAATGATACTTCTTGTCCACGTATGCATATTATCCATGCGTCGTATGTCCGAGATAAATGATGCCAAGTGACTCGTGTTAAGCACGGCTCCCTTGTTTCGTTTGATATCCTCCAGTCGGTTTATGTCCTAGTCCTGTGGTGCAAGATGCATTCCTGCTGTTATCATTCTTACTGTGACCCGCCAAGCATTGCAGTGCATTAGATTAACAGAAAAGTGGGCTCATCAGAGCAACTCCGTTACTAGCTGTGAACTGTCCTAGTCCCTGCCATTCATTCGTCGCCATCGGCTCATGCTGGACAATCAATACTTATTACTGCATCGCGTGGTCACATGAGATCGCCTACTGAGCCCTGAGATTGCCGAGATAACACATATACCCTAATGCGAGTGTGTAATTTACAGGGAATCAGAACGACCCCAACTCCACGTGACAAGACTTCACGTTGCATAGGCGGTAGGTCAGCGCACTTGATTCAAGCTTGTAACGACAAAAATTCTCGGCTCACTTTATTATTATTTCTCTTCTCTCACCATTAGCTATATTCCTGATAATTATATTTGCTTGAACAGTCTTTGGCCAACAGTAATAACAGTACAGTTACCTACCTTAGTCCAACCCGTAGTTGAGTAAGTGAGTGAATGAATGGCTGGATGAGATCATGTGTGTTCCAGCATTAATACACACCCATAAAATAATGTGGAACTTCCCTATTCTTGTTAACTATCGGTAGGTATATTTTTGTCTGCTTAGTAATTAATTTTATATGAATGATCTCTTTCTCTTATAGATCTATATACATGCATATATAAATATATACATATATATATATATATATATATATATATATATATATATATATATATATATATATATATATATATATATATATATATATATATATATATAAATACATATATACATAAATAAATGTATATTCATATATTTGTGCCGGTCTGACCCATATGGAAATGGGCGACCCATCTGCGGATCACTTGATGGACTGAAAACGGCCCATCTGCAGATGGTTCTGACCCAATTGCGGATCAGTGTTGCATCGTAATTATTTTAATTTCTTCCTGCTTTGTGCTACAATGCGAACAAACAAAAAACTCAGTGTCATAGTTATTATGCCAAATCCCATGCGTAACTTTGTAATCATAAGATTTAAAAGAAAATCAGCCGCAAATGGTTTTGACTCAACTGCAGATTAGGAACTTATTACAAAAAAATTCACAGATTTTTATTTATTTCCGTCATGTGACACATAATGCATGAAAATTTGTGCCGTAGTTCCAAATTCTAAGCAGCACAGAGAAAACATAGTATAGAAAAAAATAATCTGCAGATGGTTCTGACCCATATGCAGATGGGTCAGAACTCAGAACCATCTGCAAATGGGTCAGACCCATCTGCAAACGAGTCAGACCCATCTGCATATGCTTCTGACCATTTCTGAGGATGGATAAGACCCAACTTCAAAAAAGTATCACATCATGATTATTTTTATCGACATTTATTAATTTTTTTGTGCCACAAAACCAACAAAAAATCTGTGCAAATTGGTGTTATTTTACTCTCAAGAAGTTTCTGAATGTGTTCATTCATGATCTGGCGCTGTGGTCCATATCAAACACCCGAATTAGTTATTTTATCTACTACTCTTCTGTATAAACTGATATCAGGGCTAATATCAATCACAGGAACACCTGTCAACAGCTATTTCAGTCGCATGTTTTATGGTTAAGAGCGGATACTTTTCATTCATAACGGCCAGTGGGTACTTGCTATGGGGACTAAATGGTTGCTCTTAATTTGACTGCAGCATTCAAATGCTGCTAATCCACGCATTTTGCACCACGAAATACAAAGTATTGCACTTTTAAATTGCCATACCCCTAATGATGTTGAAACTTCCATGCGAAAGTTGGGGTGAATCAAGACTGATCAATCAGGTATTTGTCAGGTAGGCTTGATATTGAGCAACTCATTCTGTGATAAGCAGATACATATTTGTGATTTCACTTGGTTCAAATCCTTTCACTTCAAGCACAAACATCGAATAACGGACAATGTTCGCGGCTTAATATAGTGTATCACATGCAAGTCGTCGGCATTTACAGTACATACAGTATGTATCATTAATCCCATCTAAACAAATGTTTCTCATCGAGTGCCCCTCTTATCACAGCAAAGCGTTTTTCGTCGCGCTTCAGATCAAATGCTTCCTGGTCTCCTGGTGATGCACATTACCTATGCACCGTGATACAACCCAGTTCCATTGCAATGAACTGTCTGTTCGTAATAAGCTAATGTGGTTTCGATCGGGCATTGTTATTCGTTTTATAAATGAATGGGTGCAAATAAAGCAATGTTTAAGCCACGTGCATCATCCTTGACACCCTGTCAGTAGCCACCCTTGCACAAACTACCGTTGGGACTTTCCAGTTTGTCGCTCACCAAGGCGACAGATGGTTGTCACACTCTTAGGTGGTCTTTGTATGTCTACTTAGCTCTCCTCCTACACTGGCTAAATAAACCTATAACCTGATAACCATCTGGTGTGGAGTGCAGTGTTTCCCACCAACACGTACAGACGAGCTATGTATGTCCTATTTAAGGCTGATGTAGGCTACCTTGCCAAGAAGCTTTAGAATACCGTCGAATGATAATTCTAGGCGTTGTAGACATCGGAAACGGCTTGATGTATACGACAAGCTGTGTATCATTCATAGCGGAGTATACTTCGGTGGTGTGCTCCTGCTGCTAACTTACTCTTCCATAACTGTTTGGCTATTTTTCTCGTTGAACTGCATGTTTTCCTGTTCCCTGATCGCTGCTTCAAATGAATGTAGTTTTATCAATGACAATAGCTTACATAAGATTGTCGAGAAGCTGTGTGAATTCTATGTAGGCATCGTGTTTCCTTGTGCTTTATAAGCTGCCAGATCACGGCATACCTTGAACACGTAGATGTTGGCCGCACTATTACAAACAAATATATGATAATCGCTTAAGGAACAGCAGATAAAGTATGGAGCCCGCCGCTTGCCAGGGTGTGGAGACGGGCGGGGAAAAATGTGTTGCCCTCCCGCTATGATTACGCAAACTAATGATCGTTATGACCAAAGACGGATTTAACCTATCGACGTTGTCAACTATATCAAATATAACCTGGATTTGAGCGCCGATATCGTAGTTTTACGGGCGGCATCACAGAACAACATAGTGGGGGGTAAACTCGGTGTCTAGTGTCATGTCCTCTCTGCCTTTATTTCTTTGTTCCAAATATGGTGGAGTTAAATTACACAATTTTGTATATTGCCCTTAATTTATCAAAAGGTTGGATGCATCGGAATATTTACCACGAGCCTTTCCCTTTAACATTGTCGCTCTTTTTTCAATGCATCTACTGCATGCAGTGGTAAGTGTGTTTTTGGAAATTGTTTGTAAATTTCATATCACGGTAGTAACAAGCACAAGAAATTCTGCTATCCCGCTGAAGTAACCTAGTTGTAAGCGCAAAGACGCCGAGTTGTAACCACGTCCTGAATAAAACACATCCATTTAGCGAATACCAATAAACAGCAACCGCGAGACCTTACTTTGGTAAGATGGTATTTTCCACAACACTTTTTGTACAAAATCGTGATGGGTTCGGTGACAGCCAAGAGAATATCAGATGTTACAAAAACAGTGCGAAGGAATATTTTTCATGGTGCGTGATACGCGGCTGTGCAATTTCACTTTCAGGTATTTTATGTATCGCTTATTATATGAGGTGTTCAATAAGCCGAAAGTTGTATAGAAACCATCTGTTGCATTTGTCTCCATGACGTCAACAGCTAATGCTTCGGTCACATGAGACTTGTGGGCTGTCTACGCGCCCCATACGGGCCCCATACGGGTCAAAACACTGCGAGCCCTTTCGGGCCTGCACGGCGTGTCACGATGCCCCAATCGAGGCCCAGTACGGGCTCTACGTTGCCAAACGTTGGGCATACACTACTTTCAGACTTGGACATGGACTCTTTATGGATTTAAGCCCTTATAAGGCCTGTAGACAGTCGTGCGGGACCCTTAAAAGGTTCCATTATAGGGCTAAGAAACCCCGTACGGGCCCCGCGGCCCGTGCGACTCCTTACGGCCATTTTTGTCCGTCCTCTTGGCGTGTACAATCGCTAGCATCTTGAACCAGGCAATCAAACAGCTCTCTCTCTCCCATACCATCATCATGGCACCAAAGGAGGTGAAATCGAAGCAAAAAATAGAAAAAAAAGATACAGAAGAGCGACAGGAAGAGTCCGAGGTGAAATATCAAGTTCGGTCTGGGGTTTAAATACCACCCAAATAATTCGTACATGTACCGTACGTGAACTAACAGGTCCTCGTCCCGCACGGCCCCATACGTACATGTGTTCCCAACACCCGGTGCGACATCCATGCGGGCCCTCACAGAGCCCATATAGTGCACGGACGGGGGATTTCAACCCCGTGGACAAATCCACGTAAAGAACCCATAGAACGGCCGCAGACCACCCGTAAAACATGTGACCACAACATCGTTCTGGGTTTGATTTATTATGGGGTTCCTACGGGCCTCATAGCCGTACGGGACCAGTAAGCACCCGTAGGTTTCATGTGACCGTAGCATAAGGTAAGCTCGCTCGCCGTCACAAGGCTCCCATACTGGCGCGATGGTACAACAGGTGTGATAAGCCGTTAATGCTAGCAACAGTGTTTTCAATCGTATGCCGCCGTGTGCATTACTGCGACTCAGGAATTTACACGCGCGACCGGCCCATCCAAGTTAGCAACTTGAATACACTTTATGCCCACCTCTACTAAATGCGTGCCAGGTACAATGTGTTATATGGGCCTACCACTACGCGTCTTGCAGTTGTAGGCTTGGAGGGTGTCTCGTTTGGTGTTATTATAACCGCAAACATCCCCAAACCTGTCTTGAAACGTGTTATTAGCTGAACTGTGCATGAGTTGAAGGTTTAGTTTATAACTTAATCAAGACAGCCTGTTGGACAACTTAAGTATTCCTGTTAGGATTGCCCATCCGGTGTGAGCGCTGCATCTCTAATACAGTAGTTCTTGTTAAAAATGACTCGAATGACTAAATGACTACGCCCGCTAGCCAACAATCTGGTACAACAACTTTCGACCACGCTTTACAGTTAGATGACGGTGATGTTATTACCACAGTCCGCATAATTGAGAAGATACTTGTTTGGTTGTATCACTCCTAATTAAACTTAGCAGTTGATCGATACAGTTGCATCATAAAACAACCACTGTTAACCGAATCTGTACCTGGTATTTATTCTAGGTTACCCACGGCT
This sequence comes from Urechis unicinctus, assembly GCA_034190875.2. Classification (NCBI taxonomy): domain Eukaryota; kingdom Metazoa; phylum Annelida; class Polychaeta; order Xenopneusta; family Urechidae; genus Urechis; species Urechis unicinctus. The sequence goes on along the minus strand of CM067354.1, from coordinate 45,687,514 downwards.
GATGGTGTCCTACCTGGTATATACTCTAAGTTACCCACGGCTGATGGTGTCCTACCTGGTATTTACCCTAGGTTACCGACGGCAGATGGTGTCCTACCTGGTATTTACTCTAGGTTACCCACGGCTGAGGGTGTCCTACCTGGTATTTACCCTAGGTTACCCACGGCTGATGGTGTCCTACCTGGTATTTAACCTAGGTTACCCACGGCAGATGGTGTCCTACCTGGTATTTACCCTAGGTTACCCACGGCTGATGGTGTCCTACCAGGTATTTACTCTAGGTTACCCACGGCAGATGGTGTCCTACCTGGTATTTACCCTAGGTTACCCACGGCTGATGGTGTCCTACCTGGTATTTACTCTAGGTTACCCACGGCTGATGGTGTCCTACCTGGTATTTACTCTAGGTTACCCACGGCTGATGGTGTCCTACCTGGTATTTACCCTAGGTTACCCACGGCAGATGGTGTCCTACCTGGTATTTACTCTAGGTTACCGACGGCAGATGGTGTCCTACCTGGTATTTACCCTAGGTTACCCACGGCTGATGGTGTCCTACCTGGTATTTACCCTTGGTTACCGACGGCAGATGGTGTCCTACCTGGTATTTACCCTAGGTTACCCACGGCTGATGGTGTCCTACCTGGTATTTACTCTAGGTTACCCACGGCTGATGGTGTCCTACCTGGTATTTACCCTAGGTTTTACCTGGTATTTACCCTAGGTTACCCACGGCTGATGGTGTCCTACCTGGTATTTACTCTAGGTTACCCACGGCTGATGGTGTCCTACCTGGTATTTACCCTAGGTTACTCATGGCAGATGGTGTCCTACCTGGTATTTACCCTAGGTTACTCATGGCAGATGGTGTCATACCTGGCATTTACCCTAGGTTACCCACGACTGATGGTGTCCTACCTGGTATTTACCCTAGGTTATCCACGGCTGATGGTGTCCTACCTGGTATTTACCCTAGGTTACCCACGACTGATGGTGTCCTACCTGGTATTTACCCTAGGTAACCCACGGCAGATGGTGTCCTACCTGGTATTTATCCTAGGTTACCCACGGATGATGATGTCCTACCTGGTATTTACCCTAGGTTACCCACGGCTGATGGTGTCCTACCTGGTATTTACTCTAGGTAACCCACGGCAGATGGTGTCCTACCTGGTATTTATCCTAGGTTACCCACGGATGATGATGTCCTACCTGGTATTTACCCTAGGTTACCCACGGCTGATGGTGTCCTACCTGGTATTTACTCTAGGTTACCCACGGCTGATGGTGTCCTACCTGGTATTTACCCTAGGTTATCCACGGCTTATGGTGTCCTACCTGGTATTTACCCTAGGTTACCCACGACTGATGGTGTCCTACTTGGTATTTACCCTAGATTACCCACGACTGATGGTGTCCTACCTGGTATTTACCCTAGGTTACCCACGGCTGATGGTGTCCTACCTGGTATTTATCCTAGGTTACCCACGACTGATGGTGTCCTACCTGGTATTTACCCTAGGTAACCCACGGCAGATGGTGTCCTACCTGGTATTTATCCTAGGTTACCCACGGATGATGATGTCCTACCTGGTATTTACCCTAGGTTACCCACGGCTGATGGTGTCCTACCTGGTATTTACTCTAGGTAACCCACGGCAGATGGTGTCCTACCTGGTATTTATCCTAGGTTACCCACGGATGATGATGTCCTACCTGGTATTTACCCTAGGTTACCCACGGCTGATGGTGTCCTACCTGGTATTTACTCTAGGTTACCCACGGCTGATGGTGTCCTACCTGGTATTTACCCTAGGTTATCCACGGCTTATGGTGTCCTACCTGGTATTTACCCTAGGTTACCCACGACTGATGGTGTCCTACTTGGTATTTACCCTAGATTACCCACGACTGATGGTGTCCTACCTGGTATTTACCCTAGGTTACCCACGGCTGATGGTGTCCTACCTGGTATTTACCTTAGGTTACCCACGACTGATGGTGTCCTACCTGGTATTTACTCTAGGTTACCCACGGCTGATGGTGTCCTACCTGGTATTTACCCTAGGTTATCCACGGCTTATGGTGTCCTACCTGGTATTTACCCTAGGTTACCCACGACTGATGGTGTCCTACTTGGTATTTACCCTAGATTACCCACGACTGATGGTGTCCTACCTGGTATTTACCCTAGGTTACCCACGGCTGATGGTGTCCTACCTGGTATTTATCCTAGGTTACCCACGACTGATGGTGTCCTACCTGGTATTTACCCTAGGTAACCCACGGCAGATGGTGTCCTACCTGGTATTTATCCTAGGTTACCCACGGGATGATGATGTCCTACCTGGTATTTACCCTAGGTTACCCACGGCTGATGGTGTCCTACCTGGTATTTACTCTAGGTAACCCACGGCAGATGGTGTCCTACCTGGTATTTATCCTAGGTTACCCACGGCTGATGGTGTCCTACCTGGTATGATGTCCTACCTGGTATTTATCCCTGATGATGTCCTACCTGGTATTTACCCTAGGTTACCCACGGCTGATGGTGTCCTACCTGGTATTTACCCTAGGTTACCCACGGCTGATGGTGTCCTACCTGGTATTTACCCTAGGTTACCCACGGCAGATGGTGTCCTACCTGGTATTTATCCTAGGTTACCCCGGATGATGATGTACCTGGTATTTACCCTAGGTTACCCACGGCTGATGGTGTCCTACCTGGTATTTACTCTAGGTTACCCACGGCTGATGGTGTCCTACCTGGTATTTACCCTAGGTTATCCACGGCTTATGGGTCCTACCTGGTATTTACCCTAGGTTACCCACGACTGATGGTGTCCTACCTGGTATTTACCCTAGATTACCCACGACTGATGGTGTCCTACCTGGTATTTACTCTAGGTTACCCACGGCTGATGGTGTCCTACCTGGTATTTACCTTAGGTTACCCACGACTGATGGTGTCCTACCTGGTATTTACTCTAGGTTACCCACGGCTGATGGTGTCCTACCTGGTATTTACCCTAGGTTACCCACGGCTTATGGTGTCCTACCTGGTATTTACCCTAGGTTACCCACGACTGATGGTGTCCTACTTGGTATTTACCCTAGATTACCCCACGACTGATGGTGTCCTACCTGGTATTTACCCTAGGTTACCCACGGCTGATGGTGTCCTACCTGGTATTTATCCTAGGTTACCCCCACGACTGATGGTGTCCTACCTGGTATTTACCCTAGGTAACCCACGGCAGATGGTGTCCTACCTGGTATTTATCCTAGGTTACCCACGGATGATGATGTCCTACCTGGTATTTACCCTAGGTTACCCACGGCTGATGGTGTCCTACCTGGTATTTACTCTAGGTAACCCACGGCAGATGGTGTCCTACCTGGTATTTATCCTAGGTTACCCACGGATGATGATGTCCTACCTGGTATTTACCCTAGGTTACCCACGGCTGATGGTGTCCTACCTGGTACGGCTGATTTACTACTGGTATTTACCCCACCACTGATGGTGTCCTACCTGGTATTTACCCCTATGGGTTATCCACGGCTGATGGTGTCCTACCTGGTATTTACCCTAGGTTACCCACGGCTGATGGTGTCCTACCTGGTATTTATCTAGGTTACCCTAGCTGATGGTGTCCTACCTGGTATTTACCCTGTTACCCACGGCTGATGGTCCTACCTGGTATTTACCCTAGGTTACCCCACTTGGTATGATGGTGTCCTACCTGGTATTTACCCTAGGTTACCCACGGTATGGTGTCCTACCTGGTATTTATCCTAGGTTACCCACGACTGATGGTGTCCTACTTGGTATTTACCCTAGATTACCCACGACTGATGGTGTCCTACCTGGTATTTACCCTAGGTTACCCACGGCTGATGGTGTCCTACCTGGTATTTACCCTAGGTTACCCACGACTGATGGTGTCCTACCTGGTATTTACCCTAGATTACCCACGACTGATGGTGTCCTACCTGGTATTTACCCTGTACCCACGACTGATGGTGTCCTGGTATTTATCCTTTACCCTAGGTAACCCACGGCAGATGGTGTCCTACCTGGTATTTATCCTAGGTTACCCACGGATGATGATGTCCTACCTGGTATTTACCCTAGGTTACCCACGGCTGATGGTGTCCTACCTGGTATTTACTCTAGGTAACCCACGGCAGATGGTGTCCTACCTGGTATTTATCCTAGGTTACCCACGGATGATGATGTCCTACCTGGTATTTACCCTAGGTTACCCACGGCTGATGGTGTCCTACCTGGTATTTACTCTAGGTTACCCACGGCTGATGGTGTCCTACCTGGTATTTACCCTAGGTTATCCACGGCTTATGGTGTCCTACCTGGTATTTACCCTAGGTTACCCACGACTGATGATGGTGTCCTACTTGGTATTTACCCTAGATTACCCACGACTGATGGTGTCCTACCTGGTATTTACCCTAGGTTACCCACGGCTGATGGTGTCCTACCTGGTATTTACTCTAGGTTACCCACGACTGATGGTGTCCTACCTGGTATTTACTCTAGGTTACCCACGGCTGATGGTGTCCTACCTGGTATTTACCCTAGGTTACCCACGGCTTATGGTGTCCTACCTGGTATTTACCCTAGGTTACCCACGACTGATGGTGTCCTACTTGGTATTTACCCTAGATTACCCACGACTGATGGTGTCCTACCTGGTATTTACCCTAGGTTACCCACGGCTGATGTGTGTCCTACCTGGTATTTATATTTACCCTAGGTTACCCACGACTGATGGTGTCCTACCTGGTATTTACCCTAGGTAACCCACGGCAGATGGTGTCCTACCTGGTATTTATCCTAGGTTACCCACGGATGATGATGTCCTACCTGGTATTTACCCTAGGTTACCCACGGCTGATGGTGTCCTACCTGGTATTTACTCTAGGTAACCCACGGCAGATGGTGTCCTACCTGGTATTTATCCTAGGTTACCCACGGATGATGATGTCCTACCTGGTATTTACCCTAGGTTACCCACGGCTGATGGTGTCCTACCTGGTATTTACCCTAGGTTACCCACGGCTGATGGTGTCCTACCTGGTATTTACTCTAGGTAACCCACGGCAGATGGTGTCCTACCTGGTATTTATCCTAGGTTACCCACGGCTGATGGTGTCCTACCTGGTATTTACCCTAGGTTACCCACGGCTGATGGTGTCCTACCTGGTATTTACTCTAGGTTACCCACGGCTGATGGTGTCCTACCTGGTATTTACCCTAGGTTATCCACGGCTTATGGTGTCCTACCTGGTATTTACCCTAGGTTACCCACGACTGATGGTGTCCTACTTGGTATTTACCCTAGATTACCCACGACTGATGGTGTCCTACCTGGTATTTACCCTAGGTTACCCACGGCTGATGGTGTCCTACCTGGTATTTACCTTAGGTTACCCACGACTGATGGTGTCCTACCTGGTATTTACTCTAGGTTACCCACGGCTGATGGTGTCCTACCTGGTATTTACCCTAGGTTATCCACGGCTTATGGTGTCCTACCTGGTTACCCTAGGTATTTACCCTAGGTTACCCACGACTGATGGTGTCCTACTTGGTATTTATCCTAGATTACCCACGACTGATGGTGTCCTACCTGGTATTTACCCTAGGTTACCCACGGCTGATGGTGTCCTACCTGGTATTTATCCTAGGTTACCCACGACTGATGGTGTCCTACCTGGTATTTACCCTAGGTAACCCACGGCAGATGGTGTCCTACCTGGTATTTATCCTAGGTTACCCACGGATGATGATGTCCTACCTGGTATTTACCCTAGGTTACCCACGGCTGATGGTGTCCTACCTGGTATTTACTCTAGGTAACCCACGGCAGATGGTGTCCTACCTGGTATTTATCCTAGGTTACCCACGGATGATGATGTCCTACCTGGTATTTACCCTAGGTTACCCACGGCTGATGGTGTCCTACCTGGTATTTACTCTAGGTTACCCACGGCTGATGGTGTCCTACCTGGTATTTACCCTAGGTTATCCACGGCTTATGGTGTCCTACCTGATATTTACCCTAGGTTACCCACGACTGATGGTGTCCTACTTGGTATTTACCCTAGATTACCCACGACTGATGGTGTCCTACCTGGTATTTACCCTAGGTTACCCACGGCTGATGGTGTCCTACCTGGTATTTACCTTAGGTTACCCACGACTGATGGTGTCCTACCTGGTATTTACCCTAGGTTACCCACGACTAATGGTGTCCTACCTGGTATTTACCCTAGGTTATCCACGGCTGATGGTGTCCTACCTGGTATTTACCCTAGGTTATCCACGGCTGATGGTGTCCTACCTGGTATTTACCCTAAGTTACCGACGGCTGATGGTGTCCTACCTGGTATATACCCTAGATTACCGACGGCAGATGGTGTCCTACCTGGTATTTACCCTAGGTTACCCACGGCAGATGGTGTCCTACCAGGTATTTACCCTAGGTTACCGACGGCAGATGGTGTCCTACCTGGTATTTACCCTAGGTTACCCACGGCTGATGGTGTCCTACCTGGTATCTACCCTATGTTACTCACGGCAGATGGTGTCCTACCTGGTATTTACCCTAGATTATCCACGGGTGATTGTGTCCTACCTGGTATTTACCCTAGGTTACTCATGGCAGATGGGCGCCTCATTGTATGACCAAGTCGGAGAAATTTGATTGATCAATGCGCACTTTGACATACAATATTGGGTCCTTGTTGTTGATAGCAGGTGCGCCAGGTGGGTCCTTCTCACAGGATCCCGTCATTATTGGCAATAGCGTCATACAATAGGCACTCATGGGACAATTTCAAAAGACTGATGTATTAATGATATCATTTATCCCAAATATGCTGAATATATAATTCACATTTGAATCTACCTTCTGTTTCATGTACAAAACTAAAGCTTCAGAGTCGCATAAAATTTATGACAAGATAAACACATTGTATTGCGGCTAACGTTTTACTCACTTTATATCAGCCCATGCTTTTGCATCCCCTCAATTTCGTTATCTCAAAGCCCCATCACTTAAAGCAGTACCAACCGCCACTCAAGCGGTTTCACGGCGAAGCAACAGAACGCGCTGACAGCTGGTGCCACATCAGACACACACCGTAGATTTGCATAATGAACAGGAGCATGGATTACTTAAGCAGCGCTGTGTTAAGGGTGATGAGACAGATTCACTGATTATTAATTTTTCAGATATCCCTAGAACACAAACCTCATGCTTGTTGATTGGCTGATAATTGTGTCTGGCGATAACACAATTACAAAAGGGCCGAACTGATTCACACTGCTTGATGCATCCAAGCCACGTTTATACTAGACCACCTCATTGTTAATTAAAAACGTCGGTTGCCTACGATACTACTTTCCGACCAATCAGATCCAAATGACAGAAACAATAGGAGCCTTCACATTGTCAGGTTCCCGTCGAGGCCGCCATGCGGCGATACTGATTTTTCACCGGAAATGGGGGCATGCTTTTCCAAAACACAAAGGCAATACACGACGCGGAACGTAGAGATTTGAGCTGTGGTGAATATTCGTCGTTTTATGTTAGATAGCGGTGTTATTTTGGAGAAATTGTTTAGGAATATCGTTCTATAGACTATGTAGACTGTGCAACCATGGTTAACTTGCGCCGTCATGGCTTTTTATCTCTCTCCCACCAAACGACAACACCACATAAAACAAAACACAAAGTTAATATTGTACCAGCAAGTCTTCATACGTATGTATACATATTTATGAGATGTGTGACATATCTGTATTCAACTTTCTTAAGTTAAATATTCTAATTATATAAATTAAGAATTACCCTGTGCACACACATCCATACTAATTCTACGAGCTCAGTTTTCTTATAACTCGAGCAAGGAATTCCCCTATATTTGTGGAAAGTTTTCAGCTGGGGTACTTTCCCCTAAGAAGGGGACAGTAATGACATGGTGTAGCTACAGTCACGCACGCTAACTTTGAAATGATATAGGTGAATACTGATGTTCCTGCATAATACTCTCCAGACGACTGGAGATGAATGTATATGGCAACATTTTGGATCACTATTTTATGATAATCTCTGTGTTTGAGAACTGCTTCAAATGTGCTCATAGCGACGTGACAGCGTTCAGATGAACATAAGAGAAATTCAGAATACGCTTGACACCTTCGGCGACGTCTTTGATGTTCTTTACAGCTATAGAAACACGCAACAAGAATGCGCGCAACAAAACAGGAACTTAAAACAGCAACTGGTAAAGCGCGAACAAAGCGCTGACAGCTTGACAGACAGAGAAACATGCCCCCAGCTCCGGTAAAAATCGCTGTGCGCGATGGTGGCTCTCCTAGCAGCCACGACGGGAACCCGACTATGCGAAGCCTCCTATTGTCAGGTAAGCTCAAAATCTCTGGGAACTAACAAAGATCTCAGTCGCATCAAGCACACAATGTGATGGTATATTTCAGTAAGGCATCTAAATATAATAGATGTGTAAGACAGGGGAGACATATCAAATTGCAATCTTAATGTAATTTATTATGCATCCTATATCAATAGCTTATAACAATAAACATGTGTTTTATGCTTGATGGATCCGTTTTCAGATGTTTTGTTTTAGAACCTGTCGTTGATAGTGACATATTGGCAGTGCAACATTGGCTACTTATACCTTGAATGTTGCTAACCATGTAAGCACCTACTAGTCAATGTAGAAACTTGGTTACTTCAAATTGCGCTTAAATTTCATCACACTGACAATCAGCACTGACTATTTCTAAATACAAGGATAATGAAATAACAGAATAATTCACTGTCGCGGAACTATACATATAGACTTATCATTGGCAATGTTATAATTGTTATACATCAACTCCATCTGACCACAGCATGCTTCGAAGCAATCGTAAGGGACAAAGGTGATGACATTTTATTGAATGAAAGGGCCAGGTAATGTAATGGGGAACTTTTGAAGTGAGAACCATTGTTGTAAAGATATGTTCAAATGACTAACGGGAATTATCATTATTAAGATGACAGATGAGATCGTTGGTTGATTTGAGATGTACTAAACTGGATGCGCTATCTCATTGGTGGGACGATATACCAGACAATGGGATAAACGGGTGGAAAGTGGGGTTTAAATTTGAACCCGGATTGAATGATAAAACAACAGTGTCGCTCAAACAGAATGACGGCCACCTGCTTTCATTATCAGTTTCTCTTCAGCACGCTGTAAGATCGAGGTACACATTACAACCGGTGTGTATAGTAGGACCACGACCAAGTTGGTTTCCAGGCAGAGTGCTGATTTCATATGGCCGCTAAGCTACTTCCTGTTCATATGTGTTTTTCTTCTATCAGTGCAGATAAGCACATCTATGTCGGTGAACATAGCGCATATCCGTTTTCGTCTGTAATGAAGTCATCGGTAGAGGTACATTAACACGACGACCAGTAGGATGACACCAAGGCAGGCGAGGAAAGCTATGGCGTCTCCACCGAACAGCGCATCATCCCTATACACCTGCATGATGGGCGCCTCATTGTATGACCAAGTCTGAGAAATAAGCTTTGTTGGCGCGCACGTTGACAGAACGTAACTGTGGCTTTCGTGTTGATATCAAATAGATGGACCATGTGGAGCCATCTTATTTATCTTATGTGGGTAGCTAATCCACTGAACATTCAACAGCGAGCAGTTGTATTTCCCATCAGCAGATGCAGAAAATATCTTGACTATCTGCAATTATTGGCAATAATTGCACACAATACATTTCACTGGATCGATACAGCAAAGACACCATGACCTGTCCCCTATATGGGTTACACCGCCGAATATCACTAGATATCCAACAACACAGCTGCCAAGTCGTCGTTCATTTAAATAATAGATGAACGGTCTCAACGAATTGCATTGCAATTAATGGCTTTTCTCACGGCATATCAGACCAGGTTTTTACGCTCATTTCGATTAAGTAGCGAGTGAAAGGAGGCGATATTGCGCGCACTAAAAGCCTTCCCTCAGTATGGAGATCTCCAAGCGGCGTCGCTAACAGCATACGACTAAGCAACAGAACGCGCTAACAACTAGCGCCACCCCAAACACACAACGTATATTTGCATAATGAAAGGGAGCATGGATTACTTGATCAGCGGTTTAATTTGCGTGATGTGACTGATGAGTTGATTGTTTTCGAGATTTGCTATGGTACAGGGTACAGTTGGAGAAGATGTATAAAACTCCAACAAATACAATCTAGTTGCATTCATTGTTGCCAGGGTGTATTTGATAGTTCAACGTACAATCAATTTGGAGTCATGTTTAATATTCACAATTTTTGGTACTCAGAATGCATTTTGTAGCGAGGCATCTGAATATGATAGGTGTGTAAGACAAGGGTTTTCTAATGTATATCCTCAATCAATGCGTGATAGATATAAAGATTACAAGAAGGAAACACTTGTGTCTACTGTCATTATAGCGTTGTCCACAATTGCTAGACAACATTATTGATTTAAAAATCTGATAAAAGCGTGTTGTGAATTGAAATTGCTGATTATCTCTGTAAATAAATATAGATAATCAATGAATCCGTAATTCTCGTATTCAAGTGTAAGCAATGCAACAAATAAAATTGCTGTTTTGCTTGACAAATGTTGATTGCCCACTTATATAGTATTGTTCCAGACGAATCCATCTTTAGATGTTTGAAATAAAACATTATAACTGATGTTGACATCGTGAGAGTATACAATATAGGATGTCTGTTCTAATCTAAGAAAAGGGTATGATAAACACGTAGAGCCCAGCAGCTGCTCTATACGCGCTACTACAAGTAGAGCCCAGCAGCTGCTCTATACGCGCTACTACAAGTAGAGGCCAGCAGCTCCTCTAAACGCGCTACTACACGTAGAGCCCAGCAGCTGCTCTATACGCGCTACTACAAGTAGAGCCCAGCAGCTGCTCTAAACGTGCTACTACACGTAGAGCCCAGCAGCTGCTCTATACGCGCTACTACACGTAGAGCCCAGCAGCTGCTCTATACGCGCTACTACAAGTAGAGCCCAGCAGCTGCTCTATACGCGCTACTACAAATAGAGCCCAGCAGCTGCTCTATACGCGCTACTACAAGTAGAGCCCAGCAGCTGCTCTAAACGCGCTACTACACGTAGAGCCCAGCAGCTGCCCTATACGCGCTACTACGTAGAGCCCAGTAGCTGACGCCCAGCCAGCTGCTCTATACGCGCTACTACAAGTAGAGCCCAGCAGCTGCTCTATACGCGCTACTACAAGTAGAGCCCAGCAGCTGTTCTATACGCGCTACTACAAGTAGAGCCCAGCAGCTGCTCTATACGCGCTACAAGTAGAGCCCAGCAGCTGTTCTGTACGCGCTACTACAAGTAGAGCCCAGCAGCTGCTCTATACGCGCTACTACACGTAGAGCCCAGCAGCTGCTCTATACGCGCTACTACAAGTAGAGCCCAGCAGCTGTTATATACGCGCTACTACATGTAGAGCCCAGCAGCTGCTCTATACGCGCTACTACACGTAGAGCCCAGCAGCTGTTCTATACGCGCTACTACAAGTAGAGCCCAGCAGCTGTTCTATACGCGCTACTACAAGTAGAGCCCAGCAGCTGCTCTATACGCGCTACTACACGTAGAGCCCAGCAGCTGCTCTATACGCGCTACTACAAGTAGAGCCCAGCAGCTGCTCTATACGCGCTACTACACGTAGAGCCCAGCAGCTGCTCTATACGCGCTACTACAAGTAGAGCCCAGCAGCTGTTCTATACGCGCGCTACTAGCTGCTCTATGTAGAGCCCAGCAGCTGCTCTATACGCGCTACTACACGTAGAGCCCAGCTATACGCGCTACTACACGTAGAGCCCAGCAGCTGTTCTATACGCGCTACTACAAGTAGAGCCCAGTAGCTGTTCTATACGCGCTACTACACGCAGAGCCCAGCAGCTGCTCTATACGCGCTACTACACGTAGAGCCCAGCAGCTGTTCTATACGCGCTACTACAAGTAGAGCCCAGCAGCTGCTCTATACGCGCTACTGTTAGAATGTGCAACAAACACAATACTCCCATCAGAGAAGTTATTTTGCGGCAAGACTGAACAATAAAAATTGTCTAAGGAAACACCTTTTCCTGTGATTAGAGTTTCAACTCAATATAAAGGTAATTAAATAGCAGCCTGCCTCGCACGCTGACGCACGGTACAGGTTAGGTATACGATATGACAGAAGGAGCGCAAATATCCGTTGCTTCTGGTTAGTCTAGGTCCCCATTCGCATGAGCACCCACACCCCGACTGGCACAACCTTCTGACATAAGGGTCTTTGGACAAATAACCCGGAATATTGCGCAATTGCGGCCAGGTTTCTGGCCGCTCGAATCAAAACCGCCAATCGGAGCTCGACTTGCAAACGCCTTTGGTTAAGTCCGGAGATCGCCGACTAAACCCACATTGTTGTTCCGCCATTTTAGTACTTGCTTCTGGCTATATTGTGCGTGATATCATTAAAACAAACAGGAAAGTGTAGTCAGTAACATAAAGACCATTCGGGACCCACATTACGTTCATTATGCTCAGGCAGACTTTGAACTGCTACCTATATCTGATTATTCTATCATACGCATTTCAAATGGTATGTGGACCACCACTGTCTTGTGTGGGAGTTTCATCTTGCCAAGCATTGTATATATCAGTTCCTTACATAGAGGGATAGAAAAAATTAAATATCTGATGCTGTAAGGATGCCCAAAAAACAGTGCACTGTTATGATTTATGGGAAGCATTATAATGATTTTTGTTTCATGAACTCAATATGTTTGATTCAGTCAGCAGAAAGTGGAGAGTTCATGCACGAAGCTCCGCCTGATAATTCCAGCTGGCCGTTATAATTGGTTGCGCGATGTTATCGAAATAGCCAGGCGATGTAGTAGCATCGTAATCGTGGAGATTTGGTTAGGTACAGAACGAAATTGGAGTAGGAAGTGTATAAAACTCCAATTACTAAAACCATGGTTTTGTATTGTCGATCTGCATACATTATATCATGCTAGTCATGTTTAATATAAAAACTATTGGATACACTGAGCGTATGAATCAGTAAGGCATGTGAATATAATAGGTGTGTAAGACTAGGGAAACTTTAGAGAACCTTCTTATTGTTATTAATTATCTATCCATATTCAATA
>CM067354.1:45669244-45671744 GCA_034190875.2 Urechis unicinctus | reverse complement strand
TATCCTCTCTCCTCTATATATAGAGATATATCTCTCTCTCTCTCTCTCTATCTATCTCTCTCTCTCTCTCTCTCTCTCTCTAGAGATCTCTCTCTCTCTCTCTCTCTCTCTCTCTCTCTCTCTCTCTCTCTCTCTCTAGTCTCTCTCTAGCTATATCTCTCTATATATCTCTCTCTCTCTCTCTATATCTCTCTCTCTCTCTCTATATCTCTATCTCTCTATATATCTCTCTCTATATCTATATATCTCTATATCTCTATATATCTATATATATATATATATATATATGTCTGTATTTGCTTCAACACGGATCTGAATCTGGGGAGACTGTCATTAAATCCGTAAGCGTATGAGGTATCAGAGATCAGTGTACCATAGGCGCATTGTTCTTTCATATATATGCATGTTGTACCATTGTGCCTTGTTTTAGACTATTATAGGAGTATGAGGAGAGATCTGTACCATTCTTTTGTATGACCCACATTTCATCATATATGTCCCATCAATTTCCCATAAATTACCATATTCACACGATGATTCTCATATTGCGAGCAATGGTGACAAAGAAGTTGTCGATTGGATTTGAGCCAAATTGAACGCGAGGCTAAATAACCTATATATTACAGAACAGGACGTGGTCCAAACGTATCTATGGATGTATGGACTCAACATCATCATCCGCAGTTGTACAAAGCCCTCCATCTACAACAGGGCAGTGAATATATCTCAGTTCGAGCATCGAGAAAAATGCAGATAATTTGAGAGCTAGTCGTAAAGCGTGCTGATGAGAAAAAGCAAATGATTGGAGAGCTAGTTGTGCAGCGTGCCGATGAGCAGAGGAAGCGTGTATATAAGACACATACAGCTTACAATAACAAAATGGGACAAGATCTCAAGACCACCGAGAGTGAGTGAGCGAGTGAGTGAGTGAGGATCGTAGCATTAAGAGTTCCTTCTTACTGCCATGACCACTTCCTTAATAAGGATCGTAGCATTATGTGTTCTATGGTTACTGCCATAGTCACTTCCTATATAAGAATCGTAGCATTTAGTGTTCTTTGGTTAATGCCATGGTCACTTCCAATATAAGGATCGTGGCATTAGGTGTTTATTGGTTAATGCCATGGTCACTTCCTATATGAGGATCGTAGCATTAGGTGTTTATTGGTTAATGCCATGGTCACGTTCCATATAAGGATCGTAGCATTAGGTGTTCTTTGGTTAATACCATGGTCAATTCCTTTATAATGATTGTAGCATTATGTGTTCTTTGGTTAATGCCATGGTCACTTTCTATTTAAGGGTTGTAGCATTAGGTGTTCTTTGGTTAATGTCATGGTCACTTTCTATTTAAGGGTTGTAGCATTAGGTGTTCTTTGGTTAATGCCATGGTCACTTTCTATAAAAGGATCGTAACATTAGGTGTTCTTTGGTTAATGTCATGGTCACTTTCTATTTAAGGATCGTAGCATTAGGTGTTCTTTGGTTAATGCCATGGTCAATTCCTTTATAATGATTGTAGCATTATGTGTTCTTTGGTTAATGCCATGGTCACTTCCTATATAAGGATAGTAGCATTATGTGTTCTTTGGTTAATGCCATGGTCAATTCCTTTATAATTATTGTAGCATTATGTGTTTATTGGTTAATGCCATGGTCACTTTCTATTTAAGGGTTGTAGCATTAGGTGTTCTTTGGTTAATGCCATGGTCACTTTCTATAAAAGGATCGTAACATTAGGTGTTCTTTGGTTAATGTCATGGTCACTTTCTATTTAAGGATCGTAGCATTAGGTGTTCTTTGGTTAATGCCATGGTCAATTCCTTTATAATGATTGTATCATTATGTGTTCTTTGGTTAATGCCATGGTCACTTTCTATAAAAGGATCGTAGCATTAAGTGTTCTTTGGTTAATATCATGGTCACTTCCTTTATAATGATCGTAGCATTATGTGTTCTTTGGTTAAAGCCATGGTCACTTCCTGTATAAGGATCGTAGCATTTAGTCTTCTTTGGTCAATGCCATGGTCACTTCCTATGTAAGGATCGTAGCATTATGTGTTTATTGGTTAGTGTCATGGTCACTTCCTGTATAAGGATCGTAGCATTTAGTGTTCTTTGGTTAATGCCATGGTCATTTCCTATTTAAGGATCGTAGCATTAGGTGTTTATTGGTTAATGCCATGGTCAATTCCTTTATAAGGATCGTAGCATTAGGTGTTTATTGGTTAATGCCATGGTCACTTCCTGTATAAGGATCGTAGCATTAGGTGTTTATTGGTTGATGTCATGGTCACTTCCTGTATGAGGATCGTAGCATAAGGTGTTTATTGGTTAATGCCATGGTCAATTCCTTTATAAGGATCGTAGCATTAGGTGTTCATTGGTTAATGTCGTGGTCACTTCCTATAAGGAATGTACCTGACATCCATAAGCATGTATGTGTACTGGAATACCTTGTTTACTGGTTACACTACCCTGATGCATTATGTCGGTCGTT
>CM067354.1:45519244-45661744 GCA_034190875.2 Urechis unicinctus | reverse complement strand
CCGCCTCATATTTGCAAACATTTGCCTTGATAATCTAATAGGGATTTGGGTAGAATGGCAAAGCAAGTCTGTCGACAATGACCGCCAGCAGGAGCGCCACAGATTTGCCGCTGATGCCCTTCTGTTGCGCTGGCCATGTGATGTATGGGGCGCGTAATAAACGATGATCATGTATCAAGTTACGGTAATCAGAGTGACGAGAGTTTGATGTCGGCAAGAAGAGAAAGACACGAGGGAGTTACTCCATTAGTATTGTTATACTATTATCAAAAAGCGAAGATCAATTAGCGCTCTGCTTTGTCATCGGCAAGCCAATCAATGGAACCTCTTAAATCTCTTAAATGATTCTATTATTTGATACCTTCATAACTGCAAAAGCAATTGACAGATTGAGTATGGTGTAACGAGCGCTGTAACACAGAGTTGTGTGCAACCGAAAACATTTTTCACGTCAAGGGTTAGATCTCCGGAGAATATCTAGAGTAAGTGGGAGGGAAGTCCAGCAGATATTCGTCTGATTTGATCTGAAATATATTTTGACGAACTAACCATGTCCAATCGTATGATATCCGATCCGATTGGATTGAGGATGGAGGAAAAACAGTGGCGAAATCACATCTTGCTTTGTCACCTGGAAAGAATTATTATTCAATTCCACAATTTTAACGCTAAAATATCGTGATTATTTTCTATTTGAGGTGTGCATGAATACTTGGACCTCATGGCCGATCAACGGGTGCTGTTTCCCTCTGGAATGACAATGGCACGAAAAGGCAAGGATAACTGGTCTGGGAGGATGCTGTACAATCCATTCAGAGCTGTATGATTTCTGACGTATTGTATATGGTAATGATTGAAGTGCAGTAAACAGCGCATCGTCTTCACGTGCATCTGCTCGACCTACAGGTTGAGTATCTAGTCGGATAGATAGACTTCTTTGGTTTGCCCTCTCCAAGAATTTGTCTCATATCAGAATTGAAGTGACATCCATTTCACATCTGCCGGGGAGGACCGGGTTTCCAGCAATAGGAATACTGAGCGTTTTTTGACCACCTCAATTAGAACGCGTGCAAAACGAATTTGCCTCTTAAACAATTCTGCACGTGCCCCCAACGAATGTTTCATCTAGCTTCTCAATGAATTGTGCGTTGTGTTCGTCGCTCATTGGTAATTCATTTGAAACCAGTGACAAGAGCGAACCCCCTGCCATGAAGAGATGCACCCGAGTCGGTGCTCGGAAAACCTAACATTAGGAACCGAGCGCGATTGTTGGAAACGAATGTTTCGTTGTAGTTTAGCTTGGTGTAGTGGCGCTATAAATAGCCACGTCAAACGCATGAGATAAATCTCAATATGATCAATCTGTATAGAGACCATGGAAGACGAGAATAATCATGTTATCTAAACGACACTGTCATTAAAGTCGCCATCGCTTGAAGAGCACTTCACCAATAACCGCCGTTTGGTCGAAGAAAATGATGAAAAAAAATAAGTTATAAGCTGATGAGGAGCATTCATCCGAGAGTTAAAGGGACAATAACGTCTATCGACTAGCATGATTTTAATGATGATAATAGTGACCATCATTATCTCAATGATAGTGATAAGAGTGATAACGACGATGATCATTATCACAATGATAATGATAAGAATGACGACGATGATGATTCCAATGATGCCCATAAGGCTGACGACGATTACGACGACGTTAATTATATAATTCAAAGATAATCGTAGATGTAATGACGATGATAACACCTTCACCTAAGTCAGCAACAGCCGGCCTTCTCTACCAACACCTCGCTCCTCCCCTCTCATGTTAATCGCCTTTCACGGCTACAATTTGCTAGCATACTTCTACGCTTGTTCTCCAGGATAAGCCAATTATTTGGTGAGTGTCTCCATATTGAGGCGGAAACGTCCTGCAACCTGCTTCGCGGCTTCCCCAGTGAGGGTTTCATTGGAAACGGGGCTTGACTTCTGGTCGTGGGGAGGTATTACTGGTACAACCACGTTTGCTCTAACCCGTTAAAAGGTTTAAAAGCTCGGATATAAAGCTTTAAAAGCTTTGGGTAAATTCAATTTCTCTCCAAAATGTCACTTTGACAGCATCGGTGCTGGGAGTGTGAGCTTCCGATCCGAGGTCAAATGGATTGTGGAATGTAATTTGGAATGCATTTTCACGATAAGGAAATATCATTGCACCTGATATTTGCTGGTCCAAAGTGGAAGTAAGACTAAGGTTATAAAGGAAGTCAGGTTTCGATGCCTAATCTCAGTGTCGAATACATATTCTTGTGCTTCGTCATACACAGATGAACATCTGGGACGCTTAAATATGTTTGGAAAATAATCATATGTACCATTCTGGTGTTTCGTCGATATGAAGGTCGTGTCCAAACGGCCGCACATGAGTTTGATTGTTTTTGAAAGGATCAAGCGTTTTGATCAGTGATATGGAGAGCGATAAGCGGGGATCGAGAAAAGAATGAGAGAGAGAGAGAGAGAGAGAGAGAGAGAGAGAGAGAGAGAGAGAGAGAGAGAGGAGAGAGAGAGAGAGAGAGAGAGAGAGAGAGAGAGAAAGGGTTGGAGGGAGAAAGGAATATAGGTGGAGGGAGAAAGGGGTATAGGTGTGGGGGGAGAAAGAAAGGAGAAAGGGGTATAGGGGAAAGGGGTATAGGTGGAGGGAGAAAGGGATATAGGTGGAAGGAGAAAGGTATATAGGTGGAGGGAGAAATGGATATAGGTGGGGGGGAGAAATGGATAAAGGTGGGGGGGGGAGAAAGGTCTCTAGGTGAAGAGAAGAAAGAGGTATAGGTATAGGTATAGGGGCGAAGGGGTATAGGGGGGGGGAAAGAAAAAGGTATATAGGTGGGGGAGAAATGGATATATAGTGTGGGGAGAAATGGATAAGTCCATTGGGGGGGAGAAAGGGATATAAGTGAAGAAGAAAAGAGGTATAGGTGGGGGAGAAAGGGGTATAGGTAGGGGGAGAAAGGGGTATAGGTGGGGGGAGAAAGGTATATAGGTGAGTTTGGGGGAGAAAGGGATATAGGTCGGGGGGAGAAGGGATATAGGAGGAGGAAGAAAGAGAGAGATATAGGTGGAGGGAGAAAGGGATATAGGTGGGGGAGAAAGGGATATAGGTGGGGGCCCCCGGGGTATAGGTGGGGGGGGAGAAAGGGATATAGGAGGAGGGAGAAAGATATCTAGGTGGGGGAGAAAGGGGTATAGGTGGGGGAGCCCTTTTTATAGGTGGGGGGAGGGGAGAAAGGGATATAGGTGGGGGAGAAAGGGGTATAGGTGGAGGGAGAAAGAGATATAGGTGGAGGGAGAAAGGGATATAGGTGGAGGGAGAAAGGGGTATAGGTGGAGGGAGAAAGGGGTATAGGTGGAGGGAGAAAGAGATATAGGTGGAGGGAGAAAGGGATATAGGTGGAGGGAGAAAGGGGTATAGGTGGAGGAGAAAGTGATATGGGTGGGGAAGAAGAATCATAGTTTGGGAGCGAGAGACGTAGGTGGGATGCGAGAGACGTAGGTGGGGTATGAGAGAAGTAGGTGGGATGCGAGAGACGTAGGTGGGTATGAGAGACGTAGGTGGGATGCGAGAGACGTAAGTGGTGTGCGAGAGAGGCAGGTGGGGTGCGAGAGAGGCAGGTGGTGTGCGAGAGAGGCAGGTGGGGTGCGAGAGACGTAGGTGGGGTATGAGAGACGTAGGTGGGATGCGAGAGACGTAGGTGGGCTATGAGAGACGTAGGTGGGATGCGAGAGACGTAGGTGGGATATGAGAGACGTAGGTAGGATATGAGAGACGTAGGTGGGGTGCGAGAGAGGCAGGTGGGGTGCGAGAGAGGCAGGTGGGGTGCGACAGAGGTAGGTGTTACGAGATTTTGTTTGATAGTTATGTCGCGTTCGTTTACTTCAGTGACTTCATTCAATGTCGTGATATTTTGGTAAATGGACACATGAACGTAGATGACGACAGCGCGATTCTTTATTGCGTTTAGTAATGATATCCATAAGTTTAATCGCCGACCTCATCTATTTATATGGTATTTGTAAAGTCCGATTTCTATTTTTTGACTGGACGTGATGGTTTAACTTTATATAGCACGTGGTAGACACTACAATACATTTGAATACCATAAAACTGTGGAGCTGCGCATGTGAAGTCAGTTACTGGTGCAGGTCGCTATTCAATTGAATATTTGTATAAGCAAAGTTCGGCAGCTGTTTTCAATGATTAAATAACGATTATTTGGTGTTCCCAAAAACATGAAAGGATAACAATAAAGTCATTTAAGCAACAACACAAAAAACGGGGGGGGGGGGGATTGCAACAAATCGCTGAAAACGCAATTTCAAAAGTTCGTATAACTTTTCCTTAACCCAGACTTTCGCACTCCCCAGTCCCGATTCCTCTTCAGCCATCCTCCACCACACGGACTATAACCCCCCGTCCCTTAACTCTCTAACCTCTCCATATCCAGTTCCTCTTCATACCTCATAAAGCCGTGCCCCCTGTTATCAGTTTCCGTGGCTTTAAAATGTTTATTACGACGACAGAGGAAGATGTCACGAAACCGAGTACTGACAGTTCTGGTCAGACTCGCCAGAGGGAGCTGTTGGGTGGACTGGCCAATGATGCTAATCAGCCAAATGTGACAATAGCGATGGACGACAGGGGGCGCGAGCTGTAATTATTCCACAATGCTACTCGGGAATTTAGTTCCCAAACCCCTACTTTCGTCTGTCCCTAGCTCTTGGGGGGTCTTTCTTCTTTTGTCACTACAATGTGTTGTTTCCAAAACACTCCCTCAACGCACAAAAGTTTGACAAAATATTTGCTGAAACTTCACTAGCGAGGGCGTTCAATCGTTATAATTCAATTCAGCGTTTGAATCCCAGCGAGTTCAGCTGGATAAAAGCCGGACCCAGGTGAAAGTGGTGACGGGAGGACAAAGGGGGATGGCTGATTGGCAGCCACTCATAGGACGTCCTGTGGGGACATCGTAGACAGCAAACCAGCTTGCTGTAGCGACCATTCTCCTTCGTTCTGGGCTGCTTGAATTCGACACGAGGACACTGAGGAGGATTAGCGATACTCTAAACGAGCTTCATTTATTAGGAGATATATCTTGCAGACGGTCAGAAGCGATGGCGCTAAAATATCGATGAAGAAAGTGCTTGTTTGAGTATTTAAAAATACAGACTTCTTTTTTAGCAATGGCTAAAATGTCAATGACTGCATTATTTGGGTGTTATAGTTAGTTATGACGAACGTGTCAGTTCCGAAACACACAGCGGATGGTTTGCGCTACCGTAAAGCAGAGGTGACCAGCGTCCCCCTGGAGATACCTCTGACGGGCATGCCCACTCCTCCCCAAGCGCCACCTACACATCCAACACCAAGCACTCACCCTTAAAAACTCTTCCGCTAATTTGATTGTAACAAATTCAAGCGTCAACTCGTTCTAACCTTTGGTGGGGCAGTGAATGTCTGAGACGCTCATGCTATAAATCAACCCTGTCTGGGTTTGTACTCCTTTTGGAGAAATATTTGGAAGCACTAATCTTGTTATGAGGCGCCGCGATGAGTGAATGCGCTGCATTATGCAGCAAAAGGACAGTTGCGCACACAAACATGCCTGGTCTAATTTCAACGTGATGAGCCTAGCTGTGGCGCTTGACTTCCCCTCGCGACCCCTGGCGACTCTCGATGGAACTGGGCCGATTAGTTGCTTAGTAATGCGTCCCAATGGACGTCCTCGACTCGCTGCCTTGCCGCAGGCTTGTTACCCAAATCTAGAGTTACATTAGCCAATTCCTTACCCCTCCATTCTACTTATTTAGTAGGTATTAATACTCTTCACTGTCACTTAAAACCTAATCATTTAGAAGCGGAGCGGCTTTTCAGCCGGAGGATGAAATAGTCTTTTTTTTACAAAATGTGGCTACCTTCGAGAAATAATTCATCCCTCGACCGGGTGCATTGTTTGTGCCATGATAGCCTGGTGACTGCTGGTATATGATCGACCAAGTTACATCAATATACACCAAAGCACTGACAGAATATAGAGCCGCTTTAGCGGTAAACAAATTGATTCTTGTGGTCGTGTGAGGAGACATGCTCTCATTGGACCCGTTAGTCATTACAATGATTCCGTCATTGATGCGTTTTTGCTGAAACATGCACATTTGCAGGAGTCCTATGATTGAGCGGAGGTGGTGCGGAATGATTGTGTTTATCATTGATATTAGCGGACTGGAAAATCTCAAGTGAGATAATGGAGGAGAATAATCTGCTATACTTCTATGTAAATTATCTCCGTGCCTCAACATCAGCCCCCCCCCCCCACACACACACACACTCCCCCAACGTTTCAGTCTACCCCCCCCCCCCCCACGGCCTCCCACAAATCCATTGCTACCCTCCAACATACGTCTTGTTACAATCACGCGGAATGAATCCGTAAAGCAGCCATGCTATACTTCTAATAGAATCTCACTTCCTTGCCCCCTTGAATATATGGAGCCAATCTCTACACAAAATTTGTGAGGGACACAAAAGGCAGCAGCTTTTGCTGCTCCGTCCAGCCGTGTGGGGGATTTCTTAGAGACACCTGAGCTTTAGTTCTTCTTGTGTTTGCATGCCGAGTCGAGACTTGATACTTGTGAATAGCACTTATGGCAAAACAATGGCGGCCAGCTCGGAAGATCCACCTTGTCCACCACAAGGGGGCGCTTTAACGGCCGCTCGCCACATACAATCAGTCTTAAATTAGTCCAATTTGATTGAAGCACAGCTATTGTGAACTTACCACCAGTAAGCACATTTGGTAGCTTTTGATGGCATAAGAATGGGGATGGTGGAGTGGGGTTGGTGGAGTGGGGATGGTGGAGTGGGGATGGTGGAGTGGGGATGGTGGAGTGGGGTTGGTGGAAATATGGGCGTATCTTGTTGATCATTGTGAAATATGGGCGTATCTTGTTGATCATTGTGAAATATGGGCGTATCTTGTTGGTCATCGTGAAATATGGGCGTATCTTGCTGTCTGGCATCATTTAACTTTATACTTTTGAAGAACACCTCTACACTCTTTCACCGACGTATATTTTTTTATTTCCCTTAACTGTGCATTTTATACACTTATATTTCTAAATGTCGGGCGCTTTTGAAATTACCCGCACCAAAACGTCAAGAGAAACGCAGTTATGGCATTGCGAGTTGCGATTTGTGTTATATTGTGACTATGTTGGGTTCAGATTAGCTTCCCGGACAATCTGCTGCTGCCTTATCTGACGTACGCAGCATCCTCCTCCCTGAGGCGTATGACGTTTTCTGCGGATTCCTTCCATTTCCTGTTTAAGTTATAATTTAAACAATTACGTAAGGGTAATACATAGAAATGACAAGATTCCATAGATGATCACATCAATACTTTACCTCGTCAACTCATCCCAAATGGTTTTCCTTTGAAACATGACTATGCGTTCTTCGCGCAATATGTACTTCGTCGTGTTTAATGATACGATGATAAAGAAACAATGGCTCAGGCTGGCCTGGTTCTGCCAAGGAACCAATTTCCACGCTTGCCGCTTGTCAGCACGCGCCCAGTCGAACAGGCAGTGTCGCTCAGATACGCTACAATTTTGCAACATAGGATCTTAAAAAGTATACTTTTCCTTATAACGATTAGGTATGATTCTGAATCCGAATTAACTTGTCATCCATTATCGCTCTTCCCATTTTGCAACTTGTGGTTTCTAATAGTGTCTATACGGCGTGTTAAATAAGTTTTAATAATCACGTCCCCTTAAAAAACGAGCGATCGGAACTTTTCAGGCGTCCTGAATACTCTACTTAAAGCATATCAAGTAAAAAGGAATAAATAAGTGATGGGGTTTTTTTCATTACAAATTATGATGGAATCAAATGCATTTTAAAGTTGAGTTTAACGCCCATATTTTCTGACGACATCGCACTCCCCGCCCCCGCTCCCTTAGGCCGGATATTGGACCTCATTCAGTACCTGTGTATGTATGAGATATGGATGCGATATTGGAGTTATTACAGCTATTGTTTTTGGTGTTAATTGATTGATACGCGATGAGGCCAGAACAAACACGCTTGTATAAATAAATACACTCACATCCATATGCACCTACATACACACACAAACATGCACCTACACACAAACATTCACCTACACACAAACATGCACCTACACACAAACATGCACCTACACACAAACATGCACGCACAATTACAAATGCAAAGTACAAGTACATGCAAGTACATGCAAACAAACAGCCAATATGCAATTGATGAACGACCGAGCGTTCATTTACACGCACAGCTGGCAACAAACCTTATTGCTTTTCACTCTGTCACATTAACTGTAGCAGCTTCCGCATCGAAAATGTAATGAAATATAAATCAACTAAGACTTGTTCATCACATTCATAATCATATGTACCTTGGGTGCGAAGGGAACCGCCTGTGGCGATTGTTCGCCTTTTAGCAAGGTGAAGTGTCTGGTGAAGTGTTGGGTGAAGTGAGGGGGGAAGTGTGGGGGAAGTGAGGGGTGAAGTGTCTGGTGAAGTGTGGGGTGAAGTGAGGGGGGAAGTGTGGGGTGAAGTGTGGGGTGAAGTGTCGGGCTGGAGTGCAGTACCTATATATATCATATACATTCAAATATGCCTCCAAATAAAAAGGCGATTGAAGATCACAAACCTCCTACTTCTGAGTCTGGTTGGTAGAACTCAAGAAGCAAGCAGTCCGGTTTCCCATTCCCATTGCTACATGACGTCATCTCAATCAACACAAGCTAACTTGTTACGTTGTTATTGTTTATTGACCAATTTTTCCTTCACTTAACGTGCCTTTTTATTAGCTTAAAATATAGTTGTTGACAGGGGCGTGGAGCTTTAATACTCGGGTTCGCTGTTTGCAGCTCAATACTCGGATTATTAAACCACGCATATCTTTCAACAAAGATCGTCTCATTCTTCATTTGACGAGATACCTGGCAACGTCGACGCTTTTGGTGTCGAACTTGAATCTGACTTTAATCACCACTATATAAATAAACCATTACAATCACTCACGCCTGATCCTTTCTTTATGTGGGACTATCCCCGGTAATTACAGTAATAATTATTAGTATAATGAATGAAATATGGAAAATGCGATGAAGACTTTTTTGTCCTGAAGGCGTTATGCTGGCTCTAAATCAGCGTATGGGGAACAGAATGGAAGTCTTATCCGAGCGACGCCTGGCGGTGGTAAACAAAATATTCAATTGCTGGATTGGATAAGATCAATGCGGCGTCGTGTTTGTTTTATATCATGGGATGACACAACGTCCTAAATAGTGACAGGAATGAGTTTCGGTCGTCCTCGCCTTCATGATTCGTCTCCACACACACCACACAATAAAGTCACAATCACCAGTGGCTAACAACTAACATGCGGCCGTCCACCTACCTCCCCCACCTCCCACACCTACCTCCGCCCCCCACCCCCAGCTACCTCCGCGCCCTCCCCCCCCCCCCCATCATCAGTGGCTAACAACTGACATGCGGCCGTCCACCTACCTCGGCCCCCCCCACCTACCTCGGCCCCCCACCTACCTCCCCCCCCCCCCCCACCTACCTCCGCCCCCCATCATCAGTCGACCACAAAGCAAGTTCTCTGTTGAGATACGACAATCGGCTTAAGCCTTAATGATGTGCCTCACAGCTCGTCTTTAACGACTACCCTCTCCGAATCATGTGAACCACCTTACAAATACTAATTGGCTCTTCATTACTAGTCGCCCTGTCCCCAACCTCTATTTAAGCCGACCCAATGGAGATTCAAACATGACAACATGCCGATGAAACACTCAACATTTGAGCCATTGTTCGACCGTATAGATGATTAGCGTTTGTTGCTCTTTGCTTCACCTGGAATGATAACTTGGGGTGTTGTGCGCTCAGAACGACACCACAATTA
This sequence comes from Urechis unicinctus, assembly GCA_034190875.2. Classification (NCBI taxonomy): domain Eukaryota; kingdom Metazoa; phylum Annelida; class Polychaeta; order Xenopneusta; family Urechidae; genus Urechis; species Urechis unicinctus. The sequence continues at coordinate 45,651,744 of CM067354.1, read as the reverse complement.
AACAGCTTCGATGTTGAACGACCGTACTACATAGATGAGTTATTTTGGGATGAGGCCTTAATTTTTACCCCTGAGAAATTTTATTGATTACAAAGCTTTAGTGTGAAAAATAAATACGCAATTAAGTGTTCGTATAATCCAACAAAAAGTAATTCGGCAATCATATCCTTGGCCACTACTCTGATACCGATCATCGGCCACTACTCTTGTACCGATCATCGGCCACTATACTCTTGTACCGATCATCGGCCACTATACTCTTGTATCGATCATCGGCCACTAAACTCTTGTACCGATCATCGGCCACTATACTCTTGTACCGATCATCGGCCACTATACTCTTGTATCGATCATCGGCCACTAAACTCTTGTACCGATCATCGGCCCCTATACTCTTGTACCGATCATCGGCCCCTATACTCTTGTACCGATCATCGGCCCCTATACTCTTGTACCGATCATCGGCCACTATACTCTTGTACCGATCATCGGCCACTACTCTGTACCGATCATCGTCCACTATACTCTGTACCGATCATCGGCCACTATACTCTTGTACCGATCATCGGCCACTACTCTTGTACCGATCATCGGCCCCTATACTCTTGTACCGATCATCGGCCACTATACTCTTGTATCGATCATCGGCCACTAAACTCTTGTACCGATCATCGGCCACTATACTCTTGTACCGATCATCGGCCCCTATACTCTTGTACCGATCATCGGCCCCTATACTCTTGTACCGATCATCGGCCACTACTCTTGTACCGATCATCGGCCACTATACTCTTGTACCGATCATCGGCCACTATACTCTTGTACCGTTCATCGGCCCCTATACTCTTGTACCGATCATCGGCCACTATACTCTTGTACCGATCATTGGCCACTAAACTCTTCTACCGATCATCGGCCACTCCTATACTCTTGTATCGATCATCGGCCACTAAACTCTTGTACCGATCATCGGCCCCTATACTCTTGTACCGATCATCGGCCACTACTCTTTTACCGATCATCGGCCACTACACTCTTGTACCGATCATCGGCCCCTATACTCTTGTACCGATCATCGGCCCCTATACTCTTATACCGATCATCGGCCCCTATACTCTTGTACCGATCATCGGCCACTACTCTTGTACCGTTCATCGGCCCCTATTCTCTTGTACCGATCATCGGCCACTATACTCTTGTACCGATCATCGGCCACTACTCTTGTACCGTTCATCGGCCCCTATACTCTTGTACCGATCATCGGCCACTATACTCTTGTACCGATCATCGGCCACTATACTCTTGTACCGATCATCGGCCCCTATACTCTTGTACCGTTCATCGGCCCCTATACTCTTGTACCGATCATCGGCCACTATACTCTTGTACCGATCATCGGCCACTAAACTCTTGTACCGATCATCGGCCACTATACTCTTGTATCGATCATCGGCCACTAAACTCTTGTACCGATCATCGGCCACTATACTCTTGTACCGATCATCGGCCACTACTCTTGTACCGATCTATACTCTTGGCTTGTACCGATCACTATACTCTTGTACCGATCATCGGCCCCTATACTCTTGTACCGATCATCGGCCACTATACTCTTGTACCGATCATCGGCCACTAAACTCTTGTACCGATCATCGCCCCTATACTCTTGTATCGATCATCGGCCACTAAACTCTTGTACCGATCATCGGCCCCTATACTCTTGTACCGATCATCGGCCACTATACTCTTTTACCGATCATCGGCCACTATACTCTTGTACCGATCATCGGCCACTACTCTTGTACCGATCATCGTCCACTATACTCTTGTACCGATCATCGTCCACTATACTCTTGTATCGATCATCGGCCCCTATACTCTTGTACCGATCATCGGCCCCTATACTCTTGTATACCGATCACCGGCCAATACTCTTGTACCGTTCATCGGCCCCTATACTCTTGTACCGATTATCGGCCACTACTCTTGTACCGATCATCAGCCACTACTCTTGTACCGATCATCAGCCACTACTCTTGTACCGATCATCGGCCCCTATACTCTTGTACCGATCATCGGCCACTACTCTTGTACCGATCATTGGCCACTATACTCTTGTACCGATCATCAGCCACTACTCTTGTACCGATCATCGGCCCCTATACTCTTGTACCGATCATCGGCCACTACTCTTGTTCCGATCATTGGCCACTACTCTTGTTCCGATCATCGGCCACTACTCTTGTACCGATCATCGGCCACTAGAGCACCTCGTCAATACAGGCCTTTGAAGAACCAGAACATTTACTGTTCCAGTCACATCATTGACGGCCATAGTTCTCTCAAAGCGTTCTATGCCCTGTTTCTACGTATTATTCAATTGCATTATTTCTCTTCCTGGAAATTCATTAGTTGTGACTTTTTACCAGCAACTGCCTGGTTCTCATTGTCTGTGATTTGTTACGAGTTAACTCGTGACGTAACTGACGGACGGGGGTAGAGAGAAGCGTTTATATAGCTGCTAACAAGCGGACATTTCCCCCTCACGCATCGCTAGTTGACATGGCGGAGTCATGATTAGACTGGGGCATTCATTGTCTCGTGCTTGACATCCGTATCCAAGAGGTCTCTACTGTTAATAAAGAAGCAGCACACCAGGCCCCCACTGCGTTTCCAGCTATACGCCTCACAAGTGCCGTACAACTCAGCAAAACGACAAATGCTGACACAATATGGATGTGTCAACTGTGTTATTGCCAAAGGTAACACAAATACAATTTGGTCATACATAGCTCTTGCTTTTTCTTCACTGAGACGCAGCTATCGGTGAAAACATAAGCAATGTCATACTTAACATCACTGAGCATAACTAGTATCAACACTGAATATCAATCCAAAAAAGGTTGGTCTATAGTGGTATATACCAGACCGGAAAGAGGTATATCCGACATAAACAAGGAGTATTGGTAGATATGGATGATGCGTATATGAATTATGGTATTTGATTAAATGCATTACTTGAAGATTATTATCGGCGAATTGGTTGCCGAGACAAGCGAAAGGAGAGGATCATTGAGAAACGACCAGAGATTCTATCCCATGTAAACAAGGCGGGTATATATATATATATGGGAATCACCCCGATATTTCTCCTCCTCCTTGAATCAATACAAGCGGTATGCATTGACAAATACATTCACTCACTAATACATGTTTTAACAATATGAAGGAGTAAAATGATGACCTCAATGCGAAAGGTTTAAATGACAGCTGGGTGTGTGGGGGTGGGGGGGGGGGGGTGGGTATGCGGCGTGACATATAGCATACACTGCTTTCTATTGACACTTGGGGTAAATGCCGTCTCACGTGCTTTCCATTCACCGACTATATACATTGATCTATTCATTCGACGCTTAGTAAATATTTGGGAATTATATATTTGGCGCTTGCGTGTCAATTTCAGGATTCTGCTAAAGGCTGCTCCTTGTGTGTGGATCTTTTTGAGCATTGAAAGGCGACAAATAGAAAGATCTACTACCAAAATCTAATACTCATCAGAGAGCACTTGTCTGTCAGTCTGTCTACCCAAGAACAGATGCAAATCATATATATAGATATATATAGATAGATATAGAGAGAGAGATAGATAGAGATATATAGAGAGAGAGATAGATAGAGATATATATATATATATATATATATATATATATATATATATATATGTATATATCTATTAGATATATAGTTATAGATATATATATATATATATATATATATATATCTATATATATATATATATATATATATATATGTGTGTGTGTGTATATATGTGTATATATGGGTATAGCTAGCTATATATATATATATATTTATATATATATATATATATATATATATATATATGTATATATATATGTCTATGTACGTATGTATGTATGCATGTATGTATGTACGCATGTATGTATGTATGTATGTATGTATGTATGTATGTATGTATGTATGTATGTATGTATGTATGTATGTATGTATGTATGTATGTATGTATGTATACGTATGTATGTATGTATACGTATGTATGTATGGATGTATGTTTGTATGAATGTATTTATACATGTATATTTATGTATGTATGTTAACACTAGAGAACAGGATTATCAATCTATATATAATCTATATATAGTTTATTCCTCTGTAGACAAATCCAAATATTTGCAAAGCACTAGGGGTGCAAAGTACAGTTGAAAATCATAATCCACGTTGAACTCTCAGCGAGAAATATATTCACATCCAATTCAAAACATGCAGTGTAATTTGCCACGACGCACCTACCAACGTACATTTATAGTTGAATGACAGCGTCCAGTTGGCATGTACGTAGTACTGGACTGAAGCAGAAGCTCATGTTGATTAATATGGTATACGCATTACAATATATATATAAATCTATATATATATATATATATATATATATATATATATATATATATATATATATATATATATAGATAATATATATATATAGATATAATTACATATATATATTTATGTATTTGTATATACTTATATATATATATACATATATATATATATATGTATATATATATATATTTATGTTTTTTGTATACAAATGAACATCTATATATATATATATATATCAGATATACATACATATATATATATTAATATATTTATATATATATATATATATATATATATATATATATATATATATATATATATATATATATATATATATGCGTGTGTGTGTTCAATGGTTTGTTTATGAGTGTGTGTGTGTGTTTGTTTGTGCAAGACGGCAGATGTCTGTGTATTTACAAAATGTCACACTGCTAGCTTTTCTCTAGTAGCTTTTCTCTCATCCTTCAATATTTAAAGAAGGTGCAGAATCCTCGTCATTAATTTGATTGTGGTGGTTTTCTGTGGTCACTACGCCCGTAAAAGGCAGCCTTGTCAGGATCCCAGACCCTTGGAGGAAGTTTTGTCCCTGTACGGACCCGCGAGACATGAATGCACTAGGACCGTCTGCTGGCAGCGATAGCGGTGACGTAGCCGTGGCGAGGCCGTGGGGTCCCGGGCCGAACCACAGTGGACCCCGGCTGGTCCGTGGCACGGAGAGGGGTAGGCCGGAGGGATGCAGGAAATATGGCTGCTTCCCTGCTACTAGTTCCTGTGGGGTAGTAGGCCGATTGTGGGAGGCCATTTTCATCCGCTTACCGATGCATGCAGATCTGAGCAGGGCAGTGTCAGGGGAATCGGGGCGTTCCACTTCAGGGCTAGTCTCGGATCGGCTCGCAGACGCATCGTCCGCGTGGCTTGACGTCGAAGGTGACAGCGACTTTCGGGCAAATGTGTGCGTCGAGCGGTTGACATCTGGCCAATTGTATTGAGGGCATGACGCCTGGAGACACGCCGAAGCCTGTGGTGCACACTGAGTCCCGTCGAAATCTTCATCATCGTCCTCAACGTCGACATCAGCATCATCATCGTCATCATCGCCCTTTACACCACCAGTCGATTGCACTTCGCCTCCAACGTCCTTTTCGGTGGCTGGCGCGATTTCTTTTACACTTGAAGTGGATTCTGGTGCAGGATCCGGTGCTAACAGACTCTCAACATCAAACAATCGTTTTCGACTCGGCTTGGTGGTGCCCGGCGGGCATGTTTTAGGGGCTGTGGACACGGGCACACTCAGGTCGGCGGCCGTACATGGCGAACTAGCGCCCTCGCCGTCCTGGCAAGGTAAGTTAGCAGCGGGCTGGACAGTAATCGGCTGCAGAAGTAACCTATTCTGCCAATCGAGAGGGTTCCGTATGGGAGTTGAGGGCGGGGTCGGACTGGGACTGTCCTCTTCATCAGGCACGGCCAGCCCCATGGCCTTCCTCACCTTACGTTGCGCGCGTCGTCGACGAAAGTCGCCTTTACTGAAATCCTCAACGTTAGCAGGATGCACTGCCCAATAATGTCCTTTACCATTCGCGCTGCGGCCAGCTTTGATAAAGCAATCATTTAGCGATAGATTATGTCGTATGGAATTACGCCAACCAGGTCCTCTGGTGCGGAAATAAGGGTAATTATCGAGAATCCATTGATAAATATCGCTCAGCACCAATTTGCCGTCTTTGGACCCCAAAATAGCCATTCCGATCAACCCAATGTAACTGTGGCTTGGTTTAGGTTCTTCGTGCATGTATCGAGGACCGCGTGGATCTTGTTTCGAGTAGAGGTAGGCGAGAGGGTCTATGGGTGGCGTGGGGCCGGGGTAAGGCATTCCCAATGGGCTGGCGGGAACTCCACCATTGACAGCGGCCGCGTATTGCCAACTGAGACGGACTCGAGCGTTAAAGTCCATCATCTGGGCTCGGTGTATCTCCAACGCCACCGACGTCGGTGTACCTGAAATGATATGAAAGAACGTTAATATATAATTAATTATATGTGTGTGTGATATATATATATATATATATATATAGATATATATATATATATATAGATATATATAGATATATATATATATATATATATATATATATATATATATATATATATATATATATATATATATATATATATATATATATATATATATATATATATATATATTCATTTTCACAGATATATATATATATTTATTCATATTTAATTATGTATAGATATATGTATATACATATATATGTATGCATATATATATGTATACACATATATATATCATATATACATGTACACACACACACACACACACACATATATATATATATATATATGTGTGTGTATATATAAATGTATATATATATATGTATATATATATATATATATATATATATATATATATATATATATATATATATATATATATATATATATATATATATATATATTTATTTCTTGGTATGTCCATATATTTTATGTATATATATATATATGTGTATGCATACGCGTGTGTATGCGTGTGTGTGTATAAACCAAATATGTGTGTGTGTATGATGTGGGTTTGTGTGTGTGTGCATGTGATTGTGTGTACGCTGAAAACCACTCTCAATTTTCAGTTTTACTGAATAAAATCGTTTTTGTAACCAAGTTAATGTTTGCGGTGTTTACTTTGCTTCACAATGGAAATGTCTATTGACTTGCTTGGTACTTACCGGGTAAGTGGAGAGCGGCGGGGAGACCCAATGTGGTACCGGGGGTACCATGGGATACGGCGCCAGCAAACTTCAGTCCGAAAGGCATCAGAGGCAAGGGTGCCCCCGGACCCGTGCTCGCCAGCGGGTTATTTGCGTTACACATCACTCCTCGCTGCATATATGGCAGATTTTCAGACCAAGTTTGTTCGAATCTGTGTTATTTATCCTAACATGAACGCTATGAAGGATTCAGGTACACGTTGGTCAGCCTTCTAGCTATGCAGCGCCTGTGCAATTCGGTTTCAGCATTCACGGTCTCTTGCAATCGTTCCTCTCTGTGACAGGCGCATCTTGAACGAAACGAGCGAGAAAGAGACGGTCACCTCAGAGTGGGCGGGGCTTAATTCCTACGTCCGATGCATCCCGCAGCCAATCATAGCCCAATCGCTTCGATGTTAAGGGCTAAATCTCCTCATTGGTAGGGTTAGCAACTCTGGTTGGCTAAATCAAACGACTCCAACGCCGCACATATAGTGGAACGATCCTTGCGTCAATACCATTCTGAATTGGACAATTTAAAAAACTGCACTGTTGTTACATGTGCTTATGTATAAACAATGTATAAACAAAGGGCGAAGTGCGGTAATCGCGGTAAATCTATCTCACCCAACCAATTGGTCACAATGTCTGTGTTATTATGATCCAGGGTATGTCGCCAACGAGCCGATTTGCTTCTATCCCATAATGGACACTTGTGTAAAGCTAGTTGCTGACATTATTTTGGCAGGGTCAAGACAATCGGACAATGGCTATTTGTCACACCCCAGATTGACGGGAAGTATACAAAGCTCTGGATGTTTATGGCAAGCACAGCTCGCAATACACCTATTATTAGGGCGCGCGTATGCAGATAATACGCGAAAAACAGCATGGTAAGAAGGCAGCGCCTGTCAGGCTGCCACATGCCGAGTGATTCCTTGATATTACCAGAGCTAGCTACAATTGCAATCGACACCTACGCGAACCCAACGCCACATATATATATATATATATATATATATATATATATATATATATATAGATAGATATATATATATATATAGAGATATATATATAGATAGAGATATAGATATATATCTCTAGATAGAGAGATATATATAGATAGATATATATAGATATATGAGATATATATAGAGAGATATATATATGTGTGGCGTTGGGTTCGCATATATATATATATATATATATATATTATATATCTATATATTTATATATAGAGATATATATAGGGGATATATATATATATATATCTATATATATCTATATAGATATAGATATATATATATATATATATATATATATATCTATATATATATATATATATATATATATATATATCTATATATATATATATATATATATATATATATATATATATATACTCGTCACAGCGAGGCAGCGAGCTAGTCTGGCAATTGATCAAACTTAGGCAAAAAGTTGTCCTTGACACATGTGTTGTGGCGACGGATGCTAATCTGCTATCAGATACACACATTTGGCGCTCGAGGACGTCACAGATGGAAAGCGTCACCGAAATACTGACAAATGCGTTATTAAATGGGGATAGAATCATAACCCCTCGTTTACACTCGACCAAATGCAGTACTAACAAAGACTAAGCTGAGCCACTCAGCATCTCGTTTGAATCTTATTAGCATAAATTATTCATGCATGCAATCTGATTTGTTTGGGGCCGCTGTCTGCAGGTTCAATTCACGTGGGGTCTAGGTATGATAACAAGCCCCAGAAAGCCACTCTTCAAGCTCAAGTAGCCGAACAACGCAAGGAAATATTTGCATAATCATTGATCAATTACAATGCGATGCCTGGTCGCTTTGTAACGCACAACATCACATGACCCGGAAACAGCTTAGGAATAAATGGATAAGGGTCTGACGAACATATGGAGTTAGTGGAGCACATGGAAGCTTGGCCGACCTCACTGATAGTCATCGAGTCAAATGCTTTAGGGTGTCGTATCACAAACGGAAATATGGCGTTTCTATGAAATATAAACACTCCTATATGGATCTGTAATCAGTCAAACAGTCACGTTGATGTATATGAGGCAGTAACGACGAGGGCAATGGTGATGGTTATGAAGTGGAGCATGGTGATGGTTATGAAGTGGAGCATGGTGATGGTTATGAGGTGGAGCATGGGTATGGTATGAGGTGGAGCATGGTGATGGTTTTGAGGTGGAGCATGGTGATGGTTATGAGGTGGAGCATGGTGATGGTTTTGAGGTGGAGCATGGTGATGGTTTTGAGGTGGAGCATGGTGATGGTTTTGAGGTGGAGCATGGTGATGGTTTTGAGGTGGAGCATGGTGATGGTTTTGAGGTGGAGCATGGTGATGGTTATGAGGTGGAGCATGGTGATGGTTATGAGGTGGAGCATGGGTAATACATATATTGGCCGACATACACATGATACGGACAGGATTAGCCAAAAGCCACACGAATCTTATGTGAAAGCTCAAGAGGAGATTTGTTTTGGTTTCAATCGCGCAGTTACTGCATATTGTATCAGCGCTCGAATGTTTTCGTAAATATCAGCATATACATTCATGTCCGTGTTGGCGCTCAAACGAAGTCCGTTTTCCCTGTCGGCATTCGGAGATAGTATAAAATAGTAAAAATGACGTAGAAATAGAAGAACAGTATAACAAGAGAGACCATCGTAGCAGTGGGTCATGCATCACCAAACAACTCTTCTATATAACTAAGGATTGGGTGTGAGGGTGTTACCGCGAACTCTACCATCGACATGTGAGGGTGTTACCGCGAACTCTACCATCGACATGTGAGGGTGTTACCGCGAACTCTACCATCGACATGTGAGGGTGTTACCGCGAACTCTACCATCGACATGTGAGGGTGTTACCGCGACCATCGACATGTGAGGGTGTTACCGCGAACTCTACCATCGACCGCGAACTCTACCATCGACATGTGAGGGTGTTACCGCGAACTCTACCATCGACATGTGAGGGTGTTACCGCGAACTCTACCATCGACATGTGAGGGTGTTACCGCGAACTCTACCATCGACATGCTCTATATATTAATCATGATTGGGAGCACAGGGAAGCTGGTGCACTTGTCTTGCCCTCGTCACAGCCTCTACACGGCCCACTGAACAGCTAGACACCTGGAGCAGGGCAGCGAAGGCACAAGTATTTGACAACATTGACGCCCAGTTGTGGTCGTTATACAAGCCAGCATGTCGCTAACAATCAAATCAGCGCGCTACCTAGCTCATTAACCAAGCTTCTTTTTCATAACTATTCAGCGTCAATTTACTGGAAAAAATATTATGATATGGGGATATGGTGGGCGGTCGCCTGTGTCTGGGCAAGGCTGTCAGTATGCCTCACGGTTAACTAGATAAGCGGAGCTAGGCAAGAGGTGCTGTCTGTTTTGCGCACAGACGCTCGGATCCCGATGCCAAGCTTCTGTGCGCCGTGCCGCTTCCAAGCGCCGACCTTTTACCTATATATACAAAAGCGGTTTGGCGTTCGGAAGCTTGGCATCGTGAACCGAGCGCCTGTCGTTTTATGGGTTTGCTGGCGGGATTAATGGATCGCTTCGGTAGATGGGAGCAGGGTGTTGCGTTGGCTTTTAGGTGGATAGGTGGTCAAGTGGGTGACGGTTTTGTGACGCAGTGGTACTGCTATCCTACACCATGGGGCATCTTCAGGCAATCTTGCATTAAATAGGGAACTAAAACACTTTTTCAAATTCCTTATAATATGTTCATTTTCATTCAAGTGATCACCATTATGACGCAAATGGTTTAACCACAGTGTTAACGCAAGGCCGTGTCGTCATAATCCCATCCGACCCCACGTTGCGCCCGCAGAAAGGTGCGAAAACGGCCAGGGGGCATTGCTATACAAGATAAGGGCTTAAAATTGCTTCTAGCTGTTGAATCATAACTTTGTTTGAGCGCCGATGATTTGCTAAATAACCATGTGCCTCTTAGACATGACTAGATTGCTACAGCGAAAAGATGTTTGTTATCAGCGTTGTGACGTCTCACCTTATAGCCCTAAGCTGGGACGGAAAACTTTGCCTCGGCGCTCGAAAACGGCTCGGCGTTCGGAACCTTGGCATCGGAAACCGAGCGCCTTTACTGTTGTGTACATTGAGACTCCATAATAGTCAATGGGCCAAAGCCAATTTCAAATTAATAGAATAATTGACATACTGTATAGCTCTTCTTTCCCATGCTTTCTTACAACACCGCTTCTAACCCGGTTTATTCAGGGTGTTAGGTTTGCCTCTCCGTGGTACTCATAACCCCGTCTCTCAAGCCTTCCAAATGCCAAGCAGCATTTCGCATTTTACCAAACCCTTGCACTGCAGCAATAAGGCAAAGTGCTAATTAATAAATATATCGATAACTCTTCTGCGACATTTTTTCTTTAAGACCTGAGCCCATTTCAGTACAAATCTAAAGCTTTTCTCCAGCACACAACATGTTCAGAAACGAAGTCACATTTCCGATTCCACATCGATTTCCATCATAACATAACCGCATTTTTTATCGTTATTTGTTCAGTGGATATTAAGTCTGTGAAGATGAATAGAAAAGCTATGGTTGAGCTATTGTGCAGACTCAAGCGTCCGTGAACAATGGATAAATATTTAATACGCAACGCGCCCGCTAGGAGCGCGTTGAAAATCAACATCGTGCATAGCTAAATGACTGCATTTTGCAAACGGCAACAAATATGTTGCAAACATTTGTTCCTTGGTTAGAATACGATGATGAATTATGAGCGAGCTCAGGTAGCCCCCTCATCAACTTATGGCAACTCTTTCAGCTGAAGCGCCACTCAAACTTGTTCCAACCTGCTACTTAATTCTTGTACCACAGGAGAGTTTGGAGCGATGCGTGACGTTCTTCGTCCTCTCTAGGGAGGAATGGATGATAGGAGGTCCTTAGTAATGTACATGGCATCGTTGTATTGGCCGGCTTTTGTAGAGTATGGACGGAATATTCAGGTGCTAATACGCATGGAAGTCTTGGCTGCTTAGATCCTGACACAAAAACACAATTAGTATACCTTGATCAATACAAACGAGCACACACCTACATATACACACCTACACACAAACACCTACATACACACCCATGCATACACACACCTACACACAAACACCTACATACACACACCTGCATACACACACCTACACACCTATATACATACACATACATACACACAAACATAAACACACACATCTTACACCTTCATACACACACCTATATGCACACCTACATACACCTACATTTACACACCTATATACACACACTCCTAAATACACACATACATACATACACACAAATATACATACATACATACATACATACATACATACATACATACATACATACACACACACATACATACATACATACATACATACATACATACATACATACATACATACATACATACATACATACATACTACATACATACATACATACATACATACATACATACATCAAAACATGCATACACACACCTACATACACACACCTACATACACACACATACGCTAAAACACATACATACACATACATACATACACACGCGCACTAATACACACACTCACATATGCCCATTCATGCGTTGACACACATGCGCAGTGAGAGTGTTTGATTGTCCTGCTCTCTCATCTGTCAGTGTACAATAGAACAAGAATATTTTCGCTTTGTACCAAGTTCAAACGAGACGGCAACTGGTTGGAGGGGTGAGGGTTGGTGTTATTGTGGCTTATGTCGTTAGTCAATATATGTAAAACAATTCAGACAAATGGGTAAGGCTGTCAGCTGGAATGGACTGGGTTGAGGATGAGGACCTGTACCTCTGTATGTGGTCAGCCAGAGATGGGGACATCATAGATGCCAGATGCTTCTGGCGTTTTTACCGTACGCGTCTACTTACGCATCTAATTTTATTTCAATTTCATCGTCAATTGTTCATTGGGGTGATAACGGATGATATTGTTCGGTCATTCGGCTCTTTCTCCTTGATAATGGCTACGAGCTACAACACAGAAACATTACCAAGACCATTGTTACGATAGAACGTCATGAGGTGGCGGCGATGTGATTTCGATAAGTATGTTGACGATGATGATTGTAATGATGATGATGAGTACCTAGCTGAAGATTGTAATGGAGGTGATGAAGATTGTATTGATAGGGATGACGATGAAAACCGATGATGATTGTCAATACCGTGATGACGATGAGTACCTTAATGATGATGATTGTTATGATGGTGAAGACGATGACGTACTGATGATGATTGTCATGATGGTGAAGACGATGTGCAGAGTGATAAGTGGGAATTTAAACAATGACAATAACATCATCAGTGAAGGGATCGAGCGTTCATTGGAATCCTTTTGACTTGAACACTATTTACTGTTTTTGATTAATCCAAGATTTCATGGATAAACAATTCCATTCTCGTTGCACACTTGCTCCACCTTGCTCTAACAGGGGTTTGTAGAGAGTCAAATTTATGGTCTTCAAGCGAGCTGCCATATTCTGTTTGCCCAAAAGTGTCTTTGGGTGTGCACACCCCTCGATATAGGTGTCTGTAGTGGAAACCTCTGAGAACCAAAGCTAATTGCATGAATAACCGAGGCAAGCGTGACCTGAAATGTCCATTATTCCAGTGTGCATCTAATGACTTGGCATCACTCAGCTGGCTTACTTCAGAATATGCATCCATTTGTTATCAATACTGATACCGTGTGCGTTGAATATATCATCTCATGTATGGGACATTTTTAAGAAATACTTATATTATGCAGACTTCTGTCATAATACAGAGTCCGCCAAATGTTGACGTTCTATTTTTAGAAAAATGATATGACTAATTTATGATTAGAAAGAATCTTAGTAGTGTTCAGCCTAAGAAGTCATTATTTCTATCCGCTCAGATGATCTAAGTCATCCAGTGTTATTGTTATTAAAGACAAGCTGGGCATCACGGACACATATCCCCGATGCCTTAACGCTTTTGTTCAGTAACATAACCAAATTTGACGTATCATATGTTAGTACACGCAATCGAGAACATACACTTTGTAACGGCTATGTGATAGGACATGAGGCACCTCAGCGCGGGGTGAAGTACTCGCCACGCTTCTCTCCCCATGTGTCTCCACCTTTGATGCACAATCTACGACCCAAGCTGTTGCTATTATGTATCGACGCTGCTGCAATAGTTATGCAAAACAAGCACCATTGAGCATGTCGTCACCGACCCATCAGATGGAAACAAACAGAAAGACACGGCTTTACTGGATGAGACATGCCCTAAATATTGACCAGACAGCATCGCAGTGCCGACAGTCCTTTCATAGATTGTAGATCTAATGCCTCGGAGCGGAGGATGGGTTTTTTTCTGGGTAACTAGACGCAACTCGCAAATATTAATGAGATTTGTGGATAATTCATATCTGTAGAGCTTAGCGGAAGAAACAACCTGCAACTAATGGCAACTTCGTTTGCCAGCCTTTTGAATATATTCACTCAGATTCAATTAGGAGACGCTTAAAATGCTAAGCCAGACAGGACAAATAGCAGACGAATGGGCTATAAAATAAAGCGCACAAGGGGTGGGGATATAGGATAATAACTACTAAGTATGCTTCTCTATTTCCCAGTGGATATGTTTGGCATGCCTAATCGTGCCGTATATCTGGTCGTGCTGGATTTTTACCTCGGGGAACCTTTGTTCTCTTCCATTAGAGTGAATGTTAAAGCAGGTACCAACAAATAGATCACCGTGTCTTAGTGTGTGGCTATCAATCTGTAGAAAGCAGTATTAGCCATATGACAAGTCATATTACCAGCATATCAATCTGTAGAAAGAAGTATAAGCCATATGACAAGTCATATTACCAGCATATCAATCTGTAGAAAGCAGTATTAGCCATATGACAAGTCATATTACCAGCATATCAATCTGTAGAAAGCAGTATTAGCCATATGACAAGTCAAATTACCAGCATATCAATCTGTAGAAAGCAGTATTAGCCATATGACAAGTCAAATTAGCAGCTTATAAGTTCTATATCAATGTTAACAGTAGTCAGTCATATCACTGTGAGGAATAAATGACCAGCTCAGTAAAGCGGTACGCCTAGCTGTTAACCTATGGTTCCTTAAGGTGTTAACCTATGGTTCCTTAAGTGTTAATCTTTGGTTCCTTCAAGTGTTAACTTTTGGTTTCTTCATGTGTTAACCTTTGGTTCCTTAAGGTATTAATCTTTGGTTCCTTAAGGTGTTAACCTTTGGTTCTTTAATGTGTTAACTTTTGGTTTCTTCAGGTGTTAACTTTTGGTTCCTTCAGGTGTTAACCTATGGTTCCTTCAGGTGTGGTACCCTCAGTGATTACATAGACTGCCATCACAATCGGTATCCACCACACTTCGCTTGCGGATCAATTTTGTATAATGCTATCATAAAACAGCAAACAGGAACATTCATTCATTCGATAAGCAGAGCAAACAGCAACTTTCCTTCACTAAACAGAGCAAACAGCAACTTTCCCTCACTGAACAGTGCAAACAGCAACTTTCCTTTCCTATACAGAGCAACAGCAACTTTCCTTCACTAAACAGAGAAAACAGCCACTTTCTTTTACTATACAGAGCAAACAGCATCTTTCTTTTACTCAACAGAGCAAACAGCAACTTTCTTTCACTTTACAGAGTAAACAGCAACTTTTTTTTACTATACAGAGCAAACAGCAACTTTCCTTCACTGAACAGAGCACACAGCAACTTTCCTTAACTATACAGAGCAAACAGCAACTTTCCTTCACTATACAGAGCAAACAGCATATTTCTTTTACTCAAGAGAGCAAACAGCAACTTTCCTTCACTATACAGAGCAAACAGCATCTTTCTTTTACTCAACAGAGCAAACAGCAACTTTCTTTCACTATACAGAGTAAACAGCATCTTTCCTTCACTAAACAGAGCAAACAGCAACTTTCCTTCACCATACAGAGCAAACAGCAACTTTCTTCCATCATACAAAGCAAACAGCAACGTTCCTTAACTAAACTATGCGAATACCAACAGGCATTCAAGAAACAAAGCAAACAGCGACTTACCTTGAATGAAATGAGTAAACAGCAACAAGCCCTTACGCAAAAAACAAACAGCAATTTATATTGAATAACTGTTAAGAAACAAAGCAAACAGCAAATTTCCATCAATGAAGGTAGGAAATAGCAACACACTTTCAAGAAACTAATCAAACAACATGTATTCAATAAACCGAGGAGTGAGCATCATTTTCACTAAACAGGGCAAACAGCATATTTCCTTTCATATTTCAATAAGCATGTCAAACAGCAACATTTCTTTACTAAAAAGAACGCACATAAATTTTCCTTTGACAAACATAGCAAACAACAACGTTCCATGACCTAGTTGGTCGATTAAGGGTTTTGTTATTCGATCGGATCGCGTGTCGTATTGCCCCGACATCATTGCGATCGCCATCGCTTGTCAGGATCAGCAAGCTGGTAAGCGTCTCACTGCCTATTCATTAGGCAAACAAGGGTGTGCATTTGTGATGACATTGCGCAACACGATGTACACGGGGACTCCTTTGATTTCGACTAACGAGATTGACGAGTGTGTAATCATGTCATATGCAGGTTACATTCATTAATTCCCTCCTATCTATTGATGCGAGAACTTACGAGAGTGATGTGGTACGGGGTGGATGGGTATTCCACGTCATGGCCGTGAAGTATATGCAGCCGTTGCATAATTCAGTAGCGCCATCCATATATGGGGATTTAACATACTACAAGGTTTTGAACGACATGCTATCGATATTTCTCAAACGAGACGTGAGCCTCTTAACATGTTACACCTGCAATAGCTAATATTGCATAACAGCACAATGGCGTTGAACGACATACTAAAGTAAACATAACAAATCTCTTGAAACCTGGTGGTCAATTATTACCGTGACCTTACAGTAGAATAGGTAGGTAAGGGATAAAGGCAACGTCGACGCTTGCTACAAGTCTGCCATTGATCCCTACCTAACGACACCCTTTCCCCATTCCTTCGCCCCACCCCACGCGCCTACATGCACAACCCCCACCTCCCACACACACACACTCGACCCAAACCGCCGCACCTCCCCCAACCCCTCCCAGTAGGGGTGGATGTGTGTCGGGGCGAAATATTAGACAGATTTGCCCGTTGCTACCGATGAAGACATTGTGCGTGAGGCGATCTTGACGTGACAATCTCTCTCACGCTCAATCGAGAGAGATGAGGATCGGAACAGCCACGGGAGCCAGCTAACCAGCGCAACACTTCTCCGCTAGGCGACGGCACAACATCCACTAGCTCCCTCCGACGCAGCGGGTTTTCATAGGAGCATGCTCTCAAAATTAGCTAACAATTATCCCTTCCAACTGGGTGCCATTCCCAACAATTATTCTCTATAACAAAACAGGACGGATAAATATTTATATACATTGTAAGAGGAGTCACGCGAGTGAACAATAGGCTCACAGGAGGTCTCCCTAATACGCCCCTCCTATATGCTTTCTTGTCGTCTGTTTTGTATGCCACCCTGCCGAGTAGCCTCCTGGGCTATTGCCCCTGCTCTCCTCACCTTTCTTGGCCCGGTATTCACACGGGCCAACGCAATACATTGCTCCGCTGACCACAACGCCTGGATTATTTTTCAATGGGTGTCTTGTTTCTCACGCGATTGTAACATCAACACTCGCCGCGTTCGGTGCAATCACGCCGACATACACCCTAGCACAGAACTAAATCATGTACTTTCAATCATAGCGTGACCTGAAATACTCGACCAATAATTAACTACCTAATTAGGGCGTTGACAGATGCTGAGAGAGTGGTTCTATTAACAACTGAAAGGTTGTTTCATCAACAGACAGAAACACGTGAGGCATTTTAAACATGGCCGACACCATGCCGTGAGGCGGAAACGAGGCAACCTCAAAGAGAAGCGGAAATGAACGCAGCCGTCGAAAATTGAAGGAATGACTTAGATGTGAGAAATAAAACAGGGCAAGGCTCATGCTGATGAAAACAAGCAGAAAATAGAATTTCCAGGGGTGGCCTCATTACGAATGCAGAAGCAATAAGTTTATAAATGTCAAAGGGAAATTACGTTATACTATATTAACACAAAATAAGAGCAATAACAAGTGTATCTTAGATCCAAAAGATTCACTGAATCACTCCGACGCGGTGTCATCATGTCCAAATTGGTCAATGATATTGCGTTGGTTGGCCGTTCCAGCGGCTGGGCTATGCGTCACCGTGATATAATAATAATAGCTTCGAGACTTTTATATGGACAAACCTATGCAAAGCACCAATAGTTATGGCTGTCAGCTGATTGATGAACCAGTAGCTTTAGAATAACAGTTTCTCAAAACCAATTCACACAGACGCTGTCCAACTGACCTACCACCCACGCACGGTCAGGCGGTGAGGGCATCCTTCAAGGTGATTATAGTGATTAACGGCAGTTGATCTACTTGCGCCCCGCCTCCGCCACATCTCATTAAGTTTGAACCGGTAGCTGGTCTTTAAGAGCGAAGTAAATCTCTCAAATGTTTAAGATACAATTCCTTCACACCCACGTGACAACCAGTCGTGGCTGGGTGTGAGAGCTATCCACTGAGCGGATGGCTGCAATATCGAACCATTCGCCGATAAAACACAAACTACAAAATTGACAATGATCACGTGATGATGTGATCATGTGATCACTGGTTCTGATGTTCACTGGTGTAACTAAAGCTTACAATATTTTCAGCGCCCTGCTTAAATAGTCCAATATAAATTGATCTAGGTATTTGCTGATTAAGAATTAAGTCTACTAAACACAAATAGATCTGTAGATGTAATTGCATCAGAAACTGCTGTGGTACCAGAATGACACGCCTCTGTTTAGTTGTAATCAAAGCGTTTTACGGTACATGGTATCCTTTAAATCGATTACAATGTCCGCACCGTTTACCAATCACAAAATCTCTGATAGCCATGTGTTAACGATGATCGATGGGTCCAAAACAGAATAGCGACAGTCGATTGGCCATATTCTATCCAAATAACATCAGTACATTTACTATAAATTAGTATCTTTTTAATCACTTTTGCTTTTGCGAACTAATAATTTCATGGAAATATGAATGTATTAACATTAGATGGGCAGTAATTAACTGGTGCTAATTGCATGCGGATATATATGAAATGTGATCATTTTAATAAACAAATAATTTTTCCCTTAATTCATTCAAATTTTATCATTTTTTAATATTTACACTGTGCAAAAATCCCAACATTTTCGGATTACAATAGTTGCATCATTTTCGTTTCTCTAAATTTATAGTATAAGATCAACTTTGGGCTGTGGTATCTTTTGTACCAATTTAAATGTTAACAGTCTTAAGCGGGAGACAAATCCTCTTCTATGTTCACAATAACTCATGGACTCTTTAAAGCAAATCAAATATAAAATACTCGTAGAAGAATTTAGTCTCTGGCCAATCTCCCAATTCAATTAGGGCTCTAGGGGGATTTTTTTTGTCATAAAGGTGAATGGCAGGTAAGGGGAATGGATTAAAGTCAGCCAATTAATCACGCTCCCTTACAAAGCCTCGTGTGCTTTCCTATCTCGTCAATGAAACTTCCTCGTCAAATCTGTATGCGACAATCTGTGTTGGTTTGCTGCATCGATACACACGTATTGAGCATGAGGGAACAAGGCTATTTTGGTGCGTTTCATTACTACAATGACTAACAATACTGGCGGGCGTTTGTTTAAGCAAGCATATCATTTCAAGCAATGAGGGCAAGTCAACCATGCCCTACACTTCATTTATTTGCACCTGTATACACGGACCCTCTATGCAACACTCTGATTGACGACAGAGGCCCATAAAATGGTTGTTGTACGGAGGCATCAAATTAAGCGGTTTTATAGTGTTCCGCTTTCAAAATGAGAGAAGCAATTAAGCTGATTAAATGTTGCATCAATGTGTTTTCGATGTATAGTACACAGGAGATATTGAGCATTCGACCCAATCGAAGTCACTGATAACACACACGACCTCACACAAACTAGGGACGCACGCAAAACCACATAGTTAGAATAGTTTCCTAGCAACAGCTTACCTGTATGATGATTAATATCCCGAGCAGCTTTGTTGTTGTAACTCTGTTAATTATCCTTTAAGCCTTTCGTGGAATGAAACCGGATTAAATATTTGTATCCTCCTGTCTTGGCTGGTAATCTGGGGGATTGGGTGGTTTATCTGTTTAAATGAAATGTTATATGGTAAACTATACCTTCAATCTAAACACGGATTAGCATAGTAATAAATACATCGTTTCTGTTGTACGAAATAACTAGATTATAAAGTCCGTGCAATAGTATGTTTTGTTTGCTGTCGGTTATTGCATGACAACTTTAACCTGCTGCTTTCAACGGGATTGGGAAGCATCTGTATTCCATTTGACTCCATCTTACCCACAGTCCATGTCGCCTTGACTCATATCTCCCATTAGACTTGGATTGGCACCATCGCTTGAAAGACCAACTTTCATATTACTTAGATGGCCGCTGGCAACCTATTCAGGCAGCAAAAATATTTGCATAGCCACGACAACAGCAGGTGATGACGGATAATTGACTGATCAGATTAAAGGAATGTTACTTCCTTTCTCTCTCTCAAAAATGCGCCTTGCAATCATGAGCGTTCACATGTTGTCGATTTAATCAGCTTGTGTCGTCGCCCCTTTCCCCGATGGCAGCATTTCTCTCAGAGTCATCTTCAAACAACTTACGCGGAGCAGCAGTGTCCAATCTATATTTCGAGTTATGCCACTGGGCGGGAGCTTATTTTGGCTGGTTCTGGAGGTCGCATTGAGATGACCGTACTGGTCGCGTAGATGAAAATAGGATTGAAGGGGGAGGAGTGAAGGAAAGCCATGATAAGCGAACACGAAAGATGGAAGCAATGAAGAAGGCGAGGAGGATGCAAAATAGGAGAAAGAAAAAAAGGAAAGAAGGAATGAAGAAAGGAAAGGAAAGGAAAGGATTTACGAAAGGAGCATATAAGCAAGAAAGGAAGCATCGGGTTATACAGGAATGTAAAAAGATATAAGTTTAGAGAATAGAAAAGAAGAAGAAAGAAACGAAGAAGATAGCAAGCAAACAAGAAAGGAAGCATGAAAGCAATGAAGGATAAACAAGATTACAAAAAGGAAGGAAGGAGAGGAAGGCGAGGAAGGAAGGAGAGGAAAGTGAGGAAGGTGAGGAAGGAAGGAAGGAAGGAAGGAAGGAAGGAAGGAAGGAAGGAAGGAAGGAAGGAAAGGAAGGAAGGAAGGAAGGAAGGAAGGAAGGAAGGAAGGAAGGAGGAAGGAAGGAGAGGAAGGTGAGGAAGGAAGGAATGAGAGGAGGGTGAGGAAGGAGGAAGGAGAGGAAGGAGAGGAGGAAGAGGAAGGAAGGAAGGAAGGAAGGAAGGAAGGAAGGAAGGAAGGAAGGAAGGAAGGAAGGAAGGAAGGAAGGAAGGGAGGGAGGGAGGGAGGGAGGGAGGGAGGGAGGGAGGGAGGGAGGGAGGGAGGGAGGGAGGGAGGGAGGGATACTGGTGTTACCTGGATACTTAGAACCATTTATTGGCATTAAGCGTGATTTCTTCTGATGCTTGTCAATGAATGCCAATCAAACCATTCATTGAATGGCAAGAGGAAATATAGACAGCAACAAGGCGCAAGCTTCCCTTATAATGTCGTACTATGCCCTGGGGTCACTGGAAGTCATTAGTGGAAAGTCTTCAAGAGAAATGTGCCATTATGTAGTATCAAAGAAATGTGTGGGTGTCATGCATTCCCTGCAACTCGTGTCTGGCTTCCGTTACTCAGTCTATTTTACCGGCACTTCACGAACCAAACGAGTGTTAGATCGACTCTTTGCATTCCCTTATTGCCAGCGCGGCTTTCAGCAGGGGTAACACCTGAGGTTAGAGATTGGATTTAATTATTCGCAATTCATTCAAGTTGCAGAGCCTGCGTCTTCTTCATTTCCGCTTCCCACTTGTCGACCAAATATTTCTCTTTCATTTACCTTGCTCGTCACTGGGTGATAATTGAGTGTGTCTCAAACGAGTAGCGTACCTCGTAGATATCATTTTCGTAAGCAATGGCCTTTGATTCATTTTCTTCTCTCATTATTATGACTAACTTGGGTTTTTTCCCAATGGCATCTAAGTTCTACAATTATCGTAAACACGGTAGAGATGCTTTGTGGATGACGGGATGTCAGATAATAATGACTGAATGTTCACTGGTTATCCTCCTCTCCTCTTGGCTCCATCTGATTCATGCCAATGATCCGGTGTACACTGAAAATATCCATCATTCGTGTATTGTCTCTGTATAATGTACTGAGCTTAGCCTTATGCTGCGTTTAACTTAATCATAAACATCCTTATCGAAGAGACATCGCCCATGAATGGATATCTGTAAAAAACCTGAATTATATCCCAGGTTAAATCTTTATCAATAGTTCATTTTAATATACTCAGCATACAATGAGTGTGTTGTCAGTGTCTCGTAAGCAATCATTGCAATATGTGTGTAGAACGCGAGCTCATGTAATCTACTGGTACCGAGGAGTCGCTCCTCAGTGTATAGGTAACGCGGCCCCTCAGTGTATAGGTGCCATGGCCCCTCAGTGTATAGGTGCCATGGCCCCTCAGTGTATAGGTGCCATGACCCCTCACTCTTAACCCAATCTAGTCAAAATGACTAGCTAACCTGGTCACCCAGCTATCGAAGTTAGTCAAACTCTCTAACGACTAATCACATGGTCAAATCGACTAAGCAACATAGTCACAATGACTAGCAAGGCTGGTCAGGTGTTGTTTGACTAGTTGCCTAGTCAATTTGACCACCCTGAGAGCGTTATCTTCTCTTTGTTGGGAGACCGCGATGCGCGGATCACACGGGTTGGTTACATAACCACAGATGCGCGCCGCGGCATACCGGAAGCTTGACCTTTGCGGCGGTTCTTTAACCAGTTGCTGCAGGAAATTGGAAATCTTCATTTGAAATTTTCTGACAATCGCCTCCATACTATTAGGTGAGAATATTAAATAGTTTTCTGTATTTTTGTATGTATTGTCGTGTACCATTGCTGGTATCAGTACTAATGAGTGCTTAGCTTCAACCATAAGTCTACTATGTGTTTTAGAATGTCGCAACGCAGGACGACACCAGCAATAACATCTGTTGGAGAAGCTGTGGATGTAACAGAGGTCATGGCCATGGGCATGCTGATGGCCGCCATTTATGTGTTTATGTGCCTTACCACCTATCGACCAAAAAGACGTTTCGTTACATACAGAAGGTGATGCTGGTCGTTGATGATGAGGCTAAAGACCCAGTTGATGCGAAGCTTCTTTGTGTCAGGGCTAGTATTAACAAGGGCATGCATGTAAGTGTTTATATACAATAAAGTCTACTTGTTTTGCATATTATGTTGTCTGACTTGTTTATACACTGGTTCTTACACTGGTTCGACCTTTAATCATAGTCAAACTGACCTTCATTCATAGTCAAAACTGACCAAATCTTCTAGTCGGTCTGACTAAGTACAATAGTCATTACTACTAACGCTATAGTCAATGTGACTAATGAGATAGTCATAGTGACTAATAGATTAGTCATATTGACCACTCTTTACTTGACTAGGTAGATTAGTCATTTTGACTAATCAATATTTGACTAACTGCATTAGTCAAATTGACTAACACATTAGTCGTTTGGTGGACAGTCAATATGACTAGCCAAGTTAGTCAAGTTGACTAGATTACATTAAGAGTGCTCAGTGTATAGGTGTCATGGCCCCTCAGTGTATAGGTGCCATGGCCCCTCAGTGTATAGGTAACGCGTCCCTTCGATGAATAGGTACCGTGGCCTCTCAGTGTATAGGTACCCCAACCCCTCAGTGTATAGGTAACGTGGCACCTTAGTGTATAGGTACCGTGGCCTCTCAGTGTATAGGTGCCGCGGCCTCTCAGTGTATAGGTGCTGCGGCCTCTCAGTGTATAGGTACCGTGGCCTCCCAGTGTATACGTGCCGCGGCCTCTCAGTGTATAGGTGCTGCGGCCCCTCAGTGTATAGGTGCCGTGGCCTCTCAGTATATAGATACCGTGGTCTTTCAGTGTATTGGTGCCGTGGTCTTTCAGTGTATTGGTGCCGTGACCTCTCTGTTTTAATGTACTGTTTCCTCTCAGTGTATGGATAGCGTGGCCTCTTGGTGTATTGGTGTCAGTTGGTGCCGTGGCCCCTCAATGTTTAAATACCGTGGCCTCTCAGTGTATAGATACCGTGGCCTGTCAGTGTATAGACACTTCGGCCTCTTGGTGTATTGGTGCCGTGGCCTCTCTGTTTTTAGGTCCAGTGGTCTCTCAGTGTATTGGTGCCGTGGTCTTTCAGTGTATAAGTGTCGTGGTCTTTCAGTGTATTGGTGCCGTGGTCGTTTCCATCAACCTCTCGTGTCTACACAAAATCAACCGATCCAATCTTCGTCTCCGGGATAATTCTCTTCTCTTTCCAAATTGCCAAATGAAGCGGATGAAAAGCGCTCTTGAAATGGAATCAATCCTCAAATATTTGTAGAAATAGAATCAGTCGTCTTTCATAAAGGCTTTTGTTGGCAAATGAAGAATACCGTGAGCCTGGCAAAGCTGTTTCAAACCCCCGCCATGGTAAGAGAAAGGATAGATTCAGCAATGGCATGGGACCGCTTTCCCCTTATTGGTTCAAACATGCGCGTCCTCGGTGCTGGTTATGACATAAATCGCCAGAAATAGGGAACCTAATCTTGTGAGAAAGAATCGGCGATTTGTGTAACAGACGCAGCGTGGAGTTGTTAGCCCGGTGACTCGCAAGGGGTGCTGCAGTCTGTCTGCTGACGTCATTAACTTGGCGAATTCGCTTTCACCCACTTACCTTGGTCATTCGCATTCGCCAAGTTATGTTGGTCAGTCCGGTTCGTTTATATGTATGTTTGTTAACAATTTTTGGCCCGCGATAGACGCTACTTTATAACCAACACCTCGACCTTGACAAATCCCACCTGCTGACGACGCATGTTTGTGATTACGACCCACTCGTCACCATCAGTAAGAGGCCTACAATAATAGCCAGTCAATAACCCCTTCTAGCCTAGCAAAATTTATTATTCGAAACTGTAATTTGTTTTTGTAGCTGACAGTTCAGAGTTTGCATGGAGTAATGTCAAAGCAACCAATGCCTTTGAAACTGTAAAGCTTATTAATTACAAATAATCACTTGCAATGTTTCTCGCATTAAACTTGTTCTGTAAACTAAAAATAGTGTTCATGTTGATATTGATCTTGATAACTCCATAACAGTTACCTACATTACCCATCCAGGTGCCCGTAAGCTACAACTTAACCAACTAAACCGTGAAATCTGACTAAGCCGCACTGAGCCAAATATATGATAAAGTGCTGCACACTCTCCACGCACGCAAAATGTATATATATATATATATATATATATATATATATATATATATATATATATAGATATATATATATATATATATATATATATATATATATATATATGTATATATATATATATATATAAACATATATATATATATATATATATATATATATAAATATATATATATATATATATATATTTACACATAATATATATAATATATAATATATATATATATGTATATTTATGTATATATATATATATATATTTACGCATATATATATATATATATATATGGATATATATATATATATGTATATATATATACATATGCGTATATATATACAAAATATATATATATATATATGTATATATATATATATATGCATATGCGTATATATATACACACACACACACATATATATATATATATATATATATATATATATATATATATATATATATATATATATATATATATTTATATTTATATGCATTGTCGCTGGCAAAAGTTTAAAATCTAACATCATTTAGTCTTTAAAGATTCGATGCAGTTCGCCAAGTTGTTCCATATACTTATGGATATCTAGCCTGTTTGGTTAGTTCGTTTGTCTGAATACTTCCTCGTCAACAAACGACTATTAGTTTCTTTCCATCATAACTTTAAACAATAACATGGTTGAAAACAAAATTATTAAGTCAGATGCTATGCGCGCTTTACATTTCCAGATGCGTAACGTTGACAACATGACCGAGGCGACGTTCGTGTCGTGACGTTAAGGTCATTTTAGAAGACAGCTCGCGCTTTGATGTCCATCTCAGGGAAAATTCAATCTGGAGTCTAGTTGGGGTTGACATCATCGGCCCTCATAGCATCCGCTATACCGGACAAGAGCGCGAAGTAAGTGGCACAGTTCCTGTACTCTGTCGTATGTTGTCTTGGCTGCATGGACAGCCTTATAAGTGATCAGGGCTGTGAATTTGTGAACAAACTTATTGACATCTTTATCGACTCGTTCCACACATATCACCGTATGACCTCTGCAAACCACCCACAGTCAAACGGCTAAAGGGAACGTGACAACAGGACATTCACAGTTGCACAGAGTAAGCTCGTCAGCGATCAACCAGATGATTGGGATCTGTACATTCCAGGCGTTTTGTTTGCTTATCATACATCAATCCATGCATCAACCAAGTGCACGCCCTTCATAGTGATGTACGTCCGCATTGCCAAGCTGAATTCTACTGACAAGAACGCAGCGACACTTGCAGCCTCGGCCAGTCCATTCATAAATTCCTCTGTTCCACAGTCTCATCAGTGCTCAGTCTAGTCAGAAGGAGTGTTATGATCTTCGCCATGAAAGCAACAAAGAGATTCTCACAGGGTCCACAGCCTACATAAAACACAGTCGGCATATCCACAGGGTGGGGCCAGACTGGATCCCCACTGGATTGGTCAATATGCTGCGTTTGTCACCGTGAAGCAGTTCTTAGCCAAACATTTGAAGACGCAATTGAAAGTGCTGCGACGTTGACCTGACCGACCGCATAGAGACGGTACCAGCATGTCTGTAAGTATTCAGGGTCCAGTCTGGACTTTGTCTTAGGCATCCGCTTCTACATGGCGCGAAACAACATGCTTCTCCAGGTAGGCGGATCTTTTCTTCTTTCACAACAACCTTTCTTACGCCCCTTAGGCTTCCAGTTTATTTTTTTCCCTGTCTGCCTCAAGGATGCAGTACATCTTGGGCCGGTGACCTACACACAATGGATTGTCCAGCACACTCGTCCTTCATTTTCCAATGGACTTTCTAGTTCTTCGTGCTATGTAGCAGGTACTTCTTTGGGGTGGTCAGACGTGTCCTGGTCCTCGACTATGTATTATAGCAAACGCCGTCGGTCTGATCTGTAGCAGCAGAGAGTCAGTATCGTTGTAGGGAAGGGACGTCCGGTTCTTGTGCCTAAAATCTGCAGCTTGTTGTAATCTTAGTCATACACCAGATGTTGGGATGGGTCTAGGATTGACATACAAACATTGACCGGCCAGTTGAACACCAGGTGGCGCTTATGGATCTGGATTGTGTCTAGGTCATCGTCGAAGATGTTGACCTGTACAAAGGCTGGGCTTGCGATGAGAAGTCATTGGTTGACTTCTTCAGAATCTTGGTGTTAAGTCTGGTGTGAGGGCACCATCAAGGGGCTCTGGTCAAAGCGGTGGGCCCAATGGATCTTTGATAGATATATATAGATAGATACAGCTGCAGGTTGTGGTAATGGGGCATGCAGCGTTCTGTGTCGCAAAATGGACGCACATGAGCCAGCGAACCGCTCGCACCTCCCCCCTCCATACCATATGTTGTTGTTATAAATGCGCACGGGGCCGACATAGCTACCGAATTTATGGCTACTTTTTTTTCCGACCCAGACTAGCGAGCCCTCCAGACCAATTTTCCAATCCAGCCAGTGGTCAGCCAAATCCTGCCAACTGCCAGCCAGGGGTCCGCCCAAGCCGTCGAGCTGTGGTCTCCAGGGGATTTCCCTGCCGGGACACAGAAGTATGGCTACTCTGCCAACCCCCGATGCTACCCATACCAAAAACCCGCCATATTCCCCCCTTTTAGAGATTTGGCTACCTACCCGATATACAATGGACATAGCTTCCACATTCGAAAGCATGGGCATACGAAGCGCGAAGAGCATTGCACCGCATCTCTTATTGGAAAACGCCTACGAGGACAACCTACTCTCGGACATATCCAAGGTGGACTATCTAGCCTGAAACCTTGGGCCAACGCTTTTGCAGCCGCTGGAAGGGCTTCCCCTTTTCGTCGACGACATCTATGTTTTTGGCTATATGCGGCGGGAGGAGTGCGTAGAGGATGGAGGGTCGCTCCAATGCAGCACAGGAGAGGAAGGCAGCGCCAAACAGATCCATACCTACGTTGACAACGCGGCAAGAGAGCTTCTAGCACCCTCTGGAAAAAAGCAAACGATCGACACAAAGCTACTCCACACCATTCGCGCAAAGGGAGAGGAGGGAACTATCCGCAGCACTATTGCCCGCATCGAGAGAGACAGCGACGGTAGAGCGAAAAAGGCCTGGATGGAGTTGCACCCCGACACACCCATAGCTGGATACTTTGTCGCCAAGATTGCGGTCTCCGAGATCCCCATAGACGACGTACAGAGTGCTCTCCCAGCCGTGGAACGACGACTGCAGGCAATGGGCTATGGGAGTCTTGGATAGGAGCGTCCTGGTAGAGCACCTGTACAACAACCACGACTTACGCATGCAAGGAGAGCCTAAGAGCCTCTGGGAGACCGACCAGCCATGCATCCTCGACAACACCGCCAGCGTAGGAAAACACGTCTGCACCTGGATGCACATGTACGACGGGTATACGGTACAAACCAAGCTATACAACAAGGTGGTCTCCAACTTCGAAGCTGGAGAGGTGCGGGAAACAATGGGAGGCCACCTCACAGACTATGTAGACTGCCAAAACGACCACCTGCGGAAAACCTTCCAGCACCCAGACGTCCAACAGTGAGGCTGTACCCGCGTCAAGGTCTCGGTCTACGCCTTTCCCAGCCATTCGACCGACGTAGGGAGAACCGTCGTCTAGAAAGCCTTAGACCTGGTTGCCCCCAGAACCGGTTGCCCCTCGGCCTTTGTCGTGCAGCCCCCAAAGAACCAGTTGGAGAACCGAGCAAAGGGCCTGGACCGCACCCTAGTCCTATCCAACAGGAAGCTCCGGGAGATCTTTGTAGCCTGGTACGCCCACACCGAAACCGAGAGAATTGCGGGGGTCCACATCCGGCCAACCAAGGCCAAGGTGGAGAACGAGCAGAGCTGGAAACGGGCCGTCCTATGGGCCATAGGGGACTTGGGGTTCCGCAACTGCCCCATATTTCGGGTGGACATCCTCGGGACCGACGAAAGCGGGATAGAGCTGGGTCCACTCCGGTGCTACTCCAAAAGTCCCGATGCAAATACCATCCTAGCTGGCTGCAAGAAACCGACCACCCTACATCCCAAGGGGTCAGAGATAGACGAGTGGTTGCACCCGATGGAGTACGTCTCGTGGGCCTGGAGGAAAAAGAAGACCCACGCCATTGGTGTAGAAACCTCTATCAACCCAGTCCAAGAGATAGAAACAACCAGAACCATCTCCGCCCTCTCCACCTGGGACCGTGCCAAGAGGTTGGAGAGGATCCTAGACGCCCAGAGCACAGAAGAGTGGAAGCGGGCAGCCTGGGAATGAACCAAGGAGCTGGGGGAAATACGGCAAGAAGAGCTGGACGCCTTCTCCCAAGCAGCACAGGAACAGAGGGCCTACAAGGAGGCGTCCGAGAGAACCAAGGCCCAGGTGTACGAGGCGCTGGAAGGCCCTACGCACCGGATAGTCGGTGGGGCAAAGTACAAAATCTTGGGGGGCAAAAAGTCTCTCTATACTTCTCGTGTAGTGGTCCTCTGCACGGACACACTGACTAGCGACGCAGAGCCAATGAGCCAGGAGAGCTATACAGACGGCGAGGAGGACTACACAGAACCACACGTTGTCTAGGCCACAAAGGGGCTGGAGCGGATCCTCGAGAAGACGGAGCAGTACTTCGACATAGTAGAGAGCAAGCGAAAAAAAGAGCGAGAGGCCCAGAAAGGACAAACCTACTGGCTGTCGACCACTGCTGGAAATGCGGGGCTGGAGGTTGCGGTCCACCCATTTTAGAAACTAGGTGGGGGAAAAATATCCTGGTACCCCCTAGAGCTGCTCTCGGCCCCGGATCCCTCCCACCTGGAAGAACTTTAACAGATGAAAAGCGACTTCAAAAAATACACTGCGGGTTGTTGCCGAGACCTTCCTCTCCAAGGTCCAGGCCCCGCCCCTTCGAGAGCAGAAAAGGTGGTATCGATGGAGCCAGGAGAGTACACCACCAGCCGCTATAGCATCTCTACCTCCCGCAGCACCCCAAAACCAATCGTCTTCCTCGTCCAGCTAGGGGAGAACGGCGAACCAATCCCTGGGGCAGAAGAGGTCCCGGCCTATGGGTACTTCCTAGCGCAGGAGGTTGCGAGGCTTGGAGGGTTGGAAAACGTTCGAGTGCCTATGCTGTGTAGGCTGGCAGGAGAAAGGACAACACCGGCGAAGAAGAAGGACCGGTTGGTGGCCCTAGCGCCCATACAAAGCAATCTTGTCCTACCAACGACCCAGCCTTCCTAGGCAGACCACCTGCGCGCTAGTATGCCACAACACCTACCCTAGTACATAGAAACGGCTGGCCGCAGTACCCAACAGCATAGATCTCTCCCAGCCCTACCCGCCTCCATTTTCCAGCTGGGACAACACCAATCACAGCGGCCTCTTTCCCACAGGGTTTTGCGAAAGTGGACAGCTCGTCCTCTCCTCGTCTAGAATCTCCCTCTGCAACCTAGATTCGCGGTACTTGTCTAGGATTTTGGAAAAGTTGGAGAACCTTGGTGGGACACCTCATTTCCACTCCATATATACCCTTGTTCCAAATGTCTATATGGGCGTGCACTTCCCGCATGGGCTGGGTGCAAATGTCCCCCAGGTTGCAAGCGGCCTCCAGCCTAGAAGCTAGGAAGCAATCCGACTGGGTGGGGTGTGGGTGGGCTGGGTGGTTGTGGGTAGGCTGGGTTTGTGGGTTTGGGTAGGTTGGGTAGGATGATATAGAGCCAAGGTCTCGGGAAGAAATACGATGCCATCCGCAGAATATCTCTCTGAAGAAGCAGTGCAAGCCCTACGTGCAGACAAGGGAAGAATCTCCTTTGCTGCCAAGAAAACGAAGTATGGCATCGGGTCCACTAGGCTATCGATAATATGGTCAACAGAGGGGCCAGCTATCTCTATAGAGGACTCCAATCCAACCAAGGCTTCCACAGACGATGGAGGCCAACAGATTGCCCTTCTTCCCACCAACCAGTCGGACAACGTACTGGCAAGGCAACAGATCTCCCATTTTCCGCCTATGGGGACCTTGGCCCTAGGCGCTCCTAGTGTGTACGACTTCTACCAGGCTTTTTTCCATATGGCCAAAAAAATCGATACGATTGGCAGCCAGGTAGACGATTTGGTGGAGGCCAAAAATATTGATACGATTGGCAACGATTTGGTGGAGGACAAACTAGACGATTTGGTGGAAAAGGAAGAAGAAGAGGAGGAGGAAGAGGATACCAGCATCCAAAGCTGGGTGTATGGGGGCATTGCAATCCTCCTTGGTTGGTTGGTTGGGAAGTATACAAGTACAGACCCCGATGCAAAATGGGCACATCCTCGCACCACACCCGTAGAGGAAAAACGGCCCAAGGCGCTTAGGGACTAAATGGAGTAGAAGAAGTGTAGCCCCTGGTTCTGGATCTTGGAGGGCATGCTGGGGAAACAATGTCGGAAGTCTGGCTGGTTGAGTCTGGGTCGGAAAAAAAAAGTAGTAATAAATTTTGTAGCTATGTCGGCCCCGTGCGCCTACTGGTGTGGCCATGGACCATATGGGGCTGGAAGGGCTGGTTGACAACATACCAGATGGTATGGAGGGGGAGGTGCGAGCGGTTCGCTGGCTCATGTGCGTCCATTTTGAAACTGCGCTCGTACCCCCAGTCTCTATACTACTGTCGCGGAGGTTGGGGACCAGCTTCTCAACCTGGGTTGGCGCCACCCCAACACATAACAGGTTGTGCTGATACTCAGACATCCACTCCGTCTGGACAGTCATGCGCTACGGAGCCAATAGGTAAGTATAGTGTCTCCCATGCAGCTCCTTAGGATACTCAACGTCCACTTCAAGGATGAAGCTATTTGAGCTATTAGCTTTATGGTCGGCTATAGGTGTTGGATAGAAACGCTGCTCCCCATCCACCCACTTGAAGCCGCCTGATTATAGCAGTGGCCCTGTGAGACCATGGATATTCCGCTTTGCATTCCCTTCTCGACAACGAGGGGCTGGTCATAGTCTGTCAGCAACTCCAGTTCCACCTCTGTGGTGTGCGGGATCCAGGCCGTACTGATGCACGCACGTCTTTCAAAAAACCATCGGTGCGGTTATGAAGTTTGTATGCGTGCGCCACCCAAAGGTTTCCCAGACCTTTTGGGCATAGTTGTAGTCCTCTACGGAAACGTACTCTTTCTCAGAAGACTTCCTTTGGTGGTAGGCAGGGCTCTTCTTAACTCTCTCAGCTATTTATATACTCATAAGTAAACGCCCATGCGTTGCAGCAGTGCTAGCTCTTCTCTGTTGGGCTCATATGCATTGCCAGCTTGAATCATCGCTGTCGATGAAGCACGGCTGGCTAAGGAAGAAGGGAATATATTTTCTGTGTTGTTCGGTATGCATGATGCATAGGGCTCAGACACAGCTTTTGGTTACAGGCGCTATGAGCTGGGCCTCTGTAATTACCTAGTCAAGGTCCCCTAGCCTGATGGCTGCGGGCGCTGTTTACATGTTACTGATATTCAATAGTCTCGCCATCAGGTCTAGGGACAATAGCGTCTTGAACTGGACGAGCATCCCAGATTTGTGATGCTCCAATCACAAGCCGTGTCTCTCGGGTACTTTTGAGTCATTGTCTCTCATTGGTCAGTTCTACAATTTCCGAAGAACTTGTCCAACTGGAGGAGTGATTTTTATGAGCCGGGCACACATTCTACAACACCCCGATTTGTTGTTTCACACTGAGTGGCACCGTTAATCACACAGTCGGCGAGAGAAGCAGACACATAGCTGACAATTACGTAAACATACTATCATGCAGCTAAGCGATTAAAGCGCTTGTTGTGGTGCCAATTTGAACTTGTGAGACGCCCCATTATTTAAGAAGACATTCAATGTGTTCTCATTGGACGCATACCACAACAATGTACATGACGTCACATAAAACCGAGGGTACGTATCACAAGCCAGTTTCATGATCCAGACGAGCACAACTAAGGTCAATCCGGGTCACAACCTTTGCGTTGATTGGTCACGAAGATTAACGAACGTGTCTAATGAATATTCGGACGCGCCAGTTTTAGACCCTGTCTTGTCGTAGACTCTAGGGCGAGAAGCGTAGCGGAACCCCTGGAGTCTGGGACGCAGACAAGTACTTACCGGTGATGTGACAGTGGTGGCCGACTGGGTCTAGTTTTTCTACAACTATCAGAGGCATTTGGCATACTTGACACTGTGAATTGTCTGTGTGGTGTGCCTA
Organism: Urechis unicinctus; assembly: GCA_034190875.2. NCBI lineage: Eukaryota > Metazoa > Annelida > Polychaeta > Xenopneusta > Urechidae > Urechis > Urechis unicinctus. The sequence goes on along the minus strand of CM067354.1, from coordinate 45,617,739 downwards.
TCATTGGTCTTCATCGACAGTTTTCTTGCGCTCCTCCTCCATGACTGATCTGAGGAATTGCTGACAGGTGAGCGTGTTTTCCCACCTCTGGCATCTCTAATCGTCCTGCGTGCTAGTCGATCCCCAGACATTCTGGCTTGTGCTTCTCTAAGAGTTTCACACGTGAGAAGCCGTGCAGAAGTAATTGCGGTGCTGATGCTTGCTCTGGTCGTACAGCAGCTAATTAAGATCCTTCACCTGTCTTTTCGAACAGCAGCAGATTTATCCTTAGAATATCTTCAGGCTGCTTGCTCAACCGGTGAACAATCACTCCCTTGTCCCAGCCAAATACATCGACGGCAACCTTCTTGATCTGGCATATTTGGGTGGGCGCGTCCATCCCATCGAAGTGGAATGGACGAGCCATCCTTTAAGGACTGGTATCGAGCAATTTCAACTCGGTCAACCACCCACCCTGAGCCTCTCTGTGTCCACCTTTCGAGCGTCTCCTGTATTTGTTGAGAGGCTCAGTGTTGTGCCTCATCAATCTCATGAGCTTGCATCACATCTCCGGCTTGTGGCGAATCACAGGCTGGGGAATTCATCGCTACTGCCTGGTTTGGTTTCTGAAGCTGAACCATAAGACCTAGCTGGTACTTACCCCCTGGAGAGCTATAGTTTCTTGTATATCTGTTGGTGCACGCCTTCTAAGAAAAGCATTGAGGTCAGCATTGACTGGGTGGCCATGGGGGACATCCATTTGCCAAACTCGTAGGAATTTACCAAGGGGACATCGCCCAGTCTTGCCAGACTCTAACTCGTAGGAATTTACAGTAACAAGCCCGAGCATTTTCTGGGGACTAAGCTCGCCCTGTTTAATCGCTTTTGAGTGTTCCTGAGGGGGTAAGCGACTTCCTTGCGGGTATAGGATCGAACCCCTCCACAATAGCCTTCCTTTTTCTCTGGCTGTTTGGCCGAGGTGGAGGGGAAGGCCCGAATTTCCCTGGACGCAGGGTAATCGCCTTTTTACTACTTCCGGAATGGCCTCATCAAGGATGTTTTGGACAGCATCCTGGATGAAGCTGTATTTGTGCAAGCAACTTGTCAACCAAGTTATTCAAGTCGTTATCCTGTTCGCACATGTGTTTGAAATATTTGCTCATGGTGCGTATGTGTGTATGCTATAAAAGCCTTATCTCTATGAGTACAAAAGGCGTGCAGCCAAGCATAACGTGTGGGAAAACAGCCCCATGACGCGTTCAACAAAAATGAGCACACATAATTAATTGACTCGCCTTGAAGTGTGCGGCGTGTGTTATATTATTACACGCAAGTTACACACTCACTCGTGCTGTTTTATATATTCTACGTCACACATCATCAAGACACACAGATCGCTGCCGAGCATACAATAAATTATCACACATACTCATTGAACATACCTGTTCGGCTACCCGCCCTGACATCTGCTCTAGGTGTTCCCGAGGGGTGGGGGTTGAGCGCACTCTCCGTGGCAGACATGTTTGACGCTATGCTAACATTAGCGAATCCTAGCCTGCGCAGAAGCCTATGCGCAAGGAGATCGGGTCGAGCGTTGTTCATAGAGGAAGCAATGTGTGGTCCAGGCCCGTGGGGTGGGGGGGGGGGGGGGGGGGAGGGGGACACTTGGCCTTATTCTGGACAGGGGTGTGCCGCGGGACCGCGAAAACCCGTACCCGTCGTACAAGGTCAAAATGGCCAAAAGTATACCCCGTCGTACAAGTTATTATGCGAATGTATAACCCTTCGTACAGATTGAAACTGAAAAACATACCCCGTCGTACAAGTATGAGGCCCAAAAACCCGTCGTACAAGTCGAGAGGCCGAAAAAACATACCCCGTTGCGCGGCACATATGTACTACCTCTATATACTTAAGTGCCCCCCCCCCCCCCCGGGGGTTCCAGAAGCCCGCCTAGGGGGTGTGGCTGACTCTTGGACCGCTAGTACCTACACTATATATAGCTTTGGAATGAAAAAGGGGTTTGGGGCCAAAGACAGGTAGAAGTTGTTCAACAAACAAGGGGCTGGTGGTCGCCATTGGGGGTATCCAGACCCCACTGATCGCAAGTCTGAATTGGGATGAAGAGGGTTTTAGGTCGCCATTGGGGTGGGGGAGGACCCCTGGTCCCGTCCCACCATTCCGTATTTGGATGAAGAGGGTCCGGGGGCGCCTTTGGTGGTTTGTGGGGTGGGGCTGGGGCTTCCAGGACCCCCTTGTCTAGCCTCGCCAGTCTGTATACTACTCCCGTTTTGTTACCAATGGTGGGTGTAATAATAGATGGCTATTTGCTCAGTTAACCTCTTGGAAGCCATGACACAAGAAATTGTCGTGAGGAAAAAAGACACGGGGGCGAAATTGAGTATTTCTGCAGCTTTTTAATCACGCCAATCACCAGCAAGCTGCCCCGTGCGTGCAAACGGCCCCCCACACGAATTAGCCTTCGCTGGCAAGAATCTGGTAGCTTGCATTCATGCATTATCCATCCATAGCACTGTAATTTGACCATGACAATTATGGCAAATAACTCCCAATTTGCGGAGAATGTTTCCCCAATCCTACGTCCATTTTCGCTGATAAACCGAGCGGTTAAAATCCTTGTATCGTCGACACTGATGCCGGTCCATGCGAAGATTTCCATTTTTGTGACTGTCGTGAGTAAAGAGCTGTCCGGGAAGTGTAATTTCATGCTGACGAAATCGTGGAATATTTTGTCATTTTTTTAGGCGTTTAATGGCACGCAGTGTGGTGGGGAATGAGTTAACGTGGTGCTAACACGGTAGTCACGCAGAGGCAGATAAATGACGCGAGATAATACGAGGCTTTGGGCATATAATATGCGCGAGCATCAAGGGGATGCGCTTCATGCCAATGCAGACGTGAAAATAATCATTCATGAAGATATCATATCGCTATATGTCGTTAACAAAAGTAGCATGTATAAATATATATATATATATATATATATATATATATATATATATATATATATATATATATATATATATATATATATATATATATATATATATTTATATATATTTACATAGTAGCATGTACATACATATACATATACATATATATATATATCTAATATATATATATATATAAATATATATATATATATATATATATATATATGTATATATATATATATATATATATATATATATATATATATATATATATTAGGTATATATATATCATAAATATGTATGTGTGTGCGTATATGAGTGCGTGTGTGCATATATATATATATATGTATGTGTGTGTTTGTGTGTGTGTGTTTATGTATGAGTGTGTGCGTGTGCGTTAGCAGTTCATTTGGCAAGTTCAAATGCTATCGCCAATATGCTTGCAAAAATACACTGCCCGCCTCGCTGTCATTGGTGGTATGCAAGAATCTAAAGTTCGATGCGCGAGTGGTGGACGATGAGATCTTCATTTAGCCCCAACGAGCAAATTATAGGTGGTCTTTATGTTGGTCGATGAGCTGGTTGATTGCCTTATCGTCTGTGGGTGTGGCGAATGGTGCGCACTTCCCGCGCAGCCGGATGTCGTCTGCCTGAATTAATCCACAGATGATGAGACGAAAATTAATACGAAATGAAGTTGTGCAGCGTTCTCCTTCCAATCAAGAATTCTGGTGAATAAGTAAGTACAAGTGTGATTGTAGGAATATGGCTATAAATAAAGAAATTTTGTATATAAATGGAGTTGTATATTGTATATTGCTTTGGATACCGACAAGAATCTCACAGCCGTAGTAACATGCGTCATAACAAACTACAATGAATATGGCATGTGAGGTGGTGGGTTGGGGTGGGGGAGGGAGAAGGAGAGATGGGGTGAGAGAAAGAGAGCATGTTCAGCTTCCTTATTCCTTTGATCTGCTCAATTCTGAATTTAACGCCAAAATGAAATAGGTACAGGCTGGTCACTTGAAGATGTATTTATTTGACCGCAGAAAAACATGGTTTGAATTGAACAGATTCCATAATCCCCTATTCAAGCGAATATCGCCTCGGAAACTGACCATCGAGATCTCGTGCTTTTGACTTTTCTGGATTTTTTAAAATCTCATTCATTGCATGGTCACACTGATGTTTTGGGAAAAACATGAATGAATATCTGTATAGTATAGAATACTAGTCTGCGTCCCAGACTCCAGGGGTTGCGCTACGCTTCTCGCCCTAGAAGGCGAGACTATTGAATATCAGTAACATGTAAACAGCGCCCGCAGCCATCAGGCTAGGGGACCTTGACTAATAAAATACCATCTAAATGGGAATGATCAACTATACGTTATGACTGGGAAAGTAGTAATGATCATGTTCGGCTCGTGAAGTTCGTTGTCAATCTCACAGGCATTACTCTGTAAGAGCGATGTAAATGCATTTGGAGAACGTCAGTTGTGTGTGGTGATGTACAAGACTTTCGGCTAGTGTTACACAGCAACAAAAACAAATAGCGAGTAACTGGTGGTTTTGGAGAAAAGATTGCAAGCGTAGTATTGTGGTGGATACAAATATTTTAATCGATAGTTCTCTGATTAATTTGTCGGACGCTGGTCAAGATAATGATGTCGGGATAATTCCTCCTCAGCCTCGCAAAATTCATGAGCGACTACTTCTTCTGCATCTAAATAATTTGTCCTGAAACAATCTTTCATCAATAAAGTCTTGTTTCCTTCCAATTTGCTGTTTAAATTTTATCGCGTGCCATGTTAAGCGTCTTTCAACTTGGTAATTTTCGCGTAGCAAATATTTTTTATTCTGTTGTCATAACGCTTTGCATATGACCTTGTCGGCTTTTGGAACAAGAAACGAAAGTGTCAAGCGACAGGATTATATCGGATTCACGAAGCATCACTCTAATATATTTAATTTTGGATTAGGCAGCTTAGTTACAAACAACTTGTCCCCTGTTTGCTAATTTGGTATATTTGTGCCCACAATATATATACACATAAACCCACACTGCATCGTTGAGCTAGCTACGACTAAACTCAGAATATTCTAGTGGTTCACGTGTCCTTCTTTAAGTAGCTAGATAAATGGGTAACTAAGGAATGGAAAGGAGATAGTCGTGATAGATTGTTAAAGAATCATATTTGACCAGCGTTATTAGATAAGATAAGATAAGATAATTTATTAGCCCTATTCGGGAATTTGCTTTACAGTCTACAATTGACTCGTGTCTCCTGTCACTCTCCTCGTGTCCCAGCCCCTGCTAGGCCCGTGTTTTGGCAGGAAAATTCCAGATGGCGCTGGAAGACGGGTGCTGTGATGAAGAACCCGCAGTGACCCGCAGATATCGAGCAGTTCCTTCCTGGTGTAGGACAGCATATGCTTTATTTGCACACGGTCGTCACATGGTCGGCGACTCACGTTACATATTGATGTGGTGGTCAGAAAGACGGCTGGTCGTTTGGTGACGTTGATGTAGTTTCCAAGGTTGAAGAGTGCGAAAGACACTGGAAACAGGACCAGGCAAAGCACGTGGCTTTCCGAGAAGCGAAGCGCGTAGTTGAGCAGCGGGAAAAACACCATGTCCCTTCCTGGGCAGCTCATGATAAAGTCCAACAGATTCAGATATATCCTTTGATTCAAAGATGTTGTAGACGATCTTATTCACACACTGCACTAAAAACACAAGCCCAACAAAGGCCAAAACACGAGGAAAATGACAGAAAAACACGAGCACACACTAGACTGCGTGTCGCCGCGGTGCAGCGCCACCTAGTAATATTAGCGGCGTCCATCAAAGGATATCTCTTAACTATTTCAAAAGCCAACCTGATGTGTGTTTCAAGGACAGAGGTTTTAAGTAATGTTTTATCTAGCTGTATTGTATGACACTATGTGGGTACTGTAGTTTATTATTAACAAGGCACCTAGCGACCAAACGGTCTTCTTGCTCTGGCCACCCATTACCAAACGGCCATGATCTTTGTAGATCGATGGTAAGTACCTAGGTTCAATGGACACTCTCGTCGCAAGCAGATTCCAACAGCTGAGAACCTTAGAGTAATTATATAAATATTCCGTTTAGGAATATTATTTGTCTTGAGTTGATGTATAGTTGCTGGTGCATCGGTGTTGATAATTGTAAGCACTCCAGTATGGAATCCTTAACTTACACACATAGACAAACTGGGCAAGAGATTCCTAGCCATTAACAAATTCCAGTTCGATTTCACAAAGACAGTAACGTATCTACTCTTGCGACCTAGTTTTAATTATTCCCTGTTCATCATTTCCGCTTACCCTGAATAAATGCCTCTCCCAGAAAAAAGGCTGAGGTGAGCTTCCATGGGTTAAGAAATCCAGACCATAACTAGACATAGCCAAAGTGAGAATAAGAGATCTATCAAAATACCAAATCTATGAACATAATGATATACTGCATGAGCAAATGTGACCCAATCATAAACATAAATGAAATAAGCAAAGTCGCTATTTGATCAATATCACCAAGTGTGCAGCGTGGACCGCGGTGAGTTGCATGTCTCCATGGCAACAATTACGGTCCAGAATCAGTGAACGATAGGGTAATTCCACAGCGATGAGGACACAAGATATAAAGTTACTCTTCCTTTGTCTTGCCTGGATATTTATAAAATCTTGGTCTATTATGGATGTGAAATCTAATTAAAGAACAATCAAGTCACAATTCTACCTCTGTGCAACAAGACCCTGCCTCAAGCTGTCAATCCTCTTTGCCTCAAAGGATGACATTCAGGACTCATCCAATAACCCCCCTACTTGCTGGACTGAGCCATTGCTAGGCACTCAGTCCATCCACTTTGTGAAGCCAGTAGACCACACCACCATTGCCTATTCCAAAAATTCCACTTTTACTTGTCCTGACAATATGCTACAGACTATGGTGCTAAAGAAGACTCAAAGAAGAACCAGAGGAAGATGCAGCAAACTGGTTGGTTGTGTATGTTTATTTGTCGTCTCAGGGTATAAGGGGGTATAAGGCTTTAAAAAGAAGAAAAAAATCGAGGGTCAGATTTAATTCTTCTACATTCTCAGTTGGGGGAAGTTCAAGCTAAGCATAAAAGATGCAGTGGCATTTGATCAAACAGTATTGTTATGAATAAGGATGTTCTTCAATGCACCATCCTTAAAAGGTTGATTTTATATGTTGAAAACAGCTGCTTACATTGCATTTAGACATATGTTGCTAATTTGTTTTGTGGGGTAGGGTGCAAATTGGCGTCCACAATAACCAAATTGTAACAATCTCATAGCCCTGCATAGACGTATCATTACATTAAAACACCCTGTAGGGCTTACATTCACATCCATAAATCCAGGAGTTAACTTTATCATGTTATAACCTAGTAACCATTCTCAGCCCAACCAATGGATGTTGCAAACCAGGCACCAACAAAATCTAGCACTGAGAAAGGAGGTGAAAGAATGCTTTCGTGGAAAGCTAAATGGTTGAGTGAAGAGAAACAAATTCCCGAAGTCAAAGGATATATATAAGGTTGACGACGAGTACAAAACGTCTAAGGGCTGAAACATCCAGGTACCTATTGCCACGACCAACCGTGTCATTAGCGTCCGTCGTTTCAGATGGGTTGTATCTTTCAGACTTCGGCGAGTGATGTCGACTCGGTCTAATTCTATAGAGATCGACTTAGAGGACTCTGACAACAGTGTTGGCGCTATAGAAATAGACAGCGACAGTAATGGGTACTCGGAACAAAACGCTGTAAGTGGATCGACATCGTGCATCAATGGGTTTGCAGGAATGCGGGCGATAATATGTGTGAAAATGGGGCTGCAGAACGGTGGCGATGAACATAGCATCGCACTTGCGACTTTAAATAGGTACAAGGCGTAAACGCGCTAGATATCCTATGTTGTTTATCGGTTAGTTTTACATCTGCCGTAAGTTACCGACGGATCTTCTGTGAAAACGAACAGCTGTCAAATATATATTAGCGATATGATGGTTGACTAGACTTTCCATCTCTTGATTTCCCTAATCTGCTAATATACTCAAATCACCATGTCCTACCTTAGCCCTACAAGACGTCTGCGTAGACGTCTTACCGTTTCTCGAAATAACGCACACAATTATTTTTAGATCGATTCAGACAACTACCAAACACCAAACATACACAAGTGATGGAGTTATAGAATGCAATGATGTTTTACGGACAATTTCATCCCTTTTCGGCTGGTGATTTCATCGGTGGTAATTATTTATAGTTCGATCAATTTGGGAAGCGGTAAAAAGTCAGAAACACAGCAACATGTTTGTTTACAAGTTCAATACCACATGCATTGTGCTGGGGGGGGGGCACTTAAGTGTAAAGATATAGTATACATGTGCCGCACAAAGGGGGTGGTTTTTTCAACATCTCGACTTTTACGACGGGTTAGACAGTCGCATAATACCTTGTACGATGGAGTATACTTTTTCTCATTCTCAACGAGTACAACGGGTATGGGTTTTTGAGGTCCCGCGGCACACCCCTATCCGAGTTAGGGTAAGTGCCCCCCACTTGGGATGCTAAGGCAATGCGGGAAATCGCGAGAATTAATAGTTTCCAAAATGGCAGACATCGTATCGCGATTTGTTAGGAAACGAACTATCGATGCCATTTATTGAAGAATAGCGTCGAGTGGTGGTAAGTTTTTTGGCGCGCAAAGTCTATTTTTTGTTAAGGCTCTTGATATATGTTATTTTCTAGGTACGCATAGTAGTCCTTCAACCCAAACGAGAACTTGCCGACTGTGTTTGACGAACTCTTCGTAAAGGTATAAATTCATGTTACCGTTACACCGGAGCTAGTCCTACCTCTGAGTTAAAATAAAGAAATGTGAAGATAGATTACACTGCAGAGATCCATTTTAATTACGCCACAGTTTTTGAAGAAATGGCGGAGTACTTAATTGTGCACAGATTGTTTGAATTTTGTTAATGTGTTGATGGATGAATTTCTTGAACAGCGCTACAAAATATACAATCAGAGAATAATGCAATGATATCAGTCTAATATTGATGAGAGAGATTTTGTCATCCAGTTCATTGCAATTTTTTTAGGTAAACCATGTTGTTTGGCCTGAAAAGTGAATGACAACGATCCACTCAAGCTGAACCCAACTAGATACTGTTATATTGTTCATGGTGTATATGTAACTTTATTTATTCCCTTTATATGTATTAAAATCACTTTTTTTAGGTTAGGCTTGTTATTGTATTTTAACCAGCATCATTTCTTGTCTGAATGTAATCAAAATGTGAATGTTTGGTGAATGTTATCCACTCTATCCCAGCCACAGGTGTCACCCTCATAAATTCAAAACAAGTACAATGAACTACATTCAAACCACGACACCTCAATAAGTTTGGACATTTAGACTAGCAACATACAAGTTAGATTTCATGTGAGCATCTCTGCTGGGTTGGTCAGTTTGTAGCTGTTGTGTAGTCTGCAGAAGAACAAAATTAATTGCAAATTTACATTCAGCATCACTTGGTCAGGACAAAGGTGGTCATTATCAATTCAATTTGAGCCATTTGGTATACCTGACAAATAAAGGGTTTCAACTTCACAGATTGATTTCTAAGGCATTAACATCCTGCAAATGTTGTATAATATACAAATTCAAAGTAGGAGACATTTCCAAATAGAAGGGATTGTTTTGAAAATCAGCATTCATAGATCCTTATACTTGCATGGTTCTGAGTGAAAATATTCACAAGGTTCGAAGGACCTGTTTGATAGACATTCTATATTATACCATCTTGTATGTCATTTGTAAAAATGAAATATCTAAGATATGCAATTTGGTTGGTCATATTTAGATGATTAACTTCCTATTGAAGAAATTCAATTCATTGAATATACCCCATTTTCTTGCTATCACAACCCATGTAAGATCCTCACCATCTCCAAAGCTGTAAAGTCTGTACAAATAGGTGCAATGAATTGTTGACCTAAATTGATGAAATCACATCAGCACTTACCAGAATCACAAGTAGTTAACCTTGATATAAAGAATCACCTTACACCATAACCCAATTACAATTTTTTTAGTCTTGAGATAAATAAATCTTCTCTGGATCTAGCTATGTGTCCTTTTTGAAGTGTAACCAGTTTACACCCAGAAAACCACACACCTTACAAAGTAACTGCATCTTGTTCGCTCAGCAGAAATGCTCATTGGTTGATGTAACAAAAGTTGATTGCACAATAAATGTCGAATAATGATGACCTGTTTATGGCAGATAGACCAGCATTTATTTGTTCAGGGATTCTTCTCTCTTACTGTTTATAGTTGTAATATATGATATACAAAACAATTCCTAGTAGCATAGCAATATAGATGACTGTAGTCGACAATGACTGCTAAAGCTTTCGTTTGTCTGACACACATGTACCATATCACTAATCCATGATTGGATCAAATGATGGCTGTTCAGAAGAGAACTCTCCTATATACAATCCTCAGGCAGAAGATGGAGAACAAGGTTCTATTTTGTATCAACCCTGATTCATTAGATTCCGTCCATCTGCTTGTAAGTTGACTTACTCATGTTTCAGAATCTATCAGAGTTGCCCAGACAAATAAAGAAACTTGCATTTGTGAATCCTGGCAAATTCATGGATAACTTTGATCCTGAGAGAAGTTCTCGTGAGATGAGGAAGGTCAACCGGCGGATCTACCGTGAAACGTAAGTGTCAGTCTAATAGGAATTCTGTTTGTTTATTTACTAACATTTGTGATTACTGATTAAGAATATGTTCGCTCTACATGTTCATCGTTGACTTACGTCTTTCCTCTTGAGGAACTTTAATCTGTCATTGCCGTAAAAGCTGTCGCTTATATCTGCCTGGCTGTGCTTTTGTTTACCACATCTGTCTCTTAGTCATTATCTGTCTTTGTGTCATTTTGTTTTACTCTGTCATGATCTCTATTTGTCATAATTTGTCTGTCATAATCTGCCCATGTCATTATCTGTCTTTGTCATAATCTATGTCATTATCTATCTCAATGCCTTTATTTTGCTTTTCTATGTCATAATCTGTTTGTAATTGCCTGTCTTACATTTTTTACTCTGCTGTTCAGCTGGGCTTAAATTTATATACCTATTCTCCAGCATCCATCTGTCAGACCACTTTGTTCATAAAATTTTCTTAAAAAGCAAGCAAGAAGCCCCATTATGCCATTCTTATTATGTTAGTTTTTTCTAGTAAAGTCAGCTCTGCATAACCGGGGTTATTAATGAATAAACTGCATAATGAATAAACTGCTGTAATGTTGTCATTTTTTTCTGGCGGGTGTTAGATTAGAGAGGTAATCAGTGATCCTTCACCTAATCCCTAATGTTCTACCCCCCTTCAAAGATTGTGTGAATCTTACATGTATATTTAAAGGTGCATTTCATAAAAGAAATTTATTATCTATTGAAAAAAACCCTTAATGGACAGATTCCCTGCCACTTTTAGAACGGCTGTCCGTCAAATCGGGTTTATTTTTGTGGTCCATGCCATCTTTTAAAGCATTGTTCAGTCCTATGTAATATATATATATATATATATATATATATATATATATATATATATATATATATATATATATATATATATATATATATATATATATATATATATATATATATATATATATATATATATATATATATATATATATATATATATACACAGTCCGGTATCCCTTATCCGGAATGGTCGGGACCGAGTGTATTCCGGATTTCGGAATTTTCCGGATTTCGGAATATGCCTTTCCAGACGCCCATTATCATGCATTCGTAAGATCGGAGAAGTACAATCGTCTGTGCTAATCATAACGTTGCGGTTTTCCAAACGAACACCATCTTGTTCACTTCCGCCTTAACATAGTACATATCGACTCGACGATAGAAATAGAAATATTTTCGTTCAAAAACAGGGTGCGTTAACAGTCGCAAGCATACCTCAACGCTATTTCGTGATGGGGAATCTATCGAAAAAGTCCAAACGACGCGAAAATTCCACTCTGGCGTCATAACGTTTCTCGCCCAAAAAATTCCGGATTTTGGAGGTTTTCGGAATTCCGAATAAGGGATAACGGACTGTGTGTGTGTATATATATATATATATATATATATATATATATATATATGTGTGTGTGTGTGTGTGAATTTTAGTATATGAATGTTTGCAGGGTTCGGAAGAACCAAATGTACGATGACAAAGGTCGGATGCTAGTGGATAGTTCTGACCTCTGTGACTGTCTTGAGTACGCCTGCCCCGGCTGTCACTTCCCCTGTCTACGATGTGGCTCAGAGAAGTGTGGAGCTGACTGCCGATGTAACCGACGCTGGTTTTATAATGAGGTGGAGGTGGAAGGCACAGGACGCAAAATAAGTCGAGACACAGCCGTCCAGTCGCAATAGAGTCACGTTGGCTTACACTACGCCATGGTTTGCAAAAAACTGCTCAATCAGTATTGATCCTTCAGTCAAGATGATTTACTTATTGTTAAATACTGAGGTAAATGTGAAAGACAATGAAGAGCAGTGATGTGAATGTTTTCACTGTGTGACTAGTCTTACCAAAGACACATAAGTCTTAAAATGACCCACCTTGCCCTCTCTTTGACAATTTTTCGCTAGTGGGAAGGAAGACATTTTAGACTTTACTGCTTGTGTCTCCCATGCTATCATACTAGTACATTTGAGGAAGGTCAACAAAGAACATATTGGTTATGTCTGTGTCTTCATTACTGCCCCTACCATTTTAGTATCAGGTTAATTGACTTGGAAGTCTTTATCTTGGTTATATTTTGTTTTGCTTTTATATCACCAACATCATTTCTGTTTTGAATCATTCCGCTATATAATACACACAAAGGCTTTCGTGTTTGTGTATTGTATTATTTTGTGGTAGTGCTTAGGTTTTCATTTGTATGAATAAATAACTTGATACGAGCGGGTTCAGTGGCCTATTTCAAGTATCTAACATTCGCTCACATCTGTTAAACCAAACTCGGTCCTAGGAACCTCTACCACTCTCCGGGACGCACCCTTACAACGACAATGACTCGGATAGCGAGTAAGGTTCTAGCTTCAGTGTTGAGGGTGGGTTTTTGGTTTCATTGCACTCAGCGGATGGACTACTGCTCACCAGTGTCATTACATATCCAATGAAGATATTGAAATACTGAGTGCCCATTACAAATGATGGCATGGGTTGTCGATGACCGAAACCTTGTCTATATCACTGTACCTGCGCATACAAACAAATACCGGAGACAAGAAGTTTGATGAGGGGTATTTGGTGCGCGATTCGTTGGTTGATGCCTCCTGAGGCCATATCAGATGATGGACAACAGAAGCAAACATTTCTTACCTGTTGACGTCCTGTCAGAAGCTGCCTACAACTAAACCCCAGAGCTTGGTCAAATGAAGGATGCTGCTGAACAAGGAGAAGTGGCTGACAGCCACTTATGATGTGTAGGAAAAGTATCTAGTAGAAAGCTGTGACTTCTAATTATCATAGGTTTAAGAAGCTATAATTAAGTGTCATTCATTTAGCATTGGCCCCTGGTAAACAAAACCTATTCTGCTGATAACGGGAGTAGACAAAAGGATAGTCTGGCTTTAGCTTGCAACAGCCTCTCTGTATATCTGCTGACACCAATATCTACGTCAACAACATCACCAACAGCATGCTCAACTACAACATCTTCGTCATCTACGACAACAACGTCACCAACATTTTCAACGACAACAACGTCACCAACAACATGTTCAACAACTAGGACAACAACGTCACCAACAACATGTTCAACATCTGACAACAATGTCACCAACAACATGTTCAACATCTGACAACAACATATTTAATCACATCTGTGACACATCTACATGGTTGACTGGTATGGTATGTGATAAAGTCATCTGCGTAGCAAAGGAATGCAGAAAAAGTGAAATAGCTATAGCTGCCACTAGATGGTGTGTCCTTGGGCTGACAGGAGTAGTTTATTGCAGAAAAATGTCTTTATTGTCCATTGGTGAGCAATACCTAAACATACACTGTCATTCAGACCGTCATTCACGTCATTCAAAAGCAGTTGTCATTCGTATCACCACAAACAGCACAGGGAGTGTCACCTTTTTTAACGAGCCCCAGACACGAATAAATTCTCATTAATCATCGTTTTCCTTTCGATCGGTTCATTCGTCAGCTACAAAAAAAATGAATTGTTTGACGTAGGTAAAACGGTATCCATCTCCGCCTAGGGAACTCCCAGGTGTCTTTCCTTATCAATAGATCCCTAGGTATAAGACCCTCACCCTCAGAATCACAGGTACCTTGCCCACCCTAGCAGATATCTGGCTATCCCCAACAGACTCCCGGGTATCAGGCCCTGCGTGGTCGACTCCAAGGTATCTGGCCCTGTGTGGTTGACTCGCAGGTATACGGCCCTGTGTGGTTGACTGCTAGGTATCTGGCCCTGCATGGTTGACTGCCAGGTATCCGGCCCTGCGTGGTTGACTGCCAGGTATCCGGCCCTGCGTGGTTTACTTCCAGGTATCCGGCCTAACCTGGTAGACTCTCAGGTATCCGGCCCTGCGTGGTTGACTCCCAGGTATCCGGCCTAACCTGGTAGACTCTCAGGTATCTGGACCTGCGTGGTTGACTGCCAGGTATCCGGCCCTGAGTGGTTGACTGCCAGGTATCTGGCCCTGCGTGGTTGACTGCCAGGTATCCGGCCTAACCTGGTAGACTCTCAGGTATTCGGCCCTGCGTGGTTGACTGCCAGGTATCCGGCCTAACCTGGTAGACTCAGGTATCCGGCCCTGCGTGGTTGACTCCACGGTATCCGGTCTAACCTGGTAGACTCTCAGGTATCCGGCCCTGCGTGGTTGACTGCCAGGTATCCGGCCTAACCTGGTAGACTCAGGTATTCGGCCCTGCGTTGTTGACTGCAAGGTATCCGGCCTAACCTGGTAGACTCAGGTATCCGGCCCTGCGTGGTTGACTGCCAGGTATCCGGCCTAACCTGGTAGACTCAGGTATTCGGCCCTGCGTTGTTGACTGCAGGTAGGTATCCGGACCCCAGGTATCCGGCCCTGGTAGACTCAGGTATCCGGCCCTGCGTGGTTGACTGCCAGGTATCCGGCCTAACCTGGTAGACTCAGGTATTCGGCCCTGCGTTGTTGACTGCTAGGTATCCGGCCTAACCTGGTAGACTCAGGTATTCGGCCCTGCGTGGTTGACTGCCAGGTATCCGGCCTATCATGGTAGACTCTCAGGTATCCGGCCCTGCGTTGTTGACTGCCAGGTATCCGGCCCATCCTGGTTGACTCCCAGGTATCCGGCCTAACCTGGCAGACTCTCAGGTATCCGGCCCTGCGTAGTTGATTGCCAGATATCCGGCCCATCCTGGTAGACTCCCAGGTATCCGGCCTATCCTGGTAGACTCCCAGGTATCGGACTTATCCTGGTAGACTCCCAGGTATCCGGCCCGTTCTGGTACACTCGCAGGATACCCGGCCCTGTGTGGTTGACTGCCAGGTATCCGGCCCATCCTGGTAGACTCTCAGGTATCCGGCCCATCCTGGTAGACTCCCAGGTATCTGGCCCTGTGTTTAAGCTCTAAATTTCTAGCTTTTCTTATTTTGATGCTCCTTCGTTTCTGTACGGTTACTCACTGCTTGTAGTTGCTGGAGTGGGGACTAGTCAGAGAAATAACACGAGTCCTGGAGTAGAGTTGCTTATTGGGTCTATTAAGTTTCAACAATGAAGCTTCCCTGGAATCTCGGTCTGAATCTCGTCTTTAACTAGATGAATCTCCCTGACTGACCCATGTGTGGCCCTTATAAAGGGTCGCCGGTCAGCTGGCTTGCTTTTCCGCTTCCCTTGACCGTTTCACATGATAAGCCAGACTGAACAATCCCTGCCTGACACGACGGGTCCACTTGGAGGATGGACCCGCTTGCGAGTCAAGGCTATAAGGATTGCTACTATCAGGGTTACACCCCTCCCCACCAAGTGGTCGGATGCAACCCGGGCTGTCATGCTGATAATTAAGGGGCGAGCCTTTTTAAAAACGTATGAGTTAGAATAGTTTTATAACATCCTCCCCAACCATAATTAAGATGAACTTCCACTGTTCAATCAATTTAGAATTTACCCTTGAATTTTGAAAATTGACTTTGTTAAACTAATTGAAGATTTAGTGAAAGGGAATTTGGAATATGAGTTAAAAAGTAAAGGGTTAGCACTCAGTGGAAGAACCTCTGCACGGTCTGAATAGGGTCATGGGTTCGAATCCCAGCTAAGACTTTTTCACAAAATATCAAATAATATTATAACACCTGCTTGGTTGACCCCGGGTATCCGGCCCTGCGTGGTTGTCTGCCAGGTATCCGCCTCTCCCAGCAGACTCGCGGGTACCCATTTATTTCATGCCAACCCTCGAATACCCGGCCATCCCAAGCAAACCCCCAAGTGGCCGTCCCTCCGAAGCAGACCCAAAGTAACCGGTTGTCCAAAGAAAACCCCCAGATTGCCCCCCGTCCAAAGCAAACCCCCTAGCGACCAGCCCTCCCAAACAGACCCCCGAATGACCAGCCCTCCCAAACAGCCTCTCGGGTAACCAGCCCTCCCCTACAGATCCTCAGGTGCCTGTCCCTTCCCAGCAGAACTTCATGTGGCTGGTCCTCTCCAGCAGAAACACTGGTACCCGGCTCTATACAGCAGATTTCCAAAAAAATATGCCACCCGTGAACCTGATGAACAAGCACAAGTCGTCACGGTTGCATGGTATGTTATAATGTAAATGGACATGTCAACCTCATGGCGAGGCGCTGTTCGGAAACAGTTTCTGCCTCATATTGATATAATGTAAAGGACGTAGCTCGGGGATACACACACATTCTAGTTGTAAGTGGTATACTGCGTCCATGGCTGGTGAACACTAAATGATCTCTTAATGCCGCCATGTGCTGTGCTCATTGGCTCTAGCACAACCTAGCAGTTTCCCAAGTACCCATGATAAATATCGGTTGCATGTGTAATCAATGGGCCATTCTGTTTGAAATGTTAGAAAATTAATCGAGAAGGCACTTTGCTTATAATTGACAACATACCCCCATCCCTGACACCCATCCGTCCCCCGGAGCCCAACCCCCTCAAACACACCCACACCTCACCACCGACCTGTTGTCGTCCTTCTGACAAGCGCAGATAATAAACGAGTAAGAAGTTTCCAGTTGAGTGCACAGCAGGACCGATTCTAGTTTTCATGCCAGACCGAGCCTTCTCCGCAAACAGCCGTGTCCCTGGGCCCAAACATACCTCACTGCGCGCCGAACTTTCAATATACTCCAGTGGAAATACCTGTATTCTTTAATAGGGGTTAAAACACGCGCTTGTTTCCTCTGATAGAGGCTACAGCGATGTTCGGTGATTAGGTGCATCGAAGACAGGGAGTCTACGGTTATCTACGCAAACACCCTAGATTTCGAACTTTCAAGTGTGTATTAACATTTATTACAGCCAACCGGAATAGTTCCGATTTGCCTCAGCGTGATTACATACAATCCCAGCTGCGTGAACGTTTTTCATATTATACAAGCTTTAGCGAACGAGAGCGCCTACAAGGTAAGTCTCGATGTTGTGATACATGCTAGAGAAAACTGAAGTGTATTTTGACTATTCGTAGGAGCTTTACATGATTGTAATATAGACATGACAAAAGAACGACAAGAGTGAAGCGACGCATCATTCACTGAGTGGAAACACTTAACACCCAAGTTACTCCGACATGAATTCCAAAAAATTGTTTCGGTTATGAGAGACGCTTTAAATGCAGTTTAATAATAAAAGACAAAACGCTTTTAATGATATGGCAGCAATAAAGTGAGAATAGGTGAATCGCTACATATAGACAATGAAAGAACGATAACGTCTGCTCCCCTGAATAATTGTCAAATAACGAGGGTCTTCATTCCAAAGAGCTGCGCATTATCCCCAGTGGGTGCTTATCAACAACAGACACTGTTAAAGACAACATATACGCGACCTTCTTACCGCCTTGTCAACAACTATCGCCCTAGTAATGCGCACCACTCCTGTTTTCATCACTTCCCTTAAATTTTCTGCCCTTTCCTTTCCACCTCCTCCTTTTCTGAACTCTTCTATTTTCCTCTCTTCTCCTCTTCTGTTAACCCCCATTTTCCCTGTTCTCTTCTCCTCTCTTATTGTCTTCAAACCTCCCCTTTATATCCCCTCATCTGTTTTGCCCTATCATCTCGTGTTGTGCACTCCCCTTTTTCCTCTCCTCTACTGTTGTACCCTCCTCTGCTGTTGACCAATCTTTTCCTGTTGTGCCCTCATCTCACGTCATACCATCCTCTTCTGTTGTACCCTCCTCTACCGTTGTGCCCCCCTGTTATCCCATTCTCTGTTGTTGTACCCTCCTCTTCCGTTGTCCCCCCCCCCCTGTTATCCCATTCTCTGCTGTTGTACTCTGCTCTTCCGTTGTGCCCGCCTCCCCCCACCCTGTTATCCCATTCTCTGTTGTTGTGCCCTCCTCGGTTGTTCTCTCCTCTCCTGTTCTGCTCTCCTCCCAAGTTGTCTATTCCTCTCCTGTTGTGCCCTTATCCGTTGTCGTCCATTTCTCTCCTGTCGTACCCTCTTCTTTTGTTGAGCCCTCCTCTTCTGTTTTACCCTCCACTCCTGTTGTACCTCCCACTCCTGTTTTGCCCTCCTCTCCTGCTGTACTCTCCTCTCCTGTTTTGCCCTCCTCTCCTGTTTTGCCCTCCTCTCCTGTCGTACCCTCTCCTTCTGCTGTGTCCTCCTCTTCTTTTGTGTCCTCCTCTTCTGATGTGCCCTCCTCTCCTGCTGTACCCTCCTCTCCTGTTTTGCCCTCCTCTCCTGTTTTGCTCTCCTCTCATGTTTTGCCCTCCTCTCCTGTTGTATCCTCCTCTCCTGTTTTGCCCTCCTCTCCTGTCGTACCCTCTCCTTCTGCTGTGTCCTCCTCTTCTTTTGTGTCCTCCTCTTCTGATGTGCCCTCCTCTCCTGTTGTACCCTCCTCTCCTGTTCTGCTCTCCTCCCAAGTTGTCTATTCCTCTCCTGTTGTGCCCTTATCCGTTGTTGTCCATTTCTCTCCTATCGTACCCTCTTCTTTTGTTGAGCCCTCCTCTTCTGTTTTACCCTCCACTCCTGTTGTACCTCCCACTCCTGTTTTGCCCTCCTCTCCTGCTGTACTCTCCTCTCCTGTTTTGCCCTCCTCTCCTGTTTTGCCCTCCTCTCCTGTCGTACCCTCTCCTTCTGCTGTGTCCTCCTCTTCTTTTGTGTCCTCCTCTTCTGATGTGCCCTCCTCTCCTGTTGTACCCTCCTCTCCTCTCCTTTTGCCCTTCTCCTGTTTTGCCCTCCTCTCATGTTTTGCCCCCCTCTCCTGTTGTATCCTCCTCTCCTGTTTTGCCCTCCTCTCCTGTCGTACCCTCTCCTTCTGCTGTGTCCTCCTCTTCTTTTGTGTCCTCCTCTTCTGATGTGCCTTCCTCTCCTGTTGTACCCTCCTCTCCTGTTTTGCCCTCCTCTCCTGTTTTGCCCTCCTCTCATGTTTTGCCCTCCTCTCCTGTTGTATCCTCCTCTCCTGTTTTGCCCTCCTCTTCTGTTGTACCCTCCTCTCCTGTTTTGCCCTCCTCTCCTGTTGTATCCTCCTCTCCTGTTTTGCCCTCCTCTCCCGTTGTACCTTCCTATCCTGTTGTACCTTCCTCTTCTGTTGTACCCTCCTCTCCTGTTTTGCCCTCCTCTCCTGTTGTATCCTCCTCTCCTGTTGTACCTTCCTATCCTGTTGTACCTTCCTATCCTGTTGTACCTTCCTCTCCTGCTGTGCCCTCTACTCCTGTTGTACCTTCCTCTCCTGCTGTGGCCCCTACTCCTGTTGTACCTTCCTCTCCTGCTGTGCCCTCTACTCCTGTTGTACCTTCCTCTCCTGCTGTGCCCTCTACTCCTGTTGTACCTTCCTCTCCTGCTGTGCCCTCTACTCCTGTTGTACCTTCCTATCCTGCTGTGCCCTCTACTCTTGTTTTGCCATTGTGATATTTGATCTGATCTCCTCTTTCTCTAACCCCCTCCCCCCCCCACCAAAAACAAACCCCCTTCCAGCGCTTCTACCTCGATTGTCGTTGCTGTCCGCTTCTACTTCGTATACCTTCAAAGCTAGTCTCTTCCTTCTTTGGGAACATAATTATATTGTCATGTGTTCTTATTATAGAGTCAGGACTATCCAGACTCCTAGACAGTAAGTCGCTGCCGAAAATGCTTCACTCATCCGCATTCGATCATTATGGAGGTTTCAACTCAGTTCCTCATAGCGGTTCTTCCTACGAAGTTCGCCGAACAACCCATCGTAATTCATCGGGTTTGAGTCCGAGAAATCCATCACGATCCTCGTCCTATGTCACGCAAGTTCCCGTCTCTTCAAGGAGTCCTACGCGAAGTCATCAACAGAGAACGTCGGTGACTAGCCGCAGAGTCAGGAGAAGCCTTGACAGCGACCTGGTGGCGGCTGATCTTGGGGAGCTGCGAATCGATACGCAAATTGACGACCCACGCCATGATTTGTTTGATGAGCAAACACGGTCTGTAAACAAATCAACGACCAAAGAGCGGGAGGGGGGTAAGGAGAGGCGAGCTGCTGCCAGCGATGACAAACTGAGGTTCACAGACGATCGCCATAACCGCAAACAACACCGTTATTACGAGAGGCAGACAGGGAGAGAGGGACAGAAAGGCGGATTGAGGGGTGGGATCGAGGATAGAGATGAAGATATTAGTGAAATAACGCGTGATGTGCATGAAATAAGGAGAGGCGAGCGTGAAAGAAAGGGTGATGGGCGCAAAGATAGGAGTGGTAGGGTTGACGATAGGAGTGGCAGGGGTGACGATAGGAGTGGTAGAGGTGACGATAGGAGTGGCAGGGGTGACGATAGGAGTGGTAGAGGTGACGATAGGAGTGGTAGGGGCGAAGACAGAAGTGGGTCACATGGAGTTAGAACAAGACGTGGAATCGAGGTGGAAACCAGAAAGACTAGGAGATATGTGCACGACAAATATGATGAAAATAGTTTCTCGGACGAAGATGGAGACATGAGAAGCGACGCGAGGAACAGACGATATGAAGAAAAGGTCGTGTCCGGGAGGGGGCGTGGAGACATGAGATGGGAGAGGGAAGTGGCGGAGGAGAGGGGTGGGGATTATAATGACAGGGATAGAAGAGGGGGTGCCAGAGGTGGGTACGCGGTAAAGGACGAACATTGTGGAGATGACCCTATGTACAAGGGCAGAAGAATCACCCATGAGAACAACAGAGGTCATAGTTATGCCGACGCTACTGATGGAAGATGTGAGGACGATCGACGCGATGTACAAAGCAGAACAAGGAAGGGACATTTTCAGGAGAATGGAATGGAGGGATATGATGGCCGTCGTTGGGTAGGAAGCAAGCAGAGAGGACGCGATGAGGAAGACGATCAGGGGTACTCAGATGACAGTGCTTCTCGAAGCTTTACTGATCACCAATACTCCACAAGACGCGATAGTCCTTCAAGAAGCCCAACCAGTCCATTAAGAAGTCCAAACAGTCCCTTAAGAAGCCCAAACAGTCCCTTAAAAAGTCCAAACATTCCTCTCGAGCCAACGCAGATGTCCCAAATGTACCATGTTCCCATTGAGGTTGGCGGAAGTAGCAGTGATGATCGTACTCTATCCGAAGTTGGTCAAGGTCGGCGGATTCGGGAAATTCTCCCAGAAAACGACCAAGAACCGGTCTATGTGTACAAAGAAACGACCGGTCACGGCCGACGATCTAGCAACACTGGGCAGAAAAGATTCCTGAAGTCGGTTCAAAGCGAGCTTGATCGAAAGAGAATGGAACTAAAGGGCGAAGTCGACCGTCTCACCCAAGGTTCGGCGGCTTTGCCAGCTGGTTCAACATCCGGCGGGTCTAATTCATTCGTGGACAGCAGCACTGGCGTCCCTATTTTCAAAGCATTTTTTGACGTCAGCGAGTATCCTATCAATAGTGTGTCAGTTTCTATAGACAAGATTACCAGCAAAATCGTGGTTTACGCCAAAGAAGATATGGGAGCTGGTGGTATGAGGCAATCCTTCACACAGAAAGTGCAACTACCTCGATTTGCAGATGAATCTCGACTGGTTTCCAAGATAACCCGGAAAGGTATTCTGAAGGTCCAAGTACCTTTGCTGTACTATTTCAATAAACCTAAAGATTCCGAATCCAAATCCAACTCTTTTATTCAAGAAATCAAGACAAATCCTCGATCTGGAGTGCAGACGATGGAAGTTGTTGTAAACGCCGGTACAGGCGTTTCGACCAGAGATCTGCACGTGCAGGTAGAGGAAAATCAACTTCAAGTAACTGCTGACGTGAAAGACAAGTATGGCCAAAAAGCAACTCAATTAATCAAGAACTACACACTCCCTGAACTTGCTAATGTCGACAGGATAACGTCAAGACTGGAGAATGACGGTCGCCTCATCGTGAGCATTCCTCTTAACCGCGTTGACCCCAACATGCTCTCTCCGGCAATCAGCGAGGCGCTCTCCAGTAGAAGTAAGACAAAAACCATCAAACATGAAGTTTCAAGACAGCGCAGCTATACGTTCTCAGATATTAACGAAGATCCGATCGTCTCTGGCAGTCGCTATAATGCTGTTGAGCGGACAGCACCAGTTGGTGTTGTTCGGAAACGCACTGAAGTCCGGGACGATCACCCTCAAACATTGCCACGAGAGATGAGGTATACTGAGACGCGACAGGAGAGACACCGTGCTCAGCAATCGGATACCCCTGATGGTGGATATCAGCGAATCCGAGTTGTGAAGACAAGAAGGGCTCGACTCACCCCTTAATGCAGTCACCGCTGTTCTATATAAGAGCATAAAATTGTAATCATATTTGTAACATGCATAATTTTCAAGAGAAATATAGACCTGTAGTGGTAAACTGCTGTATGTATTAACTGGTAATGCTTTCGATGTACAGACGACATGTGATTACCCAGTTATCTAGTTTTAACGGTGATGTCATCATATCTTTCTTTTTCTGTTTAGACGGTAAACAAAATCATGATCGGTACCACATATCATTGAAAAATAACTTATAAGTCGATTTGTTTTCGCATTGCGTAATCACAATACTTGATTGCCTTTATGTTTAACATCTATATCATTTTATATTGATCAAACATACATGCACACACACACACACACACACACACACACACACACACACACACACACACACACACACACACACACACACACACACACACACACACACACCACACACACAACACACACACACACACATATATATATATATATATATATATATATATATATATATATATATATATATATATATATATATATATATATATATATACATATATATATTCTAGTAACCCAATGACAGCAATTTTTTATTGGCCATTGTCGTTTTGTATTTAGCTCTTAAGATAATGTTTGACAAAAGTACTGTGTATGATTCAGAAGTTATTAATATTGTACTGTTTTTCATGACTGGTGCTATCGGATAATTGCGTGTGGTGAAATAGCGGTGTTATAACTATTATATTTACTAGAGCTGTGTACCATTGAACTGCAAGTCTAACACGTGACAACACTGTAAATTCGTATAATTCCATGATAGTTACTGTTAGCAATGTTCGGGGGTTTTGGTGTGGTAGAATAAACTCATAAGATATAGTCTATTGTTGGATTAATTGATTGACCCGGTTGAGAGAAAACAAAACGGTTTCTTCCCAAGGAAGGAATATTTGCATACGTACGGAGGTTGAGACACACACTTGGAATAATACGAACAATACGTGTTGTTAAGAGGACAGTCATCGACAAACAATGGGGAATATTAGCGCATACGAAAAACACGCGTCATCATGCATGATGTCAAGAAGTAGGTACGTACAGGGTTTTACGGCACACTAACACTTACGTGGTATATGGTGCCTGCAAAGGTGTATAGAAACGTTTGACCTGGTTAAGCAGCCGCCTTCTAGGATGAATGGGGAGAAAAGAGGAAAATCGACGTTGATGAAGACGCACTAAACAAAGCAAAAATAACCCCGGGCAAGTCACCACAAGCTGATTGACTGGACCAGGCCTCTCTAGCCTCTGGTCTAGATCAGATCCGGGCGAGTGCTCACTGACACGAGTTGCAACCCACGGCTAAACAGGTTGCCCTCAATGATTCGCTTCATACGACGTGCAGGAGGATACAGTGGGCCTATTCCACCACCCCTCCACCCCCCTCCCCCCACCCCACAGCCCCTCCCACCACCAAGACCCGCAGTGACGTGAGTAAATTCATCGATTTCGGAGCCTAACATCGTAACCGAGCGCCTGTGGTGCGTGGTGTGTGTTGACTCATACGCATATCAGAATGAACTTTGGCATTGCGACAGAAAAATAAAAAAACATGAATAGTGGGCCTGTTAAGGTTAACAACTGAACATGTTGCCAACTATTGGTGCGTATGTACTGAGGTTCTGTATCTATCAAAGCCTCGCTATCGTAATCCTCCATTGACAAATTTCTAGAAACAGCACCCATTTTACACAATGCAAAGTTGGTAGTCAAGTAAATACGACCTCCACCCACCCCTCATGCGGAATAAAGACCTTCAGGTACCGACAATGCCTAGGCGTCTGACACGCGTCGCTTCGAGTACAATTATCTCGACAAGTTGAGACTTTCTCACCTCCGTCGGACGTTAGGAAAACTCTACCAGGGAAGTTCACTTGTGAATAATTTAAAATGTCTACATCTCGGAACAAAGAGTACACCGATGATTGTTAGGTCATTAACATGCGTTCTTGAGGCGTTTCCGACGTTGAAATACTTATGGACGGCTGTATCCTACACACACTGGTGAGTCATCAATAATAACAAGTCGCGCACTGAAGGGTAGACAAGCTTTTGTCCACTGTCAGCATCGCCAAATGATTTTTATAAGTTATCTACACCACACGAACCCCTCCCCCCACCCTAAACAAATAAATACGTGGCAACTATACAAAGAACCACTCAAACTTGGGTAATCACGACGCGCTTGTGTTTTGCAAGTCACCCAGCTGTTACGGGGGTGTGAATAAGACAGTTACTAAACATTAGCCATGCAGAGATTGGCTGCTGGAGGACTGCTGAGAGAGAGAGAGAGAGAGAGAGAGAGAGAGAGAGAGAGAGAGAGAGAGAGAGTGTGTGTGTGTGTGATCGATGTATGATGCCATATTCAAGTACCTTGATCGACTAGAATGTGGTTGAGCACTACTTGATGCTGCCATTTTAATGAATACACATTTATGCATTTAAGTTATGTCATACGTTAACCATTTTATTCAGTATACACTGGCATATATTCACGTCCATTTACAGTTTATATGGATTATAGCATGTTAATGGCTTCGGTGAGGTCGAGCTGGAGGCAGTCGGCTAGTTCTTGGATAGCCTTAACCTTATCGGAGGGATCGACCTGAATTTACGACAAAGACAATATCACGACCTTCAGAACAATTTTTGTCATTGTCGAAAATTTAACAGTTGTGAAGAATCAGTGACTTCGCATCAACCCAATTCCGATCCTTAGTAACAAAAGCAACAGTGAGTCAGTATGCACCTTACTGTAACAAAGTAGTAATATATACACACCAGTATACTCTTAATTCCAGCGTCTTCCGCTCCCTTTATATTGGGTTGTATGTCATCCAGAAAGATGGCTTGGTGCGAAGCCACACCCAGTCGCTCCAGAGTAAGTTGATAAATCTCAGCGTCTGGTTTGCGCATGCTTACTACAGTCGAATCTACAATCTGTTAAAGCCACAATTCTATGATGTGAGAAGTCATTTGCTGGATAGGTCAATAATTGAAATGGAAATCTTCCAATCGTTCAGATTATCAATGAATTGCAACGACGATCACCACCCAAGATCGTATTGTGACGGGTGACTCGGACAAAAAGACCGCTTAGTCCATTAGTGCCAATCTATATAGAATAACAATAAGTGCAGTAACATAACAAGATCTGCAATAACTGCCGTAATATGGTACCATGAAAACACTCACAACGTCGTAAAGACTTGTATCTATATTGAGATAGCTCTTGTCGCTTGATTGTGATCGCTTCCAGTTATTCGTGAGAACAGCTAATTTCAGACCCTTCCTCCTCAAGCATCTGGCAAGCTCCTCCATAGCGGGACATGGCTTGAGGTAGTTCTGTTCCACTGTCTCCAGTGGCGTAACAAGATCAAACTCCTCCACACCCATCTGTGAGAAAATGCAACAATACACGCTTTAATAAAGGCAGTGCAAACATGTACCGGTGTGTAAGCAATATCATTTGAAAATGTGATGATGTTATAGTGTGTGTTTCACAATAATAGTCTAGAAATAATAAAAATCAAGACTTCCTCACCTGCTCTCGCACAAGCTCGTTGATCATTTCGGCAGTTTCAAGCAAAGTATTTTCACCTTTGTCTAACTTTTCCCCAAGCTTTTTTTCTGATCCAAGCTTGAAAATAGTGTACTTGGGGACCCCATATTTTGCTTCTGTGTCTGTATGAAGCAGTCACATGCGTGCTTATCGAGAAAAAATGTGGATGATTGTGATAAAACTCGAGGACTTCCGGTTCCTTCGCGCGCATGGCAACACCGCAGGCTGTGGCTGATAATTATAAAATTGTTGTCTACGAAATTAAAAAACATAAGCTGTTCATCCAGCTTCAATGTGATAATAACGAGGGAAATTATAACGAGGTGTGTCATGCCACTTCGCTGTTGTAGCTAATAACAAAACATACCGTAGAAAAATTGGACAATATCCCCTTCAGTGAGCACTCCACCAAAATCGAATATGACCGCCTTGTAAGTCCCTTTCACGCTGAAATAACGTGAAGGTGCATTGCTAAGTGAATATGCAAGTAAGATTAAAAACTCCCTGGTGTTACAGGCTTGTCACAGGCAGCACCCACCTTTATTCACCGAGGAATTTACAAGGAAGTCACTCACCTTGTATTCTCCATTGCTGAAATGACCCGAGTGTGAACGGACGGTTGCCTTTCCATGGACGGCCGAACTTTGCCCTTCACTGTCAATTTCTTGGGCCAGGTGGGTGACTTGAAGGGTTGAAGGACATAGAACTCGTACGTTAATTCACTTGACATGCACGCTAACAGATACACGGATATACTGCAGTATGATTATCAGCTAATGCCGAGTGAAGACCTCGTTCTATTCATTGTGATTTAGAGTTTATTGAGTTCTCAAGGAACTGCCTGCAGCTTTGTGAAGAACATTTTATGTGCGGTTGATCTTACAGCTAGCGATTTCACTAACAAATGTATTTTTCTGTGAAATTTTCTCACAAGATAAAGGGGAGGGGGCGCAAATATATTTGATCCATGAAATTAACCGAATCCAGACGTATTCCAGTGGTGGCAGTCCCCTGATACAACTCTTCTCCGAACTGTATGAACAAGTCAGAATCTGTTCTGTGGATGTCCAGTGGATGGGTGAAGAAGTGATGGGCGCTTGTTATGAGGAGCATCGGGTGTGGACAAGCTACTCTAACATAGGCCTCGTATCGAATGATGTGTTTTGTTCAAGATGCTTAACGAGTTCCACAGACAGCTGGGTACCAGCCACACGGCTCTTTGTGGTCTTGATGAGTGACCTGCCACTGGTTACCAGACCAGTGTTTTAAAACCTGTCGCCACTTCGTCCATGGTTGGTGGCATTTCAGCAAGCTTCCACTCTGACACACCTACATGTACATGAATGACCCTCGTCTCCCAATATATTCTGACAGGCACTTTATGTTCTGACAGGAACTTTATGTTCTGACATATACTTTATGTTCTGTCAGGCACTTTATGTTCTGATAGGCACTTTATGTTCTAACATATACTTTATGCTCTGTCAGACACTTTATGCTACGTCAGACAGTATATGTTCTGACAGACACTTTATGCTCTGTCAGTCACTTTAAGCTGTGTCAGCCACAGTATCCTCTCTCATTCACAGCATTATCTTTCAGTAACATTATGTTCTGCAAGACGCATTGTGCTCTGCCAGATACATTATGCTCTTTATACATTACAATCTGACAGTCACGTTCAATAGATATATTATCCTCTGTCAATCACATTATGTTCTGCTAGACGCATTAAACTCTTTGATTAACATTATCCTCTCCCAGACACATTACATGCTTTCAGTCACAATACGTTATCCAAGACACATTACGTTCTGTCAGTCACAATACGTTCTGTCAGTCATAGAACGTTCTACCAGACATACATGCTCTTTCAATTACATTACGCTCTGTAAGAGCCATCTTATTCTGTTGGTCTCATTGTGCTCAGAAAGAGTAACTAGTACCGTCATGATTTCACCTCGTTGATGTAAATGAGGTTAAGCCTCAATTAAATATTTTATTTTATTATCCCCGTTCAATCCCAGTTGCTCAGCCAGGTCCTTTGGCATTAAAAGACCTTTTTGATATATTAAGAATTTATTCCTAAATTATACAGGATTAGCAGTGAAATTATGTCAGGCTACTTATTTCCGGTGACAAATCGAGTTGAAGCCATCGACCTAGTTGCTGGATTGCCATGGCTTTATGGGAAGGGTCCACCTGTACAAAATTAAATGGATCATCTAAATGATTATCAATTTCAATATATATACACTGAATTTTCTTCTTCTATATTCTACCTTATGTTTGACTTGATATGGCAAAACTGAGAAAATTGACGCCTGCAAGGCATAATTTTCTCTTCACTTACGTGTATTCCCTTAATACCAACTTTCTCAGCTCCCTCTATGTTAGCTTTGAGGTCATCGAGAAATATAGCTTGGTGAGCCTGCACACCCAGTCGATCAAGAACCAGCTGGTAAATCTCTGCGTCAGGCTTCCGCATTCCAACCGCGCACGAGTCGATGACCTAAACCGGAAATAGCCCAATGCGCTACCAAACTGTTCTCGTTGTAACATATGTATTTGTTCACCTTGAAAAAGATGTATTTTTTTACCCACCACATCAAACAGACTTTGGTCGACATCAAGATAACGTTGGTCATTTTCGTGTGATTTTTTCCAGTTATTACTGACCACGGCTAGTTTAAGACCCTCCTTTCTCAGGCGTCTGGCCAATTCCTCCATGTCCTCACATGGTTCGAGAAATGATTTGTCTGCGGTTTCAAGCTCATCAAACAAATCAAAAGGGCCTTCTATCTGTTCACACAAGAAAGTACTCTTTTTTAACATAGGTCGTACTGAACCGAGTTAACGTTGAGTTGTTTTTATATGCTAAAATTAAGAAATGTTTATAACAAATTACGTTACTTTTCAAAGCTTTTCTGGTGCACCCAGGGCGACAGTGAGACGTGAAAGATTCGTCCAAGTGACCAATCAACACAATTATCATCAAAATCTCCCAAAACAACCAAACCATGAAGCCAAAAGAGTCAATTACTGTTGAATAATCCATCCTCACTTCGAGGGATTAAAATGTAATCACGCAAATGCTGTGAATTATGAAAATCAAAGCGACAAGTCAATGCAATCAGCAGGTGCAATCCGGTTGGTTTACCTTCGGTCGTATAATGCCGTTTATCAACTCAGCAGCTTCCTCCAATGTCAGCAAACCTTTATCCAGTCTCACCCCAATTTGACCTTCTGCACCCAACTTAAATATGGTGTACTGTGGTAGACCATATTTCTGCTCAGTATCTGCAAATTCAGCCATTTTGTAATTGGTTCCGATAATATACAACTTATCATTTTCTAAAAGAGGTCCAGGGCATGAATATGTTTTACAACCTATGTACCAACCGAAAATCAGCTGTACAATGTCCCCTCTTGAAAGGACACCACCGAAGTCGAATATGACGGCTTGTATAGCATTATCGGCACTGAAAGACAAGAGTGAGTGAGTGAGTGAGTGAGTGAGTGAGTGAGTGAGTGAGTGAGTGAGCGAGCGAGTGAGTGAGTGAGTGAGTGAGTGAGTGAGTGAGTGAGTGAGTGAGTGAGTGAGTGAGTGAGTGAGTGAGTGAGTGAGCGAGCGAGCGAGCGAGCGAGTGAGTGAGTGAGTGATTAGGAGGATTTGAGAGTTGTGGCTTAGTAAGTGACTGTCAGGATGATAGTGAAGGACGAAGATACTTGTATTCGCAATGAGAAATAAAGTGCGCCCTTTAAGTTAAAGGGAACAAGTGAGTGGATCTTGGGCTACTATCCAGGGACATCGGCCTATATTTACAGCCCAACATACAGTCCAGAGTTCAACCCTCTTTGTCGCAGCGGTAAAATAGAATAATATTTTGACATACACGCGAAAGAATGTAGCGAAACCGAAAGAATGTAGCGACAATAAAGGCAACTTGCTCAACGAACCATCTCCACCATCAAGTCAACATTTTACTCCAGTCATACCGGAATGAACAAAACGGTGGTAGTTTTGTGATGCGTTCTGCAATACCTAAATATCGCCCACGACGTTATGATCCATACACAGTAATGCATTGAACTAAGAAACCATATATATGAGACAGTGATGAACGTTTCGACAGGATGAACCGGCCCAAGGGCAAGGGCGGTCACTGAAAAACTGATGTTTTGGCAAAGGAAAATTTTCTAACAAATGTTGGAAACCTATATAGATACGATATATCAATATAGATAGGATATTGTTCAATGCCTTAGAAATATATTGTATTCACCTGTGTGAACACCAGTGAGGATCACTGAACAAAGCGCAGCTAGACTGAAAGACGTTGCACATTGACTCGTGTAATGGAGATATTCCGCAGTTTCACCATTGCTGTTTATGGACAGGCGTAAGACGTAACGCTGGCTACAGTCGAACCAAGTGGGGCTACATTTGCGTCGAATGGTCGAGTCATGTTGTCAAATGAAGATTCTGGTGTCTATTTGTCAAAGCCCAGGATGATATGCTTGTGTGATTGTGGATGGGGACAACTGCGTTGGAATAATTCTTCGAATCTTAACCAATACCATTCATACACGATCACGTTATACCAAACACGAATAAATATGATGGCAGTTATTTGAAGACATAAGATACACTGACCTGCCGTTTGCCATGCTGAGTGATCGGTAATATGAACAATTCCTGTTTTGATGTACCTTGAACCCACTCTAGCTGTCTAGGCATCTGTCAGTAGGAAATTAGATCCCTGCCGATCAGGTGCCCGGTATACGCTGATACGCTACCCATAGTGCACTTTGTCTGTTTGTTTCAATAGCCCATTCGCCATGCTCCGCCCATTTTGGTTACTGTTGCTATGTGCGATACAGCGAAAATGTTCACCTGTATTTAGATAGGAATTTAAGAGGCAGTTGTGAAGTGTCAGACATTGGTAAAATGTATTTTTAGACCAGATTGATTAACCGAAGAATTATTTGATCATAGTTTTCTTGAGAGCACGGAGGGAGTAGTATAGGTAATGGGGGTGTTAGCACACCCCCCTTACCTATACTACTGTGGTGAATTTGGTTTCGGTTTTCGGGGGTTTCGGTTTTAGGGCGGGGCAGGGGAACCCCCATTACCTATACTACTAACCTCCAGGGTTTATCCATAGAGGTCTTTAAGTGTAAACATGCTTTGACCGCCACCCCCGCACCCCGTATAGGTTCCGTTTTTCACGCGGTCGAGGTCCTCCATAAACTTGGTGACCTTACCATCGTTTTGCTCGATAAAGTCGGGATCGGGGCGAGAGGTTATCAATCTCATCGTAAAGAGCTTCCAAAAGTAGAACGCCCCCGTAGGCCTCTCTGGAATCTCAGTCGGCCTCCCCAACCAAGGACCGTGATGCTCCTGTTCCACATCTAGGCAACTATTAAACTTCCCGTTCGCGCCATAGCCCCTCAATCGACGCCCACCCCCAAGCCACCTTCTCCTTATACTTCTTCCGATCCTTGTGATACACCTGGTTATACGTCTCAGCCCTCCCCAGGTCCTTATAGGAGCGCACTTTTACTCCAGAGCAACCCGACTTCCGGCTACCTTTTTTTCTGCCAACCCAATACAAGCCTTCCTCCAGATTCTCCAACAAACAAGCCAAAACCAGCCAACCCAACCCAACCAGCCAAAACATACTAAACCAGCCCAAACAGACAAAACCAGCCAAACCAGCCCAAACAGACAAAAACAAGCCAACCCAGCCAAACAAGCCAAAACGCGCCCCAGAGCCAAAACAACCGACAACCAAGACCATGCACCAACAACACCCTCCAGCTCGGTCGACTAATCCGCCAGAACCCGCGCAAACCCTCTCTCCCCTATACTGTTAGCCAATGAACAAGCAATTAAACTAATGTAGCCCAAAGAGTATACACTATGCCATCCGACAATGCAGCACCCAGAGAAACCACCATCTCGCTCCAAGACATGGGCCTCAGGGCTAGAAAAGCCGTTTCCGCCCATCTCCTCCTCGAAAAAAACACCTACGACAGCAATCTGGTCCCCGACATAGACCAAGTCCTCTACACCACCCTGCAGCACACCGTTTGCCTCTCCGGCAGCGGCGTTGTCCGCAAGACTCTCGCGAGGATCAAGAAAGACACCAACAACGAGTCCAAACAAGCTTGGGAAAGGCTCTACCCCGGGGAAGAGCCATCAGCGTATTCGTTGCCAAGATAGCAGTGTCCGAGGTCCCAATGGAAACCCTCCAGGAGCGCCTTCCAGCGGACAACTCCTGGTCCATGGATATGGCATCTACTCAATCGACTACACCAGAGACTTCTCCGGCGTGCTCGACAGGGAAGCCCTGGTCTCCCACCTCCACGGGCAAGGCTTCGCAGAGCAGGGAGACATCTCCTCTGCCATGTCCAGCGACCAGCCCAGCATCCTCGACAACACCGCCTCCGTCGGAAAACACGTCTACAGATGTATCCAAACCAGCGGGCGAGGCTACACCATACACACCAAAGTCTACAACAAGGTCGTCTCCAATTTCGAGGTGGAAGAGGTCCGGGAGCCGATTGGGGGCCACTTAGCCGACTATGTCGACTGCCCAAACAAGCATCTTGGCAAAATCTTCTCCCAACCAGACGTCCAAGCCCGGGGCTGCCCCAGGATCGAAATCTCGTTGTACGCTTGCAGCGGAACAGCCCTCTCCGACGCCACCGCCAGCGAGCTCCTTGAAGACATGCTCAAACTTGTCTCACCCCAGGTGAAGCCACTCTTTGTGGTCCAGCCCCCAGCCAACCAGTGGAACGCCCTCGCCAAATCCCTCGACCGCTGCCTCATCCTCGCCAAACGAGAAACGGGGACAAACTTTGTGGCTTGGTATGCCCATCGAGCCACAGGCAGAATCTCCAGCATCCGGGTCTAGCCGGCAAAGGCCAACGTCGACTCTGACGCTCGCTGGGAAAAAGCAATCCTTTGCGCCGCAGGGGACTTTGGTCTCCGCAACTGCCCGATCTTCTGGGTAGACATATATCCCTCCCACGACGAGACCATAGAGATTGCCCCGCTGCGCTGCTACACCAAAGACGGCGAAACCATCCTCGCAGCCCCCAAGCGACCAACGCAGCTCCACCAAGGGTCCCCGGAGGTCCACCCGCTACTTTGCTTCTGCTGGCGCGAGGCTAAGTGCCACGCCATCGGCGTAGACAAGTCTAGGTGGGAGCTCCAGAAAGTCCCCGAGATAGCCGCCAGAAGAGAGATCTATGCGCTGTCCACCAGGAAACGCGAAGAGGTCTTGCGGAAAATAAAGAAGGCCTGAACCGCGGAAAACTGGAGAGAACTGGCAGTTCTCCAGGAAGAGTGGTGGGAAGAGATCGTTGACCTTGTCGCCAGGGTAGCCGCCAGGAAGCTCTATGTCGAGATATCGAAAAAAGCCCGGTCCACCTGGCCCATACACCATTCTGGGGTACTGATCAACCGAGGGAACAGGCAAGGCCGGGATTGTTCTGCGTGCTGCCGCCAAGCTCTTCAATACAAGCGTCGACTTTCGCAATAGGACCGTTGGCTGGATCCCGGTCAGCTAGAGATCGAGATCCTTGTGCCCAGGTCCTTCGAGAAAGACAGAAAGACCATAGTCTGGAACCCCATCAACGTCTTGTCCTGTCCCACAAAAGAGTGTACAGACCATGCAGAAGAAGGAACTGTCCGAAAAAGAAATAGAAGAGATCCGGGCCCTGCGTGGAATCTCCATTGGAGACGAGATCAGAAAAAAGTACGGCATAGGCAGCACCAGGCTGTACAAGATATGGGCGAATGGGGGCAAGCGGGAGGTTCCCAATGGGAGCAAGCCGGAGGTGCCCAATGGGGATATGTCGCAAAAGATAGAGAAAAGCTGGAGGAGTCCACGAGGCTGGTAGGGCGGGTCACCTCTGGTGGGCTAGAGGAGGATCCTAGGGTTGGGGCTGGTGGGGGGCCCAGTGTATACGATTTGTTGTATGTTATCCACCGGGTGGAATGGAAGGTGGAAGGGTTGGACTGAAAGGTAGACGCCTTTGCGACAGACGTGGAGGAGGAAATAGACAACAACTTGGAAAACAATATAGAAGAGGTTGGAACCAATCTAGGGACCATTGCGGACCTAGCGACATTTTCGACAAGATTGCAAATGGCGGGATATGTAGGAGTTGCCGCATTTCTTGCATGGAAGGTCTGGAATATCACAAAAAGCCACATGGACAATACCCCGGTCTGCGCTAGATAGGCGGGACCCTTTCTACATGGAATAGGAGCCAGGGCAGGCAAATAGATCTCTTGGGGCAGACCACCATTGGGAGAGGCTATAGGGCAAACAAATAGATCGCTTGGGCAAACCAACATTGGGAGAGGCTTTGATGGCTATTGGGCAAATAGATCGCTTGGGGCAGACCAATGGATAGGGCAGACCAATGTATCACTTACTTCCTGGTTGGCTGGCAGTTGGTTGGCGGGTTTTCTGGCTGCTTCAGAAAGGTAGACGCCTTTGTGACAGACGCGGAGGGGGAAATAGACAACAACTTGGAAAACAATATAGAAGAGGTTGGAACAAATCTAGGAACCATTGTGGACCTAGTGACATTTTCGACAAGATTGCAAATGGTGGGATATGTGGAGTTGCCGCATTTCTTGCATGGAAGGTCTGGAAAATCACAAAAAGCCACACGGAAGCCGCATCGAATTTCCTACCAGAACCGGCCCCAAAGCCTCGGGACAATACCCCGGCCTGCGTTAGAGAGGCTGACCTTTACTACATGGAATAGGAGCCAGTGCAGGCAAATAGATCTCTTGGGGCAGACCACCATTGGGAGAGGCTATAGGGCAAACAAATAGTTCGCTTGGGCAGGCCAACATTGGGAGAGGCTTTGTAGGCTATAAGGCAAATAGATCGCTTGGGGCAGACCAATGGATAGGGCAGACCAATGTATCACTTGCTTCCTGGTTGGCTGGCAGTTTGTTGGCGGGTTGTCTGGTGGGTTGGCTGGGTTGGCTTGTTTGGTCTGTTTGGGCTGGTTTTGTCTGTTTGGGTTGGTTTTGTATGTTTTGGCTGGCTTGGATGGTTTGGTTTGGTTGGCTGGTTTTGGCTTGTTTGTTGGAAAGGTAGCCGAAAGTCGGGTTGCTCTGGAGTTAAAGTGCGCTCCTATAACTGATCCGGTATACTATGGTGGTTTTCCCGTCCCAGCCAAATACTTTCATGGCTAGGTCGAGATGGTTTTCTATTTTCCCCAACGTGAGAAACCGGGGTGGAGTACTCCACTCCAGACCCCTTCAGCTGATCTAAGAGCCACTAGAGGTTATAATTTGAGGCCCGCTGCGGATTCTTGGCAACTGGATGGAGGGATGCCGCGATGGACCATAGTATACAAAGGTCATCCCGGTTCTGTACGTTTACGATGACCATCTTGTTTGCTAGGGGAGGCGGTAGCTTGATGTGCTCGCCGCCCTTGAGTGGTTGATACTTGGCGATGTCGATCCAGATAGTTATTACCGCCTCAAACGCCCACCCAGAACTTAGGTTTGTCCACTTCTCCAGCCTCTCCTGAATTTCGGGTTTGGACTGCTTCGGCGCGGTATCAATGTCTTCAGAGTCCAGAAGCACCTGCTGCGTATTTATCATGACCGGCTCGACGCTCTCTGTGGTGCCCTCTTGATCATGCTTGTAGAGTCTTACCTTGATTGCGAACTGACACTTGAGGCCACCTAGCTCATCCAGTTCCTTGGTCAGAACTTTGCGGATTTTTGGGCATACGGCTTTCTGGAAGATCATGAGGTCTGTGGCTGGGCGGTAGGACTCAGGAACATCCATCACCCATCCCGGCAGAAAGTTTTTAACGGCCCGTTTGGTTATTCTGAAGCTGAGGCGTGGGGTAGGAACTGATCTGCGCGGAGCTGGTTTTCTGGAGAACGACCTTGGGCGCGGGACTGGTTTTCTGGAGAACGACCTTGGATGCGGGACTGGTTTCACCTTGGACTCGGGACTGGTTTCCCCCGTGGGCTCGGGGCGGGGATAGGTTTGCCTGCCACCCTATATCTCAGTCTTGCATATATCTCCTTGTACTTGCGGTCAAAGGCATTTTGCTTTTCAAGCGCTTCGAGGGCGACCTTCGTGCGTGGGTAGGGCGGAGGAGCTCGGCCGTGGATTTTAACGTGGTCGTCTTGGGCCATCCGGACGCGTGAGCTGTGGGTCATCATTACTCTATTGTATTATTAGTTCAAAAGGGGGTAGAAATGCAAAAAAAATCAAACCTGCTTCGGCTACACATGTAACTCCTTGATTAATTTACTTTGTACCTCATCCGCCAGTCATGTCACATTCAGAACGTGCTTATACGTTTTCATTTTAGCATCAATTTTGGTAGGCAAGAATTCAAATTCTATTATCCCAAATGAGTGAAATGAATTATACTCAGTCAGCTAAATCACTGTAAAGTAGTCCGGTACATTCGAAATTGGGACCGGAAATCCTCGACGCTGTACCGAGGGACGACCACATCAATGTAATTTTTCAATGCGAATGGGATCAACTGAATCTGAGTATATCACTGATATGTGGCAGATGCGGGTTTTCGCGCCTAACTGCTTCCCGCTCTACGTGGGGGGTCTGAGTCGCGCAGTTAATGATGGGTGAGATATTTGGTGCATTTGTTTCACTTGTATCTTAATGTACTTTTGTATTGATGTTTCCTGTGTAGGTATATTGATGTTTCCTATGTATATTGATGTTTGCTGTTTTTATATAATGTATAACTTGTATAATATTTTTATGTCTATGTATTTATTATCATGTTAACATTTCGCATTGATAACAGCGTGGTCACGTGACCTTGTTTATATAAGCTGTGGCATCTTCCGCAGCGAAGAGAAACGAGGTGGCTTTGTTGTTGTTGTAACTGTGGTTCCAGCGTCCGATTTAGTTGGACTTGGGATTATTTTCACCTTAATCGTTGGTAAGTTCCTTTTGAGGGACTTTTTGTAATATTTGCCTGTTTGAGAGCAGGGAACTGTTCTTAGCATAGCCTACCTCGTACGCAGCTGGTGTTGTGCTTTTAAATGGAATAAATCTACTTTTGGCTCCATACAATCTGTGTATTTTTTTATTCGGGCGAAGCGTGTTCAACAGTTCAAGTTTTACAGTTACCCCACTCGCTATTTAAAAACCACTCGCACGCTACAGATACTTCTGTACACTAAAAAATATTCGCTGATGGAATTACACTTAATTCAGCTGTCGTCAATGGAAGGAATCGACTCTGACATCCATTAATTGTTCCAACAGTACAAGAGACGCAACACCACCGATAATGGTCGCCATTTTGAAAACGTTCGCCAATCGTTCAGTGTGTATCAAAATGTTCCGCGCGAATGTTGGTACTGCTTTAAAGAACCTCGCCGGGGACAAGTCAATAATTAAACCCTACAACAAAGCCCCACTTAATGGAACTTATCAACAACAACGAATAGGTTTAAAACAACAACTATTTAATTCTACACGGATCAAGATTCAATATACAACTTCCCGTTCACGTCTTCCGACACGGGCTTATAAGTAAAGGTCACGTGAAAATTATCAAAAACCAACATTTGAAATGATCATTATATCCCAAGGATCACGTATTGTATGATAGTTTTTAGTTGACTCCGATTCTAGTTTTAATCATTTATATTAAGTTAATCATTTACGTTAACAGATATCACTCTTATGCCTCAATAGATTACAATGTTGATAAACTTCTGGACGGATACATAAGGACCGAATTGACCTCCTCATGTTGTGTTCTAGCATAAAATAACAAGGTACTCTAACTGGGTTAGTCCTTGGAACCAGAACAATTATGATTACAGTGCAATGGAGAATAAGAGCATAGTTATTAACATATTCAGTTACGGCATTAAGCCAGTAACTATCACATCAGTGAAGTACTTTGTGTCATTGAAGATATGCTTCAAAATGGGGTTCTTATTGGTGTCGACGTTTCTATGTGACTTGGTGAACATCCTTTAGTAATTGCTGGAAACAGTTCCATAGTCGCCGTCTTCAAGCCCCTCAATAGAATCCCACCCCCAAGCCATCTTCTCCTTATACTTCTTCCGATCCTTGTGATACACCTGGTTATACGCCTCACCCCTCCCCAGCTCCTCAAAAGAGCACATCCTGAAAACGCAGTTGACAAAAACACCCCAATGGTCGCCACCGGACTATGGTGCAGCCCCAACAGAACCTGAGGCTTATACATATTCGGAATTATCCTCCCAGGACTCTGAGTGTAGGGGCACTTTATCTCGAGCAGCACAACCTCCTCAGGATGCCCCAGACAGACAGCATCCACTCCACCCCCGGTCATTCCACGCCGCCGCCGCATAGGTAGCTCACAAAAGCCATCCGGAGAGTAGGCCGTTGCGCCACCCTGAATATAGATGTTATTTCCGTAGACCTTGGTGTCGTACACATTCTTCAATACCGCAATTGCAACCTCCTCAAAAGTCGTACCCCAGAGGCAGGGCGCGCTAAAGGGAACACCCTCGTTGCTAGTTTTTTCAGTCAGCTTCTTGCTATAGCTGCTGAAGTAGTTTTGCCTATGATAACGGAGTAGTCACTTCCTCCAATGCAGCCCTTCCTCGTGGTCTCCCACTGGTCCCTATTTTGCTTGACTCCGGTATGATAGTTGCAGAAAGATTTTATCACCACCTCCATTATACCCAACAAACCAACTCTTTAAATGGACAGTCAGCCAGCTGTACTTACCGTGGGGGTGGTCGACCTAGGCAGTGAGGGGGGTGGAGATGCCCTAGCCAACATCTTAGCCTTAATGTCGCTTTTCATTCGAGTATATTTTTCGATCTCGGCCGAAACGAGTTTAAACTCATCGTCTGAGATAAAGCCGTCTTCAAACGCCGCCGAAATAATATCTGTAACAGTGTTAAGTTTGCTCTGTGCCAGAATTTGAATCTGGTCGTGCTTCTTTACCTTCGCCGACAGCCGCCTGCTGATGACCATTCCTGCGATTGCAACCAGCCCGCACACAATCCCCACAGCCCTCAACACCGTAGCAACTGGGGCAGCAACCACCGTAGACATCAGACCCGCACCATTTGCGCCAAGACATACACCCATAGCAACTAAAGCAGTGTCTACAGCGTCAACTGAGTTTACTGCACACCTATATTTTTTGTACATAGCACCATATTTTTCAATTTCTTTCTCAAGGTATTGCTTCTTAAGACTGATCTCATTCAGCCGATAGGAGTGCCCTGGACCACATTGAGGCAGCTCCGGATTTAACGGTGCAGTCGTTGGTTGTTGTTTCATACTGTCTTTGTATACATAAGTCTATATATCAAGTTCATTTAGGAGTGATACTACAGACCAAGTCGCCCCTCTGTTTTGAGTGGTTGTATAAAAGTTAATAACGTTGCCTTGTTCTAGCTGTAAAGGCTGGTCTAAAGATATTACAACAGCCCGTTGGTCAGCAGGCTTACTTATTCCTACCGCTTGATTCGTTCCATTAATAACAGGAACGACTGTTATAGCAGCAGTATCAGCACTAACATTCGAAGACAACCCCATACGAATGATCCTACCATTGGATAAAATGGTATATCCACAGCTTGAGTCTTGTGAGTCTCGACCCCTGGCCTCATCACCAAACGACCACTCATATCCTCTGCAAAGAGCGCCACTTGCTTCTGCCCATATAGTAATGAGGGGTTTCGTTTGGGAGTTTATGTGTTCTCTCAGGTCCCTGCGATGCTGTCTGTGTCTGTAATCAACATACTTTTTATTAGCAGCATCTTCAGGCGATCTTGGGTCTCCCAACTGAACGATTTTATTATCTCCCATTTCAAGGTCTCCAGTCATAATACTGCAACCTTTATCCATTTTTTTGTGAGTCTACATAGGTCTTTGTTGCATATTTGGAGAGGTCGGCGCCCTGATCCGGTTTCCATTGAGCTCCATAAATACTCCCTTTTATTGACATCCTGTAAATTGAAGAACAACACCAATAGGAAAGTCGTGATTGTTCAATATACGTCCCTTATTATCCCTTATCTGAACCTTCAACTCATTCACAGCTCCGACAGTAACACGTTTTGACACAGGATTAGCAATGTTTGTGGTTATGATATCACCAAAAGAGCCGCCTCACAACCCACAACTTCAAGAAGCGTAGTGGGCGCTGACTTGATCGAGGTGGACATAAAGTGGGTTAAAGATTCTAAAGTTCACGGGCCGGTCGCCTTTGTGAAGACCTGAAGGAATCCATCCTCCACCCAAACCGGTATCAAGACCTAATATTTTTAACACACCGTCACATCGTAAAGACCCAGAAGGAATTGAGAGGGTAACAAACCCAGTTGAATCATCAGCCTCCAAACTAGGACCTAAAATATCCCGATTTATAAATTCAAATTCCTCCTGTATACGCTTGAAGCTCCAGAGGCCAGGCGGGAGACTGGAACGTTTTAACCCCTCTGGCCCAAAACAATCTGGCAGCCATAGAAGGGGCACATCTGATTCAATGTTATACCAGCCCACAGTATACCTGATTGACCTAAGACCTACGTATAGATCACCTGCACTATTGTCAATATGATTTTGCAGGGACACAGCGTCGCCGCTTTGAACATTTGACAGAGTGTGATACATAGCACTATGAATAAACAAGCCTTTAGTTTCAAAACGAATAAAACGTACAAAAACGGGCTGGTATAGGTACCCCATATTGCCCGCGAGGACTCGACACATCTCTCATCCAGGTAAAATCGGATAATATCACAAATGCGTTTGCTGTAGAGTTCTCCAACCTGTTCGATAAATACTTGGTGCCAAACATAAGCGACGACAGCCTTGTAGTTGGCTGGAGAACCAACCACATGCAATACTGGCAGAACCAGGTAAACTTTGTTGTATGGTGCGCAACCAGTGGCTGCAGAGTTTCTGCCCTGGACCACCTCAGATCTGACTCCCCAGCACTAAGTAACCTCTACAGGTTCCACGTCTACTCCACCATCTGGAGACTTTTAGACGAAATGAGAATATCACTGCCGGATGACGCCACATGGTCGGCTACCAACAATACCTTCGACAAGAGAATCTACCACCAGCTCTGCCACGAGTTTGGGGTTGACGAAAACAGCGACTGGAGGATGCAAGGCGGCAACCAGGGTTTAGGGCGGATCTACTTCACCGACCCCGAAACACACAAGGTACGGATCATCACTCATTACGGGGACATGAACCTCTACGAATCAGTCAGGCAAACCTTTGAGAAATCAACCAACGGGTTTGTTTTCCAGGGTGGCAAGCTGCACATTGATTTCATAAAGCAAGACCAAGAGTGGCCTGGAGCACCTTCATCCTGGAAAAATCGGAGGGGTTCACATCCCCAGGTATCTTACGGATTAACGACAGCATTCGGACTTATGTCTGGGCCATTCTTAGTGCTCAGGGGCAGACCCGCTCAGAGATACTAGGTGTTGGAACGTCCTTTGATGCTCAAAAGCAATTTCAGGCCAATGTTGAGGATGCCATCAACTCCCCATTGGACATTCCTTCATCCATCCGTTCAGGGCCGGCCGCTGTCGGCGAGGCCGAGTCCGGTCTGCGTGGGGTGCACAAGGATGAGAAAACCGCTCTTATTGTAGGCAGAATCGCTATAGGCTTAGCTGTGCTTTGGTTTGCTACGTAGTAAGTCAGGAACTATCAGTAGTTGGTGCTGGGGTTGCATCAGTGCTCCCTTCGCCCGTCAAAGCATCTATCAGGGTCGAGATTGCCAATCCAATTGCAGTGAGGATGGAGGCGATTGTTATGCCCTGCTCCCAGAAGAGGGTGCGTACATGCTCAGCTAGCGTTGTGTCCTCGTTAAGAAGTCTGTTGATCGTTTTCCTGATGCGGTTAATTTGGGTTCGCAGACTTTCACGGTTTACACGGACACGCCGCAGGTCCTGCAGCTCTGCAAGCTCATTTGCTTGGAATTTCCATGCTCGATCTCCGCTCCTCCCTTCCTCCTCCAGGCTTGCCATTTTAGCTTTCCGATGTTTTATATCCCTTTCTATCTCAGTTATCTTAGGTAGGTTATTGACCGGCTCACCCCTCTGGGTCTGCATAGCCTTGTCAAGCCCCATAAGCTCTCTGAGTGGTAGTTCATTGTTTGTTTGTATACCTAGGTCTTCTATGGCGTTATGAACGCCCGCTATGAAGCTTGTTTCTTCCTCACCACCTTGCTCTGTCATGGCTTCGGGGCTGCTCATTTCTAACTTCTCTGGAACTGCAGCTTCCGCTATAGCAGCAGCTTGGTCAACGCCTTGTAGGGCTT
Organism: Urechis unicinctus; assembly: GCA_034190875.2. Lineage (NCBI taxonomy): Eukaryota > Metazoa > Annelida > Polychaeta > Xenopneusta > Urechidae > Urechis > Urechis unicinctus. The sequence continues at coordinate 45,574,849 of CM067354.1, read as the reverse complement.
TTGCTGCCTTTGTGGATAGTTCAGGGGTCACTCCAAGAGCTCGAGCAAGCTGTGTACAACCATAGTTTTCTTTACTCCTAGGAGAGAGGAATTTGTTGGGATCGTTTTTCCATGTCAGAAGCTTCCATTCTCGGCCCCACTTAACCCAAAGGTCACCTCCTTTAGACGATCTAAACTCCAGAGTGGCCTGCAGCCCATGCTTAGACAACTGCCTTCTTCCACCTCGTAACTAAGACTTGTGTTTCTTCATGGGATCCCACCTGATCTTCTGTTAACCCCGCAGGCATTTCAGTAATAGCCCATGGTGGACTAGTCGTACTCGACGTATCTAAAGTTTCATGAATCAGGTTAGTCTCCTCATCATTAATGAAGCTAGTCTCATTCCTCTCCCCTCCCATAGCCCCCTCCTCTTCTACGTCGTCAAATGTTGGGTTATCAAACTCCATGTTACTATGTTAAAGATACAAGTGTAATTACGGGCGCAAACTAAACCCACACCGCCGGATACGCGAACCCTTTAGGGTAAAGGGCGTGCGACAGTCTGTAGTCGTTACAAACAATCCAAGCACTATTGACCAGAACCAACAACTCCTGGTTCGCTTTCCCAATCTAGGCGCAGAAAACGTCATTGTTCCAGGCACAGCATGGCTGGCCTTTACAATCACGCTGACCTCGGCTGATGCTAACCTCAGCGTTGTGCAAAACCTGGGTCGCGCCGTGGTTAAGAAAATGACAATCAAGATATCTGGCAATGAGGTCATGTCTATTGATGACAGCGATGTGTACCACTGTTACCACGACTTGTGGCGGACTGCACAGGAGAGACAGGGTCTCCAGTATCAAGGCATTGACACATCAGATGACAGAAACACAACTAAGATACGAATGGGGGCAAGAGACAAGGATGAGACTGTGAAAGAGGACAAGGCGGTAGCCAATGTTTATGGTAACAGGTTGTACGTTCCGCTTGACTTTGAACTCCTCGAGAGCCACATGCCATTCTACCAGAGTGCACTTAGTGACAGACTGGAATACGAGCTCACCTTCAACGACTACAGCCGCGTGATTCACGCGTCAAGCTACTCCAGCTACAAAATTGATGGCATCTCCTTAGAGTATGAAATGGTTACCCAACCAGAGTTGGCCCGTATGATACGCACCCAGTACACAGGTCGACTTGCGATTCTGTATGAGCGTGTGCTCCGTCACAGGAAGCTTGTATACAATAAAAAATAAATCAACCTGAATGTGCTTGCTCGCAGCATCCTACTGCTCTTTGAAGACTCAGCCAATGTCTCATATGCCAGGAAGACCGAGTCGTTCTACAACCCAAAGATTACAAAAGTTGAGGTGACCATTGAGGGCATCCCCAACCAACTCTATGCTCAAGGCAAGCGTGGCTACCAGCAGTGGGACGGGGTGAAGAAGGCCTTTGTAGCCGGTAAAGCAGTAAACGACGTACTGCCCAAGGCCTTTGTAGCAATAGCTAAAAAGACAATAGCTGCACTTGTCGAACGTTTCCCTAGGAGAGTACCTTACCAGTAAGTATGCTCTGTGGCTCGACTTAAGGACGAGTGATGACGACCAGCTGCACGGTGGAGAATGCGTCTGAGGGTATCACCATACAGATCACAAAAAAAGCAGAGGCGGCCGGTGCATTGAACGTTTATATGTATATTGTTATGGATGCACAGCTTAATATTAAAGATGACAGGTTCGTCAGCGCAGTCTACTAACAAGGTTTTGATGAAACCGAAAACTGAGTTTACATTTCCAGATGGTCCCTGTTCTGCAATTGTTTGTGGCCAGACAGGATGTGGGAAAACCGCATTCATCCTCGACCGACTTGAAGGGCCCTTCTTTGGTGCCTTCGAGCATTTTGTAATCCTCTGCCCTACCATACGTTTCAACAAGGCTTATCAGACACGGTCATGGGTGTGGGATGATTCTACGTCGTTGATCCAGGGGAGCGGCTCCATGACCACCTGAGGGCTTTCTACCATTGTTTTAAAGGCGAGCCTACCCTCTACTTTATTGATGACTGTTCGGCAACAAAGGCCCTAACCAAGAAGAAAGACATGTTATCCAAACTGGCCTTTAGCGGTCTGGGTCTGGGTCCTCACCCAGCAGTACAACTCTGTGCTGAAGGACTTAGGTGAGCAGATTCGCTGGATGGTGCTCTTTCACACCAAGGACCGTGACTCGTTTGAAGATGCCTTTGAAAATGATGTAATTCCAACAAAGGAGGAACGTGCCACAGTACGCCAACTACTAGCAAAGACCAAGCATGCAAAACTGCTGCTGAAGACTGATCAACCTACTGAATATGCCGTCGATTGAAGTGATATTGGCTTTGATAGCAGCCGCTGCCTCAGTAACTAATTTAGGTTTCTTCATCTGGATAGCGGTGCAATATTTTAAAGCTCGAAGGCGTATACGTATATTCATGGATCCTGATACCATTATTGATAAACTCCTTGAACAGGACACGACTAGCTTAGTGGAGACAAAGTCTGGGGGAGTGGAACCTAGTTGCACCCCTGGTGTAGATATGTCTTCTAAGAGAGATAGGCTTGCTGCCGTCATAGCCGGTGGTCAGGTCCGTCAGTACCTTGGTTCGGAGCGCCTTACAATTGACCAGGTGGAATCAATGTCTGACGAAGAGATCATAAAGCTGTATGTGAGATACGAGGCTCGGCTAGGCGCTAGCATGACGCGCACTCTTGGTCAATCATTGCTACTGCTATACTCAGGTATTGCTTGTATGTTTCTACCAATCCCACCAGAACACCAGCCAAAGCTAATTACAGACCTCGAGACTGACCCGTTTGTTGGACACACGCTAAGCACTGCCACTTGTGAGCTATATCATCGCTATGGCATGTTTTTAGCTCCATTAACCACGGCTTTAACAACAATTATGCACTGTCAATTTGGAAAAACAAGCACCGAAACAACAGGGGCCGGTGGAGAGGAATACACTTGCGCGCTATAGTATGTGTTCAACTCCGCTATAGCATGTGCTTTACTACGCTATAACAGGTGCTTACTAAGAGCTGTCAATTGGACAAATAAATTAGAAAGTAAACATGAAAGAAACGAACACGAATCAAGATGAGACAACACCGGGGGAGATAACGTCAGAGACGAAAAGCCAATCAAAATAAGCTTCTGCGAGAGCTCCGAGAGGCTAAGGCCGCGCTTACAGATACTAAAGACGAAGCTGTCGAGCCAATATCAACAATCAAGCCTCCGGAAAGGTGGGCGTGGCCAACATGGGCTGTGCCTTTGGTTGTCGGCGGCATTGGGGTGTTTGGACTAGCATTGTATTGCTACAGGCACCAGATGGTAGCCTCACACCCTAAACAGGTTGTGGTACAAAAGCCTCCGGACGCTCATTTAAAGGATCCGTTTATATTGAATAAGATGACAACACCAATTACTGATGGAAAAATGCTCGTCAACGCTCTGTACCACGGTGCAGTTGTTTCCGGTATTTCAATAGGTTATGACAAGCTTGCTAAGATGGCTCTGGGTGGTGGGGTGCCATGTCTTGATTTCACCCTACGCGACCTGGCTATGGCTGTTGCCGATATATCACTAGCTATGGGCACAAAGGATATGCTAATCAAACAAAGAATCTTACCAGTTGATATACTGAAGCAATGGCCACACTCGCGCTGCTTGTTGGAGGCGCTCTTGTTAACGCCCTTGCATTCTCTGGGAGCAACTTTTTGTTCTCTAAGTTACGAGGCAGCCAAGTGGACGCGGAACGTAAACGCCATGATATGGCAATCGAGCAGCTTGAATCTGCTCAGGCAGCATGGGCCAAGAATAGAACTTAACGTTTAGACTTCATCAATGAGCAACTGCGCCGCCAGGGACATGCCGAGCATACTTTTAGGGATGCGGACAAGCTATGCGTGAGTACTACCTGATTATGAATGAAACCGTCGACCCGTTGGGCTCTGAGCCGCAGCTTTCAGACTTCTACGAGCCCTCAGATGGTCCAAAAGGGCGTGAGGTGGCGTTCATTATACTGGGTATGGCTGCGACTGGGCTGTTTGCAAACAGGCTTGCCAAGTAGGTCATTTGGAGACTCAGGCATCTACTTTGTATGGATCGTCGCATGCAGAAGATATACTATAGTCCTAAGGGCTACTGGAAAGGCATTACAGCTATCAAGAAGCTTGCAACAGAAGCGAGGGTTTCTGAGGAAGTTGCCAGGGGGTGCTATATGGCAAATCTACCTGCCAGTGCCGAAACACATTCCCAGGCCAAAGTTTGATGTCCCTGTCCCTAATGAGGTTCACCAAGCCGATCTCTTATTTCTTCCTCATGACGTTGTGAAGCGCCGGACTAATAAGTATGCCCTAATTGTGGTTGATGTGGCCTCACGCTACAAGGCGGCTGAGCCATTGACTACAAAAGAGGTTAAAGAGGTCGCAGGTGCACTGGAGAAGATATACAAGCGAGGACCGCTGGGGTGGCCCAAACTACTTCAGGTCGACCCTGGGCGGGAGTTTATGGGAGCAGTGAATCAGCTGCTAGCAAAACATGGAGTATCAGTCAGACGTGGCCGTGTGAATATCCATCGAGATCAGGCTATAGTAGAACGCTTTAACTGAACACTGGCTGAGCGACTCTTTGGTCACCAGTATGCCATAGAGTTAAGGGATACTGGAAAACGATCGACTGAGTGGGTTTCTCGGCTGCAGGCTGTAGTCTTTGCGATAAATAATGAGGTGACCCACTTGACTGGAAAAAAACCTAAAGATACTATAAAGGCAAAACAAGTTGCACAAAAGCCCTATGCAGTCGTACCAGGGCGACCACTGGGGGGTCAAAGAGCAAAAGCTTCCCTCTGATGTTGGAGTTCGCTACCTCTACCAGCCTGGTGAGGCAGAGCAAAACCAGCGCAACGGCCTATAGCTGGGGATACTCACTCGCCAGCCGTCGCCACTGAACAGGGATTCCCCACTGTATAAAAATAGAAATCTTGTGGTGCTGCTAGCAAAGGCAAAGTCCGCTCGCTTTATAGTCGTTGTCTTTTGTGTATTAACAAATTCCATTTTAGACTAATGGAACTGTATAGTAAACATGACTCATAATCAGCGAGCACGTAAAGCCCAAAACGATTATGTTTCAATTCACAGTTTTAAGCCTCCTTATCCATGCTCTAAGGTTGCACTCCAAGCACTCCAAGTACGTAATGAATATGACCGTACATACAAGGAGATATTGGCAAGATTAAGGGCTGGGGTGGCTCGCACCCCTGTCCCCACCACTGCCCCATGCAGACCTGTCCCTGCCCCATGCAGACCAGTCCCCACAACCCAGTCCCCAGTCCCCACAGCGCGTCTTGAGTTTAAGAAGACTAAGTGGGCTGTTAAAAACTATTTGCGCGGATGAGTGATGAATGTTCCTGGGACTTACCCCCTTGGCTCGGACCTTATGATGTTCTTTAAGGGCATGCGTAGGAAGATGCATAAAGTTTTGACTGGTGAGCTGGAAGAGCTAGGTGGAATCAAGTGTCAGTTTGCCTTTAAGGTAAGACTCTCCAAGCACGCCGATGATGACAGCACTGAGTATGTTGAGCCTGTGCTGCGTAATAAGCAGTAGTGGTTCTCTCCTCAGAAGACCTGGACGTTGCGCTGGACCAGAGTGTTGTTAATATCCAAGAGCGGTTGGAGAAGTGGACCAGCCAAGGTTCTGGCTGGGAGTTTGAGGCGGTCACAACTCTGTGGATTGATATTGCTAACTACCAACCGTTGAAGGGTGTCTCCTACCTGCGACTTCCGGCTGCGCTTGCGGCTAAGCAGGCCATCATAAATGTAAAGAACTGGGACGACTTCTGCATTCTATGGGCTATTGTAACCGCTCTGCACCCGGTTGCCAAGAACCCACAGTGACCATCAAAATATAACATTCAGTAGCTCTTAGATCTGCTGGAGGGTGCAGGTGTTGAATATCCTACACCAGTGTCGCATGTTGAGAAGATAGAAAAGCATGTTAACCTAGCCTTGAACATTTTTGGCTGGGATGAGAAGACCACTATTGTACACCGCATCAGTAAGCACTCTGGTACTCGTATGAACCTCATGCTGAATGAGAAGGACGGCAAGTTTCATTACACGCAAATCAAACACCTGAACCGCTTGCTGTATGACGCACAGGGTCTGCTCTTGGCACATAAGCCTGAGTGTATGGGGATAGGGCAAACTGCTGTGCGAGTGGATATGTCTGAGGAAGGAAAGAACATATTATCCTTCCAGAACTGGCAGAAACAGCTTGCTGCACCCTACGTCATATATGCTGACTTTGAGGCGCTCACAGTGAAGATTCCGGGTCCTGCGCTTAATCCTGGTAAGAGCAACACACAGAGAACGCAGGAACACCAAGGATGCGGCTACGGCTATGTGGTTGTTCGTTGTGACGGTAAGACCGAACCCCCTGTGGTTTACAGAGGAAGCGATGCTGTGGAGAAGTTCTTACAGGCTCTGCAGCAGGAGGAGCAAAAGATCAAAGCAGTTCTGTCCAAGCCTGTCCCTATGCGGTGCTCGGGAGGATAGAAGGGCACATAAGGCTGCAACCCACTGTCACGTGTGCAAGAAAAAACTGGGCTGTGACTCTGTCCGCGATCACTGCCATATAACAGGCTTGTACAGAGGGCCAGCCCAAAACGTGTGTAATCTGAAACTTCGGCTGAGTTCCAAGACAACACCATTCCTGTGGTGTTCCATAACCTGCAGGGCTATGACTCCCATCTCTTGATGCAGGGTATAAGCAAAGTGGAGGGGAACATCAACTGTATCCCCAACAACATGGAGAAATATATTTCCATGTCGCTTGGACAGTTGTGCTTCATTGACAGCGCGCAGTTCCTCCTGGCCTCGCTTGATAAGCTGGTGTCTGCTAACAACCCAGATGCCTTTGCTGTGACGGCGGAATATGAGCCAGACCAGATGAAGCGGCGGTTGCTCTTGCGTAAGGCAGTCTTCCCCTATGAGTTCATGGACAGTTGGGATAAGTTTGATTCCCCTCTGCCACCAATTCAGGAGTTCTACAACAAGCTCTCTGAGGAGGGTATATCTGCTGTAGACTATGTACACGCACAAAAGGTCTGGAGCGTGTTCAGGTGTAAGAACATGGGTGACTACCACGACCTGTACCTGCGGACAGATGTACTGCTCCAGGCTGATGTGACCTCAGTATGCCCATAAAAACAGGACCAAGTTATATACAATAAGATAGGGACTTGTGAACGCTAGCGCCCACTGAAATTCGTTTTGCTAGCCACCATGTATTGTCAAATACAATGCAAATTGTATTACCGGCTTACTGTATTTATTGGACAATAATCAAAACCCACCATAAATGTCATACAACAGATGCTTCTTTATCAAATTATGTAAATTAAACTGGATATCACTTGCCGTGTCGTTATCATAAACAATACAATGATAAAAACGTGGATAAATAGAGCAGACGTTGCATATTTTACCTTTGGACAATATATAATCGCTGGCGCCGTCCAATGTACGAGACGAATCCCCCAGCCTAAAACCAACGTGCCAATATAATCGCTTAAACTCTACACATAATATGCTGTAGTTTCATGTAGACCATATGACTTGACCTCATCGCAGCCTTATCATGGGGAGTAGCGACCTTGACGCCATTACATAACCTGGGTGCCACGGATCAAGTGTATTCGTCCACAAAGACTACAGTTAAACAACAAACAATGACTAAGTCTATCACAACGCACCAGCAACTTAATCGTACTTTTAAAAAAACCAAAAAAAACACAAGCGCATGTTAATTCATAAGTTTGCTTAGGCTTTTTATCATATGACACAGACATTGGTATCGCAATTCATAAAACAAAATCAGTCGCAATTAATGAGGTGCTTGACGGAAATGACGTCACTAGAAATCCAGCTCATCGTCTTGCTGACGTATTTCGGCCAGGAGATCTTCATAGGACGGTGGTGCGTTGTGATTGACAGGTGACATGCTTCCGGATCCGCTTGCCGCAACTGAACAACCACGCTGCGTCGTCACGACGGAAACGGGCGTTGGCGTGGTGAGGTTATTCGAGACATGTTCCGGTTCCGGTGGCCCAGTGGGGTTGTCTTCCCGTGTCGAGAGCGTTGGGTATTTTTTGCGGTCGTTGTTTTGGAAAGCTGGTTGGCGTTAGTTGAGTCTAGATCGTTGACCGTGTCGATTTGCTTCACTGGAGGGGTCAGGACTGGGTTAGGAACGGGGCGCAGGATCGGGTTGGTCATTTGCGAAGAGGACGAAATACAACTGGGATGGTTCATTAGAGCTTGCATATCCATTGATGTCGAGTTGACATTGATGGAAATGTCACCGCAAGCTCTAGCCATGGAATTCACTGTCAAGGCTTCCTCCAAACCAGAGTTCATCTGTTAGCCGTTGGAATAACATTATCATTCTCAGCCACTCATGCAATGGAACTATCATTAAACGTATCGAAATCCACTATAGTCAGGCTCTTAATCACCGAATGAAATATGTGTGGAAAACGATAAGTTCCGTTTTACATTGTAATCGATCATCTGCATCCGCCTAATACGTACCTTAAATGTGTAAGCATTGTGGAAGGTGGAATCGAATGCGTGAGCTAGACCGGATGTGGATTTCTTCCCAAGCAGCCAATAACCATCTATTTCACCTTTACCCTACAATGCGATTCACGACAAACTCTACATCTGTGGCACAACATGTACGTAATCACTGCAAGAAGACAACAAGCACTGGTCCGTGTGCAAAACGGCAATGCGACTTTTCCATTGATGCACGTTATCCTCGGTTAATGTACTCCTCAATTGCAACGCAGTATACATGAAGTACAAGCATTGACATCAATATCGCCAATCATTGAGGATCCGCGGAAAGAGTTGGAGAAGATGATCTTATCAATTCAGTCCTTATGATTTGCTTATACACGTGCTTTCTTTCACTTGATTATCATAATTCATATACCCGCGAGCCGCATCTAGTCATATAAATGAATAATATCTAACAAGTCAACAGTCAATTTACATAAACTAACAGGCTTTTGACATCTAGTTGACGTAAAAGCACAGCACACGCGAGTAAATCTGTTGGAACCATTCTACTACAAATCGAAGGTAATCGGACCAACCAGAGCCTCTTTATTCTAGAATTATACCAATCGTAGGTCAATGTCTAGCCTATGTAATCCAGATCGGCCCGCTGAGATCGGCTCTTCACGCAGGTTCAGCCTAACATCACGACTCATTGCTTAGTAGTAGTTAATATGTTAAAGAGAATACCTTAAAATTTACCAAAGAACTATGTCCATAGCTGAGTGTATGCGATTAGCTGTCAACCTCATCACATTCTTTATGATTTTCCCTCAGTTTCGTTCCTTTCTTTTAAATCATGTCAGTTAACCCTTTAATACATCTCCCTCCACAATACATCCCATCTTTCTTAGCCCACCTCCCCGCCCGCACTCCCAACACCGCACCCTCTTTCCGCCCGCAACCCCCACCCTCTCTCCGCCTGCACCCTCTCTCCGCCCGCACTCCCAACACCGCACCCTCTCTGGCACACCCCACACCGCACCCTCTCTCCGCTCGCACTCCCCACACCGCACCCTCTCTCCACACTCTCTCTCCGCTCGCACTCCCCACACACCACCCTCTCTCGCACTCCCCACACCGCACGCTCTCTCTCGCACTCCCCACACCACCGAAAAAAACCCTCTCTAGGTTGTCTGCCCGCACTCCCCACACCGCACCCTCTCTCCGCTCGCACTCCCCACACCGCACCCTCTCTCCGCCCGCACTCCCCACACCACACCCTCTTTCCGCTCGCACTCCCCACACCACACCCTCTCTCTCGTTATCGACCGTCTGTCACCCTCTCAATCCCATCTTTCCCTGTCTACGCTCTTTGTCTTCAGCACCTCCCCCTCTCTCTCCTCTCCTCTTTCTGACCCCTCCCCCCTCTCTCTATCCCTCTCAGACCCATTTCTCTCTCTCTCTCTCTCTCTCTCTCTCTCTCTCTCTCTCTCTCCCTCTCTCTCTCTCTACTCCCCACTTTCTGACCCCTACCCACTCTCTATCACACTCAGTCCCCTTCCCTCTACCCCCTTTCTCGTGTTTGTCGTTCTTTTTCTCCTGATAACTTTTTATATCGCTCAGTCTGGCTGGCTAATTCTCTACACCACTCTTGTTGGTAAAATTTATCGTTGAAAAAAATGCCCATAGATTACAGCTTGACAACAAGGATTAAAATGCAGGTTGTATTCCTTTGTAAATAAGAACTCACCTTGAGGCTGACCTTGCCTCTGCTCTCCAATATGTATCCACTTCCATATTTCACGAGAAGTTTCTGCGTTGAAGAGCTTACATGAATACTGTTAGCTGAAATGACATATAGTTCATAGGAGAATGCAAGTGAGAGCAATCAAGACATTGTGTTATATATCCTGCAACGTATTACATCCTACGGTTTGGCTCAACGACGTCAAATAATTGCACTTGGTGAACCCCTCAGAAGCATGAATATTCCGTTATTTGAACATTGTCTTTCAAGCGATGCGCCTGTATGTCATTACGGGGAGCTGCAACCGTCATGCTTGATTGACTTCACTTCTTAGCCGCTTCATTTTGGGAGTCAGCCAAGTTAATGAGAAGCCAGCAGGTGGCGCCGTCTTACCTTCACCATGCGTCTCCATGCGTGATGCTGTGTTCACCGTGTCACCGAACAAGCAGTAACGAGGCAGCCTCGATCCGACGACGCCCGATACCACAGGCCCTGTTACACAGGCAATGCCACACAGCGGGTCATTCTGTGTAGAATGCCGAGATTTGGTGGGATCAAGCCCGTTGGTGGCAGTACCTGAGTATATATTTCATCTGACGTAACTTTAAAAGGTATATATTAAAAGCTATCGATCATTTTACCGGTATGAATTCCAACTCTCAGGTTATTTTCGCTACGGGGACCTGGATTTCTTCAAAGGAGACATTGGAGGCCAATCATGAGATCAAGCGCCATATTGGCGATCATCACAGCGTGCAGGTTTCCATTGGGTTTGGGTAAGCCTGCGACGAAGAAGACCACAAATTCAAGATTGCATTCCGCGAGTGTCCAACGACTGTATATAAGAGATCTAGAGCCACAAGTGATCCCATCGCATTTTCACGCTTACCATGCAAATGTTTTTTGCCATTGTGTAGGAGGTGGATCCTGCTGTCGAACATCGTGTACAGGCAATTCAACATGTGGCTTTTTACGATGGTACAGCGACAGGTAGCATCTGGTGCAGCAGCGAGTCAGTTTTACGCTTCTCTGAGTTCAGCTGCTTGGTTTTTTTTGCCAGTGAGGTGGCGTACGATTGGATGTCATTTGTGAGGTTGTAGATGGCCCGCAGTGTGAGGGGTCGTAAAATATGATGGTGATACTCTGGAAAAACTCGGCTATGTGGCTTTTCTTGCGCTTGAGTCGGTTGGCTACAGCGACAGGTAGCATCTGGTGCAGCAGCGAGTCAGTTTTACGCTTCTCTGAGTTCACTCTTGTCAGTGATCTACGATTGGATGTCATTTGTGAGGTTGTAGATGGCCCGCAGTGTGAGGGGTAATATGATGACGACGATGCAGATGACTAGAGAACTACTGGCCACGTCTGTCAGCACTCTTGTCGATCTCTCATTCAATATCTGGAGGATATCTTCAGCCAATTCCGTTTGGAAGTTAAACAAGACATCCAGGTATGTACTCATGAAGTCGAACCATGCAGCGGCGTCGTTGAGAAGAGGTGCGGAGATGTTCTGAAATTGAATCTGATCTCTGTAACGCTCGATGATTTCTGTGAGATTTTCCCCATTCACAAGTGCATTGTATTGGGATATAGGCTTCACAAGCGGTGAGTACTTCATAGCAGCTTCGAAGTTGTTCTTGAATACGTAGACAACCTCGTTGTACTTGATGTACATATACGGATCAGAAAAACCACCTTCCACGAAATATGTAGTACCCAAGGCCCTTTCTATACCAGCGTAGTGGTGACAAAAGATGACTTTCTGATAGGAGACCAAGGTTTTCCACAAGTTGCTGTAACGCGATTCTTTTAGCGCGTCGTAGAGCCAGATAAGAAAAACGTCAATACTGTGCTTGTAGAATAGAATCTCATCATAAATGGTCACGTTGCTCGTACCGAGCTCGTCACGATGATGCTGCAGGTAGTTCCTGAAAGCGTTCTTAGAGTCAAAGAAGCGACGGTCACTTCGGTCAAGTCCCACTGGCCAGTACGGTAACTCTTCTAGATAGAGGTCAGTTTGCATGTATGTTTGGGTGAGGAAGAACTTGGTTTCCGGGCCGATCGAGCTGAGGAAGAGGACAGACTGGTCCTGTTCCTTCTGAAGGACGACGATAAGTCGACCGACGAAAACGCTGAACTCCATAGTGCTTTTAGTCTGTGAATGATTACACCCCATTAGTTACTGAAGTGTCTCACAACATATTATGAATTGAGGACATTTGGTATTGCTGTTGTTAGTGACAGTGGTTGGTGTAGAGATAATGTGAGTGCTGACTACATCACCTGCTCGGCTTCTATCATGGCGAATATGCTGTCTGTGTTCATGTAGAGGGCGACAGAGAGGAGGGTGGTGAAGGGCAGTAGAATGAGCAGCATCATCTTGACCTGCTGCTGATGCTTGCCGCGGTTTGTGATGGGCGAGTCCCCCTTACACAACGCTACACTCACACAACATGCCCAGCTGCATAGTCACCACAATACCCTCCACCCTAGCAGAGACAGAAGTTCTTAATGAATGACTAAACCTCTCCAAGTGGACACCAGTGTATATCGGACACCCGTGTGTAGCGGACACCCGTGTGTAGCGGATAAATCTCTAACGCTCAATATGGGATGGTCGAATGCATTTGTCCTAATCGGAACACCATGCAATAAATTCTGAGTCTATATTAACTGCATGCGACATGGCAAAACGTGACTATATGGGACATTTTGCAAGAATTTACTATGCAATTCAATTGCATTTAAAGCTTATGAGCCACTGAAAACTTAATAGCAGGAGACATGGCAATTGTGATTAATTGATTACTACCAGTGCTAAATTATATCATTATGCAGAAGGATCTTTGCGTGCAGCAAGAATGATTGACATTCGGACGACTTACGGATGATAGCTTTCTTCTGGACGAAGAGTCCATCGGGATCGAAGAGTTCCTCGCCAAGTTTATGGTTGATACTCTGTCGGCTTGCTTCCTCCACGTCGAATAAATTGGTGTAGGACACGCTATGAACTGACGAGTTACCACCAACATAACGCGACAGTGGTGTTTCCGACCCCGACTCTGCAAACAAGGTTTAAAATGTGTCATATTGTATATCATGAAAAATCGAGAAAAAATCGTTGATGAAAATTAGAATTATCGAATATGTTGCTTTAAGTGGCAACCTTTATTGCTGGCGCGAGTGATTTGCTTGCGTTGCTCGACTTCATCTAGAATGCCTGCCATCTCCCACACAGGCGCAGAGAAGACACAGCCGTGAAGTTAAGCACGGAAAGAGCGATGGCGATTGAAATGATCCTATTGCAGTATATGTTCCTTGAATATATGGAACTCGAGAGAAGCTGATAGACGAGGCATTGACAACGCCACGAGGGTCTGTGGGGCGGACCTAGCAACCATGAATAACAACCCCAGGAAGCGGGTTCCGCTGGGCGTCAGCGGGTTCCCAGGGCATCCAATCACGTGCATGTAATATGCTCTTCAAGATGCCATCAAACAATATTCACATGCAGTGAGCAGCAAAATGTTATGGTAGGATACGAAATCACATGAACCCATCAGAAGTGACTGGGAGATTTCCACAGCTATAAAATATCAACATTCAATGTTTAGAAACACAAATTCCGTTTCATTCAACAAATTATTTATACAGATAAATTCACTTGTCAAACGGATTTAAACACACAATTGTTGGGAGCGATGTGAGAGGTAACTCAGGTAGTGCGCTGTCGTGGAGGGCAGGAGACACCCCACGCGTTAACTCATCGTGATGTGAAAATCTGGATTTCTTAATGATGGGGCCACGAGCACCGTGTTAGAGACAAGGGGACGTGAGGGGCTCATTAGCATGCCAACGTGTCCTACACGCGCAGTTGACGGGGACAGATGACGATTGTCTATCGAATGCTCATAATGTATGTGTCGTGGGGCGGGCATGCTATTTCCTGACTGTTGTTATGGGTACGGTCATTAATTTTCAACTGGTTCGCTGGAGATTGTGTGGATGGGGGTGTCGTAGTTATTTAAAACCTGCATAAAAAAGTTGATGGCTGATGGTGTTGGCCGACTTCCGCTGGGGCGTGCCGGATCCCCATCCCATTTGCGCGGACCTGGTTGCTTCCATAAATCTTGTTGTTCCGAATCGGCAATTGTGACGAGAGAATGATGCATGCGAAAACGGGCACAACGTAGTCAGGCGAGTGTCCTTTTTACTGTGACACCCCCCCCCCCCTCCCTTCTGTGGTTACCGTAAGTAGTTGATTAATATGTCCCTTAACCTAACTCATTATTAGCAATCCTTCAAGACAAGACCACACTTCGATGGTCAAGGTCAAAATGAAATCTCAGAATGACCGGGTTAGGATCCCGGGTGCAGGCTTCCAAGCGACTAGTTCTATATATTATAACATTTAGATCTGAGGGCCTGCAAGCCGAACTTCCGTAACCAAATCATGTCAGGCACGATACATATCTTTATCACTCAACGACAATAAAGAATACAAAGAAGAAAACACCACTAGATTAAACTTGTTTGTATTTCCAAGTATTCAGTGTTATTATACAACGGGAAGCGCATCTTACGCCACAGTTGTTCACTCCCAATAAATAAAACAGCTGATCATAGCAATACAAAGCATTAGTGTGCACTAATCATAGCAACATGAAGCATCATTGTTACCAGAGATGCCTAGAGAAAGGTTCTGGTAAACGCAACCTCAACTGAGGCAGCCTAACCCAACACAGGTCCCGCGTGTTTAGGAGGAGGGCATAATCATCTCACCATAACAACCATGGTTGTATTTCACAATGGATGCATTTATAACAGATGGTATCTTGCAGACACTTTCCATGTTCCACAGATGCTTGGCTGGACCATGATGACCCTACCATGACGCCAACATGCAGTAGAATCATACAGATCTTCTTTACAATACCACTGCATGCAAGCTTGATGGTAGCATCATAATGTGCCAGCCCAAGTACCTGTTACGTTCCATCAGACATTATATAACTCAATTCACCCGACTCCTCCATCTCCCAGCTGCTAGCATCATATGTTAATTATATCTAAACCGAATAGGACATTATCATTCAATAGAACTAACAAAGTAAATTTCCCCAAACTTTTTCCCACGGAAGAGGCTACATTCTACAACCCAAAATTCAGAAGTATTTAAACTGGCAATCAGGTTGGAAGATCATTATGCATTATGAAGGGTTGTAAATGCGAGAAACACAGACACTACCACACGTTTGACTTATTTATACTCCTTTGGGCTGTATTAAGATATTTTATTATTAAGCTTCAGTTAAACAGTATATATCTGCTAATGAAGTTGATAATATACAAAAATTTATAACACATAACCTTTATGACCCGTAAACGACACATTATGATGACTAAGGATATGACACATAGTGATCACATGAAGTACTGAGACCATGTCTTTTCACCACATCTGTGCTCTGTGACAAATAGATCACATTGCAATTCTTTATGAGTTTTTGAATATTTATAAAAATAATACACTAAATATCCCATAAAATGATGTTGCAGTTAACAATAACGGCAACCCAGCTGTCCGATTGCCAAAACGGTAAGCAGTTTATGAAGACTTCTGGTACAGGGGAATCAAAAACTTATGTCCAAACGGTGATATATACTTGATTCCCGCTCGCTTATATATGTGTGTGGGAATACCCAAGTCACAAAGGTAAAGTTGGGCCGAGTTGAGATAGCCTCCTATTAAGGGTAGGCCCACTCCGATGGCCCACTTTGGGGTGAGGATGGTTGGTCGTTGGGCAGGAGGGTCTATAGCAAGGAGAGGGGCACGGCATGTTCGTACCCACTGGGTGAGTCCTTGTAGGAGTCCGTGGGCCAACCCCACTATCTCAGTACCCGGGTTCTCTACGCCAGATATCACCATGTCCACACCTCCTGTAGGCAGCTCTGTAACAAATACACAAGACGGTATAATAAATAACGTCATGATGTAAGTGGGACACCCATCCATCAAACCACTGTTAACTACTATAGATATGCTAGCTGGGGATGGAACCACACAATGCTTGTACATGGAGCTAACATATGAATGAGAAGTGGGCTTAGCAGGCTAACTACCTGGGATGCTGGCTGCCTGTTTGGGTGAGGTCATCTGTAGCAGCTCTAGCTCAGATTGAAGTGGTTGAGTGACAACAGCTGGGGGACATGCCAGGAAGACTGTCACCTTGACATTGTGCATCGCCAGATGTCGTGCACAGTTGGCTACCTGTGCACCCTGTGCATGTGGCCCGCACAGGACCACCACTGCCGGTTTCTGGTGTGCATTCTGTGGAGATAACCTGGGCACAAAATGCACTTATTTGTGGTATTGCTATGGCAATTAATGGTGCACCTGAAACCCCTAGCCAAAATAAATCATTCAGGAAATACATGTAAACAAAACATACACTTTTGAACAAGACACTGAAAGGAATATCAATAAAAGTACATCTAGTTGTATGTAAATTTATCAGAAACTAAGACACATAGGCAAGTAGTGATCACGTGTAAGACATGACTATCAGGCGAGTGACATACCGCTGACTTCCACCAAGGAGTTGCATGACCATCTCAGCAGCGGACCTGCCTACAGCCTCCACCTGCCTCTCAACACCCAATCCTTTCTCTTGGGCTGCAAAAAGCAGACTCTGCCTCACATCATATGAAACACAGGGCACCAGCAACCCCGAATCAGTCACATAAGCCATCCCCTCTCCACTCTCCTCACCACCTGCCACCGATATCTGCTTCATGGTGGCTGGCTTGGATGGCAGGACATTCTCATCACATTTGTACTTTGCTTCCTGCGCTTGTCTCCCAGAGGGCTTCACAACCTTGATACCACTCTGGTTTTCAATTTCTTCAAAGACTGCACATTTGTCAAAAAGAGCCAAGTTCTTCTCAAAATCAAATTCTGTGTCGAGGAATGTATCAACTGGAGCACTGAAGCATTCCTTGTTGCGCTGCTGCATGGCACCTCCTCGACCACGCAGTGCACGATTGTCCATTTTACTGGGGCTGCTGCGAATAGCTCCCCTAGGGGCACATTGAACTGCAACAGGTGAATATCATTTAGTCAATATATGATAACTATTTTTGCACACATAAAGATTATGTTATGCAGTAGAGATGTCACCTGTACGGTTGCATTGATTTTATCCAGATATTTATATGCAATTATTAACGGACACATTTCAATGTATGTAGCTTGGCAGGTCTTACCTAGACGTTTCACTCAGTCATTGCTTCGATGAATGTGGGTCAAAAAGGTACAGTCTTACAGCTTCGGACAACTTGACAATCATATATAGATATAAAACACAGCTTGTAGCTGTGAAAACTCACCAGGGCTGCTGGTCATCCACATGTCCTGTGGGGCAGTGAGTTGATCAGCACCTTGACCATCATACATGGTCAGTCTGGGGTCAGTCTGCTGTTGGCCTGTACCACGTTGATTGATGTCAGCAGGAGAAATGTGCTCACACCGACTACGCTGTACCTCCAGTCGCTGGTTTTTGCCGGGGGAAGCAGATCTCGTCCTGTGCTCATTGGTACCAATTGAGTTACACCTCTGTTTCCTGTTGGATATTCCCCCTGATTCTGCACCATTAGAATACACATTTGTCCCCTCCTTAGAAGGGCCAGACTCTGTGGGTGTTCTATTATTTTTTCTAGCATTACCATTTATATTGGTATCGCTGTTTCTTGAGGAAATAAGTTTATGGCCTGTGTTGGCAGTTTGACTGACTACTGGTTCGTTTTTATGGGTTGGCTTAGTTGTATGGGCCAAACGAACTTCAGGCATTTGCATAGCTTCATTTTTAGTTTTCAGAATTTTCAAGTCAGTGATATCTCGCGCACTGAAACAGAAACAATCTCACATAAAAAAAGGGTCCACAATGATTTTTTTCACGTTCATTTATGATTGAAAGAAAGTAATGAATGCACCTGATGGTTACAGATGACACTTTGCATTGCATTCCATTGCGGAAGGCTTTGGTGATTGTGATGGTTTGGCCAACCTGATCAAAGCTGCTGACTAGGCCTTGGTAGGTACCAAGCACATCTCCACAGTGCAAGGAAATCACACAACCAACAAAGCTGTCCATTCCCTCTGTCAACAAGCAAATATATGTGTGATAAGACATTAAATATCAAGGAAGTTGATTTCAAGCCTGGTTTGATAGCTACACCTTCTATGGAACATAATTAAAATATTAAGAGTGAATGATGACTATCATTTCATAGATTCAGCAATTACTGTCATGAAAGTATATCCACAATCAAATCATCAATATCAAAGTTAATGATAAATATAATATCATATCATGATCCTAATGTAATGAGTCGTACTTCTAGCTCTGCCTGGACATATCATGTCTACATAGACATACTGTAGGGCTATTGTTCAGGTCTGATCTCATACTTTCATTTGACCCCTTCTTCGATTTAAGACTTATACCTAAATCAAAGTGCATTATCTGATTGAAAGTAACACATTCAAATTGTTCCTTGCACTGAAAACAAAGCATTGCAAGCATGCACAACTGAGCCTACATAACTCTTGCAGTTTTTACTTCAGATTCAGACGATACTCAACTTGTTCTATTTTTTTCATTTTGTAGATTATTCCACAGTTGTTAGGTTCAAAGTTTTAACTGGTCCACATTTTACAGTAAATTAATAATCCATGCATGTGTGTTGGTGTTCTGACGGTAGATCAACATAGACAGTATATACCATGTTGTGACTGTTGCCATGGTAAATGTCACAAGTTGGCTCTTGCAAATGTGCTATAATGTGACTTTCTGTACCCACTTAGAGAGGAACTGAGTTCAATATGAATTTCAGTGGGTATTAATCATTATTGTCAAAAGCACAATAACCTGATTTCCCCAATAAATTTACATTGAAACCTGATTTTTGGCAAAGACAAACTGCTCGTTATTATTTCTGATTGAGATAGTGGTTTACTCTTGGATTATGGAGTGAAACTAGACTTTATAAATGCTGACTATTCAAGTATTATCAATCAGAAGAATTTCCAGTATTTCTCCTGCATGGCATGGGCTGTTGGTTATATATAGATCAGGGTGAACCTTTCCCTGTTAAAGAAACCAGACCAGCATTTTAAACAAGTCTGTCTAAGATTCATTGTTTTCAGATTGCACAACCAACACAGGAGTCTCTAAGTGTACTATCTTAATTAAGAAATAGAGCAAAGTTTTAATGAGGCTTGTGGAATTGAGGGTGAAGTGGATGGGGAATCAGCTCTGGTCCTTAACCATGAACACTAGGCACTCCTTATAATGTATAATATTTGGGAGTATAACTTGAGTTAAATTATGAAAATAATTTGTTTAAAGATGGTGCCATGAAACAAATGCTGCGCATACGTGATTACTCTGATCAAAGTGCTTTCCTTAAGGTTGTGCGCATCTCATGTTTCAAGTCCTCTCTTTTTCATTACCTTGAAATTGATGTTTGAGCTAGAACCTGATTGTTAGCTCAGCGGGACATCTTAATGCACACACAAAATGATGTATGAAGAATGAATTTTCACATCTATGAATGTTTATTAACAAGTTGTATAAGTTCCAATATGAGGTCAAAGTGGGTTGAATCCAGCAACAGAAACTTTGAAGGTTCACATCTCGGACAATACATTTGTACTAGAGCAACATGGTGCTGCCATGATAAAAAGATGCGGTTCTCAACGTTAATGTGACAATAATGTAAAATTACGTGACAGCAGATAACTAAAATAGTGTCAGACGCGAGATGTTCATCTTGATTACCGATCCAGATAGATACTTATGTACAGAACATTGATATAACCTGCAGGCTGCTCTTATAAGATTTTTTTTTTTTTGCCATTGCGTTGGATAGCATCTTTGCAGGACAGTATAACTATAATCTATATTACTGTCCGACAGTAGGGATGTCAGCCGAACCTCGCCACAGACGGCCGCGCTTGTGACTCAATGTTATTTCCATATTTCTCAACTTGCTCTAACTGGCATTTATATTTCAGATACATGGACGAATGATACATCAAATGAGAGCTAATGTATGGAATTTCAAAAAAATAGTATTATTTTCCCAATTTTATCAGATCGGTACGCACTTTTCACAAATTTAAGTATGATGTTACAAATGGGCGAAGTTTTTTTTCATATTAAATGTAACCCTTTTGTTGTATTTTGCACTTCAAAACGCTCACAACCATCGCAGAGCATGCTTCGTCAAACAAAGTCGATTTTCATTCATTTATCTATCTGAGCCATAAACATCCATCTATATACAGGGGTAATTCAAGTTTAGTGGAACCCTTATGTCGAATTATAAACTTTAAAATGTTTGATTTTGTCGTGCCCGCACCAGGAGAGCGTATAGCTTGCCTTAATATGGCAAACTCAAGATCGCTTACGCGGCTGATCGCTTGGGGTATCAGCATGTCATTTAAGAAAACATTTGATTTTTGAACTTAATATAGTACTTAATTGATTTATTTGGGGTTGTGGATTCAAAAAATTATCCGTTACAGGCCAGTAACTTCAAAGGGCAATATATATATATATATATATATATATATATATATATATATATATATATATATATATATATATATATATATATATATATATATATATATATATATATATATAACGATCTTATAAAGGATGGACAAATAATGTGTACTGCCCTATAGTCTGGACCAGGGGAATTTTATTGGTCTTGGTAGGCAGCTAGGATATTTTATTTGCCTGTTTTTGTCAAGTCTTGCTATTGCTGATAACTATTGGACAATAGTTTATATGTGTATTTTCGTTTGGAGTTGGTATGTATAACAAGGCAATAATAGAAAGTGGAAAGAGGAGGGGAGGGAGTTTAAGCCTTGTTTGGTAATTTCAGACAGGTGTCTGGTTGCAACAGCATTGGCATTATTTGGCAATTTCAGACAGGTGTCTGGAGAAGTGAAAAGTGACTGTCATCTTGTCAATTTTGGCAAAAAGCTGACAATTCCATGAAATATGAATCCTCAATATCTTTAGATTATACATTTCTTGTGGTAGAATTCCACTTTGATATTCAAAATATAAAACATGAAAAGTGTCTGTTATCCCTTATCATAGAATTCTGGCACAAAATCGAGCAATACCATGAAATTTGAAACCTCAATAACTTTTTTTCTAATTGACTTAAAAAAATTAAACATTTTAGAATCGTTATGAGTATATCTATCTTCATGTATATTTTCAATTTCACTGACAGCCCTACCCATACCGACAGGGGCGAGGCTATGCCTACGTACGTCGTGAAGATAATTTAAGCTGCTGTGTTAGTAATCAATCTAACCCTTCATGACGCAACTTTTAAGATGCAGTTCAAATTTTGAACAAATTATTGGCACCCCAACCTACTGCTGCTTACAAAATGTACAATGTCGTTGCATTATCGCTCGATGAGATACACATATTCTTTGGACAAAAAATCGGACACTGTTGTGAAATTACCAATAACTTCACTTACCTATCGGTGTAATGTGTTGAATGGAACACGATCAAATGAACTTAAGTTTGAGAGACTGGCCGTATAAGCTTTTTATATATATTACCTTAATTCGCACCGATGAACGAGTCACCGGAAGTTTATCACACTGCATTCGTTCGCTCATTGGACTCGTTGGTCGCCGTAAGATGCTGGAGCCTACTCGCGGCTCCACTCGCAGATAAAATGTACGCAATTCTTTCTTTCTGATTTTGAATGTGATACATGGCCCAGCTAATTCCATAAAAATGCTTGAGATATATTTTGCAAAGATCGTTCATCAACTGTATGTAATTAAGAAATGTTTTCATAACTATTTAAAATATCCAATATACAGTAGTATGTTGTCACCATTGCTGGTTTCAGTTTATAATACAGATTCGATATACGACGATTACATACCTTTTTCGATTTTATACATGCATCTCAGTTGTTCTGAATAGTTTTATTCATATCATACTCAATAATCTGTCAGTATTTGCGAAGGCATGAGAGTTAATATTACCCAATCAGTCAACCATACGCGTCCGCTTGTGTTGTCTTCCATAGTGGACGAAGGCAGCATTCTGTATCTCGATGTCTGTCCTTGATCAAGGAGTCTGAATAATGATGGCACAAGTTCGATCTCTGATACACAGACTCCCTCTGGTTCGAAACTATGTTCAAGTTCGTAGATGCAGCGCCGCAGTAATGGTAAATATTATGCAATTTTCTATCAATCACATCGACAGGAACAGACCGCGGGCGGGGGGGGGGGGGGGGGGGGGGGGGGTTGGGGTGGGGTTGCTCTAGTTGATAAAACATAATGCAAGAAATCACTACGAACCTCTTGGAATTTTGGTCCAGGTCCGTTATCCAGATACCGTTATTCACATAGTTGTTGTACATGGTCATTGGTGTGTACAGTCCAGAAGAAACGTTGACAAAACCCACATGGAATATGGTCGCAGTGGAAGTATTTGCCATTCAATTAACCACGTAAGGAATTACTGCTCCTCAAGAGGTGCAACAAATCTTCCCCCATCTATGGTGGATACACAAACGTAACTATCGCTAAAAATATTTATTTCCCTTGAGAAGGAAAAAAACCCTCCTTGAATGTTTCAATTCATTTTTGCATGAATAGAATACTCATAGAATAAATTAATTCATTTGCTTGTAAACTACAGCCATAGCAGTAGAAATCTTTCAATTTCATGAAAAAAAGTGTCTCTGTTGCTCAAGTTTTCTCTTAAAACATAAAATGATACTATTGATCTCGATTATGGTATAATTAAAGTTCAATATTTTTTGTTGTACTTCAGTACTTTAAAAGAATCAGATTTTGAAGACATATGCGAGGCTACATTAGATTTCTTAACTGAGCGACTGGAAGATATGGGAGAGACAGATTTCACAGACAATGAATTTGATGTGAATTTTGCGGTAAGCAAAGTATTTGAATATTCATGTTAAGTAAATGTGAAAAATTTGGGCTCAATCTACAATTGCCTACCAACATAGTGTGTATGCTTTTGATTCATGCTTGTTGATTATTTCAGTCTGGAGTTATAACACTCAGCCTTGGTGGAGGTAAGGGGACTTATGTCATCAATAAACAGACTCCAAACAAGCAAATATGGCTCTCTTCGCCCACAAGGTAGTGCTGTTGTTAATGCACAACAATAATTGAAATGATAATTCGTTCAAAGTCGATTCAAGTTATTGCACCCGATCCAAACTGTACCAGTGTTTACTGCACTTTGTTTTATCTAATACTTATGTGATAAAGTACACTTGTTTCTACTAGCGGCCCTAAACGTTATGATTACATCGATGGTGAATGGAAATACAAGCATGACGGATCGACTCTTTACAACCTGCTGTCAACTGAACTGTCATTGATTTTCGATACATCTATAGATTTCACACCTAAATAATGTCAATATACATGATTTTTTAACCATTTTTATTTACCTATGGGAATTATTGTTAATAAAGCAGTGATAATTGTTTTTATTACTGTTTCCATTTGGCCAAACAATAATTACCAAACAATTATTGCACAAGTTCCCAGTGTTTGATGTCAGACTTTCTTGTACATGGTTGCTGGTTCTATATATACAGGAACAATCAACATAGTAACAGGGTGTCCTCCTGTTTATTCTGCTTATCACTTGCGTGATCAAGCTATAATGACCACTGATCGACTGACACTAATGTGTTTGCTTCCAACTGTGCTTTGATAGTGATTAGTCAAGGTCCCCTAGCCTGATGGCTACGGGCGTTGTTTACATGTTACTGATATTCAATAGTCTCGCCATCAGGTCTAGGGAAGCATAGCGTCTTGAACTGGACGGGTATCCCAGATTTGGGATGCTCCAATCGCAAGCCGTGTCTCTTGGTCACTTTCGGGTACTTTTGAGTCGTTGTCTCTCATTGGTCAGTTCTACAAGTTCCGAAGAACTTGTCCAACCGGACGAGTGATTTTTATGAGCCGGGCACACATTCTACAACCCTCCGATTTGTTGTTTCACGCGTGGCACCGTTAATCACACAGTCGGCGAGAGAAGCAGACACACACAACTGGTTCTTTTTAACTGACTATTACGTAAACATACTATCGTGCAGCTAAGCGATTAAAGCGCTTGTTGTGGTGCCAATTTTAACTTTTGAGACGCCCCATAATTCCAGAAGACATTCAATGTGTTCTCATTGGACGCAGACCACTACAATGTCCATGACGTCACAGAACCGAGGGTGCGTATCACAAGCCAGTTTCATGAGCCAGACACGTGCAATTAAGGTCAATCCGGGTCACAACCTTTGCGTTGATTGGTCACGAAGATTAACGAACGTGTCTAATGAATAAGTTTAAGACCTTGTCTTATTGTAGACTCTAGGGCGAGAAGCGTAGCGGAACTCCTGGAGTCTGGGACGCAGACTAGATAGTGATCATATTTCAATAACGCCTTAGGAATAATTATCACGTTATGATCTCAATATAATCATAGTCAGACAGTGCAGTTGGTGATATGGCAGACGCGTTCGGCTGAATACGCTAAATGTCAATTCACTTCCAGACACGAGTTAGATCTGGGCCCCCAGTAAAATCTTAATGTTAGAGCACTTTAACGGCTCCTTGCTAAAATTGTGCTACGATCCAGCGCTTTTGCTTGGGCATGATGACAGACAGACATATAAATCGGATCATTATAGGTAAAAATAAGTTTTAAATTTGAATTAAACTGTTTAAACCTAAATGGTGTACCATATGAAGCAAAAGCGTTTCTACTCGAAAGTGAAAAAGGTCGGATATACTATACATACGGGTGCTTGTAACTGTCTTCCGGTCTCGCGTCAATTCTTTGTAGTGGGATATCCAAGCAAAGTAACGTACTTCAGGATTTGGTCACGGTTTAGCCGTTTATGACATTCAAATATTGAGACAGTTCCCCCTTATTTAGTTGCATTTGTGCAGGTAAATTAATGTAAACATTGTTCCGTTTGGTCATTCATGCAATAAATGACAGACCAGCCCGGTACAAGACGTCAGTAGACGTCTTACTTTAAACGGTAAAAATATTGAGATCGATTCAGACAACTACCGAACACCAAAATACCCAAGTGATGAGTTATAGAATGCAATAATGTTTTACGAACAATTTTATCCCGTTTCGGCGGGGGATTTCATTCATGGTAATTATATATAGTTCGATTAATTTGGGAAGCGGTAAACACAGCAACATGTTTGTTTTCAAGTTCAAGACCACGTACATCGCGCATGCTCAGAATGACGACTAAAGCTAAACCCGGGGGGGGCACTTAAGTGTATAGAGGTAGTATACATGTGGCCGCGCGCGACCGGGTATGTTTTTTTTCGTCCTCTCGTTTTGTACGACGGGATATACATTCGCATAATACCTTGTATGACGGGGTATACTTTTTTGCCATTCTCAACTTGTACAACAGGTACGGGTTTTCGAGGTCCCGCGGCACATCCCTATCCGAGTTAGGGTCAAGTGCCCCCCCCGGAATTAAAATGCGCATGAGGCGGCGGGAAATCAGTTCACGCGACCCAATATTTTTCCAAAATGGCGATCATGGTATCTTGCCTTTTCGGAAATGATGTATCGATGGCATTCCTTGAAGAATAGCGTTGAGTTGGGGTAAATATTTTTGCGCGTAGGGACTGTTTGTAGTACAGGCTCTTGATATATGTTATTTTTTGGATGCGTAATTGAGCACACAAGTGCGTAAGGCCACCAACTTTTCTTTAATGAAGCGCTCATACCGTCGTATCGTAACGGTATAAATTCATGTTACCGTTATGACCGGAGCTACTAGCCCGGTAACCAAACCTAACTAGACCTATCATTTACTTTCTGTTAGGTCTGGCGGTAGGCCTAGTCCAAATGTGGTTGACAACCAAAGATTAACCTCACTTTTACAGTGAAGCAAATCCAAAGATGAGCCATATCTGATTATTCTTATACATCTTACAGTGTTCACTGAAAAATACAGATCGTCATCAAGCTTCATTCTATGCACAAATTAAACCAAAAACATATCGCAAACATTTACACTGTTCCTTTTATTGCAATTTTTGTTTCGGTTAACAAAGGCCGTTATATTGAAAATGCTTCGTTTTTCACGTAGACTTGAGCAGGTGCTGTGAATTAAAGCTTTCCTAGAACTGCAGCGAAAAGGGTGAGCAACAATTGAGTTGAACAAAATGACAATGGTATAGTTGTTTCAAATGGATGAAGATTAAGTATTTCTTGATTGACCAGTCCACTACATTTGGCTTGCCATGGGGTAGGCCCCTACTGCAGACATAGAGGCCAATTGTAGGTCTACAGAGTACCTAGCCAAGTAACCTCGCTAGCTAAACCTCACCCCTGCCGGATGACTCTCTTACCCCATATTAGGCTTCAGCATGGACATGAGAGATCGAAAGTTGTAAACGGCGCAGATGCTCTCAGAGACGAAATTTCTTTGCCCACTAAGTCTTGCCCACAATGGGCTGCTATGATATGCTGCCCAAGCCTGGTTGAACTTATATCAATGGTGATAACAGGGTGTAAAACAAGATATTCACTTCAAACGATCATGTCTGAAGTTTAGCCAGCACTCCATCATGTTGAAACTGATGGTGACTCTTCAGCTTTTGTTGAGACAACAACTAGACACCCTTTATTAGGAGTGACCTTGCAGTTTTCCAAGTTTGAGTAATGTAATGGAACTACCCCTGTTTAGATGGTTAGAATTCTACAACAACAAAGCAAATTTCATTGTACTTTCTCTAAGTGAGGCTGAGGTTGGGCTTGTGTAGGTGTCTTCGTACTAAAACTGTGTATCCAGCCAGCGTGACAATGGTGTGCGGTTGTTTCCTACACGCCACTGGAAGTCGTTTCGTACTTGAATATGAGGTGTTTGAGATATGCTTATTACTGTTATTTGAATTATCACTATTGTTGTATATCATCAGAGTTTTAGTGCCGAGTGATTGTAAATACCCATATTATCTACCATATCACATGCAATATTTTTTGTGCTTTTAGTCAAAGTTATTCTTTAAGCACAGTCAAAATTGATTTTTATGGCAAATCCTGTTTTTCAAAAAAAATCGTATGGGTACTTAATTAAGTATAATGCTCGATCTAATGTGTACAAAACAGCCTGAAATCAAATTAAGATGGTTTATGTTCAGACCACCTTTTTCCCTTCCCTCTTCCATATCTCCATGATTTTCTTGGTGTACACCACTGATTATTAACCCACCACATTATATAAACTAGGTGTCATTCACTGAATATACCTTCAAGTGAAATATGTGAGCATGCACCCAATTGAAATAATTAAAGTATAATTATATGAGCTTTGGACCCACCCATGATTACTTCTGTTGGACTGGGCCATAAGAATATGTCAGTTCTGTTGTATTTGTTCATGCACATTTCTTAATGGATATATCTCAATTTGTCACCAGGATCACCACTTAGTCTATAAATATTTTGTTAATACTGTCACAGCTTAAACAGACTGGACAGTATCGTAAGGAGAACAAAAGCACACATGAAATTTCTGCACTCATGGCTAATGTCTCTTAATAAATGATTGGGGTCTTGGATGTTGGAAGCTTTAAATGAAAGTTCTGCAAATGAATTTCCATGTTAAAAACCTAAATTCAAGGAAACAAATCAGTGATGCTTTAATGCAGAAGAAGAGGAAACCACCAGTCGTTGCTGATGCAGAATTTTATTCATTATGAGATGAGCTACCAACCATGTGTTTCTGATACCTGACTAGCATAACTTTTAGTGCTCTACGATTACCGATTATTCTCAATGACATTCTCAACTGCACATTTATAGAAGCATTAACCTTAATGAGTTTACCACAGGATTTCCAACCTGCCCGTCTATCCCCCCGTCCATACCCTGTCCA
This sequence comes from Urechis unicinctus, assembly GCA_034190875.2. NCBI lineage: Eukaryota > Metazoa > Annelida > Polychaeta > Xenopneusta > Urechidae > Urechis > Urechis unicinctus. The sequence goes on along the minus strand of CM067354.1, from coordinate 45,546,502 downwards.
CACCCTCACGACAACCGTTCACATTGCAGCACTTTCCTTTCACAACAGTCTTATCGTGATTGTGACAGTTTGGGTGACGTTAACTTGCGATGGCACAAGCCTACGTGCGATCGCTGCAATATCTTTTGACATGTTCTGCGAAATAAAAATCAGTCAAAGACTCGGAAGACTCAGGATGATGCTCCAATCGACCATGCACAATGTATGCCACCCTTCTAGTTGTCATTACTTTTACAAACCTCGAACATATTTTAGAGAATATATGAAATCGACATGGACTGGGACCTTGTTTTGTGAGGAGATGAAGCTGGTCAACACTCCATTCACCGTCATTAATGTATTATGATTCAACCCCATGCTTCATAAAAAGTGTTATGAGAGGCCAGCGCGCTGCGTGGCTTTTTGTCTTTAAATGAGCTGTTTATACTGACTTGGCTAATTTCTTGAATCCGGCATGGGAGATGCGGACAGGGTTGGCGGGTGGACAATCATTAGGGTTAAATTCCAGCCCATCCAAATGGATGATCACCCGTCCAATTGATGAGTAGACAGGTCTCTGGCTAAGACCCTGGATGAACGTCAGAGTGTGTATTAGATACAGCAGGTGATCAGTGGAACAATGTACTCTTTGCTGGGACAAATAACTGCGCATTTATCCAATATTAGATTATTCATGCTATGCCCTAATAGACCCCCACCCCATTTGTGCCACTGTATCTTCTTGCACTACCTACATTAGACCTGATCCAAAATCAGCTGACCAATATACTGTTCACTTCATCCCACCTGCCTGGCACAACTATCGTTTATTTCCTTTAAATTATCTTTTTGACATTTCATGGCAAGACTTGATTGTGCTTAATCCCTTATTCAATGTTGTAAGGTGCCTCAAAGCATTTGTAGGTATGCCTTGAAACCCTTCACATAACTTGAGGCTGTATTTGTGTGTGTCGTAGATTTAACAAAGCACCACCATGGTATTGCAAAGTGACAAAGCCCGTGTTCAGAAGTTAATATCAGAGACGTTGCCAATGCTCTGCAAGAATGCCCTGCAATTTGAGACAGAAATGAATATTGAAGCCCTTATTGGCATCACTTTAGATAAAGACAAGGTCCTCCTGGTAAGTGTGAAGAAAGATTTCAAGACGGCACCCCCACCTCCTGTGGAACCTCCACCCAAACCTCGACCCAAAGTGCTATCTGAGAAAGAGGAAAAGTTAGCTCAGCAAAAACAGAAAGACCTGCTACAGCAGCAGAAGTTGATGGATATTCAGCAGAGACAGTTACAGCTGTTAAAGCAACAGAAGGAGCAAGATATGTATTACCAAAAGCAGAAGCAGTCTCAACAGCAGCAGCAGCAACATCAGCAGCAGCAGCAGCAGCAGCATCTCCACAGCCTGGAGGAAGATGAGAGTGATTATGATGATGAGGAGGAAGAAGACGAAGAAGGGTTTTACATGACAGGTATGTCGGTGGTGAAGATGAAGTCAGAACCCGGTGAACTCGAACCAACAAGTCATCGGAGCACCAGAATAGAACGGGGCACTCTCTCCAGCAACCATAAAGCCATATCTCACTCTTCTGCCATCTCATCTCCTCAGAGATCACAGTCTTCCTCAGTAATAAATGCCCAGCCTCCTCCCCAGACCCGACGCCGCCCAGCACCAAGCACCACAACTGCATCATCTTCAACAACTGACTCCAAAGATGAACCCCTTGCCAAAAAACCCTGTGTCATCTCGTCACCATCATCAACAGCACCTGTGGTGACAACAGTCACAGCCAGTGTCTCACGTCGCCAGCCACAGTCAAATGAACCTGGGAACTTGAGGAAAGAAAACAGCGAGTTTGAGCTCTGTCAGGTAAAGCAGGAAGGCGGGCATGAAGACGAGCCAGAAGAGGATGAAGAGGAAGACCCTGAAGATAGTTACCTGGACGATGAGGAGATGGATGAGGAGGATGAAGAAGAGGAAGGGTTTCTGAGGAACCCTGCATTCCGTGGTGAGGATGGAGAAGACTTTGAGGGTTTCTATCCAATGCCAGCTGACGAAGAGGAAGGAGACTCTCAGCCAGGTACCTCACAGGTGTGTATTCAACTATCATCTTCCAACATTTTTGCTGCTAAAAATATTTTACTTACATAATTAATGATAAGATAATTGTTGTTGATGAGTGTACTCTGTGAAATGGTATTTTTCCAACTCATTGCCACCTAACCGAATGGCTTGGTGGTATCAGCCTTATCACTGTAGCATTATCAGCTCATTATTGAGAGCCACATCTAATCTGAATATCTCAATCCATTTTTCCTACTCTTTGCACTGGAAGACTTATTTATTATACATATTTGTCTCATACATTGGTCATCTGACTGCCTTTTGGTAGGGGACATTTGTGACATGTTAGTGTGTATTCTTTTTATCTGCAATCTTGTTTAATATTGAAAACAAACATAATGAGAATAAGAAATGTTGTTATGAACTGGATTGTTTGTAATAATAAAGCTTACTGTTTCAAAATCATAATTGTAAGAGATGCTGTGCTAGGGAAGAAGTAAGCATTGTCAATATATTTCAGTATACTATAGATTTTTAAGTAATAAGAGCTGTGCTGGTCATTTTGTCACTGTTTAAAAGACCCTGACCTTATTCTAGTTGGAAGATGAGATACATGAGAGGATGCTGTACTTATGTTCCACTCCGACTGCTTTCTTCATTGGCCTATAGTCTTATTGTATCTATATGAAACTGAAATTGTGCTGTTATTAATTGATTGATGACAGCAGCATGTTTAAAGTGTTTGCTGTTTGATGCATTCAATTGGCTAAATAGGCACTGTTGTGTCTTGATGATGCAAATACTGGTTGCAAAATCATACTTGAAGCTCTATCTGCAGCAGCTTGTGTCATTTGACATGTGAGGAAAACATTTTCTTGGTGAACATTTTGAATCATGCAGTTGTCAGGTACCATGTGGCGAAGTGCTTAATGAGGGTTATAGCAAATTTCACGATGTCAACTACTGTAGGTTTTCAATGGGCCCTGTTTCATCTCCACAGGATGCGACCCACCTGGAAACACCCGCTGCCCCAGGCTGCAACATTAACGACACCTTCACAGGTGCCAGTCCATCCATCATTGACCTGGCTCTGGCTGCTTCAACCAAAACAAAAGACTTGCTTGACTCTGGCATGATAACCAGAGAAGAACTTCACAATATGTTTATTCCAGTTTCAATGCTTTCTTTAAAAGATAAAGGGACGGTAGTCATTAAGGAAGAGCCTGACTTGTACCCAAATGCATCCTGTCCAAAAGCTAGCTCTGTCTCCTCAAACAGTACTGGCTCCAACTCCAACAACAATAGCTCAGCCTCTAACAACACCAGCTCAGCCTACCAGTGCAAGCAATGTCAGCAGCTTCTAACTCTACACTCAGTACGTGACATGGCTGACCACATATTGGCGGTGCACAAGAACGTGGCTCGCTATATCTGTTGCAGCTGTGGTGCAGGATACAAGTGGAGGTCGAGTCTCAACAAACACATACGGAAATCAGGCCATATGAGTGCTAGTCAGTCTCAATCACAGAATAACGACCCTTTTTCTGTCACTCAGTGACAGTGATCAACACCGTGATTGAAATTGACCTGTTTGTGTGATGCTGTAAATGTCCCATTGATAAATTCATGTTGAAGAAATGTGTTAGGAGTGTATTATCCATTTACTCTGACCTATTATGTGTCTAGTTGAGTTAATGTAAAACCAACAGTGCCTGAAAACTGTCAATGTGTCCTGTTCTTTTATTATCATTAACATTATTACTATATATATATATATATATATATATATATATATATATATATATATATATATATATATATATATATATATATATATGCATATTTCATGAACTGCATATACTGTAATCCTTTTAAATATTGTATGAATTGATGAATAGTTCATTTTAAGCAATAAATGTACTGTTCTTTTGTGTTATGAACAATGTTGTCACATCATTCACAAATGATAACTTGTCACTCAACATTTGGAGGCTTGGTGATGTTAATTATCTGTGCAGTGTGTTATCGTATATTGTTCAGTATTCAATACACACAAAGGGAGAGTCATGTCATGGGACCCATGTTTATGTTTTACAGCCACATGGAAGTTCAGGCAATGAAGTGCCCGCTCCCCCCATCGACATCCCTGTCCGTATCCCAGCCACAGAGGTCAAGAAACAATACCAGCTGGTCCAAGCTGAGCAAGGGGCTAACGGGGACAGCAGGAAGACAGCAGCACCTACGTACTTCTGTCTCAAGTGTAGAGAGACGTTCCCAGGCGAGCGCGAGGTCGAGGACCATGTGTTGGTAGTGCATATGAAGATACTGAGGTACTCGTGTCGGATGTGTGGCCAGCACTTTGGCTGGGAGCGTGGGTTGATGGCACACATGAGGAGTGAACATAACTACGGGACTTCTTAGTGCTTGACGTTAGATTGAAAGACTTCAGCGATTCAGGGTCTGTTGTGTGTTTCTAGTGGGTGTTTACACATGCTCGGGGATATTGTTTGAATGTCTGAGGGCTGCTTGCCTCTTGCTCTGGCCTTGTCTTGACGGACGACACACCACATGTTTTGGCAGAACACATGGCCTGTTCTTCATTTTCTTAATTTGTGTTTCATATCATTTCGCTCATATTATTCATATTAGGAAACTGTCATTTTGTTGAAGATTCTTTAAAAGTTGGTTGAAACCTTGGTTTGTTTATGAAAGTCATTGTGAATTACTGTGTGTATAAATTGTACTTTACTGGTGGAAATGGTGATGGATAGCTTTTTATAGCTCATGCATTTTAGATGCATCAAACATGGAAGATGTTACAATGAATTCATCAGCTTGATTTTGTTGTAGTTACAGATTGAATGAAGATTGGTATAGGTTTTTTTTTGTCTCTGGGCATATTTCAATAGTTTAGATGTTGGCTGTAATATGCCCTATCCATGAGCAAGTGTGGGTGCAGAGTCAACCCTTGGACACACATGTTAAGAAATCTGTATCTTGCAAGACAAGGCTAAAAGTCTAATTTGTACAAAATAATGTCATCATTATTTATTCACAACCCTCGGAGGTATTTTTCTCATTTGCTTGAGAAATACTTTGGGTGCAGTTGTACTCAAGTTATGATCTGAATTTGATTTTGTCATATGATCAAACCAAATGGATAATTGTCAGTTTCATACATGCTTCAACTCTTGTATGGCTTGTGTCATGATTTGCACATAGCTTCTCCTTGCATCAAACCCATGTGTCAACCATTAACTTCATCCGTGCTATTATGACATTTCCTCAGTTAAGTGTCTCACGTTCTTACCGTCACTGTTCAAGGTCAATGCAAGTAGCAGTATATTCTGGGCTAATAATGATGTTATCTGAAACTGCTAGCCCTATTTGAATGTGTTTCCATGGTGACTTCTGTTGGTGTCCTATCCTATTTGTGATGTGATGAAGACCTGTACGGCAGCAAATAAAAAAAGTAAACTATTCATTCTCATTTTTTGTTTGTGTTGGATTTGTTCTTGGTATCATTTGTATTGACTTCCACTAGGGGCACACCTGCTGCAGGAAGGAAGACTTCCTCCATTGAGGGCATACCTGCTGCAGGAAGGAAGACTTCCTTCATTGAGGGCATACCTGCTACAGAAAGGACGACTTCCTCCATTAAGGACATACCTGCTGCAAAAAAGGACGACTTCCTCCATTGAGGCATAACTGCTACAGAAAGGTAGATTTCCTTCATTAAGTGCATACCTGCTATGGTAAGGAAGACTTCCTTCATTAAGGACATACCTGCTGCGAAAAGGAAGACTTCCACCATTAGGGATATACCGGCTACAGAAAGGAAGACTTCCTCTTCAAGGACATACCTGCTACAGAAAGGAAGACTTCCTCTTCAAGGGCATACCTGCTACAGAAAGGAAGACTTACTTCATCAAGGACATACCTGCTGCTAAAAAGGAAGACTTCCTTCATTAAGGCATAACTGCTACTGAAATGTAGACTTCCTCCATTAAGGGCATACCTGCTGCAGAGAGGAAGACTTCCACCATTAAGGACATAACTGCTTCAAAAAGGAAGATTTCCTTCATTGAGTGCATACCTGCTACAAAAAGGAAGACTTACTTCATTAAGGACATACCTGCTGCTAAAAGGAAGACTTCCTTCATTAAGGCATACCTGCTACAGAAAGGAAGACTTCCTCTTCAAGGACATACCTGCTACAGAAAGGAAGACTTCCTCTTCAAGGACATACCTGCTACCCAAAGGAAGACTTCCTTCATTAAGGCATAACTGCTACTGAAAGGTAGACTTCCTTCATTAAGGGCATGCCTGCTGCAGAGAGGAAGACTTCCACCATTAAGGACATAACTGCTTCAAAAAGGAAGATTTCCTTCATTGAGTGCATACCTGCTGCAGAGAGGAAGACTTCCACCATTAAGGACATACCTGCTGCAAAAAGGAAGACTGCCCCAGCTCGTGACATACCTGCTACAGAAAAGAATGACTTCCATCACAAGCAAACACAATGAAGACAAAATAAATTTCCTTATTGTACCGACACATATAGACATTTAATACGAAACGATGTCGTGATAGATTATGCACCGATGACGTTCCAATTTCGCCCTGTGTCGTTGTTGCTGCAGCAGCAGAATTATCATCATGTTATTTAGGTCTTTATCATAATGTCCTGGAAAGTGTACTGCGGTTGCGTAGTGATATTTTCGTACTAGTTTTCACCACGCGGTTTAGCGGAAACACCAGAACGTTGCGTCTTGTTTTTTTATTAAGTTTACGATTAAGTATTTTGAGACCTTCTGATGTTGAAGTCATGTAAAACGAACGATTTCGTGCAGCTCTGGCTAGTTAACTGGCCCAAAGTCGGTTAGTAGTATTTATTAATTAATGATTTGTTCGAATAACATTACGGTCGCCGAAGTGCGATCCATTGTATCGTCATTTTGTTGTTTCAGTTGACGGTTTATTGAGTTTGACTATTGAACGTTTTGCTCAAATAAATCAGTACTACGCCAAAGCAAGTTATTTCTAGCTGGATCACTGCACACAGCTACAGTCAACGACTACAGACTGCGAACCAGACTACCGTAGTACTGTGTGTATTAGCCCGTCGACGTGCGCCCGTCAGGAAGATGTCAACTTGAAAACTCGCGACCTGTTCCAGGCCTTTGTTGTCAACATTCTTTAAGGATACGTTTACTGTCATGAGTACCGACAGTGCCATGGCTAAATCCTCTACTCGAGAGAAACCCCTGCAGACCACACTCCAACCAGCTGAAGAGGAATGTCCGCCAGTCGATGATTCTCATTCTGCATCGTACCATGGCATTACCTCCCTGCCATTTCATGAAAATCCTCAGCACAAATCAGGAAACATATTATCAGAGAAAGCATCATCTGCTCATCTGAGTGTGCGGCGAAGTAAGAGAGACATCAAGCCAACGCTGAAGCTTAAAGAAAATGTTGATGAGCATCAGGCAGAACTCGAAGCTTTTTGGGCAGCTATTTCCGATGCAGCTAATCTGGCAAGCGACATGACAAATGAACCTGGATTCCCGTACTCTTCTGGTGAAAGAAGCGCAAAGCTGAAGCTGAATAATTGTCTCAGAAACTTGGAAGAAAGATATAACGTGCTGAGAAGAACTCTGCGTGGAACAGTGCCGCATGAAGCACGACGTCAACTGGACTGTCACAAACAAAGGCTACAGCTAGCACTTCGATCATTTGAAAGTAACCAGCCTTAAACTAAGTATTCTCAGAGTCATCATTCCCATGACAGAGACTCTATTTGTTCTGAAGCAAGCACCACTTCATCCAGGAGAGCATTGCTGGCTGCGCGAACAGCACGTATGAAATATGAGCTGGAAGCAAAGCAACAAGAGTACCTGCGCATACGAGAACTAAAACGAATAGAGAATGATGAACTTGAACGTCAAGCTCAATTGGAAGCGGAGCGTGCAAGACAAGAGGCTGAGGAGAAAATAAAACTGGCAAGATTTCAGGCAGAGTTAGAAATCAAAAGTCGACAAATAGAAGAACAGAGAGTCTTAACAGAGCTTAAGAAAAATCAAATTGAACTACAGGTCCTCTAAAAAGCTGAGACAGGTGATCCTGGAATCTTCAACCTATCCACAATTGAACCCCCCGAGATTCCACAATTTGAATGTAGAAGCCACTCCATTCACACCAGGTCCCTTCAAACAAGTGCAAATGTCCACACCAGCAGAACAGATTAACAACTCAAGCATGATCAATCTAATGAAATCAGTTACTGAGTCTGTTAATCTAAGTCGACTTCCAATCCCAGAACCTCCAGTCTTTGAAGGAGATCCTCTGCAATATCCGTCTTGGAAGGCGTCATTTGCTACACTCATCGAATCAAGGCAAATACCCCCAACTGAAAGGATCCATTATATGAAACGTTTCCTGAAGGGTGAAGCACGAGAAGCCATAGAAGCTCTCTTCTATTTTGACACTGAAGCTGCCTACAAGAGTGCTTGGGATATTCTTTAGGATCGATTTGGCAATCCCTTCCTTGTTTCAGAGGCTTTTCGAGACAAGCTAGATTCATGGCCAAAAATTTGCAGCAGCGACTGCAAGGGCCTTCGGAAGCTCTCCGACTTTCTAAGACAATGTCAGACTGCAATGATGCACATTCCGGATCTACGCATACTGAATGACTGTCGTGAGAACCGCAAGATCCTTCAAAAACTTCCTGATTGGCTCGCTCGCAGATGGGCACGAATTGTGGACGACAATAAGACTTACCCAAGTTGTAAGATTTGTAACAAAAGAGGCAGATATTGTGTGCAACCCTATTACTTCACTAAAATCTGCAAAGCCATCGCCTGACAAGCAAGATAGTCTGAAGACAAATAGGAGGCTAACTAAAGGATCTTCATCAGCAAATACTCGCTGAATATACATTCAGATGTTACAAGTGCTTCTTCTGCATCCAAGGACTCAACAAGGTGTTCAACAGACAAAAAGCCATCTTACCAAACTGCTAATTCGTGTGCCTTTTGTGACAAGTCGGGGCACAACATTCTTGATTGTTACAGATTTAGCCACAAGACTCCAACTGAGAGAAAGGAATTTATCATGAAAAGAGGCCTCTGTTTCGGATGCCTGAAACAAGGCCACCTATCAAAAGAATGCAAGAACAAGAGCACTTGCGAGAAATGCAAAGGCAAACATCCAACCTGCCTGCATGGAGACTATGAAAGCTCCAATCAAATCAATAGGACTTCAGAGGAACATGCAGCTAAGGTGTTAAGAGTATCCCAGCCGAAGGGTGGAAATATGCAATGTTCAATGACGGTCCCAGTGTATGTTTCTACAGAAGATGATCCTGATAGTGAAATTCTTGTGTATGCATTGCTAGATACACAAAGTGATACTTCCTTTATTACAGAAAACATTGCAGAGAGACTGAAGGCCGAATGTCAACCCACAAAACTCAAGGTGGCCACCATGACATCATCTTGTATCTTGGATTGTTTGAAACTGAGAGGACTTCGAATACGAGGAATGGGCTCAGACATGAAAATAACACTCCCAACCTTATACACTCGGCAAGAAATCCCGATGAATAGAACCCACATCCCACAAAGGAAAAGAAAGTGGCCTCACCTACACGAGTTAGTTGACCAGTTAGAATCATCACAAGACTACGAAGTTGGGCTTTTAATTGGGTACAACTGCCCACAAGCTCTCGCACCTACCTGTGTCAAAGTTGGAGGAAAGGACGAGCCATATGGTGTTGAAACTGCCTTGGGGTGGAGTATCGTTGGTTTCACTCAAACAGAAAACGAAGATGATGAACATGTCTCACACAGAGTCTTGACCAAGTTAATACCCGAAGATCTGAGAATTGATGACAATCAGGAAGTGACATTTGTACACCAAACCAAGATAAAGGAGTCACCTGCAGGAACTTGTCCCTCTGACATCATCAGAATATTGGAGGCAGATTTTAAGGATCAACAAAAGGACAGGACTTTATCCCAGGATGACATAAGATTTCTGGATATCTTAGAAAATAATACTTGTCAAGACAAAGATGGATTCTATCAAATGCCACTACCATTTAAGAATGGGAAGCCATGCTTGCCAGACAATTTACAAATGGCTGCTAAAAGGATGAATCATTTAAAGAGAAGAATGAAATCTGACCCCTCCTACGCTGCAGACTATCAAATATTCATGGACAAAATGATATCTGAAGGGGATGCTGAACTAGTGCCAGAAGACGATGAACAGGAACAAAACAGATGGGTTATACCACACCATGGAGTTTACCATAAGCGAAAGAGAAAGCTTAGGGTGGTATTTGACTGTGCCGCTAGATACAAGGGAACATCCATCAATGACCACTTTCTGTCAGGACCAGACTTGACAAATACCTTACTTGGGTGTCTACTGAGATTTCGCAAAGGACCCATAGCTGTAGTAAGCGACATAGAACGTATGTTCTATAGATTCAAAGTCAATCCGGAAGATCGTAACTACCTGCAGTTCCTTTGGTGGATTGATGGTCTTGACTCTGATCCGAAGCTGTTTCGATTGACTGTCCACCTTTTTGGAGCAGCAAGCTCCCCAGGGTGTGCCAACTTTGCACTTAAAAGATTAGTGCAAGACAAGCACGAATTTAGTGCAGATGTTTGTCAGTTCATCAGAAATAATTTCTACGTGGACGATGGTTTGTTCAGCTGCTCGAATGTTGAAGCAGCCAAACGTTTGATCAAAGATGCTAGACAATTGTTTCAAAGAGCCAATATAAGGCTTCACAAATTTGTCAGCAACAGTGAAGCTGTCTTGGAGGATATTCCCCATGTCGATAGAGGCAATACAGATGGATCACTCTCAGTGGAAATACTCACAGAATCAATTGCAAGAGTGCTAGGAATCCAGTGGAACATCCACAGTGACCTGTTGCAGTTTCAGGTTACTATGGATCAGAGGCCAATGATCCGACGAGGAATTCTTTCCACAGTGGCATCGATATATGATCCCTTGGGCTGTCTGGCACCCTTCATCTTGCTTGGAAAGCAGATATTCCGCAGAAATGTGTAGAAGTAAAAGTGATTGGGATGAACCCCTATCTGAAGATCTATTGCCACGATGGGAAAGATGAACTAACAAGACTGAATGAGATTAAAATTCCAAGGTGTTACATCCCCTGTGACTTTGGTGAGATAAGACGCTGTGAAATTCGTCACTTCTCCGACGCGAGTTCTACCAGATATGGTCAGTGCTCGTATCTGCGGATTCTCAACCAACAGAATCGAGCTCATTGCTGCTTGCTGCTAGGAAAATCTAGAGTGGCACCACTCAAGGTGACGACGATCCCACGACTTGAGCTTACTGCGGTAGTTGTCTCAGTCAAGATTGCTGATATCCTGAGAGATGAGCTCACCCTTGATATAGAGGCAGAACACTTTTGGACCGACTCTAAAATTGTTCTGGGATACCTTGGAAATGAGGAAAGAAGATTCCACGTTTTTGTGGCAAACCGAATTCAACAGATTAAGAATTCCTCCCATGAAACACAATGGCATTATGTGGAAAGCCAAGACAATCCTGCTGACCATGCATCAAGGGGGTTGTATCCAGAGGAGCTCCTGAGCTCAATTTGGTACAAGGGTCCAAACTTCTTGTAGAAATCTGATGTTCCCATACCAACTGTTTCGACACAGCTTGATCCTGATGATCCAGAGGTGAAGAAGGCCGTTGTGAACTGTGCACAGACTAAACCCGTGAATGGTTCATTCTTGGAAAGATTTGGAAGGTTTTCAAGCTGGTCTATTGTTTTGATGGCAGTCGCTGTTATTCAGAAACGCTTGGCAAATCCTACTATCTTAGAACGACCCATTCACAAATTAACACTGTTAGTTGAAAATAACTTATTTCCCCTAGATGCTTCATGTTTGCTCATGTACTTGGCTCGAGATAGAGATTTCTTTGTATGGTATTAAATCAGTTTGATTTTGAGAGGGAGTGTTGCTGCAGCAGCAGAACTATCATCATGTTATTTAGGTCTTTATCATAATGTCCTGGAAAGTGTACTGCGGTTGTGTAGTGATATTTTCGTACTAGTTTTCACCATGCGGTTTAGCGGAAACACCAGAACGCTGCGTCTTGTTTTTTTATTAAGTTTACGATTAAGTATTTTGAGACCTTCTGATGTTGAAGTCATGTAAAACGAACGATTTCGTGCAGCTCTGGCTAGTTAACTGGCCCAAAGTCGGTTAGTAGTATTTATTAATTAATGATTTGTTCGAATAACATTACGGTCGCCGAAGTGCGATAACTTGTCGAACGAGTTGTGAAATGATATATTAATATGCCAAGATCCATTGTATCGTCATTTTGTTGTTTCAGTTGACGGTTTATTGAGTTTGACTATTGAACGTTTTGCTCAAATAAATCAGTACTACGCCAAAGCAAGTTATTTCTAGCTGGATCACTGCACACAGCTACAGTCAACGACTACAGACTGCGAACCAGACTACCGTAGTACTGTGTGTATTAGCCCGTCGACGTGCGCCCGTCAGGAAGATGTCAACTTGAAAACTCGCGACCTGTTCCAGGCCTTTGTTGTCAACATTCTTTAAGGATACGTTTACTGTCATGAGTACCGACAGTGCCATGGCTAAATCCTCTACTCGAGAGAAACCCCTGCAGACCACACTCCAACCAGCTGAAGAGGAATGTCCGCCAGTCGATGATTCTCATTCTGCATCGTACCATGGCATTACCTCCCTGCCATTTCATGAAAATCCTCAGCACAAATCAGGAAGCATATTATCAGGGAAAGCATCATCTGCTCATCTGAGTGTGCGGCGAAGTAAGAGAGACATCAAGCCAACACTAAAGCTTAAAGAAAATGTTGATGAACATCAGGCAGAACTCGAAGCTTTTTGGGCAGCTATTTCCGATGCAGCTAATCTGGCAAGCGACATAACAAATGAACCTGGATCCCTGTACTCTTCTGATGAAAGAAGCGCAAAGCTGAAGCTGAATAACTGTCTCAGAAACATGGAAGAAAGATATGAATGGACTGTCACAAACAAAGTCTACAGCTAGTACTTCGATTACTTGAAAGGAACCAGCCTGAAACTAAGTATTCTCAGAGCCATCATTCCCATGCAGAGACTCTAGTTGTTCTGAAGCAAGCACCACTTCATCCAGGAGAGCATTGCTGGCTGCGCGAACAGCATGTATGAAATATGAGCTGGAAGCAAAGAGTGCCTGCGCATACGAGAACTAAAACGAATTGAGAATGATGAACTTGAACGCCAAGCTCAATTGTAAGCGGAGCGTGCAAGACAAGAGGCTGAGTAGAAAAACGGGCAAGAGTTCAGGCAGAGTTAGAAATCAAAAGTCGACAAATAGAAGAACAGAGAGTATTAACAGAGCTTAAGAAAAATCAAATTCAGCTACAGGTCCTCGAAAGAGCTGAGACACGTGATCCTGGAATTTTCAACCTATCCACAATTTAACCCCCGAGATTCCACAATTTGAATGTAGAAGCCACTCTATTCACGACAGGTCCCTACAAATGTCCACACCAGCAGAACAGATTAACAACTCAAGCATGATCAATCTAATGAAATCAGTTACCGAGTCTGTTAATCTAAGTCGACTTCCAATTCCAGTCTTTGAAGGAGATCCTCTGCAATATCCATCATGGAAGGCGTCATTTGCTACACTCATCGAATCAAGGCAAATGCCCCTAACTAAAAGGATTCATTACATGAAACGTTTCCTGAAGGGTGGAGCACGAGAAGTCATAGAAGCTCTCTTCTATTTTGACACTGAAGCTGCCTACAAGAGTGCTTGGGATATTTTTGAGGATCGATATGGCAATCCCGTTCTTGTTTCAGAGGCTTTTCGAGACAAGCTAGATTCATGGCCAATACTTTGCAGCAGCGATTGCCTTTGGAAGCTCTCCGACTTTCTAAGACAATGTCAGACTGCAATGATGCACATTCCGGATCTACGCATACTGAGTGACAGTCATGAGAACCGCAAGATCCTTCAAAAACTTCCTGATTGGCTCGCTCGCAGATGGGCACGAATTGTGGACGACAATAAGACTTACCCAAGTTTTGTAAAGATTTGTAACAAAAGAGGCAGATATTGTGTGCAACCCTATTACTTCACTAAAATCTGCAAAGCCATCGCCTGACAAGCAAGATAGTCTGAAGACAAATAGGAGGCTAACTAAAGATCTTCATCAGCAAATCATCAGCTAAAATACTCGCTGAATATACATTCAGATGTTACAAGTGCTTCTTCTGCATCCAAGGACTCAACAAAGATGTTCAACAGACAAAAAAGCCATCTTACCAAACTGCTAATTCGTGTGCCTTTTGTGACAAGTCGGGGCACAACATTCTTGATTGTTACAGATTTAGCCACAAGACTCCAACTGAGAGAAAGGAATTTATCATGAAAAGAGGCCTCTGTTTCGGATGCCTGAAACAAGGCCACCTATCAAAAGAATGCAAGAACAAGAGCACTTGCGAGAAATGCAAAGGCAAACATCCAACCTGCCTGCATGGAGACTATGAAAGCTCCAATCAAATCAATAGGACTTCAGAGGAACATGCAGCTAAGGTGTTAAGAGTATCCCAGCCGAAGGGTGGAAATATGCAATGTTCAATGACGGTCCCAGTGTATGTTTCTACAGAAGATGATCCTGATAGTGAAATTCTTGTGTATGCATTGCTAGATACACAAAGTGATACTTCCTTTATTACAGAAAACATTGCAGAGAGACTGAAGGCCGAATGTCAACCCACGAAACTCAAGGTGGCCACCATGACATCATCTTGTATCTTGGATTGTTTGAAACTGAGAGGACTTCGAATACGAGGAATGGGCTCAGACATGAAAATAACACTCCCAACCTTATACACTCGGCAAGAAATCCCGATGAATAGAACCCACATTCCCACAAAGGATGTTGTAAGAAAGTGGCCTCACCTACACGAGTTAGTTGACCAGTTAGAATCATCACAAGACTACGAAGTTGGGCTTTTAATTGGGTACAACTGCCCACAAGCTCTCGCACCTACCTGTGTCAAAGTTGGAGGAAAGGACGAGCCATATGGTGTTGAAACTGCCTTGGGGTGGAGTATCGTTGGTTTCACTCAAACAGAAAACGAAGATGATGAACATGTCTCACACAGAGTCTTGACCAAGTTAATACCCGAAGATCTGAGAATTGATGACAATCAGGAAGTGACATTTGTACACCAAACCAAGATAAAGGAGTCACCTGCAGGAACTTGTCCCTCTGACATCATCAGAATATTGGAGGCAGATTTTAAGGATCAACAAAAGGACAGGACTTTATCCCAGGATGACATAAGATTTCTGGATATCTTAGAAAATAATACTTGTCAAGACAAAGATGGATTCTATCAAATGCCACTACCATTTAAGAATGGGAAGCCATGCTTGCCAGACAATTTACAAATGGCTGCTAAAAGGATGAATCATTTAAAGAGAAGAATGAAATCTGACCCCTCCTACGCTGCAGACTATCAAATATTCATGGACAAAATGATATCTGAAGGGGATGCTGAACTAGTGCCAGAAGACGATGAACAGGAACAAAACAGATGGGTTATACCACACCATGGAGTTTACCATAAGCGAAAGAGAAAGCTTAGGGTGGTATTTGACTGTGCCGCTAGATACAAGGGAACATCCATCAATGACCACTTTCTGTCAGGACCAGACTTGACAAATACCTTACTTGGGTGTCTACTGAGATTTCGCAAAGGACCCATAGCTGTAGTAAGCGACATAGAACGTTTGTTCTATAGATTCAAAGTCAATCCGGAAGATCGTACTACCTGCAGTTCCTTTGGTGGATTGATGGTCTTGACTCTGATCCGAAGCTGTTTCGATTGACTGTCCACCTTTTTGGAGCAGCAAGCTCCCCAGGGTGTGCCAACTTTGCACTTAAAAGATTAGTGCAAGACGAATTTAGTGCAGATGTTTGTCAGTTCATCAGAAATAATTTCTACGTGGACGATGGTTTGTTCAGCTGCTCGAATGTTGAAGCAGCCAAACGTTTGATCAAAGATGCTAGACAATTGTTTCAAAGAGCCAATATAAGGCTTCACAAATTTGTCAGCAACAGTGAAGCTGTCTTGGAGGATATTCCCCAAGTGGATAGAGGCAATACAGATGGATCACTCTCAGTGGAAATACCCACAGAATCAATTGAAAGAGTGCTAGGAATCCAGTGGAACATCCACAGTGAACTGTTGCAGTTTCAGGTTACTACGGATCAGAGGCCAATGACCCGACGAGGAATTCTTTCCACAGTGGCATCGATATATGATCCCTTGGGCTGTCTGGCTCCCTTCATCTTGCTTGGAAAGCAGATACTCCAGGAAATGTGTAGAAGTAAAAGTGATTGGGATGAACCCCTATCTGAAGATCTATTGCCACGATGGGAAAGATGGTTGTCTGAACTAACAAGACTGAATGAGATTAAAATTCCAAGGTGTTACATCCCCTGTGACTTTGGTGAGATAAGACGCTGTGAAATTCATCACTTCTCCGACGCGAGTTCTACCGGATATGGCCAGTGCTCATATCTGCGGATTCTCAACCAACAGAATCGAGCTCATTGCTGCTTGCTGCTGGGAAAATCTAGAGTGGCACCACTCAAGGTGACGACGATCCCACGACTTGAGCTTACTGCGGTAGTTGTCTCAGTCAAGATTGCTGATATCCTGAGAGATGAGCTCACCCTTGATATAGAGGCAGAACACTTTTGGACCGACTCTAAAATTGTTCTGGGATACCTTGGAAATGAGGAAAGAAGATTCCACGTTTTTGTGGCAAACCGAATTCAACAGATTAAGAATTCCTCCCATGAAACACAATGGCATTATGTGGAAAGCCAAGACAATCCTGCTGACCATGCATCAAGGGGGTTGTATCCAGAGGAGCTCCTGAGCTCAATTTGGTACAAGGGTCCAAACTTCTTGTAGAAATCTGATGTTCCCATACCAACTGTTTCGACACAGCTTGATCCTGATGATCCAGAGGTGAAGAAGGCCGTTGTGAACTGTGCACAGACTAAACCCGTGAATGGTTCATTCTTGGAAAGATTTGGAAGGTTTTCAAGCTGGTCTATTGTTTTGATGGCAGTCGCTGTTATTCAGAAACGCTTGGCAAATCCTACTATCTTAGAACGACCCATTCACAAATTAACACTGTTAGTTGAAAATAACTTATTTCCCCTAGATGCTTCATGTTTGCTCATGTACTTGGCTCGAGATAGAGATTTCTTTGTATGGTATTAAATCAGTTTGATTTTGAGAGGGAGTGTTGCTGCAGCAGCAGAACTATCATCATGTTATTTAGGTCTTTATCATAATGTCCTGGAAAGTGTACTGCGGTTGCGTAGTGATATTTTCGTACTAGTTTTCACCATGCGGTTTAGCGGAAACACCAGAACGTTGCGTCTTGTTTTTTTATTAAGTTTACGATTAAGTATTTTGAGACCTTCTGATGTTGAAGTCATGTAAAACGAACGATTTCGTGCAGCTCTGGCTAGTTAACTGGCCCAAAGTCGGTTAGTAGTATTTATTAATTAATGATTTGTTCGAATAACATTACGGTCGCCGAAGTGCGATAACTTGTCGAACGAGTTGTGAAATGATATATTAATATGCCAAGATCCATTGTATCGTCATTTTGTTGTTTCAGTTGACGGTTTATTGAGTTTGACTATTGAACGTTTTGCTCAAATAAATCAGTACGACAAAGCAAGTTATTTCTAGCTGGATCACTGCACACAGCTACAGTCGTTGTTAACGTTGTTTTTGTATCGTTTGAACTCAAAGCCTGAAATGGCCTCAACGTATCATTTCCCTTCAGTTGTAAGGTGAACATAAAGAAACAACATCAATATTATTGCCAATAGCCCGGAAACAATGGGTATGTAAACCGGTCTAAACAACAGATCCGGTATGTGCTCTGTCGAGCAGTGCCAGCCAGGAAGACAGCTTTTATTTTAAGACGTCGCCATTTGTTTAACATCATTTACTTATTTACGATAAGAAAATAAGCTATTGGCTACGACGGTATTGAGTAGTGATACATGACATCTGTAAATGTGCAGCTTGAATAAGTCATGTAAACGTGAGGACTATTTGATTTATGTGTTCTGTTAACGATTTAAGGCCGTTTTTTTTTAATTTCGTACGACCTTAAGATTGATTTATGAACAGAAGCATGAATCGCCTTAGATATTAGTAGTCCAAAATGACACTGGATATATAAAGCATCTCATAGAATCGCACGGCACCCCAGATTGATATATTAACAGCTTGAAAGACCTTGAAGATATCGCCCTACGACCTTAGATCATAGTATTGACTGGATAAGCATCATAGAATCGCACGGCAGCTGCGCCCAGATTGATATCATATATCATAGTATTGTAAATTGTACATTGACAGTTACAAAAATAAATTGAAGCTGAAATTGATTCTTCTGGTAAGACCTACCCTAGGCGCGCGTGATCGTATGATGTGCAAACCGCGCTCCGAGACGGAGGAATAATTTATGATAGGGGGCAAGGTGGGGTGGAGTTAGGGTGAACGGGGAGCCAACCCCCGGGGGTGTGGGGGGGGGGGCACTTAAGTGTATAGAGGTAGTATATATATGTGCCGCGCGACGGGGTATGTTTTTTCGGCCTCCCGACTTGTACGACGGGGTATGTTTTTCAGCTTCAATCTGTACGAGGGGTTATACATTCGCATAATACCTTGTACGACGGGCATTTTGACCTTGTACGACGGGTACGGGTTTTCGAGGTCCCGCGGCACACCCCTATCCAGAATAAGGCCAAGTGCCACACCCCATCCCCGGGAGCCAACCACTCCTAACCTATTATCATATATGTCATATGTTCGGGATGGTACCCTTTACGAAAGCCCTTTTGATGTACTGTCATGTATAAGATAGTTAAAGAAAGGAAAATACAAATTGTTGAGTCATCTTTATTTTGGAAAATACCATTCCAGGTGGACAAAATATTGGGATCTAGTTATCTTTTAAACTGAAGTAACAAAAACTCAGAAGGGGTATAGTAATAGGTTATAAGAACGTTAGGCGTCTGGAATATGAGGAATTTTCACGCTTACCCGTACCCTTTACACAGTTGGTGTTCAGCAAGCAGACACTAGGCGTGTAATAACAGCGCATTCATTGATAATTCATTGATAATAGAATAGTAACAACGTGCTCGTTCAAGAAAAACGCGTAAAAGGCAAACACTGGTTTTAAAAAAAATACTTCCATCCAACAGTCACAAACGCAGAGAAAGATAACATTAATGTCAAGTTACAAAACATACAAATACTTTTCTACGGCGCACCTATTTACAAGAAAGCTTCACCATTAGATTTGAACTGCCATACATTTGCTGCTTGGCTGGGATGCGTGCGCGCGCGCACTATAGTCATGAAGTTATAACCAGGGCGCCGTCTGTGATTGGCTAGCATTGTTCGTCCTTGTTCAGCTCCAGCATTTCATGGTTACCCAAAGGTTCTCCGTTGTCCTTCTTCTCGAGTTCTTTGGAAGGTTTCCCCGCAGGTGTCTTTGACCAGTTTTCAATATCCTCGATGGTTTGAGGCAGCGGACGATTACGGGTTTCTGGTAACAAAAGTGTTATCACGCCTCCGGCAATAGAAAGACTGCCAAAGAGAACCCCTGGCAGCCAAGGTACCTTCCTACCCTGAAAGCAGTTAAAATACCCAATATTGATAAGCCGAATCGGAGACATATTAATTAAGGTCAAACTCGGTTACAAGTGAGAATGGCTTACCACGTAAGCCGAGAAAGGCGCCAGACAGTTACCGATTCTCCCTCCGACAGAAGCAATGCCCATGGCTTGAGCTCTTGAGAACCACAACAACAGCTTTAGCAATAAAACATGGGAACAGGAAGCAGAGGCGAAGGAAATATATAAATAAAATTCCAATTCAGCAGAGTACATTTCAAACTCGATTTATTCACTAGATATATCAAGCTAATAAAAAACAGGTTGAATAAAAACAAATTGTACTTGTACCAACCTTAACGTGGTTGGAAATATTTCCGGTGCATAGAGGAATACGATGCCAAATGCTCCCGTTATGCCAAATTTGCCAATCATATTGAGTGTTATGACAAGAGGTAGCAGACTGGTACCGTCAGCTGTTCCGGAAATATGCCAATATTACATTGTAAACATTAGCTCACTAGGGAGGTAACAGGACAACGTTATGGAGGAATGATAGTTCAGTTATAGACGAAAAAAACAATCGACTTTGATATGTAACTGGGTACCTGTTTTATTGGGGACGAACATAGTGAGAGCCAGCGCTATCCCGGCAACTATCTGGTAGGCAGCCAGGGGATAGCGACGACCAAACCTAGCAACCGTTACAGACAACAAGCATCATTCGATAAAAACTTTAGTGTTTGAAGTTAAACTGCGTTAAAGTCAAAACCGGACGTTATGAAATGATACATAGCAAATAAATGATATGCATGGATGACGCACGTTTCAAGGAAGAAGATACTAATCGAGTATGCGGGAATCTCCACAAGGCCACTGAAGAAGAAGTTCAGGTAGGGATCCCCGGCAAGATTAGATGTGCTCAATGACAAGCCGTAATACACTAAACTGATCACCATCCTGTTACACACGACAGAGCACACTTCTCAAGATCAATCCTTCACAAACGTCACCCATCCACTCCCCATAATCAATTATCTTACTTACCACAGGAAGCACATAATAGTCGCATAGGCGAGAAGTCGCTTATTCCTTAAAACGTCGAGTATCGTGTACTTGGCGCCGCCATCTGCATCAGTTTCAGTTTTGAACTGTTGTTTCACATACGCCAAAGCAGCTCGGGGACCTTTCGATTTACTCTCTTCCTTCTTGGTTTCCAGCATAGTCTCGAACTGCAATACAATACACGCAACATTCCGTCGAGAGTTCGATATCGCATGGATATGGATATTCTGATCTCGATGTACGAGACAGTAAAGTGGTACAACACTTTGTATCAATGTCAGCTGATCTCAAAATTGCATCGATCATTTCGTGTTCAATGCTGTTACCTCTTCCTTGGTTTTCAGTAAGTGCTCTGGCACGCTGACATTGTTGAACTTGGCCGCTCGGTGCAGAATCTCCTCCGCCTCCGACACGCGGTTATTGGCGCATAACCAGGGCACGCTCTCGGGAAGCACCCTGCACAACAAGACCATCATTACATTCCCTAATTTGACGAGACGGTAGCAGGGAATTGAAAGACGAAGATATAATAGGAGCAAAATTCCCCTGACGACAAATGCCATCAACTTTTGTGAATATTTTTCCATCTTATGAATTACGTACCACACAAGCGGTATGGTGAATAGGCCAAGCAAGGAGATCAGCATCTGGTAGTAGTGCCAATTGCGAATCATGTAGGCAAACAACGCCATCAGACACATACCCACGGCCCAGAAGTTCTCAATGGCAATACCGGCGAATGTCCGCATGTTGGCAGGGAACATCTCACAGGCCATGATGAATCCTGGCAGAACGATGCCCTGTACAATCATTCATCTTTCTCCTTATTGTAACGTCATTTACAATGTGACGTTGCCCTGACACAAAGGTGAAGCCTCTCTCAACATTAAAGATAAATATTTACTTTTGAGTTTTATGCAAGCGATTGTGAATAACATTAACATAAAAATTAACATAAAAATCGAGTATGGAGACTGAAGAAGAATGTCATCTCCTTGAACAGTGGTCCAGATTAAGGTCACCTGCTGTAACATGCCTGCGATGAATCGCAGCACACAGAAGAGGTAATAGTCGTTGACGAAGGAGGTGAGAAGGCCGATAGCGACGGAGCCGAAGTGTGCGAAGAGGAAAACGGGTTTACGGCCCAGGTTGTCGGAGAGGAAGGTGAAGAGCATGGCGCCAACCATAACCCCGATCACCATGATGGTCTGAGCCATCTCCTTCATGACGTCTTTGTCACATACCAGATCCCACTTCACACACCAACCATACACCTCGTATACAATCAGTATTACACAAGATTCCATTGCACACAGCTTATCATCCACCTCGCAGACTATATGAAAACACCAGAACTCACTACTCATACATCTGACATGCTATATATTAAATACCAGACCCCGCCACACACACCAACCTATACACCTTATATGCAATCTGTTTAACATTAGATGCTATTGCACACAGAAAATCTGCATCACTCAGACTATATGTTAACACCAGATCCCATAAATCTGACCTATATACTTTCTTTTAAACACCAGATCCCACTATACATTAACTTATCGATCGGAGGCTCTGAAGCCTTTGAAAGTCCAACCTCAATCACTATGGAAATGCCACCCACCCATCACCACCTCTACCAAAGTAAGGCCCCAACCTCCACACTTAAGTTCATTTCTGTAACTGAGGTTGGACCGGAATCTTAGAACAAGAGTTTACCGCTGTAACTAAGGTTGGTCTTGAATTCCGCAGCTAAAGTTTACCTCTGTAACTATGGTAGGGCCCGGTTCACTATCGTACTCCCAGCTCGTACATTTTTCGGTGCTGTTGTCACCGATGGAAATGTTGACATAGTAATTGCAGTGGTCCGTCTTGTTGTCCTTGTCGAGCGGTATACTCTCGTTGGTGTGGCCTGGGGGCATCTGACAGTGGTATTCGGGGATGTAACCTGCACAGGGCAAGAGATTACTATACCTGGTAGACTCGAATGTGTCAGAAGAAAGAGACAGGGGCAATGGTTGTCATCAGTATGAACAGTCGCGGCAAACACCGTTGTCATAACATCAACGTCAATAAAGACCTATTAAACCTAGAACAAACAATGCGATCAATAAATGAGACGAAAGTCAATGTGGGCAATTAAAACAGAAAAAGGAAAATTAGCAATGAGAAAATGTGAACATCGGGACTGGGAACAAATGGTGTGAGCTCTGGGTGTTGTGGGCGACGATGGCCGAGTTACCAGTAAGTTTGAGCATGGACGAATACATTACCACATCGACCATGAATCTTCTGTCTACAGTAACTGGCAACAAACTTCGTGCAAGACAATCAGGGTATATACCGTTAATTCTGTTTTCTATTTAGTATTTGGACATACATACCATTTTCGTTTCCCTATCACGAATTTTAAAAATCATATATACATATATATATATATATATATATATATATATATATATATATATATATATATATATATATATATATATATATATATATATATATATATATATATATATATATATATATATATATATATATATATATATATATATATATATATCTAGGCGTGTCATCCAACTTTTTTGGGTGGGTTAAACTTGCCAGTATGATAGCTATACGAATAAGGAAAATGAAAATGAATATTATTATATTGATTTTGTTAGAGATGGAGGTCGATGGAAATGCAAAATGAGCTGATTTCATAAAGTTGTGGGCTGGTTTTATATTCGTCCCCAGCGCCAAACGTTTTCTCACCTTATTCTCACCTTATTCCTGTGGCGTCAACACTTGCACAGGGAAGCTAGCTGTGAAAGCTATATATAAGGACGGCGGATGTCAATAAGACTACCGTTTTTGTTCCTATTACGTTAAATTAATTCGCAATTTTGTGCTAAAACAGCGGGTCCAAGAACTGTGCGCGAGTCATATATATATTTATATATATATATATATATAAATATACATAAATATGTATATTATATATATATATATATATATATATATATATATATATATATATATATAGATATATATATATGATATACATAATATATATATATATATAATATATATAGATATATATATAGATATATATAGATATATATATATATATATATAGATAAATATGTATAGTATATATATATATATCTATATATATATATAGATATATTATATATATATATATATGGTATATCTATATATAGATCTATATATATATATATATATATATATATATATATATATATATATATATATATATATATATATATCTATATATATATATATATATAATCTATGTGTGTAGTTTTTTTTCCATTAAGACATTGGACTCGAGACTGACTATTATTGATCGACATTATGATTATTATTCCGGACCTGTAAGTGAGAAACATAATAAACTTTGTGGGGTGGGCGGGGGTATTTAGTACCCCACGCGGTGGGGGTGGGGGCACTTAGGGTAGGGGTGTTACCAAGTCCGCACAACAAAAATATGTGTTTTTAGCACCATAACTTTAATGATATAAGGTCATTTTTATAATTTGAAAACACTTTATTTGTAGAATGAGACATGAATAGAAGGTTCCTTGGTGCTCGAAAATCAATCACTTAATTATCGATTATTACCAATAGGCAGCTATAGTGACCTGTGAGTAGTGTGCCCTGTGAGTAGAGGCCTATGCCTTTATATATATATATTTACTAAGTTTACACGCATATATAAATGAACTCTGAAAAAATGTCGCCAGGGTTTCGTGTTGTCGCGTCATTCAAATCAAGTGTGATGCGTTTGTTGTCAGAATAAAATTCCGACATCTTCTTTGATTGAATGGCGCCGAACGACTGCTAAATACTCAATTATTTTCGCCACTCGAGATCGCAGGGGCCCTTCTTGAACTGAAATTCGAGTAATCCAATCGAAAAATGGACAACGAAACTAAACCCATTTTCCATTTTGGTTTGTAATTTAGTGAAATCTAAAATTGGGAAACGAAAAGTATGCCCATTTTCCATATGTGTTGGCCAAATACTAAAATAGAAAATGGGTTGCTATACCATTTTCCATTTGCATTTGTGAAATGGAAAAACGAATTAACGGTATATACCTTGATTCAAGACTATCCAACTGGCGACATGCCATGATAGACAATATCGACTGGTGCGTTTTTATGTCACCATCTTCCCGGGAAAACCTTCCTCTAACATATAGGAACTTCACAGAAAATGCGAGGTCGTTGTCAGTTCCACGGGTTGAAGATGTCACTTACATCAACAAATAAAGAAATGGGACTAGCCGAGGACTTAGTTGACATGATTGACTGGTATGCGTGAACAAGCGTGAATTAAATGTTAGTGCCAGTCACCTCGTTTGTTTACGCATCCTGTCACGGCAACACCTACCAACCGTGGGTTACAGCAGGGCAACACCTACCAACCATGGGTTACAGTAGGGTAACTCTTACCAACCATTGGTTACAGCAGGGTTACTCTTACCAACCATGGGTTACAGCAGGGCAACTCCTGCCAACCATGGGTTATAGCAGGGTAACTCCTACAAACCATGGGCTACAGCATGGTAACTCTTACCGACCATGGGTTACAGCAGGGTAACTCTTACCAACCATGGGTTACAGCAGGGTAACTCTTACCGACTATGGGTTACAGCAGGGTAACTCTTACCAACCATGGGTTACAGCAGGGTAACTCTTACCAACCATGGGTCACAGCAGGGTAACTCCTGCCAACCATGGGTTACAGCAGGGTAACTCTTACCAACCATGGGTTACAGCAGGGTAACTCTTACCGACCATGGGTTACAGCAGGGTAACTCTTACCAAACTTGGGTTACAGCACGGCAACTCCTTCCAACATTGGCTGCAGCAGGGTAACTCTTACCAACCATGGGCTACAACAGGACAACTCCTACAAACCATGGGCTACAGCAGGGTTACTCTTACCAACCATGTGCCACAGCAGGGTAACTCTTAAAAAAACCATAGGTTACAGGAGGGCAACTCCTTCCAACCATTGGCTGCAGCAGAGTAACTCCATTCACGATGTTTTACAGAGAACCTCATGAAGATCCATGTAACATTGAGGGTTTGATGTTTACAACTAGGTTGGAAGACACCACTTCACACGGCTTCTGAATGCCATTACAGGTCATGGTGACTGAATCACCTTGTCCTGACAGAGTATGCACAAGAAGACTGTGAATCATTTCTCATCTGAGGAACAGCCACTGCATGGCAATATGTATACCTCAATTGTATATATGCAGCAAGTAATACATATCGCTGTCCGCGCTTGGGAGAGAGTCTTATATCACCAGCTTAATCCACAACCTCGGCCAAGCATTTTTAAGAGGCTATTTAGTCCCATAATGGGCACTCAGGGATCATTTTGTTTATACCATTACTACGTTAACGCAGACATAAATAATTCCATCTAATAATTTGAGCCGTAAATTTTACTTGATCGAAAATCATGCTGATAAATGTTCAGCATTATTATTTTAATGGAAATATTCATGATGTACTGAAGAAATCTGTTTAATTAAGTTGTGTCGTTCCATCGATAACGGTGTCTCCCTAAAACCATGAGCCACACGATTGTTAGCTGCGATTCATTACGCGATCTATAACTACCTCGCTAGCGATGTGTATACTTCCGTTTAGATTACAAACTGTAGATTTCATCTTATCTTCGCTGACGAAAGTTGTGGTCATCATTGCGCAAAAAAATAGAACGACAAACAGGAAGGGTAATGACAATGTTGCTAATCTAATGCATGCTATCTAACAACCAATTTGAAACATTAGCAATTTGAACACATGAGAGGCTGCACTTACGCTAGAGATCTACACAAACCTACAAACAATAAGAGCGGTGCATTCGACGGTGGTGTATCATCTGGTGTGGGGAATGGCTGCTCCAGTGGTGGCTTTCTATTGTATCAGAATAGCAAGTGAAAGCTCATAACCTCCCTTTGAGAAAGCGGCTTGGTATGAGGCGAACTCGGCTTAACACACCCGTCCTCTATCACAATGTTGCTATATCGATCACAAATGACACATAAATTGAGTCTCCATTTTAAATCTGGATCTATATTCAATATTTCACACCACCAGAAACTGGTGGTTTCCGGTTCCAAGACATGGACCTTGATGCGGACTTAAGGGGGACACGCTATTAGTTGTACAATAGTATATTCATTAGTTGTACAATAGTATATTCATTAGTTGTACAATAGTATATTCATTAGTTGTACAATAGTATATTCATTATATCACATTTGTATATATGGGAAAGTCTACTACAGTGGCACTTCGCTCTGAATTAAACCACTTT
>CM067354.1:45431744-45511744 GCA_034190875.2 Urechis unicinctus | reverse complement strand
CTCTTACACATCCCATGTGACTCTGCCTCTACAACAGAGGTCGTTGAACACCTACTTTCGAGATAAAGATAGACATTAGCTTTGTATGGATGCGTCATGCCTACCCATCGTCCGGCGTCCACCGTGACTCGATGGTCCAGTGTCATCAGAAAACGCGTTCATATGCTGCTCATTGGTCCTGAACCTAGAGAGAGACATGTGCGACGCGTTGGCTGCGTCCTGCGTCACTTCTGTTTACTGCTGCTCGGAGTCAGGCTCGGTGCGTCCCTAATAGATACCCTCATCAATGGAGCTACGGACAGGTAAGGCGATTGGAGGCCGGGAGAGTAGGTTAGGAGAAGAATCGAAAGACGTGGTAGGTGTGGTCAGTGTGGACGACATCGTGTTGAGACAGTGGCTCTATGTGGGTGTGATGACCGCACACAGATACGTGGAGACCAGAGCATTTGCTGGTTATAACACGTGGGGTAAGCACATCCCCCGGGTCGAGTTCTTCGTGGGAGACGGTCAACAAGTTTCTACAGAGCTACCACTTGTAACACTTCCGGGTATCTATGGCTTTCATTACTCTGATATATATATGTAAAGGCGAAATCACTCTGTTAATAAGAATATCAATTCTATTCATATAAGCACACGAAATACTGTCGACGTTCAATGAATAATTTAATGAACGCTTGATTACTATTTTTGACAATGGAAGCTTGTATTAGCAGACGTGGATGACACCCAATATCCACCTCAAGGGAAACTCTTCGCCATGTTACGTCATATGTGCGCGTACAGTGATGTCTTTCAATGGTTCCTACGCGCTGACGATGACGTGTACATTATGTACGACAGGCTACAGTACCTCCTTGTCGGCATGGACCCGACTGATAAGGTCAGTAGGTCAACGGTCCAAATAACCAACAATAGTTAATTGATGGCCGGTATCGAGGGGGGTGGGGTGGGGGGGGGGGGGCATAATCAGCACGTCATCACAACAATTGTGGTCACTATCGTAAATGAATGCGAGGTGTCAGCTTCCTAACCACTTGCAATCAGCACGAGGATGCCGTTGCCACACAGATCTACATGGGGCAGCCGGGTTATGGTCGCGTGGAGGACCGGGAGCGTCTTCAGATGGATGGATGGGCCTTCTGTATGGGTGGACCAGGTGTCGTGCTCAGCCAAGCCGCCATGACAGGTGACATGATTCCTTCATCTTTGCTACCCTCAGAGAAACATTTCAAGTGTTTTGAGTGACTCAAACATGTGTTTACGTTGGATGTGCAGATCTTTGTTCACACCTGCACAAGTGTGCTCATGACGTTATGACGTCAGAGGAAGATGTGGAGTTGGGGCGTTGCTTGATGCGGTATCAGGGTGTCCAGTGTACAACATCTACTGAGGTACTTACTCTTCACACAACGACCACACCCTGCAACCACCGTACACAAATGCTCCCTAACCATTCACGACCATTTATCGGACTTATATTTGTGTGAGAATACTGTTTTAAGACGATAATCGATACATTGGGTATCGTCCTTTATTTGATAGAGCACCCGCCAGCCACCATAGAGTCAGCTCGTTGTGTATCATTCTCTATTTTTAAAACGGCTTACAATCCAAGATAACATTTACTGTAATGCATTTCAATAGTCTGAAATTTCTATGACTTCACATATCATAATGTTTGATATAAAACGGCAAACATAAATTTATTTAATCCAACCACACTTGGGTTGTGATTTCATTGAGGGTAGGGATCCACCTACACCCAGCACTTTGACTATAGCACCATGTCCAGTGACCACACGTCAACACAATATCACTTGTCCCCAACATAGTCTCCATATCGTGCTGGCATTGGATAGTGCCTACTCCTCGTGGATCACACAGGGCTCTGTAGTTTCGGTGTAGGTCAAATTGGAGTATCTTGTGTCGGTGATTCCGCTGGAGCCAGGTGGTGCTCTGTCTGTCTCTGCCTCTTCCCTCAGGCTGGATGCCAGGGTCTATCTGGGACCTCGTGTGACATGTATTATATATCATCTGCAGTCGGACCGGTTATCATAATATCTTGCTCTTTTAAAGCACCCCTTCATGTCGAGTTGGGAGGAGTGAATTGCTTCTCAAATCTCGGCTCATAGACTCTGACCACTCGCCCTTGAAGATTAATCCATGTTTAGTTATGAATCCATCCCTTGCATTCAAGTATAGTGACAGGTGACAGAGCAAATCAATGTTTGCTCTATGGCCATCCAGTCAGGATTGTGTATGTGAGACGTCTGTTTGCATGCCTTATCTTGTCAAGTGTTTTTGCCTAGTGGCCAAATACTGTAGCATGTCTCACAGCTGTCTCCTCATTTTGCTCTAAGTGCACTCTCGACAGTCTGTTAGGCTGCTATAGCTCAGCACCTCATACGTTCTCGGTGTCGATGCCGTTCCGCTGTGACTTGAGGATCATTTCCAGCAGCTAACTTGGCGCTTGGCCAAAGGGCTTTATGATGGTGGCATGAAGAGGTTTGTGATCACTAAGGATCTTGGTGTACCTCCTAAAGGTATACTGGCGAAATGTGCGCGATGAGAACAGCATTTGTTTCTTAATTTGGACGTATCTGGTCTCTATCGAATGTGAAGTTGCACTTTTTAGCAAAAATCATTTTCTATTTAAACGTAATGATCCATGAATGCGTAGCGGCGGTGTGGACGGACTTTATTCTCTAGCTACATTTGCTATGACCAGCAGAACTTTGTTGACTTATTCTTTATTTTGCAGCTATCATCAAAAGACATATTGTTGACAGCGTCTGTATGTTTGAATTGTGATGCAGTTGGCCCATCTCTTCTACCACGCCTATCCGGGTCATTACACGGGCATTCCATTCACAAAGGAACTCGGAAATGACAGTCATATTAGTGACGCCATCACGCTCCACCCCGTCAAGCAACCGCACGTTATGATGTCCATATACCATCATCATGTTAACAACCAGCTGCGACAAGCCACAGAGGTGGGAGAAACATTCATGGTCAATTTATCAGTATCCGATGAAAGCTTTCGTATTCCAACTCTGTTAGCATGACGTGAGATGACTTGCGTGTATCATTAGTTTGCATAAACATATTTATGTTCGATTTCTCCTTTTTATCACAGGAAATGAAGCGCTGGCAAACTACGATTGACCTCATGGATAAGACGAAACCGAAGTAGCAATATGGGATAGCAATTTGAAGCTGTCAAAGCGATATATTTTTGTATAAAGAACAGTTTTACACTCGACGATTTCATTGCTCATGTGTATTCCCATTCCCTAGAGATTCAGGGCTATTGAGCGAGATAACTTGAGATTCAGGGCCTTCGAGTCAGATAATTTTTACTTTCAGGGCCATTGAGTGAGATAGTTGTGATTCAGAGCAATTGAGAGAGATCAGTTGATATTCAGAGCCAATGAGAGAAATAAATTGAGGTACCTCATGTGGACCTAAATACGGGGGAATATGTGAGATACGTTAGTTTGAACCTACCCCGATCACTACCTGGAATAAGATTCAAAGTATTCGTCGAGTTAAAACTGTAACACGGATACTTCTCACACAGACTGCTGTATCCGTTACGCAATACACGCTCGCTGTCGTGAAGTAGTTATTCGTTTGAATTACCGAGCGCCGTCGAGGACGGCTATAAAATCTACATCAGAGCTCGACTGACCTTCATACTCACCATCACTCCGACCGTAAAACAATTCACCGCTATTAATTATAGAACGCCAGTGAACTAACTTGTCAAATGTTTTATATCAATAGACCAGAGAATTCTATAAGAAACAAGTACACGAGCAGATGTCAGCTTTAATTGGACATTAGTATTGACCACTCGGTGTATGTTATCCCGAGTAAAGCTATCAATGGCTACCGTGTCAATATATCCCAGTGTGGGAACATTCTTTTCACAATACGAGGCAATATTTCGGACGTATTCTGGCCCATTTGATTGGGGCGAAATCCCCCCCACCCCCCATGTCACATCTCATACATGGTTTTGTAAATTTACAATCACTCGCCATTATGTATATCAACACCTAGAGGTCCATGTCAGTAACCACAAGTAGCACTGCATTATAACCACGCTAATTGACCCAAGGGTTTCCTACTAAGATCATGTATTGTCCCTGGCAAATATACCGGTCCTTCCAATAATCTGTTTGCGTTTACATTCAGCTTGAAGTTTAGTGCATAAGCCTGCGGAGCAGGAGGTCGGGGCAAACCGCTAGTACTTGATCGATCTAAAGTCGACCGGACGTTAAGTGGTTCTGATCGCTTCTGTAACAGCTTCGCTGTAGCTACAACGGGCTATAAATCCGCCAGGTGGAAGCTCAATCATTGGCAGGTAAACAGTGTAAGTAGGGCACATCATTATTCATATTGTAATTTCACATTGAAATCTGGTGTATCACAACCAGTTTGGACATGGATACGATCGCACGACAGCATGACACATAGGGGCAGGTTGAGCCACTGGTCAGTGTTACTTAGACGGGCTTGCTGTGTGTGGATTGATCTGCTGTCAGACTAACGGTATGTGGCGCCCGTTGCACTTGTCGCCGTCAGCGACGCGTGTGTTGGGATGGTGCGTCGTTACGTGGCTCTTCCTGGACGTTATCACCATTAGTGACGCGTCAACAAAACGTGAGTACCAATGGCCAGCAGAACAAATAAGAAAATCGGGTTTTAAGAGTTACTTGATTAACAAGATTTCATTTAATTAATTTTTGTTCTTATCAATAATGAGATGATGACAACCGCGAATCTTATACTTCTCGTGTTGCAGAGTTCTAAAAATTCCAATGACACATTAAGTGTGAATTTTGAAAGTTGACAAACCATGTTATCAGGCTGACGAACCCATGCTCTGTGAGCCGATTTACCGGAAATTGCGTGAATGGTTGATACGCAATCAACCGACAAACTAAGTGAGAGATGAGGTCTGTATTGCTGGGTTTAGATTCGCCGTGCCCATGCAACGTGTCACTTCAGCTTGCCTTAATTAAAGCATATTAAGATAACTTAAGTTTATTTTGTAGTTTTTGAAATGAGAGAAAAATCCTACACTATTTGGCAATTAAGTGTATGTCGACAAGCCTTAATGCTATTCTTCCCAGAAGGTTTCGGTTCGTTTAGACGAGAATTCGTCCGTCAGAACCAGGCTAGGATACGAAAAGAAATTATCTCATGGCAACAATATTGTTAGTTTATGCATGACGGGCGACAGACTCGTCATCGGGGACGCGCGGTCATAAAGCGAGCAATCACAATAACCCTACCCGCATTTCGCGATCTCCCCAACCCAACCCCGCCCTAACCCCGACGTTTATTATGCATTTAATATTTTAAATATTTCATAATGGTCGCTTGGATTTTTGATACTGGCCTTTTTCACGCGTGCCAATTTGAAAACGCATGGCCCTTCTCCACCCTTAAGAGTATTTCTCATGCATTTAAACCGGGCAAATCTAGGCTAACCATTGGTCGTCGGTTGTAGATCTAACATCTTTTGAACTCAACCAGGTTAAAAGCACGTTTTTCGCACGTAAGGGTTAGCTTCTAGTCAAGGTCCCCTAGCCTGATGGCTGCGGGCGCTGTTTACATGTTACTGATATTCAATAGTCTCGCCTTCAGGGCGAGAAGCGTAGCGGAACCCCTGGAGTCTGGGACGCAGACTAGTTAGCTTCGGTGATGCTTTCGTCGCAGATTGACCGACCAAAACAACGGAGACGATGTGAACCATCGTTCATTGCTTCGCACAGCGTTCTGCAGGATTTGCGACAAATATAAATGAAAACCATACCAGCGTTCTTCTACAAAATTGAGAAAAAGATATGTTATTGGCATTAGCAGAATTAACGTACTTTTCTCGGATGTAGCATTTATTTAATAATTTCTCCTGTATCTTGAACCCTTTCCTGTCCCGTCGTACATTGTTAATATTAATCAGACCACCGCAGTATCGCCTTGGTAATGTCTATATTTTATGCTGTTGGTCGTATTGAAGGACATTCTAAGAGACAGTCGCGGCTCCTAGCGGACGAACAGCGCCTCGTACGGAAGCTGATGGACGACTATGAGCCATCGGTAAGACCCGTTCTTAACGCCACATCGACCATCGGCGTCCGTTTCGGCATCACCTATGTACAGCTTCTCGACATGGTGAGGACAATATATTGGACCGAGCACCAAGAGGGAAGTTCTTTTATGGGGTCGCGAAGGTAAAGGGAATAAAACAAAGGATAATGTGTTGTCGAGCACGGGACCGAAATATGGTGTCAAGAATACAATCAGTTTTACATAGAATTGGAAGGAATTGCACTGCTTAGCGTAATATAGCCAATATTACAATGGTACATCAGTTTTGGTGCTGACTTTGTGTTTACTCACCTGTCTACAGGATGAAGTCAATCAAGTATTGACGAGCAACGTATGGCTGGAACAGGTGAGGCATCTGCTAATCAAGACCACTCTCGACTAAACCGATTGAATCCTATGGTAAAAGGCATCAAACCCAACCCTCACAAAGGCAAATATACAGTTACCTCAGGTTCAACGCTCTGTCCTTTCCTATATTGGCATTATAAAATGGCCATGACTGAATAGAATGTTTGATGGGATTGGGATGATATTCTACCCCATAATCAATGTCAAATGTTTAATGTGTATAACAGGAATGGGATGAGGTTTTTCTAACAGACAAGGTACACTGTTTTGGGTGTATGAAAAGAATGGGATGATGTTTTGCCAGCAGACAAATATAATATTTTTATTGTAGGACGGGGATGGAATGATGTTTTGTCCACATATAATATATGATGTTATTTGTGCACGACAGGAATGGGATGACGAGCGACTGACTTGGAATCCGCGGGATTACAACGGATTGGCGGTCCTCCGTATGCCCTGTGAACGAATATGGCTTCCAGACGTCGTCCTCTATAATAGGTAAGAACTCATACATGACCTTCCATACTCGTGTAGCACCGAATACAGAGGGTCAATAAGCGGTCATCAATCGGGGATACTATAGGGAACGTTCATTATATATCCCCGTCCCTACTCCAGAAAGGTGTAAAAAATGTTTTCCTTCCCGCTCCCCAATATATAGTTAACATTTGCATCGCCACACCCAAAAATTAACTTGCACTGATTTTATTTTTCAGTTAACAAATACACCTGTATGTTGGCATTATTTTAATATTGAATGCATTTGCACATAGAAACTGAAAAGAAAAAGATTTCGCTTTTTATTTACCTCTTCAATTCACGTAGGAGCCCCAAATTGCAAACTAAAAATCGGAAAGTTTAACAATACTGGTTATAATGTTATGGGTATATTGTATGTTAATCAAATACGGGGTCACAATGGGTTATTTAATTATGCGGTTGCAAAATGCTATTTGAATACGTGATTACAATGGGGAAGATGAATAAGAGGGTTACAATATTGTAATTGAATAAGTGGTTACAATATTGTTATCTATTATTGGATTACAGTATGTAAGTTTAAGGGGCTACAATATTGTATTTGAATGAGGGATTACATAAAGGTATTACAATGTGAGATTACAATACGGACTTACAATACTGGCTTTCAATGTGGAGCTACGACAGGGTATACTGAACGGGGTAGGTACAAAATAAAACCTATAACGACTCAAACTCCTCAGTAAATCGTCCTCTTGAATCTGCATTCCATGATATCATACCTATCGGTGATCTGATGATTGTGTCCAGTGCTGATGACTTCACTGACGGTTACATGCAAAGCCGAGCCATGGTCAGACACACCGGAAACGTCTTCTGGGCACCTCCCGCCAAACTACGATCTTCTTGCAAGATCGACATCACATTTTTCCCTTTCGACGATCAAATATGCACCCTCAAATTTGGCTCCTGGACCTACGACGGCTTTCAAGTGGACCTCACGAATAGATCCAGCTCTGTGGACCTCTCCAACTACGTATTTAGCGGGGAGTGGGAGTTGTTGGGGATCAGTATTGTTCGCAACGAAGTGTATTATTTATGCTGTGATGAGCCATTCCCGGATGTGACGTTCAAGGTACTTATGCGTAGGCGCACGCTGTACTATCTGATCAACATCATCTTCCCATGTCTTTGGCTGACCGTGCTCAGCTTACTGTGTTTCTGGCTGCCACCAGACTCCGGCGAGAAAATCACACTAGGAATAACAGTACTTCTTGCTTACACTGTCTTCATGCTGGTGGTCGCCGAGAGCATGCCGGCCACATCTGAGTTCGTGCCAATTATAGGTGATGATTTGACGATGATAGTTACGATGATTATGATGATGTTGATACCGATTATGACGATGATAGTGACAATGATGATGCCGATGATAGTGATGATGATAGTGATAATGACGATGACAGTCATAATATCGATGATAGTGATGATGACGATGATAGTGATGATGACGATGATAACAATGATAGTGATGATGACGATGATAGTGATAGTTATGATGACGATGATAGTGATGACGATGATAACGTGTTTGCTATACTAAAGTTGAATTTGATAGCGATGATATTGATGATGATGATGATAATGATGACTAAGACGGTGGTCGTTATGTTCTATAAGGGTTCGATACAGTGAGAGCTGAATTGATTAATACGAACACGATGATGATGATGATGATGATGATGATGAATGGTAAATCGTAATGGTAGTGAAAGTAATAATAATGGTTACAAAAAATTGATAATCATGATTATGATAAGCATGACTGTGATGATGATGATGATGATGATGAGCTCGTCGTCTACGTGTAGGTATTTTCCTGATGATCACCATGTCGATGACGTCCATCTCCATTGTGCTGACTGTCTTCATCCTGCAGCTTCACCATGCCGGTCCTAACCAGACCCCTGTTCCCCGCTGGCTACGCCTCATTGTCATCAACGGCATCGGCCGCATATTATGCGTGCGCACTAGCACACGTTACCATGGATACACGCGGACAGAACTAGACTCCATCGCGGATGATACCCACCGGGAGTCACTTGAGTCTCCTGGTGACGTGGAGCATAAGGTCTGTTCCGGGAGGTTGTTGGGGGAGGTCGACGAATCATCCCTTGTAAATCGTGACGTCACAGAGGAAAGCATCTTGGAGCAGATAGAGGCGTGGTTGTTACGTCAGGACAAAGAGGATGGTTTCACGGACGTGGTCAATGAGTGGAGACTGGTGGCCCATGTCATGGATAAACTGCTCTTCTGGCTTTATCTCATTGGAGCTGTCGCCTCTTCCCTCGCTATCCTCGTCCTAAAACCCATGAGCAAGCCTCACCTCGAATAATGCCCACCCACGGCCCTATGTGTGTTACAACAAACATCCACTAATTACATCAATGTGCATTCTATGTCTGGCTGTAAAACAACAAGCCCGTGGTATTTTATCCTTTTGAAGTAAAAATGTTCTTGGCAGAAGAAAAACATTTCATGCAAAATGAAACGACTTAGTCCCTAGTGTTGTGTCTCCGCTGTATCACACGCCCATTAAGTGCATACCAGCGCCTCGCGCGTCTTGTGTGTAGTTTAGGTGTATTCATTTTCTCATGCATGACCATGTATTTACCTCGCCAATGGTGTGCATTCGTTGTCCGTTCCCTGTAG
This sequence comes from Urechis unicinctus, assembly GCA_034190875.2. Lineage (NCBI taxonomy): Eukaryota > Metazoa > Annelida > Polychaeta > Xenopneusta > Urechidae > Urechis > Urechis unicinctus. Next base: position 45,502,072 of record CM067354.1, on the reverse strand, counting down.
CTGATATGTACCTCCTTCCCCTTGGTGTGTAGTTCTTACCCGTGATGTGTAGTTCTTTCTCGTGATCTGTATAGCTCCTTCCCGTGATGTGTAGTTCTTTCCCGTGATGTGTAGTTTTTTCTCGTGATGAGTAGCTCTTTCCCGTGATGTGTAACTCCTTCCCGTGATGTGTAGTTCTTTCCCGTGAGGTGTAGTTTTTTTCGTGATGTGGAGCTCTTTCCCATGATGTTTAGTTCTTTCTCGTGATGTATAGTTCTTTCTCGTGATGTGTACCTCTTTTCCGAGATGTGTAGTTCTTTCTCGTGATGTGTAGCTCTTTCTCGTGATTTGTAGCTCTGTCCCGTGATGTGTAGTTCTTTCTCGTGATGTTTAGCTCTTTCCCGTGATGTGTAGTTCTTTCTCGTGATGTGCACCTCTTTTCCGAGATGTGTAGCTCTTTTTCGTGATGTGTAGCTCCTTCTCATGGTTTGTAGATAATTCAACTCAATATTTAACATGCAATGTATGTACGAATAGGCGGATGACAGTAATGATATGTTATTATCATCATTCAAGTATACCAATTAGGAAACATAAGTCAGCAAAGCATCACTTGTTATTAAATTCATCAGCCTGATTGTCTAAAATGCAATCGGGTAAATAAATAAAAAAAATTTACCGATGAGTATAAATATCATAATTACAAATAAGTGGAACTTTTAGTGGAACTTGTACTTAACCAGTGTCCAGGGGGCTCTGTTAGTCTAACCTGCAATTCACCTGTGTAGGAGGACCTTCACTTTACTATGCCAGGTTGCGCTTGGAACCAGCCATAGAGGGCACGTTTAGTGGAACTTGTGCAGTGTCAGGGGTAGCTCCTGTCGAACGCTTATATAAATATATACCCAGACGTCTTGTAGGACTATGTCAAGTGGAGCGTGGGGGGGGTGTGTGGGGGGGGGGGGGGGGGGGGGGGGGGGGGGGGGGGGGGGGGCTCAGTAGAACATACACCTTACCAGTGTCAGAGGGTGCATTAAAGGAAGGGTCACTTGGCGGACCTGCATTCAACCAATGTCACAGGTCACTTGGTGGAACCTGCATTTAGCCAGTGTCACACGTCACTTGGTGGTGGAACGTGCGTTAAACCAGTGCCACAGGTCACTTGATGGAACCTACATTTAACAAGTGGCACAGGTCACTTGATGGAACCTGCATTGACCCAGTGTCACGTGTTACTTGGTGGAACCTGCATTTAATCAAGCTCACAGTGGCATAGGTCGCTTGATGGAACCTGCATTTAACAAGTGGCACAGATCACTTGATGGAACCTACATTTAACAAGTGGCACAGGTTACTTGATGGAACCTACATTTAACAAGTGTCACAGGTCACTTGTAGGAACCTGCAATGAACCAGTGTCATATGTCACTTGGTGGAACCTGCATTTAACCAGTGTCACACGTCACTTGGTGGAACCTGCATTTAGTAAGTGTCACAGGTCAATTGGTGGAACCTGCATTTAACCAGTGTCACGGGTCACTTGATGGAACCTACATTTAACCAGTGTCACAGTTCGCTTGGCTGAACCAGTATTTGACAAGAGTCACATGTCACTTGATGGAACCTGCTTTTAACCAGTGTCACAGTTCGCTTGGTGGAACCTGAATTTAACAAGTGTCACATGTCACTTGATGGAACCTGTTTTTAACCAGTGTCACATTGATGGAAGCTGCATTTAACCAGTGTCATACGTCACTTGGTGGAACCTGCATTTAATAAGTGTCACAGGTCAATTGGTGGAACCTGCATTTAACCAGTGTCACATGTCACTTGATGGAACCTACATTTAACCAGTGTCACAGCTCGCTTGGTGGAACCTGTATTTGACAAGTGTCACATGTCACTTGATGGAACCTGTTTTTAACCAGTGTCACAGTTCGCTTGGTGGAACCTGCATTTAACAAGTGTCACATGTCACTTGATGGAACCTGTTTTTAACCAGTGTCACATTGATGGAAGCTGCATTTAACCAGGGTCACACGTCACTTGGTAGAACCTGTATTTAACTAGTGTCATATGTCACTTGGTGGAACCTGCACTCAATTAACCGGTGTTCGTGAGTTCACCTCTAAATATCAGCGGCAGCCTCCCACTATAAGTCAAAAGTGAAGGATAAATTAAGATCTAAGGATGCAGCTGACGTTTTAATATATTTATGTTTTGTTTCTTGTCGGTAGAATTAACATTGTAAGAGGAGATGGCTGATCCATGGTAAATGCTAGGAGAACCAAGGGATATATCGATAATGGGGATTTGATCCTGTTTAACATATCTTATTAATGCTCTCCCTATTTCTCTCTATGTTGTTGGTTGGGAAGATATGTGGAAACATTGTGATGTTGGGATGCTTCGTCAGCTTGTTAGGATTGTTTGTTTACTGTGGTGTGTGTCGATGGTTGCCCAATGACCACCTTGTCGAATGCCCTCATTAATTTGGTACACCAGGGTTCCACTTTACGCTAACTTTGTGGCGTTGGCTTGTATGGCTTTTGGTCAAATTGGGTGTGTGTAGTTTACTTTGTACAAGAGTTCACAATAATGTGAAGAAATTATCCATCAATCAGGGGTAGACACTAACTTCCAGCAATTTGTACTTGTCCAATGTGAAACCTACTTGTCCCATAAGACATGGAAGTTCACATGGTATGGTTGTTTTCATTGATATAAGTAACAAAATCTTATGTAAAAGTATATTGCATTAATATTATTTATACTCCAATCAGTACATGTTATGTACCTTTACAATTTCTTTAAAGTTTAATGATAACAGGTTTTTAAAAATTTTAAATGGTACAAACCCGAGGGGGGCACTTAAGTGTATAGAGATAGTATACATGTGCCGCGCGACGGGGTATGTTTTTTCGGCATCTTGACTTGTACGACGGTTTTTGTTGGGCCTCGCATTTATACGACGGGGTATGTTTTTCAGCTGCAATCTGAACGACAGGTTTTTGGGGGGGCTCGCCGTGGTATGTTTTGCTCTTCCCATCTGTACAGCGGGTTTAAATATATTTTTGTCTCAGTAAGTCGAGATTTTCTCCCGGGATTTCCCACCGATCGTTGACAATGCAAATGCAATGAATGGTCCCTGTGTGACGCGCCGAGAATCACACGCTCAACCGTGCAAGCGCGCGAAGTTGTTACTGCATGTAATCAGAAATCACCTGATCAGATTTTGTGATTTTCTGACACTTATCCTGCCTACGACGTACGACGGGTTATACATTTGCACAATACCTTGTACGACGGGGTACGCTTTTGTTTTGCCATTTTCAACTTGTACGATGGGTACAGGTTTTCGAGGTCCCGCGGCACACCCCAATCCGGGATAAGGCTAAGTGCCCCCCCCCCCCCCCACGGGGGTTACAAATCCACCCCGTGTAAATGCAAGATATTCGTGGCTTCATTCCATCGTTGGTCATAGCAGTTGAATTTATCAGCTGAGGTCATATTGGCCCTTTATATATATTTTGTGTCTGTTGTGCTATCAGACTCGCAGATTGACATAATGGTTGTACAACAGTCCGCCAAAACACAATGTGTTGGCTCGCGCGCTCCGTCATCGTAGCGCGGTGCGTACTGTGGCAACATCACAACGCGCATATGTAGTGTTAAATCAATAGTGAGTTAAAAACGTGTCACGAAACTCCTGCAACAAATGCCTCTGTTTTCGATTCATCGGGTACTGGTAGAATAAAGCAACTTGCAGTTAAACCGTACATGACTGAGTGAGTCTTAGTTACTAGCAGTGAAAGAACTTCACACACGAAACTAGCGTATGGAGCCGTGCTGTACGGTTACTGATTATTCTGTCTGTCTTACTGAAAGCTCGTCTACCGGCTAAGACTAACATCAGGAAAGACGCTGCAGGAAAGTCTATCAGACGTAGTACCACTATGACGACTATGCAGACTTATTGCCCGCAGGACTATGACGTCTATGCAGACGTAGTACGTGCCCGCAGGACTATGACGTCTATGCAGACGTAGTACGTGCCCGCAGGACTATGACGGCTATGCAGACGTAGTACGTGCCCGCAGGACTATGACGTCTATGCAGACGTAGTACGTGCCCGCAGGAATATGACCACCCATATTACTCATCAACTGGCCTACAATATCATCAGTCGTCGTATCTAACAAATTACGTCGATAATGGGTAATGTCTCTAGCTCGACTGAAACAAGCTGTTTTCACTTAGTTGAATAGTAAATACCGCCTTTGTAGGCCATTGTGCTAGATCTATAAATGTACATGATATTATTCCTGGGATTCCGATCGATCTGGTTATGCCGCTGGTCCAACAGCTGCTGTGACTTTAGGATGGCCCGTTCATCACCACGGAACTTCATATTAGACAAATGCTCCTGCACCACATGTAACAAGTGGGGTGCATGGTCATGTGAAAATACTCGTCCTCATTAGCCAGCACGGCCTACTGGCTCATTAGTGGATAGGGCCGCAATATGACTTACCACAACAGTTAAGTCGGACTGCAGTGAAGTGTTTCTGGGAATATTTCCTCCATAAGATGTGGAACATGCTCTTTCAAGAAGAAAATGATGCGATCAGACATTGTCTTTAGCAATAGATTTGAGAGCTGGATCTTGATATTCTCAGCCAGACATTTAGAGTTTGCTTCTAAGCTGTCAAATTATGTAATGCTACAAAGCATCAGTAATTCCTTAAGGAAACTATTAGCATTTGCAGTGCTTTCATGGTATAGTTCAATGGTGAGACGTTTCTCCGCCAAATACAATACGTGTATCTCCACTGAATTTTATTGATACATATAAAAGGGACAAAATCATGATTTTCCTATATTGCAAGTTTCATCAGCAACACAACTCAATATACCATAGCCATCCATTCTACAGCTTTCTACAGGATCAATACTGAGCTGGTTTATATACTTGACAGGGTTTCATTGAAGTATCTCAGTGGTGTCTATTGCCATGGTAGTAATCACCAAGTGATATAATCATTACATAATCCTCTGTCCTATGTTTATCTAAATCTATGATAAATAACTGATGCATCTAATATTTTCATCATGTTTTTAACTAAATATAATGGCTGAGGATTCCTGTTGTGATGGCTACTCAGGGGAAGAGGATTGGAAATATTTGACTGTAGTGTTCAATAAAGTGTACTTCTAGTCCATCAGTGATGAATGTGGGGAGATCTGCGTAATCCTTCTTGTTCTCGGCAGGCAACAGGATGCAGTTGACACCCACACGCTTAGCCTACATGAGGAACAAAACGCAACAACAAAAATGGACACACGTAGAAAGCCGTAGGTATTTCACACTGAGGAAAGTCATTTGGTTGAATACATGCACATACAGTAATAACGATATGATACAAAGAGCAGGGACAATGTTCTATACACAGGCTCCGACACACATACACAGACACGTAATGTATTTGAAGATGAAACACCACTTACAGCAATGGTTTTCTCCTTAATGCCTCCAACAGGCAGGACTTTTCCAGTTAATGACACCTCCCCAGTCATGGCAACGTTTTCACGTATTGGTCTGCCAAGGGCCAGTGAGAGTAAGGAAGTCACTATGGTACAGCCAGCACTCGGTCCATCCTTAGGGGTGGCACCCTGCACATCATAGCGGGCCATAAGTCATAACGTCACAGAGCTGTCTGACGAGAGCAGACACTTGGTTTGACCGGGATCATGGAACAAAGTCACATATCAGGTGCTCTACTGATGTACATATCAGGGGCTCTACTGATGTACATATCAGGGGCTCTATTGATGTACACATCAGGGGCTCTACTGATGTACATATCAGGGGCTCTACTGATCTACATATCAGGCGCTCTACTGATCTACATATCAGGCACTCTACTGATGTACATATCAGGGGCTCTACTGATGTACATATCAGGCGTTCTACTGACGTGCATATCAGGCGCTCTACTGATCTACATATCAGGCACTCTACTGATCTACATATCAGGCGCTCTACTGATCTACATATCAATTGAAATCATTGACCGTTTCAGCTCTCAATTCATACAACACTTAGCATGGCACATTCTATGCACAACATTCAATACAACCAACCAGCCCAATCAAAATATAACTAGATACAGACCGATATATATTTAGCTTATCTGAGACTGACATGAACACAATTGTGTCTGGGGACATGTAGTAAGCCTCACCTCCGGGACATGGACGTGTAGGTGTGCTTTCTGGAGGAAGTCATTGTCAGAATCTACCTCGAGCAGGAAGGATTTGGCAAAAGTGTAAGCTATTTGAGCACTCTCTTTCATAACATCACCCAGCCTGCCTGTCAGCTGAAGCGACCCAAAACTGGCATCTTCTTTGGAGGCAAAACCTGGTGCGGGGAGGGGGCGTGTCTTGGTGGATTCTATATATAGAGTAGAGCCACCTGGAACAGAAAACACCAACATATCCTACAATTGTAACAGCACATTAAGCTCAGTGTGAGGCAGCTTTCTCTGTGTCTAACTGTGAGGGTGAAAGCTAACCCACCCATTGAGGTCCATGCCAGACCCATGACAACTCCTGGTGGTGTAGCATCATACATACGGTCACTGGTGAAAATAGGCTTGCCCACATAGTCCTGTAGGTTGTCAACAGTGACATTCACAGTCTCAACTCCATCACTTACCATCTTAAAAGCGGCCTTACGGAACACCTGAAGACAATAACCACGTATATAACTCTGTTATATATCATACATGCAGTATTATGTACAAATGCTTGACACAGCAGGGCCACTGACCTTCTCAATGTGTTTCTGGAGGTTGCGGACGCCACTCTCTCGGCAGTAAGACTTGATGAGCATATTGAGGGCATCATCAGCGAGACAGAGCTTCTCCTGGGGTACCCCTGTGTGTGTGACAGCTTGGGGGATGAGGTAACGCTGTAACCGGCCAACATCAGTCAAGGGAATGTGCTTTGGTTACCCCAAGCTATCATTAAACAAATTGAACATCACATCCGAAAAAAGTAATTTGTATCAGTGAGAATTACCTGAGCAATGGCCACTTTCTCCTCAGCCACGTAACCTGACACATCGATCATCTCCATACGATCCCTCAGGGGCTCTGCTATTGTGTCTATGATGTTAGCTGTGCAAATGAATAGAACCTGTCACACAACAATGACATTGAGCCAACGGGTTGGGTGCATCCCCTTTCAGAAATTGAACTGCCATTCAAAGTGATCATCCAAGTCATGATGAACCAGTCAGGATTTCACACATTTGGATTGATTGGGTCAAAAGGCAACGCGGCTTACCACTATGCCATAGGAATTGGCTAACCAGCAAATGAGCAGCTCTTACATTCAACGGACAACCATCCTTTATAACAACCAGATGAAAAGATCTCATAACAACCAGATGACAACATCTTTACCTTGGAGAGGTCCACAGGAACATCCAGATAGTGATCCAGGAAGTTAGCATTCTGCTCTGGATCAAGAAGCTCGAGAAGAGCTGATGCTGGATCACCTTGGTAACCACGCCCCATCTTATCCACCTGGAGCAGCAGCCCAAGGGATGTGAAATGACGGAGGTAGCTATTTGATTGGTAAGAAATCTTCATGCACTTGACATCAAAGATAAATAAGGTTTTTTAGTTAATATTCATTTAATCACAGTATTGAACTATTACTTTGAAAAGTTCTTATCACAGAAATATTAAGCTTGAGTGTCCAAGAGTAATGTATCTTTTCATGAATCAATGTGCATGTCAAACCTCATCAATGAGGACAAGGGGGTTTTCTGTCTTGGTTTTCTTGAGGCACTGAATGACTTTACCCGGCATGGCTCCAACATAGGTACGCCTAAAACACGAATAGGAGATTTAACATAATGTTGGGACTTTTCGTCTTATACTGGTGGTATAATTAATTCACACAAGTGAAAAAATCACCCTATTTAAGTCAGACAACCATAATATAGATGAATTCAGGAAAAACAAGATGAGAAGTTTGAGCGACCAATTCAACAAATGAACCATGATCGTTTGTACCTGTGACCTTTGATTTCTGCAACATCTGTCATTCCTCCAACACTGAATCGAAAATACTGTTAACATCATGAAAGAAAGGCAATGTGAAAATTTTGCCATCCACAAAACTTCAACTACAAAATAGGCAGACTAAACAAATATTGAGTAAGTGTTTAATAGTGACAATAGAATGAAGCAGATTGACAGACTGACCTCCCTGTTGAGAGCCTTGGCAATGGACCTAGCAATGCTGGTCTTCCCCACGCCTGGTGGGCCATAGAAACACAGAATCTTGCCCTGAGTGCTCCCCTTCAGTTGACTTACTGCAATAAACTCCTAAACAAACCACATGATGGCAATGTGATACTGATGTTCAGCATTTTTAATGAAAAACAGTGAAAACCTGCCAGCAGTGGGAATGCAATGAGCTCATGCAGAAACAGCAAAGCAGCATAAGAATGAATTGCGAAACAACAGTAACACAATCAAACGAGCAACACACGAGAATTCTCTTCTTCACATCCTCCATTCCATAATGGTCTTCCTCTAAGGTGTCCTTGGCATGTTTCAAATCTAGGCTTTCTTTGCTGTAGACACCCCATGGTAGACCAGTCAACCAGTCCAGGTAGTTACGAGTGACACTGATACATCAAACAAACATGGCCGTGTTTCTATTAAAGTGTCATGGTGCATGCTAATCTCAAAAGATGAAACCAGTGAATCACTAATAATTTATTGTTGTGTGGCTCACTTGAATTCAGAAGAGTGATTATCTAGGAAGGATAATTTGTTGAGCTCTTCATCAATAACATCCATAACATGCTTGGGAACAGTCAAATCCTGTTAAATCATCAACTTATAAAATTAACAATTTGCAACCAAGTGAAAAAATGAATTTACAATGTGGTCATGGCAGAACCAACGAGTTCATGACCAAGTCCTGTAACCTTGGAAAACACTTCATAATCACATGTTGGCAAGACTCTTTCATGAACACATTTGAAGGGTACCCAAACAGTTCCAAACATATTTAGTGATTTTAGCACTGGTGTTACATAAAACCACACAATGCATAACTGTGACTGAGAAGTAAACTTTGTAGCTATCTGAGCATATCACTCACTGCACTTTGCTGTGACAAACATGCAAGTGGCTCACAATATCATCACATATAGTCACCTTAAGTCTCTCTTTGAACTTCTCGCTGATTGCATCTTTATCATCTTTTTCCATGCCAAGCTCTTTCTTGATCAGTTTCAGCTGTTCAGTCAACATGTATTTCCTGTGCTGTTGTTTGATCTTTTCTTCTACCTGAGCATCATAGAATTCACACATTGTACATCCATCACTAACATTCATTCAAATCAATTATCAGGCATGTACAGTTCTCAAAGAAGCAGGTAGTGCATTAAATGATACATAACAAAAAAAACAGAAATAGGCTTTCTTATGACAGCAGCACTCACTTCTTTTCCCAATTTTTGCTGCAGCTTGCTGACTTCATACTCTTTCTTTAGCAACGACAATGCAAGCCAGAGCCTCTTTGGTATCTGCAAAATGACATATTTCATGAAGCAGATACTGAGAAACATCTCAATAGAAGACAGTCATGTGAGAGATATGTCACAGTTAACTCACATCTGTCTCTTCCAACACCTCTTGCAGCTCATGAGAATCAGCCCCAGTCAAAGCAGCCCCTGCACCAAAATAACAACTAACTTCTAATTTCATATCATTCAAGATATTGATATTGTTTCAATGTGTATATTAATATAATGCATCATGCTCACCAAGATCACTCAAGTAAACAGGGTTATCAACAACGCGGTGTCCCTGTATCATCTGCGCCACCGACTCCCTGATTCACATACATTCCCATGATCAGTCAAATACAGATCAACAAACTAGTTACTTGCCAGCTAAAGATTAACTAGGTTTCTTTCAAGGTTAAGACTTTCTATCAAGTACTGATACAATGTTACCTGTAAAGGGGATTGAGGGTAATAATGTCCCTGATAGTTTTTACTACTTCAGCTGTCAGAGCCTGAAAACATCAAATTGCAATGATAACTTACTGTTAATTGACAGTAATGAGCATCTTTTTTGCCACTTATGATCCAATTCTTATAACCAGGATCACTAGCATTACAGACCTTGACCTCCTCTGTATTCTCGTATGAATCATGTTTGATGTTGACAACTTCCACCATCATGACTTTAGATAATATTGGTGAGACTTCTTCACGAGCAGGCTTGGGCTCCTCGGCTTTGTCTGTATCAGCTTGGCCATTATCATCCTCCAAGCTGCCAAGAATCTTCACCTTCCTTCTCCGTCTGCCCCCACGAACCTCATACTCTCGTACTCCTGTATAACGGCATATACCAATTCATAATGATAATGTCATCATTCTTATGAATATATATATATATATTATTTGTTGAAAAAAAGACTGCTTCACCTCGCTGTGCCTTTTCTATGTTGCCCAGAATCTTGCCTGTGTTGAGGTCAGAAGAAGACTCCTCCATCTCCGCCTCTTCTGGCAGGAGATTGGTTATTTTTATCCTACGGGAAATGACTTCATTATACCAAACAGCATTTCACCAATCATCAGCAACAAACAATTTCAAAATCAGCAGATTCTTCATTAAATGAAACACAGGTGTTGATATCATAATTATGACTGCAATAGATTAATGGGATGACATTAACCTTCTGTGGCCCATGACAATCATTCTCAGCTTATCACCAAGATCTTGCATTTCATGAATTTGTACAAATGTACCAACTGGATGTATATCGTTTAGATTTTCAACAACATCAGACTCATTCCTGAAAAAAAACAAAGAGAATAGATTGGTCTATTTGTCAAGCTGTATTTGACGTGGTTGACTGAGTATACAGACAGATCACAATATGAATAAGGATACCAACTCGTCATCACGCTTGAGGAAAACGCCAGCATAAGGCTGATTGGAAAGTGTCTTCCTCTTCAATAGTTCTATGAGGCCTTTGTCATTTACCTATGATGAAACAAACCAAGATTGCCTTTTATAAATGTTAATGTTCTGTTGGAGTAATTCTTGTTGAACACTGTGGAAAAATGCTCATAAGTAGCCTATAGTCAAACATATATAAACAAAATGCAAACCTCAATCATCTTAATGAATTTAGGGAACACAGGGTGTCTTTTGACAGCAATGACAGGAACTTTTGGCCACACTTCAGGTACAGTCATGGTGGCTGGCAGAGCAGGTCCAGCACCAAGCATCCCAGGTTGTACATTCATATCACGAGAGGACACATTAATCATGTCATCGTCCTCATCTCCATCATCAGGGTCATCACTGCTAGAGCTAGACGATACATTATCCGCGCTGCCAGAGTCTGAACCCGAGGAATAGTACCGAAAGAATGAAGTCTTACTTGAGGCTTCACACAAACAATTTCGCTGGTGGTTGTGATTGGCATTGAAATGAAACAAGCCAGAGGATGACGTAAAATAAGAACTTCTGTAACGACTTCCAAGATTCTGGGGTGCTTTCAGTTGTGATAAAGTTGTATGTGAGATGCTTCTGTGATGTGTACGTAGCGGCCAGTAGCTTGGGTTGTGCAATGATGACTGACATTGCCCAGCTCGGAGATGAGCCGGGAGGCGGCTCGAACAATGAGTCGAACATCGATGACAGCCAAATGATGACGTTGAGAGTTTACGAAAATAACCATGCAATAAATTTCTTGTGGTATGAATGCTGTTCATATGTGGCTTTGCGTTGATATATTTAGTATGCGCAAATAAAGGGCATCGCATGCCAAATACTCTCAAGTGCGCCGCCATGATGAAATATAGCGGAAGTGATGGCAAGATTACTTTGATACTAAGACATATTACCCGCCATAATTTCCTTCCACGTTTACAGCATCTCGCCCCTGGCACTATTTGATATAGGACATAACAGATCGAACGTGGTCCTTTTCCGAGCAGAAGCGTCTTTTCATAATTATTACGTATTCTTACGTATATTATAAAATTATTCACTTGTCGTATTTATTTGTGTTTTATAGTTTATATGTACCGATTCAAACGACAATATATTTATGATTTATGTGTGATTGTTAGAGCTTGCAAGTTTGTCAGGGTGTGCTTCTCAGTAACAGTGACAATATCAGATAACATTGGACTGCTGTTTATTTGCAGAACTGTGTTTTTTTCTAAAAATAACTAACAAATCGAATGAGTACCTGTAATAGATAATTTACCATACAAAACTCCCCAACCTCATACCAATGTAACATATGTACATAATGGGTAAAGTTTGCCATTCCTATTTTTGTTACTTTTTTATGATAGGAGTATATTCAATGTACAATTTGGCTCAAAGTGGATGATTCTTACAAATGCCAACACATTTGTGTTTATTGCTGCCCCAGGGTTGCTGCCTAGTCTGTGTCCCAGACTCCAGGGGTTCCATAACGCTTCTCACCTCTGAGTCTACGACAAGACAAGGTCTAAAATTGTTTCCTTTTAATCATTACTTAGACACGTTCGTTAATCTTGGTGACGCCCTCGCTTGACCAACCAACGCAAAGGTTGTGACCGGATTGACCTTAGTTGCCTTGTCTGGCGCATGAAACTGATTTGAGATAAGCACACTTGGTTTTATGTGACGTCATGTACATTGTTGCGGTCTGGGTCCAATGAGAACACACTGAATGTCTTCTGGAATTAGGGGGTGTCCCACAAGTTCAAATTGGCACCACAACAAGCGCTTTAATCGCTTAGCTGCATGATAGTATGTTTACGTAATACAGTCAGTTAAAGAGACCAGTTGTGTGTCTGCTTCTCTCGCCGACTGTGTGATTAAGGGTGCTGCTCAACACGAAACAACAAATCGGGGTGTTATAGAATGTATGCCCGGCTCATAAAAATAACTTGTTTGGTTGGGCAAGTTGACTTGTCTAGTCACTTGTCCGACATGACAAATCACTTGTCCCGGGCAAGTGGACAACCATTGGTGTCAAACCCTGACGCATTCCAAGCATTGCATCGAGAGCAGCAGCTAACAACGTATAACAAAATGTTTTCCCGCCCAAACAGGCACATTCACAAAACAGTCTCCCCCTGTGGGTCTGGGGGTAGAATATGCCCACTGTATCCTCCTGCATGTCGTAAGAGGCGACTAATAGCAGGCAACCTGTTGGTGAGCACACAAGTCTTTCACTATCACGCCATGTGACTGTTGTGCGTAATCGAGGGCTTCCGTTGGAGTCATTTCCATGTCAAGCAAGAGAATATAGTTCAGTTCTGGTGAAAAGAGGTGTAAAACGGAGCGTACCAAAACAAATATGGTGCCGAATGTTAGGGAAATGTGACACTGACAAATGAGAGACAATGACTCAAAAGTACCCTAGTGACATGGCTTCTGATTGGAGCAACCCAAATCTGGGATGCCAGTCCAGTTTAAGAGATCTTGTTAGCCCAGACCTTGGGGCTAGGGGACCTTGACTAATTGCTGCCCATGAAGCTTTAAATTTGGTCGTGTTTAGAACAAAATCTTGCATTAATAGGTATCAATGAAATGTACACATAAGTATATGTATTGTGTAAATTCATGTATTCCGTAACTATCAGCAAAGCATATAAATAATACGGAACGTTTTTACGCGAGCAATGGTAGTTAAACATGCTGGCAAATCCTCTCTATATCTAATCACAGATTGAATAATGTATATGCACACTCTAGGATAGGTTATGTAAGGATCAATCGTCTGATGTACGCAGACGAACATAAATTCTAGATCCATCTGCAAGTGAAATCAGGATTGTGGTAAAGTTGGCAATGGTCACGATATCATAAAGTCTAATTATGATTTTCATTTGCAATATTTTGAACAATATTGTCGCAGATAAAGATATCTGTAGTTTATAGAGTCAAAATATTGGAGTACAAGGAGCATTTCTATTTTACAAAATTATGATAAACAGTGACATTACCCCCAGTATTCGAAACAAGATAGACAGCTTTATATGCCATCACAGTAGTCATCTTCAAGTGTAAGATTGAACAGCACGCCAAAACTTGTGTGTCATACGAGGATGAAACAATTGGCCTTTAAATTATACGTACGGACCCACATAGTAATTGTAATATGCATATGCTGAGTGTAATTTGTTCATCCCTTGTGGTTGAGGAAAAACGACTATATATTCATCCATTTCAAATGATATTTATTTCACTTCTATTTTTTTATATAATTTTCAATTACCCTTTGCATGGATACAATTAATTAAGCAGTACAACAAGGGTACAACATACGGTGAACACATTCACTTAACATGAAGTACACTGGTTCGTTATCACATCACTGAAGAAGAAAATATATTCAAATGTTTTGTTTTCTTAATGTAATTTCTTATGTTCCATCTTCTTATTGTAATTAAAAATATTTGTTGAACAATTAATCAAAAAGGTTGTCAGTAGGACGTCCGCATTCATCAATGCCGACGGCCTATGAATAACTAAATGGATTTTTCAATGTGTGTACAAATGACAGTGCTAAGTACAGTGTATTAGCATCCTATAGATTGTTGAACCCTGAGCCAACTGCTGCGCTATTGATTGCGTATCAATCAGTCCCTGTGAGCCTACAGTGAGCGTCGGGTGAACATATGTTAACATATACGCTAAGCGGTCGGGCCGCGCAGGAAGTTAACCAGATATGAAATAATCCACACCCCAAACCGCTTCACGCCTGGCAAGTGTCTTTTTCCATCACATAAAATTAAGCATATCGGGCGTAAAACACGACAGATACTACATTCAATGAACTATTACATCGATGGTTCTTCTGAAAAATCTATTTTACATTGTGTAGCCGCTTCTTCCTTCTTTCCTTGCCGAGGTGAAATATAGTATAATCAGCGGAGTAATCTGAAATAGATTCACTTCCGCCGTGATTATCTAGGGGAACAACAAACTATGTCCGACTGATGTGAGTGTTGTCTTCATTGTTTCTAGAATCATATCTTATTCTGTTGTGTTTCAACTTTTACTTCTGGTGTACAACAAACAGCAGCGTATCGAGTTCCTGTTTTCTGTGATTGTGTATGTTCTGTTTGAGCGGGATATATTTGGCGGGTGAGTTGCGGTGCTGAACACAGGGATTCATATCAGAATAGGGGTGTCAGTGATTTTTTTCAAATTCATTGTATCTCATTGAAATTTT
The DNA here is from genome assembly GCA_034190875.2 of Urechis unicinctus. NCBI lineage: Eukaryota > Metazoa > Annelida > Polychaeta > Xenopneusta > Urechidae > Urechis > Urechis unicinctus. Next base: position 45,486,802 of record CM067354.1, on the reverse strand, counting down.
ACATAAAGATAGGTATACTCATGAGGATTCTAAAAAGGTATGTTTCATTTGTTTAAGTCAATTAGTAAAAAAGTTATTGAGGTTTCAAATTTCATGGTTTTGCTCGGTTTTGTGCCAGAATTGTACGGTAAGAGATAACAGCCGCTTTATATGTCTTATATTTAAAATATAATAGTGAAATTATACCACAAGAAATGTATAATCTAGAGGATTCTTATAAGCTATGTTTCATTTTTTTAAGTCAATTAGTGAAAAAGTAATTGAGGTTTTAAATTTCATGGTATTGCTCGGTTTTGTGCCAGAATTGTATGGTAAGGGATAACAGCTGCTTTATATGTCTTACATTTAAAATATAATAGTGAAATTATACCACAAGAAATGTATAATCTAGAGGATTCTTATAAGCTATGTTTCATTTTTTTAAGTCAATTAGTAAAAAAAGAAATTGCGGTTTCAAATTTCATGGTATTGCTCGGTTTTGTGCCAGAATTGTACGGTAAGGGCTAACAGCTTCTTTATATGTCTTATATTTAAAATATAATAGTGAAATTATACCACAAGAAATGTATAATCTAGAGGATTCTTATAAGCTATGTTTCATTTTTTTAAATCAAAACAGTTATTGAGGTTTCAAATTCTATGTAATTGTCAGTTTTTGAGCCAAAATTGATAGGATGACAGCCACTTTTCACGATACCTGTCTGACATTGCCAAACAATAATCTATTGCAACCAGACACCTGTCTGACATTGCCAAACAATATTAATCTATTGCAACCAGACACCTGTCTGACATTGCCAAACAATACTAATCTATTGCAACCAGAAACATGTCTGACATTGCCAAACAATATTAATCTATTGCAAACCAGAACCTGTCTGAAATTGCCAAACAAGGCTTAAACTGTAGCAACCAGACACCTGTCTGACATTGCCAACTGTCTAAATTTATGAAACTGTATTTATTACAAGACAATACTAATTTATTGCAACCAGACACCTGTCCTAAATTGCCAAACAGTACTAATCTATTGCAACCAGACACCTGTCTGGCATTGCCAAAACATTACTAATCTATTGCAACCAGAAACATATCTGAAATTGCCAAACAATGCTAAAACATCAGGTGACCAAAATCTCAAGATCGCCTTTAGAGATGTCCTCGTCCAGACGGTGGTATATGTGTACACAGCATCATCCTCGTCATATACTCGCGTCTTAAAGCAAAAGTTTGTCAGATAGAGATTCAAATGCGAATTGTTTAACCGCAATGGTTACGAATATTTGGGTGCAATTTCGCAGCTTATATAAGACTGGGGCGAATGATAAACTCGGAATGTACTCCGTGAACGGATCTGACACAAAACGTGGTTAACATAATCTCTTTGATGCGTTAAATCTGGGTGGTGCCCTTGGTGACGAGCAGCTCGAGCAACCGTCGCAGTAACTGTCGGCAGCTAAAAAACATCTACTCCGCGAGCCCTAACTGCCGAATTCCGAATTTCCACGCGCCAGCGCAAGCGGCATTTTGCCTTTGAAGTTACTGGCCTGTAACGGATATTTTTTTTTGAATCTACAACACACCAAATAATTAAGTGCAAGAGTGATCTTTCAAATGACATAATGCTGGTAAGGCAAGCAATGCGCTCTCTCCCGGCGCGGGTATGACAAAATCGAACATTTTAAAGTTTAAATTTCGACAAAACGCCTACAATCGATTCGAAAATAAACTTTACCGAAGTATTCCACTAAACTGGAATTATCCCCCCGTATATAGATGGATGTTAGGGGTCAGAAATAAAAAAAAAGAACAAAAATCGACTTTGGCTGACCCCAAGCAACAGCCGCGTAAGCGATCTTGAGTTGGCCGTGTGAAGGCAAGCTATGTGCTCTCCCAGCGCGCGGGGTATGACAAAATCGAACATTTTAAAGTTTAAAAATTCGACACAACATTTGCTATCGATTCGAGAAATAAACTTAACCAAAGTGTTCCACTATACCTGAATTATCCCCGTATAGATGGAAACTTAACCAAAAGTGTTCCATTATACCTGAAATATCCCCGTATATGGATGGATGTTAGGGGTCAGACTCAAAAATGAACAAAAATCGACTTTGATTGACCCCAAGCAACAGCCGCGTAAGCGATCTTGAGTTGGCCGTGTGAAGGCAAGCTATGCGCTCCTCCCGGCGCGGGTATGACAAAATCGAACATTTTAAAGTTTAAAATTCGACAAAACATTTCCGATCGATTCGAAAATAAACTTAACCAAAGTGTTTCACTAAACTTGAATTATCCCCGCATATAGATGGATGTTAGGGGTCAGACTAAAAAATGAATGAAAATCGACTTTTTCTGACGACGCACAATCAACGGTGGTTGCGAGCGTGCGCAGCCGTGTTGAGCGAAGGCAAGGTTGACCCTGATACGGGCGCACGCGGAAAGCATGAGATGATTGGACGACATTTTGAAGTGCAAAATACGACAAAACATTACCATTTAATCTGGAAAAAAACCTCACCCATTTGTAACATCATACTTATATTTGTCAAAAGTGAGCACCTATTTCGCGGGTTTCTGATAAAATTGGGAAAAAATACATTTGTTTGCCCCGTAATATTTCGTAATTAAATAATATTATTTTCCCTTTGGCCAATTTTTTTAGATTTTATATGATAATGAACATTAGAATGTCATCTTGTCATTTACTAAACAATAAAAACGATAAGAGTAACGAATACGAACCGATTTAGAGAATTAAAAACGGAGTGAATCTCGAAAAGTCAAAAATGCTCGCCGAGAATTTTAACGTATTGCTCCACAAACACACATTTTTTTATGGTTCAAACGGAGTAAAATGCGAAAAGTAAGACAATATTATTGAAATTCAATACGTTAGCTCTCGTTTGATATATAATTCGTCCATGTATCTTAAATATAAATGCCCTTCATAGCAAGTTGAAAAAACTTGGAAATAACATTGAGGCACAAGCGCCCCGCGGCCAATTTGGTCCCGTGCTCCTATTGGCTGGCGTATGTGTGGTTATTCTACAAAAATAAAAGATAGAGGCAAATGGCGACTTTCGTAAACTGAGCTCTGTAGTTCTGGCTGAAGTTGCGAAAAAGTGGTCAAATATGCGTTGAGAGGGTCTGCTCACGGCGAGTGAGTGTGTTGAGAATAAATATGGACGTTTTCCCACCGAATCGAGCTGTTTGTGAGATGACATGGGTTTGGGAGTAATTATCGGAAGTTTTCCACCGGGGATGCGCCCGGTCGTTGTTTCCCTTGTGTTTTTTAGTAGTAGCGGGGTCATGAGATTGATTATATTTCTATCTTCAACCTACCTTCTGATACGAATCCCTGTGGTGCTGAATGCAGATTAGCTCAGATTCCTTTGAATCATCTCATAGCTCATCGAACTATCGAATACTTGGTGTCACACACGCTTCAGTTAAGTACACAATGTCTTGATCTAAGTGTTAGGTTTCATAATTGTTACTTTCCATGACTACTTCGGCCAACTTAATATTGGAGTAAGCAGGTAAGCCTTGTCTCTTACCATCGAAGCATCGTTGATTTTCACGCGACAATGCAACTGCTAGCCAGGCAAGGCACTCGCCCCTGGTGTTTTGATGATCTGATGCCACCTCGGGGGCGAGGGGTATGGCAGAATCCTTAATGATATAAGCAAATATGCACCTTCTTGCAATGAAAATGAGGGGCATTTTAAAAAATACATATTTTCATATCCATAAATGACCTCACATCAATCTTGCCTAGAGTGCAACAACAGTCATTCTCCTTTATTAACAGAATTAACAAAATCCAACACAATTTTAAGAATTGTTGTCCAACATGGCTACTGTGCAAATCGAAAACGAGACCGATATCACAGCAAATTATCTAGAGGTAGCAGCGGGTCGAGGTCGAGTGGAGGAGCCAGCAAGCAACTCGCGCTTTTCAATTGGCCTGGATGTGAGAGAACGAAAGTTGTAAATAGAGTGGACACTGTCAGAGGCGAAGTTTCTTTGCCTAGCTGCTAGCTAGCCCAACAGACCAACGTCAGGTTTTATCGGTATCATTTTATCACCTTGTTGGTCTTACACTACACCCACTATCTAGATGGCAGTTACACTTGCCTGCCTCTAATTCAGTGGCCATTGGCTGGCGGGTGAGTGTTAATTTTCCACCACTGATGTTAGATCCAGAGCTATACTATTTTCCCGAGGCTGGTGACTTTGTTAACTGAATCATATGTCAAGTGAGTAGCATAATGGTAATGAATGTAGATGTACTTTAGTAGATGGAAAATATTGCTACTGTTGTTAGAGGAAACATTATTTTTCTCATACTGCATCCAATTAAGATCCAGTTTGATATCAAACAAGATCATTCAAACAATTAGTTTACCACTAAGACATTTTTTAAGCTCCAGTTTCAACTTAAATATTTTTAGATTATGGATTTTCTTCAAATATCTGTTTTTTGATAGCTCTTGAGCCTTTTCCTATGTCCGTCAAAATGAACTATTAGGAAGTAGATTATTTTTGTGCAAATTCATATTAATCCCTTTGCCTCAATATCAGTTGCCCTACACACACAATCTCTGTTTGAGCTGATCCACCTTATACTGATTATTTCAGCAAGAATTATTTTCCTCTTGTATATTGACATCATATTTTCCTCTCATGCTTTGGGTTTAAATTTAATGTTTTTCAATATTTCTCTTTGTTATGGTAGCACTAGTACTTTAATGGGATGCTTCATAATTTTCCCTGTAGTGTTTTCGTCTAATGTAGACAGACTCCTTTTGTCCACCTTTAAGTTGTTGAGAGCTATGTTTGGATTGCACTTTTGGTATCTGTAGTGCAAGCTTTCTCATTGAGAAAACCCCCATTAATCCTGTTTCAGTCCACCCTCCGCATTGCCTGCATACAATGTGCTTGCTCCAAAACCTACCCTTGTGTATAGTTATTTACCTGATTTACTAGTAAGTAACCACCAGACGGATTAAAATAACTAGTATTTTAAATCGTAACGCATAGGTAACAGCTGGTCCTGTGATTCTTGTGGTGTCAACCTTGTAAAAATTCATGTCCCTGCATACACACATAGCTGTGTATACTGGTATATATTTACTGGTATATATTTTTGGCCTGGTTTCAGGAGAGCTGAAGCACTATCATTATGGCTGTCATGGGTCAGCCTCCACATGGTTGGGTAGGCTCCCAGTATTGGAGATGTGCAAGGTATTACCATCCCCCATTTCTCATGCTGCCTTAGGAGCAGCTATGGTGAATAAAGCAGAAAAAAAAAACAATATTTCCAAGCATCTGCAGTTATTGGCGTACTTTATGTCTATAGTCTTGTATGTGACAATTACAATGCAACTTGTGTTAAGAGCTGTCGTCTATGGGGCTAGATAATGAGACTGCTACAGGATGTAGCATCACAATACCTTCTGGTATTGTTCTTCTTTATGGGCTACTAAGTGTGACGTCACATAACGCTGATAACGCTCCGGACACCTTTTTGCTGTAGCATTCTAGTCGTGTCTGGGAGGCAATATCTGGGTGACTACGAATCAGAGAAAAAATCAAACTTGCATGGTTATTTAGAGAATCCCAGGGGTTATATCATTAATGAATGGCCAAGTAGAAACAATTTTAAGGACAAAATGCAAGGCTCCAGAAATCTTTATCTCGTATAGCAAGGCCACATGTACCCCCTGTTGTTGGAGCCAGTCTGGCTATTTTCGCACCTTTTTGCGGGCGCAATGTGGGGTCGGATAGGATTATGACGAAATCACTTTGTAGCCCTATTGACTCACTAGGTGTCAATCTGCTACCAGATAATGTGGCAAGGCATCCTCTGATCCTGGTTGTTGTTGTTTAGATGTGTGGTAATAGATGAGTGGCGATGTAGGCATTCGTGACCATGACTGCTGTAGGGCGCTGTATAGATCATGTTTGTTCATAGTACTCGCTGACATCACTAGCCATAGGTGGTTTAATATTCATCGTAGTCCTTTGTGCTATTACCAGTTCGTGTCAACCACTGAATATTTAAGCCTCTTGCATTAGAAAACCTACCGGTGGCATGGATCAATTATAGAAAATGGCAACAAGATTCACATATTGTGTGCCTACTGACTTTTTAAATCAACACTCGCCATTAATCTGTGCGCTCCTGTCGACGTGTGTGTGACTGGGCGTCTCCAACTCTTTAAAAACTTGTCATCAATTCCGTGGAAAATCCACGAGTCAACCTTTGATGGTGTAGGCTGGTTGACAAATATGTTGCGCGTGGCGACCAGGGTAAAAGATCGTCGTCTGCAGTAAATTGTTGATGTACATAGACGTCATTATCGGCTGTGCTCGCGGGGAATTCTAGGGGTGGATCGATTAAAGTCGACTGACTCATGCATGAAGACGAGGGTGCGTTTTTGCCTAAATCAATATTTGCTAAAAAATCATGTTTGTATTCTGGTGGGGGCGTGTTGTCCAGTCACGTGATGTTCATTGAGTCGGGTCAACTCGCGGTCATGTTCGTCTCTCAGGACGTATCGACAGTTGACGGTTTTTTCGGGGCTGTGATTTCGACAGCTATTGTGTTGTTCCTGTTACCGGACGGTTTATCTGGGGACAATGAAGATGACAACCGTCGCTCTTGAGACGTGATGTTAACGATAGCAATCGTGAAGCTGATGTTAGGGATAAGCTGGTGTTGGGTGGTATTGGCAGGGAGAAACACTAACTCTGAAAAAAGCTTGTCCAGTCGGGCAAGTCCTTCAAATTTTTACTTGTCCGATTGAAAAAACCATCTTGTCCGGTCATAGTATGAAAATATGACTTACGCGGAATTTACCAGGAATCGCCGATCACGCTCTGAGTTGATGAGTCTCGCAACGCAGTTAGTTTAGACCTTGAGCTCGCATACAGACGATTGGGGTTTTCTTTCTCGGTAAATTGAGGGCACGTCGCCGATCGTTCTTAATATGCTTCGTTTAAAAAATATAGAATATAAAAAACGACTTGTCCCGTCGGGCAGTTAGATGGCAGCTTCACTTGTCCGACGGCTTCACCTACTTGCCAGGGACAATCGGGCGATCGTTAATGTTTTCCCCTGTATAGGGCAACAAAATGTGACGTCACATCGCTCATAACAGTCTTCATTGGCTCCTGAACACCTATTCTCTATAATCATTCTAGTCATGTCTAGGGGTAATACCTCTAGGACTATGAATAGGATAAATATTAAATTTATTTAGAGATAGACAGGTGCTACATCATGTGGATGATTCGTCTGTTTATGAAGACAATACTAGGCGTCAAAAGTCCTTATCTTGTATGACAGTGCTATAGAGCTACAAAGTGATTTCGTCATAATCCCATCCGACCCCACGTTGCGCCTGCAAAAAGGTGCGAAAATAGCCAAACTGGCTCCAACAACTGGGGGTCCTTGTGGCATTGCTATACGAGATAAGAACTTCTAACTCATTGCATTTTGTCTTTAAAATTTTTTCTACTTTGTCAATCATCCATATGTTATAGCCCCTGGGATTCTCTAAATAACTATGTAAGTTTGATTTTTCTCCCATTCGTAGTCACCAAGATATTGCCTCCCAGATATGACTAGAATACTACAGCAAAAAGGTGTTAAGGAGCCAGTTTGGAGCGTTATCGGCGATGTGACGTCACACTTTGTAGCCCTATATGGGTCGGTCGTGTACTAGTTGTTTGTGTAGTTGTGTCGTGGTTGCACCGAGCTGGCCTGACATAACATAAAAACCACAGGACTGAAGTTTGGACATGGTTTTGACGACAACAATCCACCGAGGCCACGTCCATGCTACCTTGATGTCATTTATTTAGGGTGTTGTATGGACTATGGTACCACATAAGGTGCGCTCGGGCTTGTGTGCGATGCCTCTGAACTGAAAACAGAGTTACAGTGGAATGCAGTTTTGTAGTTGTGAAAGTTATATTTGTACTCGGTGTGTAGGTGGTTGACGTCATTTCCGCCTAACTGTGTCAGATGACGACCACTAGTATCGTCGTCTAATCTATTGAAGACAAGTCCACACATTGGGCGCATCTCCTCTCATGGATAGTTCCGTTAGAACCGTAGTAAGGGCAACAGCCTAGACAATCACCTGTGCCTGACTCGAGCATGTGCTTAACTGGGAGTCAACAGGTATCAATATGGCATGCCGCTGGGTTCAGTGAACATCGAATGGATTGTGCACTGCCAGGGTGGGCAGTGGGTTCTATCTCCCTCAAACTTTTCGAGTGTGTTCAGGGCACGAAATTGGCTATCCCTAGTCGGCGCGCGCCGACTAAATGTTAATTCCGCCGATTCATTTGTCAAAGTTGTCGGTCCGCCAGGCCGATAACTATTCTGCAACCATTCTCGACGTCAAAAGATAAACACATTGACAATCGCGCGATCGTTTGAAATTGTGAACTGTCCCAATTGATTTGACCTCAGCATTCATCTTAAGTACTTCGTTTATTTCCGTATTGACGAAAGCACACGATTATCAATGAGATCGTATAACTCGTTTTTATTGGTCAGTGTATGTCACGTGCACAATGCAGTTGAATGTCGAATTTTCCCGGCGTTACAAGTCTCCTATGCATCGCTGATTTGATACTTTTCCCAAATTTAATAATGGACAAGTTCGTCAAATGTTTACCTAAATGCGATGGTGATGAATTAGAAAAAAGTCCACCTTCACTCAGCTTTCTCACTTCTACTTATTCTTTATTATGTCACTAATAAATGCTATGTAAATGAATGAAGAATAATGCCTTATGGTTTACTCCAACTACTTTGATCATGCATGTTTATCTTATGATACCTATTGTCAAATACAATTTAAATGCTTTCGGCACTGTGAATAACAAGACCATTGAGAGGACCAGTTAAATACTGGCAGGGCCAGTTCATTTTGTTGAAGGGCCAGTTGAACAAAAATGGAGGACCAGTTCACATTTTTGCCAATTTCGTGCCCTGGTGTTGTATTTGATAGTCCGTAGTTCATCATTTCAGGTCTGCAATGTTCATAAATTTACTGAATCCTTCCAATCTTTTATCATTTGCCTCTGTTTTGGGATTATAACATTGCTTTTAAATATACCAGTACCAAATCTTGATTTTCACAGCGATAATGCTATGATTCAGAAAGGATGTCGTGGGTTTGTTTATAAATCTGAATTGTTTTGTGTGCGTTTTAGTAACTGACTATGGCTGACCCTTCATGAAACAGCAGTGACATCGCTTCATCATGGAGTCTTCAGAGAAGCGGGTTGCCGAGTACTTCGTTGTCGCTGGCTTACCAGATGCTCGTGAACAGCTTGACGAGTTCTCTCAGGACGGTCTGTCTCTGAAACCCTCCCATAAAGAGGATCCCATCACGGATGTTGTCGTCATCAACAAGAGTCTGGGCGAGTTCCCGCCGCCTCGGTACCGCTGTGTTGATTTCACGCCTATGGGATTTCCAGCAGACCTCAACCATGGCAGTATTCGGGCTGCTGAGATGTATGTGTGTTACCGAAGGGGACGAGACCAACCACCTCTCACAGATGTGGGGTGAGTTCAGCTGTATTCATAAACCAAGATGCTATCTGATCCATGTCTGGAACATTGTTTGACCCCTACCTGTGCTTGTAACGCTGCATCTGATTGGATTGTGGGTTATTATCAGGCTGGTTTAGTATTGCATGTTTTGGGATACTTCCTGCCATTATAAAAAAGATAGTGATCAGCTGGATGGTTAGAGCTTCATTTACAGATGTTATATCAATCATCTAATGAATGATATTGTATGCAAAATCGTGAAACCGTTAAGCAGATAGGGTGATATTCAGGTTACCAGTACCCTGTATAAGCAAGAGATAGGTGACATTTTACAAGGCTATTTTGATTGTGTGAGGAATGTGTCCTTTAAAAACAGATGCTTCAATTTTCACATTCGACATGCCTAATTAAACTGGGTCACTGAATTTCAACTGTTGTGGACCAGATAATGGTGTAGAGATGTCAGAATGACAGAGTGAGAAGTAGTTGACATGTGAGTGATTTGCGGAATTACTTCAGGAATGTGAGAATGTCAGTGATGTGGTGTAGTGTGGGTTATTACCGTCACCGCTGTTAACAGGCCGAATGAGACAGGAATTCCATTCATTTTATTGCATCAATGAATTTGTAATCATCTGTGACCTGGTGAGTGAAAATGGGTCACTTTATCTGATGATTGCTGAAATCTATTCCGTTAATCTATTTGTGTTGTAATTCGGATAATCGTGCCCACGATGTAACCCTAGTGACCGTGACCCTGATAGTCATATAAGGCTCGTTTAGGCATCTGCCCCCGAGTTTAGGTGTTACCATGGAGTAATGACTCATGGAATGACCATTCTAATTGAAAACAATAACTCACACAGACACAGTTCAAACGCGAAGGTTCTTTGCCTAGCGATCGTCACGGGACAGACTTTTCACTAAAATAGAGCTGCTTAGACAAACCTGCTTTGAAAGTGGGATAACAATACGCTTTGGGATGTACTGGATTTTTCTCTGGCAAGATAGTCTTTTTTTAAGCTGAGGCGGATCAATTCTGATTCACGCCTTGGATATATATGTTAATGCCATTAAAAGTATAACTTTCTGTTGTATACCACCTTAAGCGTTTCTCCAAGTACTCTCCAAGTAACAGAAAGCGAAGAGTTACAAGCGAAGACTCAAGCTGGATGTAAAGTATATATATATATTTTTTTTTTTCGCGGAATGGAATGTCGTGGTTAGACAAGGGAGCATTATTTTAATACTTGATCCCCACATGATCTAGCGGTTAGCTGGGCTGCTCTAGGACTCGCGTCAACAGATTAATGTTTGTTTCGTTGGCTCGGTAGCAGTCTGTTGTAGGAGAAGGTGATAACAAAAAAACGAGACGGCCATTCATGGTTAGAGTAGCGCTCGTGGTATCCCTAGAGTAATACTTTTTTAATGTGGACTACCCCTTATTGTAGCCTAGGTGGGCCCGGTATTATAGCCTCTTTTTGGTGACATCTGGCGTTTGTCCCGTTGAAATGTGTGAAGTGAGAGGTGTCCATGGTTGTGAATGCTGTGACAAGTGGCGGGTGTAATTCTCGTCTATTTGTCAGCCATTAAAGCGGACCCAGCTATTAACTTGCCTCCCCTTCTCTTGTGAGTGGATATTATTCTTCTCACAGCAGATAGTGGGGTTCTCAATTAAATGTCTGATCTTTTAGAAACTGTTCGGCCCAAGTCAGAAGGTAAACCCCAACTGACCCCTCGCTATATTTCTACCGCAATTGACACCCAGTCAATGTTTTCCTCACCAAAACCGTCCCCCCATCGGTTACGGTCCGCCGATTAACGCATGGGAAACGAAGGTTGACATGTGTGAGTTATAATGACCGTGATGTGCATGTGTGGAGAATCATGGATGTGACCGTCTGTAGGGTGATGGAGCCAGCCCACTGACCCCTTTCCCCGAGTATCACATGACCGGGGCGTGCCCTGTCGATTGTCGGCTATATGATGCTACCCAACTCTACACGTGCTTGGCGGCTGCAACTGTTGAAGCTGGATATTTATATACAGGCCATACAACATCTCGCAAATACACTGAGATCGGCTGGCTCAGGTTTCCTGAGATAATCTACGCTTGGCAAATAAAAAGTTGGTTTCCTTCCAAGGTCGAAAACTATCTGTCAAGAGGTCTTGGTCATAAATAGCAATGATGGCTGAAGGCTCCAATAAGTGGTCGTCCCAGAGCGAGGGCTAGCTCTCTCTTAGGATGAGAATAATAGTTACCATGGCCTCTATATACCAACGAGTCATGCGGCGTGAGAGAATGAGCCTGCTAGCACCATCATCTTTTCTAGCTCAACAAAATATCCTGACCCCATTTCGGTACATCTGGCAACAGAGGACGAGCTTTGATGCTGATTCAAACATTTGCCATTATGTACAGTAAATGAGTCTTGGGCCTGACAATGACTTAGCTCTCAATCTTTGCTCGTTTTGATGTATTCTGTACAATCCAAGATGGTTAATAATCTGTGAAGCGTCGATATGTGCGTTGTCATTGATGTAGTGACCGTATCAATCTGTGTCACCGTAGCCCACAAAGGAGGTGGCATATGTTAGGGAAGTTTGGTTGTGATAACAGACGAAGATGAGGGCCCTGTGTTACTGTATCGCTGTAACCAATCGTGCTCACCCAGCATGTTCATCTATTTTAGGAGCACAGTGCTAAATAGACATCCCATGAATTCTAATGCTTGTTATGATGGTACAGGGTGTGTAAAGTGCAGGGCTCTGATGGTACAGGGTGTGTAAAGTGCAGGGGTCTGATGGTACAGCGTGTGTAAAGTGCAGGGGTCTGATGGTAGGCCCACTGTATCCTGCATGTCGTAAGAGGCGACTAATAGGGGGCAACCTGTCGGCCGTGGGTTGCGACTCGTGTCGGTGGACAATGGGATCCTGGTGGTTGAGTGAAGTGGTCATTGCGAGGGCTGTATCTGTTACACTCCACTTTGGCCCGGATTTCACCCAGACGATCGGCTGGTGGCGACTTGCCCTAGGATAATCGTTTCCATTTGTTTTCTATTCCATCTCCATTTTCATTTATCCTAGAAAGCGGCAGCTTAATCAGGTCAATCTTATCTACTAAACTTTCTTGGCACCATATAACACACTAGTGTTGGTGTGCTGTTAAACCCTATACTAACCTTACCTTTCCTGATGGTACAGGGGGTGTTAAGTGCAGGGGTCTGGTGGTACAGGGGGTGTAAGTGCAGGGCTCTGATGGTACAGGGGGTGTAAACCTGATAAAGTGCAGGGTTCTGATGGTACAGGGCGTGTAAACCTGATAAAGTGCAGGCCTCTGATGGTACAGGGTGTGTATCGTGCAGGGCTCTGATGGGACAGGGTGTGTATCGTGCAGGGCTCTGATGGTACTGGGTGTGTATCGTGCAGGGCTCTGATGGTACAGGGTGTGTATCGTGCAGGGCTCTGATGGTACAGGGTGTGTATCGTGCAGGGCTCTGGTGGTACAGGGTGTGTATCGTGCAGGGCTCTGATGGTACAGGGTGTGTATCGTGCAGGGCTCTGGTGGTACAGGGTGTGTATCGTGCAGGGCTCTGATGGTACAGGGGGTGTATCATGCAGGTGTTTTGTGCTCGCTTGTCTTGATTCCAAAGTAGTGAAGAACACAATGCTGAGTTGAGGGACAGAAAGGTGTTTAGTTTTATTGTTTGATCATGCAGGTTGATGACATTGTGTTGTTTGATGCCACATGCTGATGACATAGTGTTGTGTGATGGTGCAGGGTGCTGTATGAAGGTAAGGAGCGTGTAAAGGCAGGATGTGAAGTCATCTACACGACCCCTCATGGCCGACCGGCCAACGTCAACAACAGCAGCAGCAGTCGTACATACATCACCTACAGACGGGCTTCCAAGACAGCACCGTGTGACGTCCTGGCCGTCACAGATATCTGTGTTATCCTAGCCAATAAGGTGATTCATTCTGGTCACTATTGCTTGGTCCTCTACACCTACTGGATCCATGGAGATTGTTTTCAGACGGCTAAATGGCAGCACTTGCCCTTTAGCTCTTATCATCACTCCAGTCATTGACCTGCCTAGGCCAATTATTTATGTCATATTTAACCTATTAATGGGCTTTAGGATTGATTAGTTATCCATATTTGGCAGATTCAGAAAATGTAACATTGTTATATAGGTGAACACAACATTGCAGTGTTGTATGTGTGTGCTACAGGGAGAAACGCCTCCTCACGCCTTCTGTCAGATCACCAAAACACTCAACAAAGGCATGGTGTGTATTCCACCATTATCATCACTGTCACTTAATTCAACCTCTTTATCCATTCCTAATTATAACTTGGGTCAATTGTCTTTTCATAGGTGTGTATATGGTTACATTCATGATTCATGTTGACTTTGGACTGGTTTCAGATGGGCTCAGATGTTTATCTTTGTTATAAAAAATCCATGGCAAAAACAAACTTCATCGCGTATAAACCAGGTGTGTTTAGTGAAGGATGTACAGGGTGCGCTCAATTGTCACCTGTTATCTGCCTTGTCTCTGCTAAGAGGCACTTGTTCAGTTGCTTCTTCATTGACATACTATTGCGTAAAATTGGACTGCACTTCAGCACAACTGATACATTTAATGTTTCAGTTTTGCAACCTTTCCACATCATCATGACTTAGCTGTCACCATTAATCAACCATGTATGTATTGTTTTTAGCCATGCTGGGTCGGTACCCATTGGAAGACAACCCAGTTGTACCTCTTCCTGAGACTGTACCTCTGTTCTGTATGCCGCTGGGGGCCACTATAGAGGCATGGCCCAGCAATGCTCAACACCCCATGCCTGTCTTCTCCACATTTGTCTTGACAGGAGCCACAGGGACAAAGGTAAAGACAGGCGACCATGGCTGATCATATTTGGTAAAGATAGGACAAACTGGAATGCCTCAGCTGTTGAATCTTTCTTGAAAATATTCTGTAGTACATCAAGAATTACAGTTTTGACTTGTATATAACCTTGAGGGTAGGTGCCAGAAGTACATTCAACTGTGTTATAATTAAGGCAGGTACAGGAATGTATTATGACCTTCTATATATTTACATCAAGGTTTTGTATCATTGTTCAAGGCAATTATTAGAATATGGAGGATAAGTTACAAAAACTGGACTGTTTTGGACAGATGTACTTAAGACCCAAATGTTGGGGCTTTGCAACGGTAGCAATGATTTTGTGTTGAGTGGGCAGTTTCCAAACTTCCTCCTCCATCATGGCTTGATTTGAACATGAACCATTTGATGTGACAGATGTATGGAGCTGCTGTCACGTTCTATGAGGACTACACTGGTGGAACACTCACCAGTCAAGAGGATGAGTTACTAGGGTTACTACCGCCCTCCTCATCCCCTCCCACCTCCCCCTCATCCTCCCGCAGCATCAGCAGCCCTAACAAGTTAAATGATGCTAACCAATCGTCTCCAGGTTCTAGCAGCATCACAGAGACTTTAACGCAGAAAACACTGCATCAGAACAAGTGTATATCTATTCTGGCTCGTTATCCGTTCTTCGACACACTCAAGAAATTTCTCATGTACATATATAGGATTTCCATATGTGGTCCTCACACCGTGCCACTAGAAAGGTAACTCAAACATCCCCTTTTCGTGCTAGACATGCAAGTTCAATTCTAAGTGATCCAAAGATTGTTAAGTATACTTCCGTTGTTGAGTTTCCATCCAAATAATCACCCCAATAAGACCATTGTTATTGAGGGACATATTGCACATTTAACATTATGTCTGAGTTTATTGATGAGGGTTGTTACGGTTTGGCAGGCATATATCTCACTTCATGACAGAGGTGCCTTTTCCGTCCCCCCAGCGTCCTAGAATTCTGGTCCATGTAAGTAGCACTATCATGTGACCTGGTCCAACCACTCCTCACTTGTCGCATACACAGCATACATTGACCTTCCATTGACCTTTTACCAATTGCATTGTTCTTACAGTTGAGCAGTGAATCTATTGCTCTTTCTCAACCTGAAGATATCCCACTGCCTCAAAGGTAACTAACATTACGTCCAATCCCATTGTTTTTATGGTTTCTACCAGGTCAGCTGATGTAAACGTTCAGTGTTGAGTTGTTATAATATAAGTTGTATGGGTTGCCAGTGGGGCGTCATTCAGTACCCTGCTTAAGAACCTCGGAGCAGAGAACTGCATGAGTCTGCTGCTCTTCACCTTACTCGAGCAGAAGATCCTCATCCACTCTCTCCGTCCTGCAGTGCTCACGGCAGTTGCTGAGGCCTGTGCTAACGTGAGCACACCTCTCTGACTTAATTATCTTAGTAAATAAAGTCCTGTCTGTTTGACTTGGTAATGTGTTGATGGGCCATGGCATATCCATGGTCTGGTATGATAGCAAGTTTGGTGTTACACCCAAGTTGTGTTTACTCTAGTAATTGTAGTTGTGAGATGAGTGGATGTTGAAGAATCCATGCTGTGATGTCTCTCTGGATTGTACCATTGTAAACATTGTTTCAGATGATATTTCCATTCCACTGGCAGTGTCCCTACATCCCCCTGTGTCCCCTGGGGTTGTCTGCTGTGCTCAATGCACCCACACCATTCATAGTTGGTAAGTCACATGAGCTGCTGCTTGCACACCACATCGTTGTAGGACCTGCTCCTTACATGCAGTACAACCCATGTCATCTCTCAATCAAGAGAGGCGTTATTCTCTGACACCTGTGTCTGTATGGTGTATCACAGGTGTGGATTCACGCTACTTTGATCTTTATGATCCACCACAAGATGTCACATGTATTGATCTGGATACCAACTCCATCACATTGTAAGTAGGTCAAATAGTGTGCTCAGTTGCACAGTAACTGTGACCTTGTTAACTTCTATCAGGTTACTGGATGTTTTTGTTTCATGGCTATGTGTTATAGGTCGGAGGACAGGAAGGGTGTGTCATTGAAGATGTTTCCTAAAGTAAGTAAATACAACCGAATATCATCTTCTTTGCATATATTGCCGGTTGAGCTGCGTGATCCCGCTATAGGGTCTTGAATTGCACCCAATTTAAGCAGGAATGATCAATTTCCCAAATAATCATGACAATCTGTTATAGCATTTCATGTTAACCCCACATGTCAACAGAAACCGATGAAGGTGATGCGAGGCAGTTTGGAGCGCCTGTTTGAGCAGGTGTGTCAGGAGGAGGGTGATGATCACACCCCTGAGCCGGCCAATAATGACCCCCCACCCATTGACCAGGACTTCACACGTAAACGCAAAGAGGTCAGCAAATCATCTCCATAGCCTTACATATTATGCCAAGCCTGTTATATATCACTTCTACATGTATATAGACCATATGTACTGATCATGTGATAATAAGAGTTATAGATTTATACTTTGTTGTACTGTATTTGTGCAGCTTGTGCTTGAGACGGCCATCCAGGAAGTGTTCCTTCGTTTCATGGCTATCCTCCTGAAGGGCTATAATCACTTCCTCCGTCCAATCACAGCTGCCCCCACAGACTCCACCACAGATCTGTCATCTCTCTTTGACATCACAGGTCACTAGAACAATATTCAATTTGCTTGCCTGTGCCATTTTTTAAGCTACATTTTTCTTTTGTTTGGCTTGTGTCAGCACAACTTTGATTTGCTTTAAAAGAGGGCAAACAATAATTATTCTTGATTTAAAGACCTGACCTGGCTTCATCTACCTGTTCATGAGTGAACTGTGCTATTTATCGATGTGTTCTCATTGGACTGGAGCTCAAATCATGTTGGCCAAAGGTCACTATGCTGATATGATGCATTGAAGCATCACTTGATGTCACAAATGCAATGCTTTGGTGCATCTTGCGGTCTGTTTTGCGAGATGCATTCATGCATCATGCTCAGTGAAAGGGTTAATATCTGTGACGTCAGACTATTTGTTTCTTTGGCATCAGTTAATTCACATCAGTGACATTGGTCAAATCATACCCGTGACATTGGTCAAATCATACCTGTGACATTAGTCAATTCATCTGGCTCAGTGCAGATTGTAGACATCAAAGACTGTGTTAATGTAGGGTTCCAGAAGAGCCGGGATAAAGCTTACCACAAGTTCTTTACACAGATCATGAAGACACAGTGCTTCAGTCGCTTTATCGAAGAGCGCTCTTTCGTTTCGGATAAAGATGCCAGTCTCGCTTTCTTTGACGAGTGCACCGAAAAGGTTGGTGGACCTATCAAGTAGATTCATCCTTGTACTCGCTCTCATGTGCTTTGATGAGTCATGTAAGTAATGCTAATGCTCTTGTCATTGTGTTTATAGGTAGAAGAAGGTCTCAAGGATGAGCCTCGTCTCATTGAGTTGGAAGACAACAGCAAGAGGTTAGTATTAGCGCAGGACAACCCTGTGACAAGACAAATGTATGTTATATATTCAATAGCTTGCTGGCAGACCTTGGTTAGCTTTGACTGTATTCCAGTGATGCTGTGTGATGTTGTGTGTCAGTGAGAGGACTGTGTTCATCACCCCGCCTGAAGCTACAGGCCTCTCGCCCGATGTAACCTACAGGTAGGACAGTGTCATTCATCATCGGATTTCATTCTATGAATAAATTAGATATAACAGTGTAAAGCCAGGTTGGAGTGATATCAAATGATTGTCAAACCTGGATGATGTTTTCTATGTTAGTTACACGACTTTCCCCGAGTTGAAGCACGAGCTCTTCCTAAAGAAGGCTCCCATTCACCCTGCTGTCGGCAACCTGCGAGGTGCCAACATTGCCATCGGTGGTAGCCAGGGCAACCCTAACAGCCCCATGACTCGTAGAACCAAACATGAACTGCGCTCTGCTCACAAGATTGCCCAGAGACATGCCAACACCCCAATACTCTGGTCCAAGTATGTCATGGGTTTACATGTTAGTTGATGATAAATTCATGTTTGAATTAACAACTTGTGTATACTGAAATTTACTTTGGATTGACATGCTAGTTGTGGTGGTGTCTTTAGAGAGATGCTGACAGCAGTATGTTTGATTAACAGGTGCCTGTTGTGGCATTGCTACAGTATCTGGTTCATACACCTGCCATCCTACATCAAGACTGTTCACTCCAAGACTAAAGCTCTGCGTAGCGCTTACGATGTTCTTGTGAGAATCCGTAGTGCCAAGCTTCAGCCCCCTGATGAGGTGAAACTGTGACTGATAGTGTGTGAATACATTGTTACTGTCATGATGTGTGATTTCAGGTGTGTTACTGTGGTAATGTGTAACTTAATATGTGTTACTGTGCTGATGTGTAATTACAGATGTGTTACTGTGCTGATGTGTGATTACAGGTGTTACTGTAATGTGTGATCACAGGTGTGTTATTGTGATCACAGGTGTGCTTCTTCCATGATGTATGATTACAAGTGTGTTACTGTAATGATGTGTGATTACAGGTGTGTTACCGAGTGCTCATGCAACTATGTGGCTTGTACCACCAACCTGTACTGGCAGTCAAGGTGCTCTTTGAGATGAAGCGTCAAGGTGTTCAACCCAACGCCATCACATATGGCTTCTACAATAAGGTAGGTTATGCTGAGCTTTTGGGGCTTGTTGTGCAAGGTATAGATTATATAAGCTGTTGAAGGTGGATTTCTATTGTATTTAGTTTACAATTAATCAAATAAAAATGTCCTTGTTTAAGCCTGCACCAGATGCTAATGCTATGTTACAGGCACTGCTGGAGAGCAAGTGGCCAACCAACACGAGCAATGCCTACCTGAAGTGGACCAAGATCCGCAACACCCTCATGGCCATAGCTCAGTTCAAACGAGCATTAAGGAGTCGACGCCTCTCCCTCTCAAACTCTGAGAGTGACTTTGACCGTATCAGTCGTGGGAGCGGTGACAGCTACCTGGAGGAATCAGTGGTGCCTCTGGATAAGGTGCACGCTGGTGGGGTCATGTCGGGGTTAGGGGTGAAGGATGCTGCTCGTGTCGAAGGCCGGAGTGGCAAGAAAGACGGGGCTGGGGAAGGTCAAGAGGAGTTGGCCAGTACAGGTGGGTCATGTCATATCTGGCGTATTATTGATAATAATGGTCGCCGAAATGCAGTGAAATGTTGGAATGGCATAGTTTGTTGGTGGACGCTTGAATGCTTGTTGTTGGCCTGCAGGTGGCAGCAGTGACCGGGGTTACTGTTCTAGTGTGGATGATTCAAAGCGCATCTCCATGGTGATAGGTTCACAAGACTCGATTGACTCCATTGGAGGCAAGCAGCGCCTACAAGCGTTGTCATTGGAGCATGTGGCTGAGGGCGAGACCAAGCACCCAGGCAGCATGATCAGTAAACCTGCTACCATCCTTAAAGGGGCACATGACTCGCAAATAAACCACGGTACAACCAATAAGGATCAAAAATATTATTCAACTGTACAAAAATCATCATTTCAACATTATAGCTTTTTAAATGCAAACTTCCATGGCGGCAACCATCTTTTAAAAATCCATGACTTTAAAAAAAAATTGTGTCAAAATAATGTTCATTTGAAAGAAAATCTGTATCAATTTATGTAACTGGCTTCAAATCAAACCAATAAAAACATAATTGAAAATTAATCTTCCCTATAAATAACCCTTGCTAATCAATTGAATAATTCAACATCAATATGTATATTTCAGTCAACCTATATTGAACATATGCATAATTCTCAGGTGTGGCGAGGAAGTTGTCTTTAGATCCAAAGCCAGAGGACATATTTGCACCAGCCAGTATTGTGCGACGGTCAATGGGTAATGATGCTGCCCTAGCTGACAGTAAGTAGACTGGCTGTACATGGTTCACCAGCTGCTGATTGGCCATATTGAGAGTTGATTGCTTGTGGGAAGGTGCTGTAACACATCAGCATGCATTCTAGTCAGTCTTCTGCCACCTCGTCTTGTTAAATAGCTCAAGCTTAGCAGAAACCCCTGTTCTCTGCATGTGCTTTGTTACATATATATCGTTCTTGTGAGACTTGCAAGTCTTAAGTGGGACTTGAGGAAACGTTAATGCTCCCATGATGATGATAATGACGACTCCCAAGAGCATCCCATCGACTAACACAACTTGTGTATTTGTATCCAGGCAGTCAAGCAGGTCTTCTTATGACATCACAAGATATATCCCTCAAAACAAAGGAGATCTCATTCTCTAGTAACCTATCTAAAAGCATGGACATCCAGTCCCTCACTGATGAGGGTGAGGTAGCAAACAAACGCCACTCCAGCCTCGGGGAAGAGGAGAAGGACTCTGAGCTCATGTGGCCCACCCCACCTCCCACTAACGGGGACTCAAGTCTAGAAGAGGGGGAGGATTGTGTAGGGGGTATAGAGGAGCCGCTAGTGACGCTGTACATCAAGGAGGAAGGAGATAGCTCTAGTAACCCTGTTGTAGCCACAGACCGCTGCATCACAGGCGTGGGCGACCTGGGTAGTAATGTGATCCCTGACAGGACTAAGTCGCCTGTACTCGCTCATAGTCGCAATGACAGTGGTGATGGCGCTGTTGTGGAGCTACCCAGCTCCCCTTCACAGACAGACTTTAACATGTCTTCACTAACTCCAAGCCCGGTCCACAGTATTAGAACTCCTGTCACTGAGAACGATCCACTGGGTCTCTTTCATGCTGAGCAGGAGGCACTCAAACAAGCCACAGATAACAGCTTGCTTGTTCCTGATGACAAAGCAGAAACATGCTCCCTCAATTTGGAACCCTTTCAACACTCTATTAAGGATAGAGAACTGACAAGTTGTGCCAGCAGTCCTCAAATAAGCAAAGGTTCATCTACAACATCTTCACCACACCAAACAACACCAAGCAAATCTGCTACCCTTCCCAACAAACTCAACCCAGCTGACATCTCCACTAACACCAAACCCAAAACTGTGTCACGCAGCGAGTCCCTGAGCACTGCCCTGCGCTTCGGTGCTACCCGCTTCCTGTCCAAGATCAGTGAGATGAAGCATACTATGTCACCAACACCCAATAAGTGTGATCTGGGCAGCTCGGGCAGCTTGTCTGGGGTAGGGGTGAATGAGATGGAAGAGGGGGATGGAGGAAGTCTGGTGAGTGAGTCATCATCACTGAGAAAGGCTGGTAGCCAGGATGCTTTGAGTATACGTAGTGGAGATGAGATCAGTAGTGATGCTATCCCCGATGACACAGCTCGCCAGTCAGCTGGGGCCAGGCATGGAGCAAACAGATATACACCGTTTGGTGAGTGATTTCTCTTGTAGTCGATGGATTGGTTGTGTGTAGATCCAGTCTTGTTTTGTGTGTGGATTTGTTGTAGTTACTTGTTGATCTCGCCTTGTTCATTCTCATATGCTGTTTTTTTGATGCTTAACCAGTTGATTACCTGACAGTCACCCTGACCTGTGTTCCAATAACTAGTGCCTCCTGTTTGTCGCACCTTTATCATTTATGCATGTGTTTCAATTATGATTTCTCTCCATGTTCCAATCATCTTTTTTTTCAAGTATCCAAACTTCACGACAGCTGGAAATACCTGAAGCAGAACGAGACCTTGCAATATATAGGACATACCCTGAAGGAATCTCTCAAAGAGTCGCTGACAGACTCGTGGGGGATTGCTGAGGACGAGTCGAGTGGCGAGGAAGGCTTAGGATCCCAGGAGAGTGTTGATGACCAGACCACCGACATATCAGAGTTGGAGCAGAGGATGCGTGCAGCTCATCGAGCTGAGCACTCAATGACCCCTGAGGAGGAGGCCGAGATAGACGATATAGCAGCAGGTGCCCCTCACACCATCCAATCAACTTTACCTGCTTATGGTTACTGTACTTGCTCTGTACTGGTCTTCTTGGACATCATTTCACTTTTCTTAAGTTCTTTTATTTTTTTAGGTATTTAGATTGATTGCTTGGTTACTATGAGCTTTGTTCATTAGTTTAGAGTAATTTGGATCATTTCTTCCAATAACTATATTAGCAACACTGGGTATATTTTCTACCTAAGTAATGTAATTGCACTCATTGATCCTATGCAACTAAACCCTGCATTGCATCACCGAGTGGAGAAAGCAAAACATAAACTGTTTGCATTCTAAACTTAAGCTCTATTTGTTTGGTTTGACACACTTAAGGCTAGATATACATTAAGAACTTCTTCACATTTAAGATTCTTAGTGACCCAAGGTGAATAAACCTTGTTGTGATAGTTTGCTTTTAACATATGTAAGTGATGCATTTCTTCCACTTGGCATTTTTCTGAAGCACTTACAATTAATAGACTCTCAGTTGGTATGGGATGCATACCAAAACTATTGACTGTTGGTTTTGATCCAATTTTGTGAAAGGACTTTATGTAAGGGGGGTTAAAAAATTGGCAATGGCTACCTTTTATGATGTACCTTACCATATTGCACTGTCACACTTAATGGATAAATGAATTCATCCGGGTGATTGTGGTTATATGACGGTCATCATGTGGTTATATGACGGTCATCATGTGGTTATATGACGGTCATCATGTGGTTATAAGACGGTCATATGGTGTTGTAGGGAACGCGCCGGCACAGTCCCTGTTGGACCAGCTGGTACCAGCTGAAGTTGATGAGACAGATCGTGCTTCACTGGACCGCAGCTCACTCCGACATAGTCAGCAAGGCTCACAACAGAGCCTGTCACAGGTATGTTTGTTTGATCCAAAACACAAGCCTAGACTGATACCATCCAATGTTTTCATTTTCAAACGAACTTCCTGTTCATGACTATCATTTTAGCTGCATGATGTAACTCAGAGAACATGGTGTAGTGATGGCTGATGTGAATGGGTGCTATTGTATGAGATTGACAGGGAGCTTGAGAGTGTCATGTGCCTTGTGTTGATATATGCAGGTGTTCTACTCGGTGGCCATGGATGTTGAGATGTGCTCTATGTCCAAGTGCCAGAGCTGTGGTAACCTCATCTACGATGAGGAGATCATGGCTGGCTGGTCCGCTGACGACTCCAACCTCAACTCCACGTACGTTGCTAATTGTCACCTCTACATGCTCCCCTGTATCCCTGCCCCACTCCTGTTTGTCACCTCTACAGGCTCCCCTGTATCCCTACCCCACTCCTGTTTGTCACCTCTACATCCTCCCCTGTATCCCTACCCCACTCCTGTTTGTCACCTCTACATCCTCCCCTGTATCCCTGCCCCACTCCTGTTTGTCACCTCTACAGGCTCCCCTGTATCCCTGCCCCACTCCTGTTTGTCACCTCTACAGGCTCCCCTACATCCCTGCCCCACTCCTGTTTGTCACCTCTACATCCTCCCCTGTATCCCTGCCCCACTCCTGTTTGTCACCTCTACAGGCTCCCCTGTATCCCTGCCCCACTCCTGTTTGTCACCTCTACAGGCTCCCCTGTATCCCTGCCTCACTCCTGCTCTCACACAACCACTAACCAAGCACCTGTGATCTGCAGAAGTGTCAATGCTGTGATGTTTTGTTCCAGGTGCCAGTTCTGTAACTCTAAATTTGTTCCGTTTCTTCAAGTGTATATCAAGGTAAGTTCCTGTCTACATACTGGACATGTTGAGGTGATCCATGTGTTGTTACTGCCCGTGTAACTACAGTTTGACAGGTTATAGACAGTGTCATGGTTGTGTACAGGACTTCCGCCACTCTGCAGGGGGTCCTTCTCCCCTCACCCCCAGCCAATCATGTGAGAGCATGCACAGTATACAGTCCATGCCATCTCATAGTCTACATCCTGCTGCCATGGCAACAGCAAAATCTTCCCTCAAGCACTTGTCATCGGGATCTGCCACAGATCAGCAGAAGCTGGCTTTATCGTCTACGGTAACCGCTGCTGTCAGCCTCCCCAACCTACCCAGGTCAGGGGCAGAGCCGCAGTCTACAAGCACTACCGTGACATCATCCACATCACTGGGTGAGGAATGTGGAGACAAGGCTGGTGATGTGAGAGCAGAGGATGACAGCCTACCCACATCAACATCTAGTGCTGTGACACCATGTAATGAGACTGCTGATGCTGGCTTCAGTCAGGGAGATGGTGAATGTGGCAGTGGAACTGCTGATGATGCCAACACAGCTAAGGAGGAGCAACTGGGAAAGGAGCTTATAAATACTGAAGCTGGCAGTGATCAAGTAGAAGATACGGAGGCTGACAAGCAAGGTGCTACAGAATCTGAGGTTGGCAAGGAGGATGTGAAAGACACAGATGCTAGCCATAGTGATGTGAAAGATACTGAGGCGGGTGGAGAGGATACCAAAGATTCACTGAATACGTCTAAAGGAAGTGATGAAAGCATCCCTTTACATAGAAGCAGTGGCAAAACCTCTCTCAGGTCTACCTCAGCTGACAGCCTCAGGTGTGTGTCTTATCTCTTGTCCCATGCGTCATGGGTCATGCTTATTTAAAAGACACCCCAAAAAAGAGAATTATCTTCACAGCAACTTTTCATCACTTACACTACTTCTGTGCAGAACCACTTAATGTAGCCCCATCTGTTGCATTGCATGTCATGCGTCTATTTACTGTGACCCGTGTGTGTTTGCAGTAAGCGATCATTTGTGAATATGGAGCCGGTGTCTGTGCCGTACCTGAGTCCCCTGGTGCTGCGTAAGGAGATTGAGAACGTGTTGGATCAGGAGGGAGACATGTGTCTGTCTGGTGCCGACTTCCTCGACCAGCACCCTATCATCTTCTGGAACATGGTCAGTGTCTCTCGCTCACGCCTGGGTGATGCATCACACCAGGGTTACTCAATTTTAACTGATTGCTTCAAATGCTAATTGTGCAGTTATTGTCGTGTTTTCTCAATAATTGTAATTGTCTTGAGCATGTGAACTATTATTAGCTTCCCTTTCATGTTGGGATCCTGCTATAAAGTGTAAAATGTTGGATGGCTAGGTGTGGTATTTCAAGCGGCTGGACATCCCTAGTCACATGACAGCTTGTGTTCTCTCTGCTAAGGCCAGCAACACCCAGACGCAGGTCAGTTTTCAACGTGTGAAGCCTCATCACAAAACCTCTTCCTGCCATCCTCCCTCATCTTAACTGTGACGTGGCGTCGATGCTGTATGGGTTGTGGTTGTGTGTCTAGCCCCACAAGTCCTGGCAGACTGCTGACAGTCGCCATGTATCTATCAGGACAGTATGGGACAATCCACGTTTGCATGAGGCTTTGGGCCAGCCCATGTACATCCTATGGAATGCTGGTGAGTATTTCTTTAGCTAAGACATAACCTTATATTTGTAGCTGCATATGTCTACAAGTCTAATAAAATGACCTTCTTGAGACATACATTTGAGTTTATTTTGGATGTAACCTTGGTTCATTATGTTGATGGCCCATCAATGTTGTAGCTTTGTTTCATGTTGCATGATCTGATGAGTCCATATTGCTGTCTCGGCATGGTTAACATATCATTTCGTTTGTGTATGGATGATGTAAATGGATCAAAGCGTCCTCATTCAATCATTCAATATTTCCCCTCTAGACCTTATTGTTGCTATTGCTCTTGAGTTGGTGAGCCATGTGATGTGAAGCGTGTATTGAAGAGCATGTGTATAATGGCCTAGTACTGGCTGTGTTTGCCACAGTGCCACAACAGGGGGGCCTTTCTACGGTGAACACTCTCGTCTCCGAGTCGCACCTAGCCTCGCGAGGGTAATGACAACTTCTACATTTGTTTTTCTCTCATCACCAATGTATTAATAGTATGTGACATTGCCATGCTATAGTTACACATTATGTACCCGACCGTGTGTCTAAATAAGGCTTATAACATCATATGCCATCTTGCTGGGCCGCATTTCACTATTGTTGGCACACACAAAGTGCCTTGTCACTGCTCGTAGGTGCTATCTGTTCCTTGTCAACCATGCTTGTGACGTTCTTCTTGTACCAGTAGATTGAATCATGATATTGGGCATGCTGTATCAAGCTATGGTCACTTGTCGTTTCATTTATATATATATGGATGACCCTATGAGCTGCTACCTTGGTCACTCATCTTACTTCAAGCTGAACATTCACTCAGTGTTCTACATGAGTCTCAATTTCCAAGTATCTGTCAATCATGATAGTGAAGTTTCCGATGTGATGATATGCTTATATTGAAGTGGGCTGTTATCACAATTACGTAGGAAGACATCTGATATTAAGTTATACACCAGAATGTTCTAGTTATGACCTTTTTGTTGGCTGCAGTAAATAGCATCATGTATCACCTGGTGAAATGCTTTAATTTTGTTTGTCTAATTATTTAAAACATGGTTTGTTATCAGGCTTTTTTGACCTTAAACAATCCTCCATTAGATACCTTTGCAATACTACAGTTGACAGATGAAAGCTATTAGTTCAGACAAGGAGGTGCTTGCATGATTGCGACCCCAAATAACCTGCAAGATCTGACTTTCACTGTCCCTGTGTTAGCAGCATGCCAACAAGGAGAATTCTCAACTTGTTTGACATACACATGCACAATGCTTTAATTTACCGCGTGAATCACCAATGATGAATGCATGTATCTGGCTGTTTTTGTAGGGATGAATAGTCGGTTACAATTTCATTTTTCACAAAAAGATGTTGAACATATTGTATTTATAACATATAAAATGAATATGATGTTTGAATGACAGCCTGACATGTGTATATGTCAGTGTGACATGTGTATATGTCAGTGTGACATGTATATGATAAGCATGTTCATTTGACTGTGTGATGTGTGTATAACCATGACATGTGTATGATGGTGTGACTTGTGTATTTGACGGTGTAACTTCTATGACAAGCCTGACTTTTGTATATTGCAGCATGATGTGTGTATGACGGTGTGACGTGTATATTGCAGCATGATGTGTGTATGACGGTGTGACGTGTATATTGCAGCATGACGTGGGTGTGACGGTGTGACGTGTATGTTGAAGCATGACATGTTTATGACGGTGTGACGTGTATATTGCAGCATGACGTGTGTATGACGGTGTGACGTGTATGTTGCAGCATCACGTGTGTATGACGGTGTGACGTGTATGTTGCAGCATGATGCAGCACATCATTACAAGCATCATGTGTAACGACGTGTTGAAGCCCATCAGACTCATTCTGAGTCACCGCAGCAAACTGAGACAGCAACAGCCCACCGGTCGCATGTGTTTCCACAGCATCTACAGAGAACTTCTCTTCCTTTCCTTCATCGCGCTGGGTCGCAGCAACATCGACCATGGTATGTAGTTATTACCTATAATGAGTCGGTGTTGGCAGGTTCCTAATTATAATAGAATGTTGGCATGATTAGTAGGTGCAGTAAATCATGTATTTGTCCAGGGAACATTTTATGAGATGTGTTTTTGGTATGATGCTTATTTGACCACATCCATGTGACTGGATAGTGCCTTTGTGTGCCAGATGCCCTGGATAAAGAGTACAGGCAGGTGTATGAGAGCCTCAATCCACGAGACCTCTACAAGATGAAGCCCTATGACCGTCCTCCTAAGATGGCTGTTATCTGGTGTAGACGCATGTTCTCTGAGCTCGACATCTGAGTTGCTCTCAACCTGACCCCTCCAGCTCATTTCTGACCACTCCCCCCTTGTGGTCATTAAGTCCCATGCATTCCACTAACACAGGGTGTTGATTGATCATAACGTAGGACTGCTGCCTGGGCCTTGTGGACAGAAAATTTGTGATGATCATAACGTAGGACTGCTAACTGGGCGTTGTGGGCCGACAATTTGTGATGACAGTGATGATAACAGAAGAGTATTTTTATGTGTTGTTGACATGAAAACACTGCTGCCACTGCTGTAACTTAGACCAAGCCTGATGAAGCTTCACCACGTGCGTTTTTCAAGATGCTTGTTGTTATGGTGTTAGGCTGAGTTTCTGCTCCTCGACCAGTCATACAGGACAGAAAATCACTTGAATGGGTCATGCAAGGAGAATGATCTTTTGTATAGGTGAAGCATATCTAACTATAAGAACTCTAGTCATGTTTTAGATTTAAAGGTATGCATGGTGGCTCAGAGTGAGATGTAGATCATATTAAAGTCTGTATCTTGTTGTGTCTATCAGAGTCTATCTGTATTGTTGAGCTAGGAGTCGGCAAGGATGAGATTGTAGCTCATCACGACTCTATATGGATCCAGTCTGCTAGACTAGCTCCGTGCTACTTTGTTATTTCTAATTGCTCTTGTTGCTGCTAGCGCCTTAATACAAATCTGTGCAGCTGAGTTTATTGTTTATTCCATGTGTTCCTATGTGTCATGTTGGTTTATGTTGTAATAACGACTTTTGTTGATTTGATAGAGTAATGTTATCTTCTCATTTGAGGAGTTCAGCTGAATGCTGGCTCTGATGGAAGAAGGCTTAATGCCAGTAGTGACTGTAATGGATGGAGAGCCTTAAGATGTGGGTGATGGGAGTGGCGTTGATGCAAGCTACAAGGGGTCATGTCTATCTAGTGAACAGCTTAGTGCAGTTTACTCTCACAATCTCTGTCAACGTGCAATACAGTTGTGTGCTTCTACCATCAAAAATGAACATTAGAATGTTCCATCATATTAGTAGTTCCAGTATTGTATTGCTTGAATAGCCCATCAGGGGATATATATTGCTTGAATGGCCCATCAGGTGATATGTATTGCTTGAGTGGCCCACCAGGGGATATATATTGCTTGAGTGGCCCATCAGAGGCTATGTATTGCTTGAGTGGCCCATCAGGGGGTATGTATTGCTTGAGTGGGCGATTGTGTGATTTTTATTACCCGGTGGATTTGTATAAACGGAGTGGCCCATCATAAGCTGAGTGGCCCATCAAGGGATGTGTATAAGCTGAGTGGCCCATCACAGGATGTGTATAAACTGAGTGGCCCATCAAGAAATGTGTATAAGCTTAGTGGCCCATCAAGAAATGTGTATAAGCTTAGTGGCCCAATACAGGATATATATAAGCTGAGTGGCCAATCAAGGGATGTGTATAAGCTGAGTGGCCCATCACAGGATATATAAGCTGAGTGGCCAATCAAGGGATATACCAGTATATTGAGGAAGAAGCCCACCAGGGTATCCTGATAGTATCTGCTTTACCTTTGTTGTCCTAGTGATATCAGCCATGTCTCTCCTCATCAGGTATGGAGGTAGTACCTGTACGCCTTTAACTGTGTGTTCAATCTCTATAAGTCAACAAATTGTCATTATATGGTGTTCAAATTTGTCTCTGTGTCATGTTAAAGGGATGGAGTTGTCTTATGTCGAACAATTTATGTATATATATTTGGCTAATTTCATTTTTGTATGATTCTTGGAGATCTGCTGTGTATATTATTAGATATTTGAATGCTGCTATGCTATCAGTGTAGGGTGTATTTATTTTGGCTGGTGTTGGATTTTGGTTCAGAAGATGCTTTTAGAGCAGCTGTCTTAACACTGCTCATCTATCAGCAGCATGCATCTGAAATAATGAATAAAGCTCAAATATGTCCTCGCTTGTCTGGTATATGTTTCCTGGCAGTTTAAGTAAAAACTGCCTCATGGAATTAAGTGGGTCTTGATGAGATTTGGTAGGTAAGTATCTGTAAGAAAAGTATCATGGCACATTTTGGTGTCCTCATTTATGAATGACTTTACTCAACATGTTGGGGTAGTGTTCCGTGGTCGATACATCTATTATTTACGGAAATCAAAGACATAATACGGAGCGCCGGTCAAATCATAACGCATTATAATGAGGCGCCAAGGAAATCAAAAAGCATCATTTTGAGGAGCTTAAGATATTATTTGACCTGAAACCTATCTACCACCTAAAAAGTAGAACTTAAAGAGAATGTTCAGCTTCATATAAGGCAATCAGCGATCATTTTGTAAATACTTTACTACGCTCGTATATATACACACACATATATATATATATATATATATATATATATATATATATATATATATATATATATATATATATATATATATATATATATATATATATATATATAATTTGAATCACTTATTTCATGCTGATGATATATGTATTTTAGCCCCTTCTGCGATTGCATTTCAAGTGCTTCTTTATGTATGCGTTTAGCTCTTTTGAACCAAGTGGAGCTTGCGCTCCCTCTTCGTTCTCGAAGATGGCATTTCCAATGTAGAAAATTCGACGATAAGACCTTACCTTCACGATGTCAACTAGATTTAACAAGTCCAATATAATAAGCAGTCAGTAGTATGTATCGCATTAGACTCTCGGGAATCGCAACAACTTGTAAATATGCATAATCGCCTAAATTCAAATATGGCGGCGAGATTGCGCAACGTAAGTCTGATTGTAACGCACTTGTTATTATGCAGGATAAAGGAGAGGAAAAGGTAACTAGATCGGAAAGTTATATGGTATAAATCTAGTATAAACTGACTTACCTCTGAAATGTATTATCAGGCAGATGATGGTATAAAAACTTGGCAAATTCCGCGCGGTCGTTTACGACAACGTAATGCAAGAGATCGGTTGTTGACAACCACCAGAATTCGGAGTGGAATTTCGCCGAAAAGTTAGAAATTAATCGAATATCAAGTGTTTGCCCGGAGATTTGTTAAAAAAAATATATATTCCTTAAATTCAGTCAATACTTCCACCGCTGGTGGCTTTAAATTCTTCTCAGTACATATTTTTAACGTGATAAGTGATGATCAGTTAAGCATGTTTTTCAATCTACCGATACAAGTGGGTTTTCCTGTTAGACCAACAAGGGAGTACCCGATCGACTGTTGGTCTGTTGGGCTATATGCGCTGGGTTCGAACATGGCATGGTGGTCAACCCTAGTTAGTCGGATCAGATGACGTTCGTCCAAAAAGCACAGGCCCTACAAGTTCCTACCATCGCATTGTATTCTGACGAGTGTTCATGTGGTATAATATATTGGTGTTGTACTTGAGAGTAAATGTACAGACGATCAAGACATTCTAAGACAGATCAGAAACACTAATGCCAGTTCCAATATTTTATTGTCAAAGTTTTCATCGTGCTCTGATCCAGCAAAACAACATTTGTAAATAGTTGGGTTTTTCCCGTATAGCCGTCTCATACAGTCTCCCCGAGGCACGTCTAAGGAGTATACAATACAAATTAAGCGAAAGGTTGGATTCGATTTCCATATGATGTCATAGCTAAAGTCAAGCTGCCTCCGATTTTCTCATATAAGAAGGACAGCCTGATCCGTTAACAAATGAACCATAATCTATTTAGGACCACACAACAGATGTTCCAGTACATTCCTAAAGCCTTGTATTAGTCCCACTTGATTAAACTGAAGATGACACGCTACCACGTGGTATCATATGCCTTCACAGACTAAGACAGGGAAATGAACGCGTGGCCAAACCAGAACGCTAATGCCTAGGCTATCCTGGTTGAATAACCCCACAAATATATATCACTTAGAAGCTACACACTGACTTGATTGAGGATATAAACGAGTAGAGAGGATAGAATGATAAAGAATAATGCGAACTGTATCCTAGGGCATATGTTACTGGCGGCCCACTGACTGGATCAGGCAATTCCATCATCTCATCTAGGTGAAATTCGGGCCAACATTAACTGAGTAAATGACAGCCTTTGACTGTTTGAGTGAGCAGCCTTGTCGACCACCTAGAATGAATACTACTACTTACAAGAAAGAAGATAATCACTTACATTGTAATGTTTATACGTCATTGCGACAACTTATGACAATCTACCACATGGCGATAGCCGTCGCTTCTCATGATTAGCTCGTTTGGCTTGGGCGACGATTTAATCGGCCAATACGGTATGGAATGTTGCAATTGAAAATAAGTTCAACAATTGCAGAATATATTCTTGAATAATATGTCTAGTCAAAGTAAAGAGCGAACACAGTGGCAACAGCAAATATATCCGATGACCTGTAGGAAGCGGTAGCCGAACTGTCAGTGTCCGGAGACCACAGACACCTAGAGGCGAACTCAAGACAGTTATCTTTACCTTGGCCTAGTACTACGTGACACACAAGTTTGTGACGTACGCAGTTCAGGTGCTGACGCAGTTCGTCCTTGACATATTGCGCCACCGAACACGTCAGTTGGGGTGAATTGCTTGCGTCGTATTTGACGTGAGAGAGATGCCTTTCCAAGGCCTGGTAAATCACTCTTTCGGCTTTACATGAGGAAAATCCTTGGTCATCTTCAGGCTCTGTACGGTATGTATTTTCCATAGTAACAAGGGGGCCTTGGCCGAATGATGCATCGCTTACTGAATGAACACTGCCACGATGACCCAACCCCGTGCGTGTGTTCTTGCGTTGCATGGTGGACATCCGGCGTTTCGGCCCCACAGCCTGCGTGGGGACCAGGAGACGCTGGCCGGTCTGCAGGAAGGAGGAGCCACGGCGGCTTCCGTTACCGGGGGGCATCAGGTTAGCCATGGGCTGATCATGCGGACTCATACTCCCTGCTGTCTTGGCCGACATGCTCAATCCTCTGACTGTTAGTGGAAAAAGTACGATATTTATTTTCAATGTCATTTGTGCAACAGACCAATATGGAAAAACAAATCAAAGTATTATAACAGATTCACCAACTCTCTCATTATAGCCCTGCCCCTATCACCATAACAGACTCGCCCCTATCACCACAACAGTCACTCTCCTTAAGGGGGTAACCTTACACCATTTCTTGAGGCTTAGGGAGATGTATGATATGATCACAAATTTTAGGGATGTCTTTTGTATATGACTCCGTTAAGGCGCTGGCAATGGCGACTGTACTGAACCATCGATGTCCAACTGAATTATTAAAAATAAACATAAATTGAAAAACTTTCACGCACAAAATGTGTCAATCGGGTTACGAAGGCTTAACGTGTACTATCTCTTCTCTCAATTGATGGAAATCATTATAGAGTTTGCTAGCCAGTCTGAATCCTGCAAGATAATTGAGTTGATGCCAAGAGCAGTAGATCCCCGGTGGCTCATCTTCTCACACGCCTCACATCGAAGAAATTGGCAAAATTAAGGCCCCACAACATGTTGACGGGAGACCGGTTCCAGGACACCTGTTGTGAGCTGATACTAAGCTTATAAAGGCATTACGTGTACAATGGGGATATGGTACATTAAGAACAACTACCGCGAGTTTAACAAGCCGTCTTATAAAAATTGATCCATCAGAGCTCAAGACGGCTATGACCCCGGATTACCAGTTGAACGTATGCGGTCGTCATTACGTCGCCAGTTGGGTGGCTTTGTCCAATGCCGCGTAGTCATAGACTACGAAAGACAAGTTTTGACCCTGTTCAGGTGCACTTATCCTTTAAGTCATCTCCGAGCATATATATGTATGCAATGAGACGTTTGTCTGACAACGATAAATGTACCTGGTAACCACTTCAATGCTTATAGTTGAGATTAGGAAGGTGTGCGTAATTATGTTATAAATTTGAACATTCAGTAGGCCGTTTTGAACTAGTAGATATTAGCCCAAAAGACCAACGTCAGGTTCTATTTATCACCTTGTCGGATAGAGGGAAGAAGAGGGAGTGCATGCATCACTCCCGTACTTAGTTCGAAAGAGCTAGTAGATATAGCCAACTTTGGAATAACAGCGCACACATGAACTGTAAGAAGTTTATTATCGCCGAAGCAATAATACTCAATTTGTCATTACGGTAAACAGTCGTTAGTCATTGGCAACAACGGCAGCCGTTTCGCCACCCACATCAAATCACCTACACACGAAATATCCCCCAACCCCCTCACACCAACCATTTTACAGAAAAACAAATCTACTATTCTCTGCGGTATCTAGTCTTTAACCATTACTTTTACATTGTTTATCGTTGTCAAAGAGCTGGAATTAGGGTGCAAGCGGAAATTGACGGGGAAATCATATTATGACAAATTCAATTTATTTAAGTCAATCCTTTTCAGGTCTATGTTCATTGAGTAATATTGTCCCTAATAAGCGTTAAGTTAGGCACGAAGTTTTTATAAATGGGACTAGGTGACATCAACAAAACGGTACCTTTATGACGAACAGTCGAGTGGAATGCAGTACCGTCAATTCTTTTCGATTTGTTACACACTCGAAGGCGGACAACACAGCAACTGTCTGAAGGAATAATTCGTCAAATGCAATAGGCGTAGTTTCTAGGATCGATTCCTTAAGTCAGTACTTAACAGAGGTAGATTAAATTGGTCCCTGACCTGCGTTGCGACAAACAGTGTCGTGGGGGGCACTTTCCGTGAAGTAAAAAGAAAACTGTGTTGAGTTACAAGACACGCCTACCTGTACGAGAGTCCGGCTGGATCAGCAAATGGTTCATCGGGAAAAATACCGTGACCTTTGGATAGTATATGTGGAAATGGTTTGTTATTGAATGACATAGCTACGTTTCATGTATTCAAACGCTGGCCATTCAATTCCGTAGAATGTGTCAAAAGTATGACTATCTAACCACATGCGCCATTAGTTTGGGGCAAAAATCAACAAACGTCAATATATATCAGGAAGTAGTCCATGTATATGTTCACTCAAATGCCTGTTATATCAGTATATATCAACATATGTTAATGAATATCAACCAAAATGAGGGGATGTAACAAACTTCACTTAAACGAGTACAAAATTGTATTAATAGAAAAATTCATAGTTCTATATTGAACAAAAAAGTGTAAATTAATGTTAATTATTGAAAAACCAGGTCCCGAGAACCAACGTAATATGCCTGGTGTAATACGAGTTACCCCCCTGTCTTCGGTTGGTCTTTCACCATACCTTGTTCATTAGTGTTGTTGATCAAAATCACTCACAGGAGTCGGCTCGTGGAATTGGGATTTTCTGATTGTTGGCCAGACATAAAGAATCATAATAGAATAATAGAATCGAGGCTTATAACAGCGCCGCGGGGTACGGCTTATGAGAAGCGTTAAGGTTAGACGAGTATTTTCCACATTTCATGGATTCCTAAACGTGCAGCTCCATTTCCAAGCCTAACAGGTAAATCGCATCCGTGGCCCTCTCATGAAAGTCGCTCGTAAATCTCAGAGACAAAAGCTGTGTGCCTAAGTTATTCTTCAAGCATCAATGCCACTTAAGGTCATTAGAGTTATCATTTGTAGATTTCCACCTTGAGAGAAGCATGCAACCTGTTACATGCCTTAGCTATATAAGTTTGTTATTGTTGTAATATGAGGGCTTTTGCGCTTCCACAATCGATTATGTTAATTGGAAATGATCAGGCCACTTTCCTAGGCATAGACATAGTCGCTGCCGTACGAAGGATTTGCAATATTACACTCAAGTTAATGTATGATTTTATTGCAACCTAATTGCTATTTGCATTTGTTGCATTTCACTTAACATTTGCAATAATTGCATTATAATTATCGTACGCCTTTTGTGCTTATAAAGAGTAAGCTTCGTTTTCTGGTTTACGATATATCAAGGTTGGCTTCACATAATACCTTTATTTGTTAGTGAAGTTTTTCTTCCAATGCATCGTCAATTGTTTACCAGAGCTACGTGGTTGATATCAGTGAAGACGTGCGTTGTTTGGTATTGATCAACACCATCAAATTATCATATATTTGTGAAAAATGGTAGTAGATTTGAGCTCGTCTTCCTATACCACCTCCCTTGCCCCAATTCTGTGCCTTTTGAGGCCATTATTCTGTGTCAACCAGCAACTGGAAGACATGACGATGAGCTCGTCTTCCTGGCTCATTAATAGAAGACAGAGAGTTGTTATAAATGTTAATAAGCGCAATACCACCTCCCTTGCCCCAATTCTGTGCCTTTTGAGGCCATTATTCTGTGTCAACCAGCAACTAATAGCCATAACCAAGGGATTTTGTATCCCTTGGCAAAGCTGAATGTCTATATTGGCTGTTGGCATTTGCTTCACTTGTTAATGGCACTTAGACTTAATATTCATTCAAGCATAACCTGCTGGAGTTTTCTTTCGTAATCCTTAGAAGATGCAACTAAAACAAAAAACGCTTGGATCCTCTAGATGAAACTTATTTGGATTTTAAAAAAGCATCGATAAAGTGTTCCTCCAACAGCTAGCTAGCAAACTTATGACGCAAGGTATCCGTGGCAAACCACTGGAATAAATAATCGGATGGCTCATTAATAGAAGACAGAGAGTTGTTATAAATGGTTTAAAATCACATAAGACGAACGTTGCTAGCGATCCTCCCGGACCTTATATATTATATATATATATATATATATATATATATATATATATATATATATATATATATATATATATATATATATATATATATATATATATATATATATATATATATATATATATATATATATATATATATATATATGTATCTCTCTATATATATCTCATATAAATATATAATATATATATATATATTATATATATATTATATATATATTTATATACGTTGTATATATATGTATATATATTATATATGTTTATATATATACATATATATTCCATATATATATATATATATATATATATATACGTATAATTACATTTATATATATATATATATGTGAATATAGATATAATATATATAATTTAATATATATGCATATATATATATATATATATATATATATATATACAGATATACATTTATTTATGTACATATATATATATAATATATATAATTTAAATATATATAAGTGTATATATATATATGCAGGCTTTTTATATAATTTTTATGCATATAATTAAATTTTGGTGATCATGTCTTCTTTTATCCCCACGGGCTTTTTATTAATTTCGTGTTTGGTGGTTGTTCACCCCCACCTATATGTGTGCACCTGGTGTTCCAATATATATATGCACCTGGCTTCCAATAAATAAGCCCATTTGTCAACTCTATATTTGTCTTATCTCTCACAGCAAACTAGCTGCAAGGTTTTGGATTACTCTTAAACTTATTCATTTTATTTCATTACAATATGAGCACCCAACATAAATATATATATGTGTGTGGATGTGTATGTGTAATTGTGGTTGTGTGTGCGTGTGATCATGGTCGACTGCGTAGCGGTTTAGACTCAATATTCCCCATTGACACTGATTATGGTTCAACAATCTTTTACTAATATTGATGCTTGCAATGTATTCAATAAACGTTTCATTTAAGGGCATCCGCGTAACTTCCCATGACATCACCGTCGTCTGCAGCAAACACTCGCACAGCATCTTGCTCGAGGAAGTCACAGAAGACGTCGAGGTCAGCGCCCTCATTTGTGATATCCATGTCTTTGTCAGAATTAATACAACCCACGTCGTTGTCGTGAATGCGCTCCTTCAGGACCTTCGGCTTTCTGGAGGCAATTTGGCATTTAATACACTGGGTCCCTGGTATTTATTCCCGATTATGATACAGTCTTCATCGTCATCACTTTCGTCATCATCATCATCATCATCATCATCATCATCACTATCGTCATCATCATCATCATCATCAGCAGCAGCAGCAACATCATCATCGACAGCTTGATCTGTCTTGAAGTGATCAATATTGTTGAATGCAGGCAAACACTTGTCACAAGCGGTTTCGTTCGAGATTTGCCGGCATTCTACATTTGCATTTGGTGGAGGTATGGATCCTTCGGGAGGCATCCAAGAAGTGGTATCGTCATTAGATGTTGAGGTGCATTTACATGGACCATCCGGAGTATCTGGTTGTCCGGGCATCAATGGCCAAAGGTGTGGTGGCACGATATCGCGAGGTAGAGCTACGAACAGTCTCCCTTTGTTCTTTTTCTTGACGTCATCGTCTATGAAGGCAAGCGATTTGGCTTTCTCTGAGAAATCCGGAATCTTGAAACCTGGGCTGTTGAGAAAGGTCGCTGCTGGACAACTCACGGAAGTCGCAACCTTGCTTTGTACCCGAGTCGTTTCTGATGCATGGCCG
Source organism: Urechis unicinctus (assembly GCA_034190875.2). Taxonomy (NCBI): domain Eukaryota; kingdom Metazoa; phylum Annelida; class Polychaeta; order Xenopneusta; family Urechidae; genus Urechis; species Urechis unicinctus. Next base: position 45,448,257 of record CM067354.1, on the reverse strand, counting down.
GAGTTTTCATCTTGGGCTGTAACAACCTCGCTTTGTACCCGAGTCGTTTCTGATGCGTGGCCGGAGTTTTCATCTTGGGCTGTTGCAACCTCGCTTTGTACCAGAGTCGTTTCTGATGCGTGGCCGGAGTTTTCATCTTGGGCTGTAGCAACCTCGCTTTGTACCAGAGTCGTTTCTGATGCGTGGCCGGAGTTTTCATCTTGGGCTGTTGCAATCTCGCTTTGTACCCGAGTCGTTTCTGATGCGTGGCCGGAGTTTTCATCTTGGGCTGTTGCAACCTCGCTTTGTACCCGAGCCGTTTCTGAGGAGTGGCCGGAGTTTTCAACTTGGGCTGTTGCAACCTCGCTTTGTACCCGAGTCGTTTCTGATGCATGGACGGAGTTTTCATCTTGGGCTGTTGCAACCTCGCTTTGTACCCGAGCCGTTTCTGAGGAGTGGCCGGAGTTTTCAACTTGGGCTGTTGCAATCTTGCTTTGTACCCGAGTCGTTTCTGATGCGTGGCCGGAGTTTTCATCTTGGGCTGTTGCAATCTCGCTTTGTACCCGAGTCGTTTCTGATGCGTGGCCGGAGTTTTCATCTTGGGCTGTTGCAACCTCGCTTTGTACCCGAGTCGTTTCTGATGCGTGGCTGGAGTTTTCATCATGGGCTGTAGCAACCAAGAGGGGCGCCACTCGCCGCTGTTGACGCTTTTTCATCCATGAGGACTTTGGTGACGGCCGTTGGGATATCATCACCTCGCCGTCGTCGTCGTCGTCGTTTGGGCGAGCCATGATACACGAAGGCATGAAAATGGCGAGAAAACGCAATATCCTCCCATTTCCTTTCCGTGCTCTGCTCCCGTTAGCCGACTTACCAGGCATGGTGAAGACAGAGGTGATTTTTCGACCGAGAGCGATGAATTTATGAGAGAGAATATAGCAAACGCGGCACGAATTGCATGAAGAGCGAAATACGTGTGTAATTGAGGAATTCTAGAGACTAAATGTATATCATAATTGTTTGGCCATGGTCTTGGTAACCGTCTTTGTGTCAATCGTTTGTCTCATTCTATAGCAAAACAGCATGCTCTGGAAACAAATCATATAAAGTTGCGTATCCAAGCAACAGCTATAACATTTGTGGATAAAGTTTCACTGCTTAATAGGGAAATGATCCCCGCCCCCTTACAACTTCCTGATCTGCTTACAAACTTGTAGAAAAAATATTTATCTGTGCCATCTTTGATGAGTTGTGTCCCATTATACATTTCCAATGTTACTGCAATATTTTAAAGAAGATCATCATTAGGATTCTCTGACTGATGATACATTGTTACATGGATTCTGTTGCTGGAAGAAGTCTTTTTTTTATATCAACAATTTAATAAACAATTGAAGAGGTACATTACAAAGACGAGACTTTCTGAAACTATCAAGCGCTTTCTGAATCTAGCATTGACCTATTTTGATGAAAATATGCTTATTATCCCGCGTAACATCTTGAACAACTAACCTGTTCACATCGAAGCATGAATGAAGATTTCTGCTTCTCCGACATCGTTTTGAGGTACAAAGCCAATTTGCAATTATTGGATCGTTTATAAAGCTAGTGACTATTATAATGATCCAATATCTTCTAGCGACTGCTGCTATTGAAGGTGACGGGTCGAATTAGAGAACGAATATTTCAGATTCTTCAACAATGTTGCATGCTAGTCTACGAATGACTTTGTTGCATCCTAGTCGCCATATGTCTTTAATTTAATTCTAGTCACCGAATGTCTTTGTTGCATTCTAGTCACCGGATGTCTTTGTTGCATTCTAGTAACTGCATGTCTTTGTTGCATTCTCGTAACCGTATGTCTTTGTTTGTCTTTGTCTTTGTTGCATTCTAGTAACTGTATGTCTTTGTTGCATTCTAGTAACCGTATGTCTTTGTTGCATTCTAGTAACTGTATGTCTTTGTTGCATTCAAGTCACCGAATGTCTTTGTTGCATTCTAGTCACCATATGTCTTTAATTTTATTCTAGTCACCGAATGTCTTCGTTGCATTCTAGTCACCGTTTGTCGTAAATTGCATTCTAGTCACCGAATGTCTTTGTTGAATTCAAGTCACCGAATGTTTTTGTTGCATGCTATTCATCGTATGTCTGCAATTGCATTCTAGTCACCGAATGTCTTTGTTGCATTCTAGTCACCGAATGTTTTTGTTGCATGCTAGTCATCGTATGTCTGTAATTGCATTCTAGTCACCGAATGTCTTTGTTGCATCCTAGTCACCATATGTCTTTAGTTTAATTCTAGTCACTGAATGTCTTTGTTTGTTTCCTAGTCGCCATATGTGCTTTAATTTGATTCGTTTAGTCACCGAATGTCTTTGTTGCATTCTAGTGCCGAATGTCTTTTGTTGCATTCAAGTCACCGTTTGTCTTTAATTTAATTCTAGTCACCGAATGTCTTTGTTGCATTCAAGTCACCGAATGTCTTTGTTGCATCCTAGTCGCCATATGTTATAATTTAATTCAACTCACCGAATGTCTTTGTTGCATTCTAGTCACAGAATGTCTTGTTGCATTCTAGTCACCGTTTGTCTTTAATTTAATTCTAGTCACTGAATGTCTTTGTTGCATTCTAGTCACCGAATGTCTTTGTTGCATCCTAGTCGTCATATGTCTTTAATTTAATTCAAGTCACCGAATGTCTTTGCGGCATTCTAGTCACCGTTTGTCTTTGTTGCATTCTAGTCACCGTTTTCTTAATTGCATTCTAGTCACCGAATGTCTTTGTTGCATTCAAGTCACCTTGTGCGTTATGATATTGATCTAGCTCATCTGACTTTTAGAGCCTTCCCATTGCATTTCACCGGATGTCTTTGTCATCCGACATGTTTAATTTAATTCTAGTCACCCTCTGCCCATATGGTGGGGGTGTGACCAGATAAGTCTTGGCTGGTACTGTTCTCATGTCCACGCCCTATGTGGACCGTTGGGTCAAGACCTGTGCGGAACGGGCCGGCTAAACCTGAACCAATAAGGTGTCAGCTTGTTTTGATTCAGTTACCTAATGTCTTTGTTGCATTCTAGTCAGATTCTGTCTTTTTTGCAGTCTAGCTCTACACCTAAACTTCAATTAACAACAAGAACTCTACTCCTGGACTCTGGCTAGTCTGCTATAACAAAGGAGCGCGCATAAGCAATAAGATATAGTAAAAGATGTGTCTTTGTTGCATTCTAGTCACTTTAATTAATTCAAATAACCGGATGATTTTATTGTGTAATAATTGATTTAATGCTTTAATTGCATTCTAATTAGCGTTTTCGTTTATTATATTCTATATAGCGTGTGCTTCTATTGCATTTTGATAAGCGTTAGATGTATACCATGCCTGGCTAACGTTTGCTATTATCGCATCCTTGTTGATATGCTCTTATATTGCATTCTAGCTGACGTGCTCTTATATTGCATTTTAGTTGACGCGCTCTTATATTGCATTCTAGTTGACGTGCTCTTATATTGCATTCTAGTTGATGCGCTCTTATATTGCATTCTAGTTGACGCGCTCTTATATTGCATTCTAGTTGACGTGCTCTTGTATTGCATTCTAATTGATGCGCGCTTATATTGCATTCTAGTTGACACGCGCTTATATTGCATTGTAGTTGACGTGCGTTTATATTGCATTGTAGTTTACGCGCGCTTATATTGCATTGTAGTTGACGCGCGCTTATATTGCATTGTAGTTGACGTGCGCTTATATTGCATTGTAGTTGACGCGCGCTTATATTGCATTCTAGTTGACGCGCGCTTATATTGCATTCTAGTTTACGCGCGCTTATATTGCATTCTAGTTGACGCGCGCTTATATTGCATTCTAGTTGACGCGCGCTTATATTGCATTCTAGTTGACGTGCGCTTATATTGCATTCTAGTTGACGTGCGCTTATATTGCATTCTAGTTGACGTGCGCTTATATTGCATTGTAGTTGACGCGCGCTTATATTGCATTGTAGTTGACGTGCGCTTATATTGCATTGTAGTTGACGCGGGCTTATATTGCATTCTAGTTGACGCGCGCTTATATTGCATTCTAGTTGACGTGCTCTTATATTGCATTCTAGTTGACGCGCGCTTATATTGCATTGTAGTTGACGCGCGCTTATATTGCATTGTAGTTGACGTGCGCTTATATTGCATTGTAGTTGACGCGCGCTTATATTGCATTGTAGTTGACGCGCGCTTATATTGCATTCTAGTTGACGTGCGCTTATATTGCATTCTAGTTGACGTGCGCTTATATTGCATTCTAGTTGACGCGCGCTTATATTGCATTCTAGTTGACGATTATATTGCATTTAGTTGACGCGCGCTTATATTGCATTGTAGTTGACGCGCGCGCTTATATTGCATTGTAGTTGACGCGCGCTTATATTGCATTCTAGTTGACGCGCGCTTATATTGCATTCTAGTTGACGTGCTCTTATATTGCATTTAGTAGTTGACGCGCGCTTATATTGCATTCTAGTTGACGCGCGCTTATATTGCATTCTAGTTGACGCGCGCTTATATTGCATTCTAGTTGACGCGCGCTTATATTGCATTCTAGTTGACGCGCGCTTATATTGCATTCTAGTTGACGCGCGCTTATATTGCATTCTAGTTGACGCGCGCTTATATTGCATTGTAGTTGACGTGCGCTTATATTGCATTGTAGTTGACGCGCGCTTATATTGCATTGTAGTTGACGCGCGCTTATATTGCATTGTAGTTGACGCGCGCTTATATTGCATTCTAGTTGACGCGCGCTTATATTGCATTCTAGTTGACGCGCGCTTATATTGCATTCTAGTTGACGCGCGCTTATATTGCATTCTAGTTGACGCGCGCTTATATTGCATTCTAGTTGACGCGCGCTTATATTGCATTCTAGTTGACGTGCGCTTATATTGCATTCTAGTTGACGTGCGCTTATATTGCATTCTAGTTGACGTGCGCTTATATTGCATTGTAGTTGACGCGCGCTTATATTGCATTCTAGTTGACGCGCGCTTATATTGCATTCTAGTTGACGCGCGCTTATATTGCATTCTAGTTGACGCGCGCGCTTATATTGCATTGTAGTTGACGCGCGCTTATATTGCATTCTAGTTGACGCGCGCTTATATTGCATTCTAGTTGACGTGCGCTTATATTGCATTGTAGTTGACGCGGGCTTATATTGCATTGTAGTTGACGCGCGCTTATATTGCATTCTAGTTGACGTGCGCTTATATTGCATTCTAGTTGACGTGCGCTTATATTGCATTCTAGTTGACGCGCGCTTATATTGCATTCTAGTTGACGTGCGCTTATATTGCATTCTAGTTGACGTGCGCTTTATATTGCATTCTAGTTGACGCGCGCTTATATTGCATTCTAGTTGACGTGCGCTTATATTGCATTCTAGTTGACGCGCGCTTATATTGCATTCTAGTTGACGCGCGCTTATATTGCATTGTAGTTGACGTGCGCTTATATTGCATTCTAGTTGACGCGCTCTTATAGTGCATTCTAGTTGACGCGCGCTTATATTGCATTCTAGTTGACGCGCGCTTATATTGCATTTAGTTGACGCGCGCTTATATTGCATTTATGACGCGCGCTTATTGCATTCTAGTTGACGCGCGCTTATATTGCATTCTAGTTGACGTGCGCTTATATTGCATTCTAGTTGACGTGCGCTTATATTGCATTCTAGTTGACGTGCGCGCTTATATTGCATTCTAGTTGACGCGCGCTTATATTGCATTGTAGTTGACGCGCGCTTATATTGCATTCTAGTTGACGCGCGCTCTATATTGCATTCTAGTGACGTGCTATTGCATTCTAGTTGACTGACGCGCTTTATATTGCATTCTAGTTGACGCGCGCTTATATTGCATTCAGTTGACGCGCGCTTATATTGCATTCTAGTTGACGCGCGCTTATATTGCATTCTAGTTGACGCGCGCTTATATTGCATTCTAGTTGACGCGCGCTTATATTGCATTCTAGTTGACGCGCGCTTATATTGCATTCTAGTTGACGCGCTGCTTATATTGCATTCTAGTTGACGCGCGCTCTTATATTGCATTCTAGTTGACGCGCGCTTATATTGCATTCTAGTTGACGCGCGCTTATATTGCATTTCTAGTTGACGCGCGCTTATATTGCATTCTAGTTGACGCGCGCTTATATTGCATTCTAGTTGACGCGCGCTTATATTGCTATATTGCATTCTAGTTGACGCGCGCTTATATTGCATTCTAGTTGACGCGCTCTTATATTGCATTCTAGTTGACGCGCGCGCTTATATTGCATTCTAGTTGACGCGCGCTTATATTGCATTCTAGTTGACGCGCTCTTATATTGCATTCTAGTTGACGCGCTCTTATATTGCATTCTAGTTGACGTGCGCTTATATTGCATTCTAGTTGACGCGCTCTCTTATATTGCATTCTAGTTGACGTGCTCTTATATTGCATTCTAGTTGACGTGCTCTTATATTGCATTCTAGTTGACGCGCTCTTATATTGCATTCTAGTTGACGCGCGCTTATATTGCATTCTAGTTGACGCGCGCTTATATTGCATTCTAGTTGACGCGCGCTTATATTGCATTCTAGTTGACGCGCGCTTATATTGCATTCTAGTTACGCGCTTATATTGCATTCTAGTTGACGCGCGCTTATATTGCATTCTAGTTGACGCGCTCTATATTGCATTCTAGTTGACGCGCGCTTATATTGCATTCTAGTTGACGCGCTCTTATATTGCATTCTAGTTGACGCGCGCTTATATTGCATTCTAGTTGACGCGCTCTTGTATTGCATTGTAGTTGACGCGCTCTTATATTGCATTCTAGTTGACGCGCGCTTATATTGCATTCTAGTTGACGCGCGCTTATATTGCATTGTAGTTGACGTGCGCTTATATTGCATTCTAGTTGACGCGCTCTTGTATTGCATTCTAGTTGACGTGCTCTTGTATTGCATTCTAGTTGACGTGCTCTTATATTGCATTTTAGTTGACGTGCTCTATTATATTGCATTCTAGTTGACGTGCGCTTATATTGCATTCTAGTTGACGCGCTCTTATATTGCATTCTAGTTGACGTGCTCTTGTATTGCATTCTAGCTGACGTGCTCTTATATTGCATTCTAGTTGACGTGCGCTTATATTGCATTCTAGTTGACGCGCTCTTGTATTGCATTCTAGTTGACGTGCGCTTATATTGCATTCTAGTTGACGCTTGCTTATATTGCATTCTAGTTGACGCGCGCTTATATTGCATTCTAGTTGACGCGCGCTTATATTGCATTCTAGTTGACGCGCGCTTATATTGCATTCTAGTTGACGCACTCTTATATTGCATTCTAGTTGACGTGCTCTTGTATTGCATTCTAGTTGACGTGCTCTTATATTGCATTCTAGTTGACGCGCTCTTATATTGCATTCTAGTTGACGTGCTCTTGTATTGCATTCTAGTTGACGCGCTCTTATATTGCATTCTAGTTGACGTGCGCTTATATTGCATTCTAGTTGACGTGCTCTTGTATTGCATTCTAGTTGACGTGCGCTTATATTGCATTCTAGTTGACGCGCTCTTGTATTGCATTCTAGTTGACGTGCTCTTATATTGCATTTTAGTTGACGTGCTCTTATATTGCATTATAGTTGACATTCTAGTTGACGCGCTTATATTGCATTCTAGTTGACGCGCTTATATTGCATTCTAGTTGACGCGCTCTTATATTGCATTCTAGTTGACGCGCTCTTATATTGCATTCTAGTTGACGCGCTCTTGTATTGCATTCTAGTTGACGCGCTCTTTATATTGCATTCTAGTTGACGCGCTCTTATATTGCATTCTAGTTGACGCGCGCTTATATTGCATTCTAGTTGACGCGCTCTTATATTGCATTCTAGTTGACGTGCGCTTATATTGCATGCATTCTAGTTGACGTGCTCTTATATTGCATTCTAGTTGACGCGCTCTTATATTGCATTCTAGTTGACGCGCGCGCTTATATTGCATTCTAGTTGACGCGCGCTTATATTGCATTCTAGTTGACGCGCGCTTATATTGCATTCTAGTTGACGCGCGCTTATATTGCATTCTAGTTGACGCGCGCTTATATTGCATTCTAGTTGACGCGCTCTTATATTGCATTCTAGTTGACGCGCTCTTATATTGCATTCTAGTTGACGCGCTCTTATATTGCATTCTAGTTGACGCGCGCTTATATTGCATTCTAGTTGACGTGCGCTTATATTGCATTCTAGTTGACGCGCTCTTATATTGCATTCTAGTTGACGCGCGCTTATATTGCATTCTAGTTGACGCGCGCTTATATTGCATTCTAGTTGACGCGCGCTTATATTGCATTCTAGTTGACGCGCGCTTATATTGCATTCTAGTTGACGCGCGCTTATATTGCATTCTAGTTGTTGACGCGCTCTTATATTGCATTTAGTTGACGCGCGCTTATATTGCATTCTAGTTGACGCGCGCTTATATTGCATTCTAGTTGACGCGCTCTTATATTGCATTCTAGTTGACGCGCTCTTATATTGCATTCTAGTTGACGTGCTCTTATATTGCATTCTAGTTGACGCGCTCTTATATTGCATTCTAGTTGACGCGCTCTTATATTGCATTCTAGTTGACGCGCGCTTATATTGCATTCTAGTTGACGCGCGCTTATATTGCATTCTAGTTGACGCGCGCTTATATTGCATTCTAGTTGACGCGCGCGCTTATATTGCATTCTAGTTGACGCGCGCTTATATTGCATTCTAGTTGACGCGCGCTTATATTGCATTCTAGTTGACGCGCGCTTATATTGCATTCTAGTTGACGCGCGCTTATATTGCATTCTAGTTGACGCGCGCTTATATTGCATTCTAGTTGACGCGCTCTTATATTGCATTCTAGTTGACGCGCGCTTATATTGCATTCTAGTTGACGCGCTCTTATATTGCATTCTAGTTGACGTGCGCTTATATTGCATTCTAGTTGACGTGCTCTTATATTGCATTCTAGTTGACGCGCTCTTGTATTGCATTCTAGTTGACGTGCTCTTGTATTGCATTCTAGTTGACGCGCTCTTATATTGCATTCTAGTTGACGCGCTCTTGTATTGCATTCTAGTTGACGCGCTCTTATATTGCATTGTAGTTGACGCGCTCTTATATTGCATTCTAGTTGACGTGCGCTTATATTGCATTCTAGTTGACGAGCTCTTATATTGCATTCTAGTTGACGCGCTCTTATATTGCATTCTAGTTGACGTGCGCTTATATTGCATTGTAGTTTGACGCGCTTATATTGCATTCTAGTTGACGCGCGCTTATATTGCATTCTAGTTGACGCGCGCTTATATTGCATTCTAGTTGACGCGCGCTTATATTGCATTCTAGTTGACGCGCGCTTATATTGCATTCTAGTTGACGCGCTCTTATATTGCATTCTAGTTGACGCGCCTTATATTGCATTCTAGTTGACGTGCGCTTATATTGCATTGTAGTTGACGCGCGCTTATATTGCATTCTAGTTGACGTGCGCTTATATTGCATTCTAGTTGACGTGCTCTTATATTGCATTCTAGTTGACGTGCTCTTGTATTGCATTCTAGTTGACGTGCTCTTATATTGCATTGTAGTTGACGTGCTCTTATATTGCATTCTAGTTGACGCGCTCTTGCATTCTAGTTGACGCGCTCTTATATTGCATTCTAGTTGACGCGCGCTTATATTGCATTCTAGTTGACGCGCTCTTATATTGCATTCTAGTTGATATTGCTTATATGCTAGTTGACGTGCGCTTATATTGCATTCTATTGTGCTCTTATAGTTGACGCGCGCGCTTATATTGCATTCTAGTTGACGCGCTCTATATTGCATTCTAGTTGACGCGCTCTTATATTGCATTTAGTTGACGCGCTCTTATATTGCATTCTAGTTGACGCGCTCTTATATTGCATTCTAGTTGACGCGCTCTTATATTGCATTCTAGTTGACGCGCGCTTATATTGCATTCTAGTTGACGCGCTCTTATATTGCATTCTAGTTGACGCGCGCTTATATTGCATTCTAGTTGACGCGCTCTTATATTGCATTCTAGTTGACGCGCGCTTATATTGCATTAGTTAGTTGACGTGCGCTTATATTGCATTCTAGTTGACTAGCGCTTATATTGCATTCTAGTTGACGCGCTCTTATATTGCATTCTAGTTGACGTGCTCTTATATTGCATTTTAGTTGACGCGCTCTTATATTGCATTCTAGTTGACGCGCGCTGACGCGCGCTTGCATTTCTAGTTGACGTGCTCTTATATTGCATTCTAGTTGACGTGCTCTTATATTGCATTTCTAGTTGACGCGCGCTTATATTGCATTCTAGTTGACGCGCGCTTATATTGCATTCTAGTTGACGTGCGCTTATATTGCATTCTAGTTGACGTGCTCTTATATTGCATTTTAGTTGACGTGCGCTTATATTGCATTCTAGTTGACGTGCTCTTATATTGCATTCTAGTTGACGCGCTCTTATATTGCATTCTAGTTGACGCGCTCTTGTATTGCATTCTAGTTGACGCGCTCTTGTATTGCATTCTAGTTGACGCGCTCTTGTATTGCATTCTAGTTGACGTGCTCTTATATTGCATTCTAGTTGACGCGCTCTTGTATTGCATTCTAGTTGACGCGCTCTTATATTGCATTCTAGTTGACGCGCTCTTGTATTGCATTCTAGTTGACGTGCTCTTATATTGCATTCTAGTTGACGCGCTCTTGTATTGCATTCTAGTTGACGCGCTCTTGTATTGCATTCTAGTTGACGCGCTCTTGTATTGCATTCTAGTTGACGCGCTCTTGTATTGCATTCTAGTTGACGCGCTCTTATATTGCATTCTAGTTGACGCGCTCTTGTATTGCATTCTAGTTGACGCGCTCTTGTATTGCATTCTAGCTGACGTGCTCTTATATTGCATTCTAGTTGACGTGCGTTTATATTGCATTCTAGTTTACGCGCGCTTATATTGCATTGTAGTTGACGCGCGCTTATATTGCATTGTAGTTGACGTGCGCTCATATTGCATTGTAGTTGACGCGCGCTTATATTGCATTCTAGTTGACGCGCGCTTATATTGCATTCTAGTTGACGTGCTCTTGTATTGCATTCTAGCTGACGTGCTCTTATGTTGCATTGTAGTTGACGTGCGCTTATATTGCATTAAAGTTGACGTGCGCTTATATTGCATTCTAGTTGACGTGCTCTTATATTGCATTCTAGTTGACGCGCTCTTGTATTGCACTCTAGTTGACGTGCTCTTGTATTGCATTCTAGTTGAAGTGCTCTTATATTGCATTTTAGTTGACGTGCTCTTGTATTGCATTCTAGTTGACATTCTAGTTGACGCGCTCTTATATTGCATTTTAGTTGACGTGCTCTTGTATTGCATTCTAGTTGACGTGCTCTTATATTGCATTCTAGTTGACGCGCTCTTATATTGCATTCTAGTTGACGTGCTCTTGTATTGCATTCTAGTTGACGCGCGCTTATATTGCATTCTAGTTGACGCGCGCCTATATTGCGTTATAGTTGACGCGTGCTTATATTGCATTCTAGTTGACGCGCGCTTATATTGCATTCTAGTTGACGCGCGCTTATATTGCATTGTAGTTGACGTGCGCTTATATTGCATTGTAGTTGACGCGCTCTTGTATTGCATTCTAGTTGACGTGCTCTTGTATTGCATTCTAGTTGACGTGCTCTTATATTGCATTTTAGTTGACGTGCTCTTGTATTGCATTCTAGTTGACGTGCTCTTATATTGCATTCTAGTTGACGCGCTCTTATATTGCATTCTAGTTGACGCGCTCTTGTATTGCATTCTAGTTGACGTGCTCTTGTATTGCATTCTAGTTGACGTGCGCTTATATTGCATTTCTAGTTGACGCGCTCTTGTATTGCATTCTAGTTGACGTGCTCTTATATTGCATTTTAGTTGACGTGCTCTTGTATTGTATTATAGTTGACATTCTAGTTGACGCGCACTTATATTGCATTCTAGTTGACGCGCGCTTATATTGCATTCTAGTTGACGCGCTCTTATATTGCATTCTAGTTGACGCACTCTTATATTGCATTCTAGTTGACGCGCTCTTGTATTGCATTCTAGTTGACGCGCTCTTGTATTGCATTCTAGTAGACGCGCTCTTATATTGCATTCTAGTTGACGCGCTCTTGTATTGCATTCTAGTAGACGCGCTCTTATATTGCATTCTAGTTGACGTGCGCTTATATTGCATTCTAGTTGACGTGCTCTTATATTGCATTGTAGTTGACGTGCGCTTATATTGCATTCTAGTTGACGCGCTCTTGTATTGCATTCTAGTTGACGTGCTCTTATATTGCATTTTAGTTGACGTGCTCTTGTATTGCATTCTAGTTGACATTCTAGTTGACGCGCTCTTTTATTGCATTTTAGTTGACGTGCTCTTATATTGCATTCTAGCTGACGTGCTCTTATATTGCATTTCTAGTTGACGCGCTCTTATATTGCATTCTAGTTGACGCGCGCTTATATTGGATTCTAGTTGACGTGCTCTTGTATTGCATTCTAGCTGACGTGCTCTTATATTGCATTTTAGTTGACGTGCGCTTATATTGCATTCTAGCTGACGTGCTCTTATATTGCATTCTAGTTGACGTGCTCTTATATTGCATTCTAGTTGACGCGCTCTTGTATTGCATTCTAGTTGACGCGCTCTTGTATTGCATTCTAGTTGACGCGCTCTTGTATTGCATTCTAGTTGACGTGCTCTTATATTGCATTCTAGTTGACGCGCTCTTGTATTGCATTCTAGTTGACGCGCTCTTGCATTGCATTCTAGTTGACGCGCTCTTGTATTGCATTCTAGTTGCCGTGCTCTTATATTGCATTCTAGTTGACGCGCTCTTGTATTGCATTCTAGTTGACGCGCTCTTGTATTGCATTCTAGTTGACGCGCTCTTGTATTGCATTCTAGTTGACGCGCTCTTGTATTGCATTCTAGTTGACGCGCTCTTATATTGCATTCTAGTTGACGCGCTCTTGTATTGCATTCTAGCTGACGCGCTCTTGTATTGCATTCTAGCTGACGTGCTCTTATATTGCATTCTAGTTGACGTGCGTTTATATTGCATTCTAGTTTACGCGCGCTTATATTGCATTGTAGTTGACGCGCGCTTATATTGCATTGTAGTTGACGTGCGCTCATATTGCATTGTAGTTGACGCGCGCTTATATTGCATTCTAGTTGACGCGCGCTTATATTGCATTCTAGTTGACGTGCTCTTGTATTGCATTCTAGCTGACGTGCTCTTATGTTGCATTGTAGTTGACGCGCGCTTATATTGCATTAAAGTTGACGCGCGCTTATATTGCATTCTAGTTGACGCGCGCTTGTATTGCATTCTAGTTGACGCGCGCTTGTATTGCATTCTAGTTGACGCGCGCTTATATTGCATTCTGGTTGACGCGCGCTTATATTGCATTCTAGTTGACGCGCTCTTGTATTGCATTGTAGTTGACGTGCGCTTATATTGCATTCTAGCTGACGCGCGCTTATATTGCATTCTAGTTGATGCGCGCTTATATTGCATTGTAGTTGACGTGCGCTTATATTGCATTGTAGTTGACGCGCGCTTATATTGCATTCTAGTTGACGCGCGCTTATATTGCATTGTAGTTGAGGCGCGCTTATATTGCTTTCTAGTTGACGCGCGCTTATATTGCATTCTAGTTGATGCGCGCTTATATTGCATTGTAGTTGACGTGCGCTTATATTGCATTCTAGTTGTCGCGCTCTTATATTCCATTCTAGTTGACGCGCGCTTATATTGCATTGTAGTTGACGCGCGCTTATATTGCATTCTAGTTGACGCGCGCTTATATTGCATTCTAGTTGCATGCGCTTATATTGCATTCTAGTTGACGCGCGCTTATATTGCATTGTAGTTGACGCGCGCTTATTGCATTCTAGTTGACGCGCGCTTATATTGCATTCTAGTTGACGCGCGCTTATATTGCATTCTAGTTGACGTGCTCTTATATTGCATTCTAGTTGACGCACTCTTATATTGCATTCTAGTTGACGCGCTCTTGTATTGCATTCTAGTTGACGCGCTCTTGTATTGCATTCTAGTAGACGCGCTCTTATATTGCATTCTAGTTGACGTGCGCTTATATTGCATTCTAGTTGACGTGCTCTTATATTGCATTGTAGTTGACGTGCGCTTATATTGCATTCTAGTTGACGCGCTCTTGTATTGCATTCTAGTTGACGTGCTCTTGTATTGCATTCTAGTTGACGTGCTCTTATATTGCATTTTAGTTGACGTGCTCTTGTATTGCATTCTAGTTGACATTCTAGTTGACGCGCTCTTATATTGCATTTTAGTTGACGTGCTCTTGTATTGCATTCTAGTTGACGTGCTCTTATATTGCATTCTAGTTGACGCGCTCTTATATTGCATTCTAGTTGACGTGCTCTTGTATTGCATTCTAGTTGATGCGCGCTTATATTGCATTCTAGTTGACGTGCTCTTATATTGCTTTCTAGTTGACGTGCTCTTATATTGCATTCTAGCTGACGTGCTCTTATATTGCATTTCTAGTTGACGCGCTCTTATATTGCGTTCTAGTTGACGTGCTCTTATATTGCATTCTAGTTGACGTGCTCTTATATTGCATTGTAGTTGACGTGCTCTTGTATTGCATTGTAGTTGACGCGCTCTTGTATTGCATTCTAGTCGACGCGCTCTTGTATTGCATTCTAGTTGACGCGCTCTTGTATTGCATTCTAGTTGACGTGCTCTTATATTGCATTCTAGTTGACGCGCTCTTGTATTGCATTCTAGTTGACGCGCTCTTGCATTGCATTCTAGTTGACGCGCTCTTGTATTGCATTCTAGTTGCCGTGCTCTTATATTGCATTCTAGTTGACGCGCTCTTGTATTGCATTCTAGTTGACGCGCTCTTGTATTGCATTCTAGTTGACGCGCTCTTGTATTGCATTCTAGTTGACGCGCTCTTGTATTGCATTCTAGTTGACGCGCTCTTGTATTGCATTCTAGCTGACGCGCTCTTGTATTGCATTCTAGCTGACGTGCTCTTATATTGCATTCTAGTTGACGTGCTCTTATATTACGTTATAGTTACCATGCTATTTTATTCTATTCCAATTACCATATCTCTATTGTATTCTTATTCACCATGCATCACCAGACGTTTTACGTACCTTATGTTCGCGTTGGTAGTGATATAAATTATTTTCGTTTTGATACGTCTATTAATCGACACAACTGACTACCATAATTCAGTTTTTGCACAATTTTTCCCCCGCATATTTACCGCGCGAACAGATTCCAACCGCCTTTGGTTCAATTTCAACGGATTATTTTGTGCCATCTCATGCCATTAATAAGCTAGTCTTATATTCATAGAAAAGAAATCACCTGTCGCCTATTATGAAAAGAGAAAGGCAGACGTCAATATTCCCATTTATCATAAAGATAATTCATGGAATATGAGTGTGCTACTAAACATGTGTTTAATGAAACATAGACTGAAGCTGAATGGATCGGCCAATGGAAACACTTGGTTTAGAACTTTAAAGACAACAGGAAACTGATTCTTATCAAGAATTTATAACTTAAACAAGTGATAATCACAGCTTAATTAAACGAACCATACTGGTAATAGAAAATAAATGATATATATTTGACAGGATATGCGAATCAATTCCGAAATAATTGATACAGCTATCTATGCTTAAACATCATTAATTCCATTTGTGAACTTTTAACAAGATTTTATTAGAATAGTTGCCATCACAAATAAATGCGAAAAGAAACACAAGCAACTATGGCATCTGAGTGAGCCGCAACGAACATGCATGTTTTTTTAAAAAAGAGACAGCTGTTACATGCGACAATTACTAGAACAATTAACAACCGAGTGTTTTTTACAAAATGCTACCGAACATATCACATTACTTACAAATTGTTAAATTGAACGCTGCAGGTAGAATTATCGGTTTGGTTTGTAATGTTACTTTGCTCCATGAGGCGGAGAAGGTTTTCGGACGTAGTTACGAAGGTCTCCATAACGCTCTCCCACCTGCGGGGTGCACGCTGATTTCATATAACACTCCCCTCCATAGATGACAAAACCTCGGGATGATGCCATTTGTTCGCATCTTTTAGCACATTTGTAACACCTCCCTGTTTGAATCACCGAGATGTCATTTCCTTTACAGTCAGTGATGTGCGCTTCATATCTAGCAGACAACCATCATCCCATGCTGCGAATTTCTATTAAATTGAAATATTCAAGATGATACTCACACTCAGAGTCAAATCGTTTGTAGAAAATCGTGAAATAAGGCGAGTGGACGCTCTGTTCGTGGCAAGACTTGGCCATCATCATTCAGCACTCTTTCATGCTGGTGGTCTCCATGATAACCGGATA
>CM067354.1:45385002-45420232 GCA_034190875.2 Urechis unicinctus | reverse complement strand
CTAACTTGCTTATTCCTTAGTAAAGCATTTGGGGTTTGTTGATTGCCGGAATAAATTATTTATGGTCAATCGTAAACAGACTAGGTATTTCTAGACATTCATGCACATATAAGGCCTAAGGCCCGCAACTGAACTGTCATTGGTCAAATGCAGTATTATACTAGCCACATTCATTGGTAGAACATAATTTGTGTAATATTGTATTATTTAGTTGGCACGAGACGTGTTTCGGGGATGAATTTCCACTTTTTTTTACATTCAATGATTACGAATCGTAGTGAAAACACAATCGTTAAATTGCATCCACAAAGCAATTTTATTTTTATTGGAAGATGAATATGCACTCCTGTCAATCAGCCATTAACCTACGACGCAGATTCACCTCGGAAGATGTATAGCATGCTGTTTTGTCGCTAACGACACCGATGTTCTTACTCACTTAATGTGGTCCGCATTTTGCCTCTTTGGATAGCTTGCAGCATGCATCATGATTTAACTGATTTATTTGAAGTTGAAGCAATTTTGCATACATGGATTCTGTTCATAAATATATCAAAAACATCAATGGGCAACGAAAGTTGCTTCCACAAAGATGTCATTCCCACTTTACGAATCTCGCAATATCATTTATATCATATATCAGTTCACTTAATCCGATATATAAGTTACTTATCACCAAATCGTAAGCTATATCACAGTTTTTAAGTGAAAGAATTAAGTTGATTTATATGGTGATATCGCGGGTATATTTTGCGATGATTTAAAATGCCTGCAACATGGATGACGATAGAAAAGCTGACTTACATATAATTTCGAATTAATCAGTCTGTAAAGGGAAACCCCATCAAATCACTGGAGACCAAATATCTGGTAAAACATGCAAATCTATTATCACATTTTCAGAAACTATGTTGGGTACTTGACGCAGTTGATGACATATAATTCAACGGATTTACTGATGCATTTGTTCAATGACGAAAGAGAGCTACAGCCCTCAGCTAAGTTGCGAATGGTCGTTTTAAGATGCTGTAGTTTCTTGTTGTTACGTGCATCAATTTACCGGTGATGGTTCATCAAGACACAGGGACATTGGCTGTTGGTACGAAGCAGAGCCCCGCTGCTTATATAGCTTATATAACGAGTGTACCACTAATACCAAAATAAACATATCCAACCAAGATCAAAGGCTCTGCAAAGGGAATGCAGTGATTGTTTTTTGCGGGTGCAATGTTAACAGCTTAGTAATCCTCCATGGTCGTCGGACCTTTCAGTCTTGCCAAAGTACGCTGCTGCTTCGTAAACAGTAAAGGCTATAGCCTCTCATCATTAAATGTATGATATTTCGCTTTCAACGTTCTTGCCATGTTAATGACCAACTGGGGCTTTGTGTGCATATCTGACATGAAATGACAACATCCATCATGAATCTGCTTTCGTGTCGAACAGAAGAACCAAACACCGGATTATATCATAACATACGCATGGTACCCATGGTGCTATCACTGCTTACCCCTGCCATCACCAGTATTAGAGGGTGTGGTCGTCATAAATTAGAGTACATGCGTTCAAGGCATGCAATGATCGCTGACAGGTGTTCCTCGTCTAGCTTTTAAATATTATGCAACATTTCATTTGACAAACCAAAGGTTTCAAGCAATGCGAAATACAAGTCTCTAGGGTGACAATGTGTACACCAACCTGACAGGCCGGTCGCTGATGGAACACCAAGGCCAAGCAACCCCATGCGGTTCATTTACTGTTAAACGGGTATTTCCATCATTGTATCGTAGGGGTAAACTTTCCTCTGCTCACCGCAGCTGTCGGAGCTTTAGGTGATACGTGTTGATTAGTGAAAGTTATTACATACTGCTAAGTGGATCTGTCCGTTTCGTGAAGGGTATTGCGGCGTAGAAGAATTTACACAGGCTGGTTTGGGATGGGGCAGGGGTATTAGCTAAACTTAACGCGGAAAAAATGAAGTTATAAATCGCTTACAAAGTTATATTTGGATAAATTCTTGCAATGAGTTTGGTGGCGCATATCTTGTTTGTGCAAAATTTCATTCGACCCGGCATTTACTATGGAAAGGGAATAGAAGTGTAAGCTAGTGTGATAGTGAGGGAATGCCAGTGACCTTGGAAGACCTGGACATGCTTCCTGTTCTCTATCCCGATGCAGCCAGGTGTGACTTTTTCTGAGCACAAATTACCCAAAGGTGATAATTCTGCCAAAATAAAACCCAAACCATCATAACGTGAGTATTATCAAAAAATGAGACGATTGTTAAGTTAGGGTTTTCTGCACTGCTATTAAGACTGGAAGTGGGTATTCACGAAACATAGCTTCGTTCCTATAGTGTAATGAACATTACTGAGTATTGAATAACGTTATAAGACTGCAATAATTTGGTTTGATCGCCCTACGTTATTTGCATAGATCACATTGTAAGGTGAGGAGGTGCTTATTTTTAGATCACCCCTACGCGTTCCTCCTCTTAACATCGTTACATGCATCATTAACTTTCCACAAAGATTGCCACGTACCTCCTCTTAGCACCATTACATGCGTCCTTACTTTCTCATATCAAAGAGGATGTATTGAATTCGATTACTCATATGTTATTGCATGATAACCTATTGATGCTAACAGTGACCGCGAGTACGTGATCATTCCATACCGCGGCACTTTCATCCAAGGGGCTAACTACGTGCATGATGACATTAGTTTACATCCGCTAGCTAATCAACTTAGATGACTTCCACTTCCAAGACCGAGGACGGAGGTGTCAGGCACGTTTGCTTATAACAACAGAGTCGCGGATCACAGCGACTTGTCCGAACCTGCCAAAGGCTTCCCCGCTCGTTTCAGACATTACAACATGTTGCTCGCATGAGCTGTTATTGACAGGCGCAGATTGTTGATGGTCCGCGCGCTGTAAAGTGAACGTTATATACAGCTAATTTATGTTGCCAATTGTATCAATTTTGTCATCGTAAATGCAGACAAAACAACCAGATTTGTCCAATTCCATGCAGCGACGTCGGCGCGAATGAGTGGGGCATCGGACACCGTTTTCTCTATCTTTGTGTCCTTTCAAAGTTGGTCATGTCACAATCCAGACGCATCGTGAGTATATTACGATATGTTAGCGTTAAAGGTAAACCATATGGTCTTCGCATATTAACCTTCTATTCACGCGATTGGATAGAACCCGTCATAGAATACCACAGTTTTCCAGCACGACCCCACATCAATGGAAAGAACAGTACATGGACTTGCTCAATTGCACCTTTGAATATACAAGAAGTTCTGCTCTTGCAAATACCATCATATTTTCTAGATGTTGCAATGAATATGGGCCTTAGACGTTTGCCTTACATACCAATTATATCTAAGCATTATCACGACGATGGACTGTGATCCGAGTGAATCCAGATTGTAATAAGTTACATGTTAAGCATGTCGTTGAATCAAACTTTCCCGGTGACACTCTTGGCCACAAGAAAGTTATCGTCAGGTTCCATTAACATGCAAAGATAATTTTACATTACCTAAGTTAAGGCCAATACAACTGAAATTATCATATTTCTTGATGGCATTAAATATCAGTTCATCTGTTAAGCTTTTCTATTATCGAAGTATAATTGCGCTGACATGGAAGATCAATTTTTTTTCGAATGAGTAAATAAATATATGCTTTTTTCACGCCAGCAGTTTTGCTGGGCGATTTTGATTGAGTTTCAATAGAGAAGGTGTTTGTTTTTACTTCATTCAATGATCTAGTGATCCTATACCCGCCAGTTGGCGATATGGAGGAGCCTTTCAATGTCACTTTATATTTATCACTAATTATATAGTGCCTCTCATGGAATTAATAGCAATTTTTACAGCTGGCGTTGATTTTTCCAGCCGTCTTGGATATTAGTGTGCTGTACTGTGACATGTTTACGTTGTTCCGCGCCGGGTTGTTTTTAATTTCTTGAGCTGCCATATTTACAGTCTATTATGTTATTCACTATAGAGTTACAGTTGTCGAACCTGGATTAATCAGAATGTGTACGCTTAAATTATGCGTTCATACTCGATATATAGCATAGTCAACGCTGTTCGGTTTGGATAAAACACGAAGCCTAGCAATCCCATTTGACAATATCTCAATACTACCTGTTGGGGTGCAGGGTTGGTGAGGTGTGTGTGTTAAAAATAAAAACCACCGGCCCCTTATTCCGCCAATATTGGCGGATTGATTTTGTCTTTAAGCAAGATCACCTAAAAGTTAGTCTTGCTGCCCGAAACCGTCTTGCACTTTGATAGAAATATTCCTAGGCTCGTTTCATGGCGTTGCCAATAACAACTGCATGCCAAGGCGCATGAAGCAGGTGTGATTGGGCTGATTCATATTGCGTGGTTGACACGGGATTAGGTGGTTTTGACTCCGTGTTCCCTTTCACCTGATTTGGACGTTATTTTGTTCAGTGCCTCGATACCTTATTGAATATTGTGCTGAACACGCAATAGGAGTCGGTGTTTTGTGAATTGCTTTTAACGCTGGCGCACCTACTGCTAAATTCTAGGACTTTATTAAAAACTATGTAGCTGCGGATAAATATATCATCAAGAGTCACAAATGAGTTACATGACTTGCGACAATAATCTGAAACTGATACGAAAAAACCTTTCAATTAACACAACAAACACAATAATATATCTATTATGACCATGCTAACAGAATCGCTATTAGTTTTTACCGTAGCTTAAGTGACATAGCGCTTACTTTATGACTTCCAATCGAATAAGTGTTAAAGCCTTCCAATAATAACTGAGTAAATATGCCTTCAAAGACAGCACGTTCTCCTGTAACCAGCGTGTTTTCGATGAGTAAGTGCTGTGTGGGTAAAAGCATTAACACAATTGCAAAGGCGCTATGTTTTTAACTTGCTATCATCAGAAGTAATTGATTAGACATTGATACTCTAAATCGAGTTGCACAGACTTATAATTAATGTCCGGCATGAGAAAATGTATCAGTCGACGGTGTAAACATATAGCGACGTATAACCGAGCTTGTTGATGAGTTCAAGATCGCGCCAGATTAATGAATAATGGAGCGGCAAACCGAGTAGAACATCGACGCCATTTCATTGCAAATCATTGGTTATAGTCGGCCTGCAGATGTGTAACACTTTTAATAGGGTGTTGAACACAATATGTTTTACTGAGCTTCATTGCAAATACCCGAAGCACAATTAATATGCAATTTTTATTATTGCATGTGGTGAAATATAAAACAGCCTGTTCATGCGAACAGAGCTCTGGTAGAAGGTATTAGAGACTCAGACATGCGAAAGAGTGCATGTGAGGGGGTGGGGGTTTGGTCAAGCGGCAAAAGGTCATCTTGAGCGTGCTCCTTTATTCAACTTGGTCATTGCCTGTCTGTGTATAGCAGTACACAAATACTATTATTGTTTTCTTGTGCAAATATCAATGAATTATTGATAATAATACCGTTATTACTGCAATGACAATGGCAAAAAGAGCTTCGCACAAAATGCCTAACACATCCATATTAAAACTTATGTCGATCTGTGTTGAGCAGCTAGCAAGTGTTATTGTCCTATCACTCGTTATATGACTTCTCGGTACATCGAATCATACAACATCGTTCAAGGCACAGTATTAACTTGAAAGCAAATGAGATGAATCGATCTAATCTAATGATGAATAGCAATTGCGCCTCGCGTTATTAAAGCTATCTGAACGAAATGTAACTGAAGCCTACCTCTCATATTGTCATTCGAATACTTAATTGATAACGATGCTTAAAATAGTTAAATACAATATGCCCGCATGCTTTATTGTCCATGGGAAATCAAAGAAATCAAATAATAGAGTTGCTACCGCGGTTCCATGCTTTATCAATTACATTACAACAATGGCGCTGCTTATAACACGCATTAAGCCTCACACTTAAGTTCGCATCAGACCATCATACATCAAATTCATTGCCAATTAATCGGGAAATGTATAACAGGCTACCACAATGCGTCGTAAAAAAAGGGTGAATCGCTCATACACAGAGTTTTGTGCAGCTAATTAGGTCCCATATGCGTCATAAGCTATCGATTCAGAGGGTCGATTATAAAGATAATCACACGCTGCGGGTTGCAAAACAAAATAATCAAGTGTATGTGAAATGTTATTTACTCTCGTGGGTCAGCACGTTGATAACTTCTTACAATGAGACACATCTTGTAATATTGAGCAAGTCATGTAAGGCTCAACACTCTTGATAGCGACACATCCGCGTATATAGTATTGGACAGCTAATTTCAGGCACTGCAGCCAATTGCACGGCACTTGATCAATGGAAATGCATAAAAACACATGTGGATTTCGCGTTCTTTCTTAGAAAAGGCAATATGCTAATGTCGGGATATACCCTGGTGGACCCACATTCAGTCCACTGCCTGGACGTTGAATATATAGTAATATATCTGAACATGAAAATCGTGATTCTACCAAATAGAGCGGTCTCGTTAACAGCAGGTATCCGGTATTATGTGTTATTGACAATGTAACGACGAAATGACAGCGGCGAAGTAAAGTAACGCAGCACGGAACGCCCAGATGATTCAGTGACGTCAATATTCCGGCAGCTGACGGTGCCTAAATTTAAATGCGACCACACCACGATATTTACATCGCTATGTTCGTCAAATACAGCGCTAAGATCAATTCAACCGCGGAGCTCAATCTATAATCGACACGAGACTAGGTCAGGTAAGATAGACAGCAAATATTGTTTTTTTGTACATTGCGGGAATACTTGCCGGGTGATATGCACAATTAGATATAACTTTTTCGGCAAACATAACTGAGGATGAGAAAAACGGCTCTGTTTCATCCAATCAAAACGATAATCCTGTGTCGCTTTTATTGCAGGAGAAAGCTTTCGTAAGCATTTTTATTGATACAAGCAGTAATATATAGTTTTCGTAGCACCTTATAGGCGGTTACTGAATGCAATCTTATTGACGACATCTGCCGACGATTAAGGTTGTTCATACGCTTATGTACGAAGAAAAGTATTGTATGAATCCCGCTGGAAACGGTACAGATCACATGAATTTAAGATACACTGTTCCAACGCAAATATCTCCACTATGCTCAATCAACCTTTAGTGAGTTCACCCTGAAATGGGGGGGCGGGGTGCAGTAGTGAGTCGCAAATTCTAACCGATGATCGAATTCTATAGTGTGTGTTCAATTGTGCGGCTCCATTTGGTGGTATGACCACATTGTGAGTCCCCTGACAATTGGCGACGTATATTCAGCACAACCCGCTAGGTTATTATTGTTTAGGCGCCAAGCTCCGTTTAGTGTGGTTCAGACGTTTATTATTCAGAACTACAGCAGCATGTAAATATTTGTGGCAAATACCTCTCATTATGGTGTCAGAGTTTAAAGTGCTTGAATCATAGGTGAGCTACAATAAAAATAGCCGATTAGGGTACTGCAGGTCAACACAATCTCGTTTGCTTTCGACATCAAATTGCAATCACCGAATCCAATGCCCACCTGTATGCGTCTTCCCCACTCGCCAATTGTCCTGTTACGCACTACGAACAATGAACTCAATTTCTGCTTACAGCTAACTAAACGCTTATCATTTCATCTGTCATAATGCTCTTACACTGAATGTGAGCTTGGAAAACTTCACATTGTAGCGTAGGCTTCTGGGATACCGCTCACTTCTGATGCGGTTTTGCATATTTACCACGAACGATCACTGACAAAACCGCGACGCATTTCATGCAAATTATTACAGTTACACCAGTGTGAATTGATTGAGCAACCATCAACAGCAAATTTTGTTTCATTTGTTGGCATCAAATGTAGCAAATAGATGTAATCGTTAACACATTTGCACAAAGCGTAAAACTACACGCTTAGCAGGGATGCTAGGATATTGGGATTTGTCAGGTGTGTCTAAAAACCGTCAAAGACGAGGAATTTGGGATGAGAGTATGCGTCGTCACATACAATATAGTAGCATTATATTTAAAGGTGGGAATTATGCAATTGTATTTGTTAAGTGTTACTAGCAAGTTGACCAAACAACGTAGAGACGATGTCTATAGCAGGTTTTTGCTGAATCCTTATTCTATTGCGTGATCGGTATTCCACTATAAATATCGGTATAGAAGCGATGTTTGAAATCGAGTTGATCGCTAAAGGATTGTTAACTACTCATTCTCATAGGCGTCTTGTGTTTGCTCCCCGATATGGTCAACAGCTGGGAAAATGAAGACGGATCGGAAAAACATCAAAGAAAGCAATCATCCCTTTGCTGGATTTTTTAAATAATAGTTAAATACGGATTGAATGCCTTGATAGGAAATTTTGCATAACACGTTCATGGTACGAATAACAGTTAAACTCTACCGCTGTTTCCGAAAGACCTATCTAGAGACATATACTTACTGTTTCAGGAATAATGAATCACCCTGTGTAAAAACTGGAAATATGACACACACCAGCAATCACATTGGTATGTTAAGGAACCGCAGCAAATGAAGTCATTACAAAGACAAAAGGTGTGCCCGTGCTGTATACTTCAAATGCAGTAAGGTAAGACAATCATCTGCTTGCATATAGAATATTCCAAAATATTATTTAAATGGACAAAAGAAACGTTTATCATTACCTGACCAATCCAATTATTGTTATCCACAGTTTCTTATGTCACCAATCACTGAAACGTTCAATCTCGTACGAAATTTTTCGCTGATGAGTTGTGTAATAATGGCACGGCATTATTAAACAAAAATACCGCAACCATTTCTTTTTAAAATTTGATCAGTATGTATTAATTTAACAACATATTGGTTAATCTATGCATGTTTTTCCACAAAAGTAAATATTAAGTTTCCATATAACAGCTGGCTAGCAAACGCGTGGCTAGAGACATTGCTCGCTAGTAGAAGTGTTTTTATAAACACAGTAGACCTTAATTGGACACATGAAATTGGCGCTGTCTCAAGAATCGCTCCACGAGTGCATCTCTTTTCCACCCAAAAAATTGAAATTGATTACGTCCATGACGTACTGTTAACAACATCTACACATCAAGAATATTGCCTCGAATGAGAACGAAAAACCAATATCACCAAGTGCAACGATTCTTCCGAGTCTCAGTATGCCTCAGCAATGATAGGTAGTGGTTGCTGCATAACAAAAGTATAAGTTTAATACAGAACCACTCAAGTGATTTGATTATCAATGGCCTGAATGGAGTCGGCTTATTGGCTTAAAAAACGTCGAAGAAAAATGAACATCTTTATTCTATTCGTGTCACGGTATTCGCACAAAAGTGGCACGCCAAGACTCATGCTACATACACGCAATACGCCCCAGGCTGGCAAATGTAATTTCAATTTAATCCGTCAATTCTAGTTTAATATGTCATTATCTAGGCACAACAAACATTATAATTGTAAATATTGAAATGTAGGTATAGCTGCCTTCATATTATAAACTTTTCTTTGTACGTCACGAGTGAAGATGGGACTCGGTATTTGCTATGACCTATTTACTAAGGCCAGTTAACGGCAACTTAAAAGGGCAGATGTGCTTGCGCACATAAACGTGTCACACATCTCACACTCTATACGTGTTTGCTTTTTTTGCTATTAATGTGACCGAACACACACGATAATTTCAATGCACTGGCACGTATGTATGCCCACAGTCGGTGCAAAATGGCAACTCCAAACGACCTATCCTCGAAGTCGAAAAGTATATTTTTTACAGATAGTGCTTGGTAAATAAAAAATGGCTGAGTGTTTCCGTCCGTAGATATGTGAGTCATCGGAAGTGACTCCAAAAACATTGGATCAGCTGCAATTAAGCTCTCTCAGCTTCTCTCTTCCATAATTGGTCATACCTATGACGTCATATGAAGCTGCAGACGGCATAAGATGATGTATCGGCCTCCGATTTGAAATGTAGTTACTAGGAAGGATACAAACTACCGTTTGCCCATTACATACTGTGCACCGGGAAGCGCATGCAATACATAGCTCAAGAGGGCTATACAATTACCTTTGCGGAGTTGCTCTTGCTTTTCGTCGAACAAGACGCCTAAGTTACATAATTGGCAATAGCAACATAAAGTTGTTGCCAAAGTATGTACTTACTATGGGCTGGCTTGCTGCAGTATAATATGAGTATGGTGTCTCTTCCGCACCCATCTGTTGATATAATGCTCCTACCCGGGTCCTGTATATCAAGGCATGCCACAAGAAGCTTTAGCTGCACTCCTCTCAGAGATAATAACCGTTTATGCAAGTTATTGCTCAGGTAGTAAATATTGATTGAGTTTGCGAGAGAGAGAATGCCCCCCTTGTATTGGGAAGTTAACTTGATGATACGTAAACGGTCATCAATGTCAGATCGGCAAGCGTGTTTTCACAGTATCGATAATAGGTAAACCCAGGTTATAGTGCCTCACATCATGAGCAAACGAATTCATTTAAGCGTAATAACTTTTGCTCTGTCCCTCAATAGGCTTAATTTGGGTTCCAATGACAGATTAATTTTCCAGCATAGTTATGGAAAAAATTACCATTTTAATTGATTAAAATGTTGATTGACTTCGTATTATTCTTTCATGGATAGAACGCATGGAATTGGATTTGTGATATTCCTTCACAAACGTCTAGTGTCATCAGGACATTTACTGCTTGCAAAATGTTGACGATTGCAGCATTCATAAGAGGGTAAATAATGGAAAGTAATGGAAAGCAATTTCACTTTAGTACCTTCGTATCGGTGACGAACAACATGCGTTATCAAGTTGTTTGTAGATCTTCCACCAGGGTCATCTTTGGGGTAAATAAGGATGTTAATCTATGATGCAATGAGGTTTAAAGTAAGCGGAAGAATCCTGTGATTAATTCGATAAACATCTTGATATATATCCGTACGTATCACAATATGTACATATGCATACATATTGATAATTCACTATATATGTAGAGATAAACAACTTCGTATTCGGTAGCATACACACATATATATATATAGAACTATTAACACACATATATGTACCGGTTGTCGTTTGCCATTCAAACCTTGCTTTGACAGTTTGTTGATTTCCGACATGATTGCATCAGACATGCGTATGTGTTTATCTGACCTTAGATGAAATATCATAATATGGTCACTCTTCAGCTTAGCATGCCGGTATAACTGGTAACACCTGATTGCTTATGAAGGGTTTCCATGTATAGCCCGATTATAGCGTTCAGAGCCATTATTCGATAATATGCAGAATTCTTGCTCAACCTCTTTCCTTATACTTTATGTGCAATAATGAGACCAAGAGAATAACAAAACGAGTTGATATAGCAATACTATGGGGTTCCTGCAGAGATAATGGCGAAATGGCCGTCTATTTTGCTCCTGCCACCAGACCATTCTAGGTTAGCTCAAGTTAATTAATGTAGATTAGCGGAGAGTCAAATTGTTAATCATACAGCTGTACCGCTAAAACAATATGACGTGAGAGCGAAAATCTGGGTGACTGCTGCCATGGTATGTACAACAGCTAGACGTTTCACAAATGACCGATTTGTAACAATACCCCTGGCCAAAGTTTATCTTGAGTATGTCAGAGGATCGACGCTGTATATGAGACAATAGGCCAGCATAAGGGGTGGGTCTATAATGCAAGAGGACTTGCCCCTCGCTTTTCATTTTGCCTTCGACTCCAGTCTTGATGAAACATTTGTACTTCAGTGCACTTCTCAGACATTTATATCAAAAGACTACCCATATATGCAGCAGGATTCCCCCTACTTCAAACTCGGAGAAAGTAACACATTAATACAGACAGAGAACGAATAAGATGTGACCCCACCATCCTAGTTGCGATTACCCGCATATTGATTAAGCTGAAGTGACAGTTAAGTGGCGTCTCCATACCACAATGAACATCAGCATTAAGGCAACGTGGTAAGGCTCTCGAAAGTTCAAACAATAGATGGGGTTAAAGAGAGATATGTTATGTAACGACTCGTCTCCGCATGGCAGATGTTTATCTAAAACAAATTCACGTATACGAAATATATCCTTAATTTGCGAAACGGCATGGGGATAGTAAGTGTTGGTATAATAATGCTATGCTGTCATTTCACACAATATCCCTTACCTAACTAAGCATTAACAGCCACTTTGAATCTTCAAATACGCGAGTGGAATATAAAGGTTAAGTTAGTCTCCCTCTATCACTCTTTTATGACAAAAACTGTATTTTGTTTGAAAATGCTCATAAGACAAAAGCATATGTACCAGATAGTGGCTCTTCAAAAATAAAGATTCCTGGGTACTCGAATGCCAAACTCAGTGATAGACCCACAAGTGTGTCTACAGCTTTTTAAACTACAAATGGATGTAGACATATATTCAGAAGTAATCAATGTAAATTGCTATCCAATATAAGCCACCAATCACGCCCATTCTAGCAAAAAGGATTTCATTTCCACAAGCTGATGTGAACAACTTTTTGGAACAGGTTGTCCGTAGAGTAATACTCCATTCGCGCATGATTCAATTAATCCGAATAATTTGACGTTTGTTATCTTTATTGCACAAACAATCATCGTGTGTCCACTGCGGCATTTTTTTGTCAAGTAAGACACAATGCTATGCTGCTGACCCCCTTTCTCCAGCACATTGTTTGATGGAGGCCACCTGCTTACTGATGCATCAACATCAACTTTTGTAATATTTTTTTTGTAACCAAACATTTACCTATCAGTGCAAATCATTGAATTCCCTATTTTTGAGTTCCAGCAATGCTTATTGGGGGCATTTATAAGAACCAAGATTGAATGGCAAAGTAAAGCAAGAGTTTGGATTGACTATCGAATGCAAGTGACCGGGTCATTTTTCATCATATGATATCTTAGAATGTGAGAAGAGTGTTTGGCAGGTAAATGTCAACGGCGTATTATTATTTCAGTACACCGATGCCGTGCTAAACCATATAGATGTCCGCAGGTCTCCCTACTATCTATATATAAGCTTATATATCCATTTTGTCTCGGTAAATATCGAAACTAATGACATTCAGACTGCTTGGCTAGCTTCTCAGTGCCAGTTTATCTCTTGAATTGTCAATGGAGTATTTTTGCCCGACATCGCTCGCAGATATAAGATTATAAGAATTGATTTAATCATGGTCTTTGTAGACACTTCTCTGAAATGAATATTATGCCGTTATTCGATCTCTTTTCGATTTTCCTCGTTAAATAGCGGGGTTTATTCAGAATGGGTATAGGCTAGACTGGCATACTCGTCACGACGTACATATTATCTATTAGCAGGTAAAAAGTGTACTTCAAATCGCCAGTGCAATTAGTGACTAAGGCGATATGAGTTGATGATTGATTAGACAGCATTCGTTGTTTGGAGCACGAACTTAGGTGTAAGGTAAGTGTCTTTAGACACCCAATCTAAATTGCAACTCATATGTAGTGCCTATGTTCAAATGTACACGACATACCTGACGTATCAATCATAAGCTACAACACCTTCTGTTTCATACTTTGAACGTTCTGTCCACAAATTGAGTAACTTCACTCAGTGTTTTGGCTGGTAACAAACCGTCCCGTACAGCGAGTTAAATGGACTTGATAAATTAAATGCTGGAGTATTCGGTGAAATCATAAAGGACGAATGAGGTGTAACGGATTGAATTGGGTCATGAAACATCATGTGGTTTTATCAAACAGTAGTCGGCGTCGATAGGGTTCAGTATCACCATCAGCTGGGCTACATTATATTGATGCTATAGTTGTTTGGCTTGCGCAGCTTTCACTGTTCACCACCTGCGTCCTCAGCATCCTGACCTTAGCGTAATTGTAACAATTGGCGAGGAATCACTATCACTACGCACGGCTAAGCAGGTACCATCTCATTGTTGTTGCGATAAAGCGGTGTCGTCATTTATCCATCGGCCGATTGACGTTACAACTGCCATTTGATATTGTATCGCATTCTATTCAATCCCAATTATTACAGTAAGCGTATTTCCTGCCAAATAATTTTCATATATGTTATCATATGGCTTATTTCAATAGTCAGGAAACAGTATATGTGTCAACTGTCAAGAAGGTCTGACTTGTAAAACTTTGTTAGCATATAATTAACAATGTAACTAGTCACTTATAGCCAACCACAAATTAGTGTATGTGCAACCATTGCATTATGTGCAATATAAACCATAGGTACCTTGTCTATGTTACTCACAGGCTACAAGCGTCGTTAATCATATATGCAGGCATTCATGCAGTGCTAGAAAATATAAGTCACCGACGAATCAGTCCTTGAGCAATTTCTCGTTTATATTGACATAAAATATATATTAAGTGTCTTTGGCGTACTGATTCGAAATTGCCTCTGTAAGAAAACCTTGCCATCAGGAGAGCACTACGTCTATGGCTGAACAATTGCAACACTGTTTGAATAAATAGTTTTGCATCTGTAAATATTTAACGATCCAGTTTAAATATAGTATATAGTGAAATGTACTATTGCAGAATTACAAAGTCTGAGTACATAATAAGCGGTACCGCTGTAGAGAAACTGACGTAGGGCAGGAGTCGGAGTGTCTTTTTTAGCCAGTTTTGAAGCAAGCCGGTGACGAAGGCGTATCCAAAGGGTTCGAGGACGAGCTGCATAGGTAACATATTTCTATGGCGTATACAAGCGATGAACTTTCTTAAGAACTCTAAGCACACCATCGCAGTGGTTATTTTATTTAAGTGTGCCAATTAATAGATAATTTCTATGTATCCATAAATGACTTCCTCGTCATACACAAGCGCTCTGCTCGACCAATAATACAGTGTCTATGGCACAGCGTACAAAAAAGGTCATCACAATATCCAAAAAACCCACTTAATCGTATTGTTCAAGGTCATATTTCTAAACATAAAATTGTTGTTGGTGGTAGCAACAAACACGATGCTAACAGACCAAAAGGTACTTCTGCCTGGTGAGACTATACCCAACGGTTTTGGACGCGTGCGTCTGTATGTATTGGTGTGTCTATAGGCTGCTTATTGATAGCTTTAGCAATATATTTTTTTTGCTGAACAAATTCCTCACCACTCAGTTTTGGCGTCAAATAACGTAGATTCGGATATGCACGCATTATTTACGTGAATGCTTATAGCCAACGCATATATCAAAATAAAGCTATGTTCATAAAAACTGCCAAGTAACAAATATAATCTGAATGTTACTACACAATGCCATCATTTTGACAATGGTTGTAAATGCGGCCATATTCGGATAACATATTGTAAGCGTTTTGCTCTTTACAGTCATAGTTAAAATTTGTAGCTCCAAGCCGTATGAATGTGGTACATACGCAAAACTTCCTGTGGTAATCTGATAAAGAGAACTCGACGACTTCTATAATCGTCATAGCATCCGGACATAGGTTTGAGTTATTCCACATTCTGTAGTCTGTCGTTGCTTCCATGCCGATCTGAAGGGGTGCGCAAAAGTGATGTGTCTTAATTAGTTCCGAAAGAACCCAGAAACGGACAAATAAATACGCCGGTGTGCTTCGTTGCCTTTGTTCAGCAAACATTTATGTGGGAGCAAAAATTCGACCCGAAATGGGTATCGAAGTCCCTCCACAAAAACTACATGCATGCTTATCGGGTTGAAGATTATCGAAATGTAACCTTAATTTAGAGAACGAGAGACCCATTTAAAAGTATAATACATTATCACAGATTTCTTCTCATCCATGTGTGTTCGTATCGGTATCTATTTATAGCAAGGACAATCACTCTCCCACTTGATAGTGATCTTGACGCAATGCCACGACAACCGGTAATCATTACAAGACACTCGGTTGTCTCGTGCATCGTATGGGATAATGTAGCAAACGCATGTCCGCATTCATACTTCAGCAACTGCAATGCCATCTCAGAGATGACGCACTGACACCTCTATTCAATTATGAACCAGAAAGCGGTCTCAATGGAATGCATTACAGTTAACTTTACGAAGTCTTTAATGCTTCACTTTTACTATACTCGTGTTCTAAAATGCAATTTTACGTAGCGGCTCCGGTTGTCAGACACATTTATGCTTAAGCAACATAAACCCCTACTGATGTCCCTTAAAATGAGCACAAGTCATGCTTTTAGAGAGGTTAATATAAACCGTGTCATTTAATTACGGATACTTTGCTCAGAATCGTCCAGATTGCTTACTTTATGACCAGCAGATGGCGTCGTAAATTACTCAGCGGCTCAGTCTCTTAGTAACATCCTTAAATAATCTGGCGGCTAGGTACAGCACGTGTGTGATGTGAGAAGAGCTTTTTCGATTACGAGGCAAAGTCAATCAGGCATATTCAATTCTATTCTGTTCAAGCACAATGCAATTACTCGGACGGATATTGCTTGACCCATTGCATAGGCAGGGTCTCATTATATATCACAATGGTGACCAATCATGGCTAACCAGGCACTCTATTTGAGGCGAAATGATTTCCTCTCTGAAGAGAAGCTTTCATTTCCCTAACCAGCTTATTCCTTGGTAAAGCAATGAGGGTTCGTTGATTGCAGGAACAAATTATTTATCGTCAATTGTGTACAGACTAGGTATTCCTAGCATTGAATTAATCGACCTTTTGCTAAATTTTCCTGATTAACCCGCGACATACATGAACATGTAAAGGCTAAAGCACATAATTCGTGTAATACTTAGTTGGCACTAAACCGGGGATGAATTTCCACCTTATCGTTTTACTAACGTTTATTGATTACGACTCGGAGTTAAAACACAGTCGATGGATTGTATCCACACAGCATTTTTATTTCTTTTCGAAGATGGATATGCACTCCCATCCATCAGCCATTAACATACGATGCGGATTATCCTTGGAACATGTATGGCATGCTGTTTTATCGCTTACGACACCGATGTTCTTACTCAGGTCATGTGGTCCGCATTTTACCTCTATAGATAGCTCCCAGCATGCATCTAATGTAACTGATTAGCCAAGAAAATTGATCCCACAAAGATGTAATTACCGATTGACGAATGTCATAATATCATTAATGTCATATATCAGATCACCTTATCTGATATATCAGTCACTTATCACCACATCGGAAGCTATATCACAGTTATTACGTTAGATTTAAGATTATCGGTGCATGAATTAAGTTGACATGTATGGTGATATCGCGGGTTTAATTTGCAATGATTTAAAATGCCTGCAACGTGGATGACGATAGAAAAGCTGACTTACATATAATTTCCAGTCAGCAAGTCTGTAAAGGGAAACTCCATCAAATCACTGGAGACCAAATATCTGGTAAAACATGCAAATCAATTATCACATCGTGAAGCCTGATGCAAAGTTGAAACCGTTAATCTCCTCAACCATCCTTAATGTACGAATTGGGTGTCATCACTGTGTGAACCTTATCGACCACACTGACAGTTCAAACAAAAACACTGGTTCTTTTTTGCGTTCCAACCTAGGATCCTACCTAAATTATTAGCCTAAAATTTGATGTGAGGAATAAACAACGAATCAATCGTAGGAACATTAATTCTTGATTAATTAGAAACTATGTTGGGTACTTGAAGCAGTTGATGACATTTAATTCAACGGATTCGCTGTATCAAGATACCCCATGCATACAAATGATAAGGCTGTTTTTACAACGGAGCTCGAGTGGGGGGGGGGACTTGTTACCGATGCATTTGTCCAATTACGAAAGAGAGCTACAGTCCTCAGCTAAGTTGCGAATGGTCGTTTTAAGGTGCTGTAATTTCTTGTTGTTACATGCATCAATTCACCGGGGATGACCCATCGAGACACAGGGACATTGGCTTTTGGTACAAAGTAGAGGCCCGATGCTTGTATAGACTATATAACGAGTTTACCACTTTTATCCAAACAAAAATATCCAACCAAGATCAAATACTCGACAAAGGGAATGCAGTGATTGCTTTTTTTGCGGGCGCATTGTTAACAGCTAAGCAATCCACCATGGTCGTGGGACCGATCAGTCTTGCCAATGACAATGGAAAAAAGAGCATCGCACAAAATAACTGACACATCCATATTAAAACTTAAGTCGTTCTGTGTTAAGCAGCTAGCAAGAGTATTGTCCTATCGTTATATGACTTCTCGGTACATCGAATCATGCACTATCATTCAAGGCACAGTATTAATTGAAAGCAAATGAGGTGAATCGATCTAATCTAATGATAAATAGCAATTACGCCACACGTTATTAAAGCTATCTGAACGAAATGTAACCTCTCCCATTGTCATTCGAATACTTAATTGATAACGATGCTTATAATAGTTAAATACAATATGCCCGCATGCTTTATTGTCCATTGGAAATCAAAGAAATCAAATAATAGAGTTGCTACCGCGGTTCCATGCTTTATCAATTACATTACAACAATGGTGCTGCTTATAACACGCATTAAGCCTCGCACTTAAGTTCGCATCAGACCATCATACATAAAATTTATTGTCAATAAATCGGGAAATACATAACAGGCTACCACAATGCGTCATAACAGAATGGTGAATCGCGCATACACGGAGCTTTGTGCAGCATATGCATAGGAAGCGCTCGATTAAGGGGATCGATCATAAAGATAATCACACACAGCGGGTTGCCAAACAAAATAATCAAGTGTATGTGAAATGTTATTTACTCTCGGGGGTCAGCACGTTGATAACCTCTTACAATGAGACACATCTTGTAATATTGCGCAAGTCATGTAAGGCCCAACATACTTGATAGCGACACATCCGCGTGTATAGTATTGGACAGCTAACTTCTGGCACTGTAGCCAATTTTTGGATCTTGCACGGCACTTGTTAATGGAAATGCAAAAATACACACGGGGATTTCGCGTTCTTTCTAAGAAGAGGCAATATGCTCATGTCGGGATATACCCTGGTGGACCCACATTCAGTCCACTGCCTGGACGTTAAATACATAGTAATATATCTGAATACGAAAATCGTGATTCTACCAAATAGGGTGGTCTCGTTAAAAGCAGGTACCCGGCGTTATGGAAAGTATAATGCAGCTCAATAATTATTAATATACGTCCCCGTCTTTTTATAGGTCACATCGGTCTGGCGGTATAACATTGGCTTTCATTTGCATCGTCTGATGGCACATTGGCTGCGTATCTCGTACGTTCCTCGAACAAATGTGGAGCCTTGAAACTACTACTAGCGGCGACGTTAAGCACCCTAATCAGATTATTAATTTGATCACTCCAGCCATGACGGTATCTGACGATATATAGGCATGATATTGCATTAGATACGAAGACATTTCTGTAATGTAATCGGCATGCTTGTGTGGAAAAACAGCTGGAAATTTGCACCACACCTACAGAATGACAGATGTATGTGCCTCGAGTCAGCAGACGCCTTTTTTGTTTTCGTTCTTCGCAAACTAAATATGCTTCATTCTTAAAATAATCACACAAGCAAAGCTTTTTGTGGTTTGCATTGAAATGTCGCTATCTATATGTCCACAATACAATAGGCCAGTAAACATCGACGGTATAATTTACAGATGAGATCGACAATGTGATCACGAGAAGACAGCGGCAAAGTAAGGCAACGCAGCATGGCAAGCCTAGATGATGCAGTGACGTCAATTTGCCATCAGCTGACGGTGCCTTATGGTTATATGCGACTACACCACGATATTTACATCGCTATATGTGTCATTAACTACGTTATGATCAATTCAACACCGGAGATCAATCTTTGGTCGACAGGAGACTAGGCCAGATAAGATAGACAGCACATATTTTATTGAACATTGTGGGAATACTTGCCGGGTGATAAGCACAATTATATATAACATTTACGGCAAACATAACTGAGGATGGGAAAAACGGTTCTGTTTCGCCCAATCAAAACGATAATCCTGTGTCGCTTTTATTGCAGGAGAAAGCTTGCGTAAGCATTTTTATTGATACAAGCAGTAATATATAGTTTTCTTTGCACCTAATAGGCAGTTATTGAATGCAATCCTATAGACGACATCTGTCGACGACTATGGTTGTACATACGCTTATGTATGAAGAAAAGTATTGTATGAATCCCGCTGGAAACGTTACAGATCGTAGGAATTTCAAATACACCAAACCAACGCAAATATCTCCACTATGCTCAATAATACCTCCGTGAGTTCACCCGGAACGAGGGGGTGCAGTAGTGAGTGACAACTCCTACCTGATGATCGATTTAGTGTGTGTTCAATCGTGCGGCCCTATTGGGTGGTATGACCAAATCCAATAAGCATTGTGAGTACCCTGACAATTAGCTACGTATATTCAGCACAACCCGCTGGGTTATTATTGTTTAGGCGTCAAGCTCCGTTTAGTGTAGTTCAGGCGTTTATTATTCAGAACTACAGCAGTATGTAAATGTTTGTGCAAAATACCACTCTTTATTTTATGGCTTCTTGCACTTACAAGCACGTCCACCGCAACAGACACAGACATAAAGTAAATATGCAATAATGATCAGATGTCACAATGCAACAGAGGCAATGCATATGCTTCTCCATTATAATAACATTGCCTATTCCGCTGTTTCAAGCATGCAATAGCATATCATTTTGGTTTTGCAAGGCGTAAACACAGCGCAAACAACAGTAAGATCCAGTTATCTAAGGAATAAGCCATTTTGACAATCATTCTGATTGAAGATGTAAGGCACATCGTTACAGTGCCAGAGTTTTAAGTGCTTGAATTATGGGAGAGCTAGACAAAAAAGCCGATTAGGGTACCGCAGGTCAATAAATCTCGTTTGCCTACGACTTCAAATTCCAATCACCGAATCCAATGCCCGTCTGTCTGCGTCTTCCCGCTCGCCAATTGACCTGTAACGCACTACGAACATTGAACTCAATTTCTGCTTACAGATAACTATACGCTTATCATTTAATCTGACAAATTGGGCAATACTATGCCATTTTCCCAGCGCCTGGGATACCTTTCACTTCTGATGCGGTATTGCGGTTATTATGTTAGGCACACTTGCGTATTAAAGAGCTTATGCATATCCGATGTGCTAAATATGGATTTTAACAATGAATTCATGTCATTGTTTGTTGGTTGAACGGTTGCGTAGTATAACGAAAAATATCTTTGATTCAAGTCTGCACGCACATGCGTGTCTATTGGAATTGTGGGAAATTAGACATGAATGTTACAGTTACACCAGTCTGGATTGATTGAGCGATCATCAGCAGCAATATTTGTGGCATTTGTGGAACTCGAGTGTAGCAAAAAGATGTCATCGTGAACGGTAAGATGGACCACATTTGTACAAAGCGTAAAACTGTGCGCTAAGCAGGAACGCTACAATTTGGGGATTTGTCGGGTTTGTCACAAAAGCGTCACGGATGAAGATTTTTGTATGGGAGTACGCGTCGTCACATATAATATAGCAGCATATATCTAAAGATGGCAATTATGCAACTGCATTCGTAAAGTGTTACTAGCGAGTTGACCAAACAACGTATAGATAAACTGCTTCGATCATGTCAAGTCGATGACTAAAGGAATTTTTACTACTCATTCTTAGAATGTTAGGCGCATTGTGTTTGCTCCCTGATATGGGCATCGCATTGGTCCTAGCGAGTGACCAGTTAGTTTTCGAATGCTGGGAGCACTGACGGAGCACTGAAAAACAACGGTCGAAGAAAACAAGCGTCCCTTTGCTGGATTTCAGAAGCAATAGCTTTATAGGGATTGAATGCATTGATATGAAATTGTGCATAACCCGTTCATGGTACTAATAACAGTTAAACTCCACCGTTGTTTCCATAAGACCTTTCTGCGGACATATACCTTCTTTTTCAGGAATAATACCATAGAAATGTCTCTAAAAAACTAGAGATATGGCACGCAACAGCAAGCACGATGGTATATTAGGGGACCAGAGAAAATGAAATCATTAAAAAGACAAAGGTATGCCCGAACTGTATACTTCGAATGCAGTCAGGCAAGACAATTATCTGCTTGTTTATAGAACGTTCCAAAATATTATTTAAATGGACAAAAGAAACGTTAATCTTTTTCAATCTTACCTGACTAATAACTTTTTTGTTATCTACAGACATTTTCAGACAATGATTATGCTATAATGGCACGGCATTATTCACAAGAATGCTTTCACGAATTACTGAACCTTTTGACTGCTATCCGTATTTCAAATAATACCTTAACCTTGTTTAAAACATTAAATCAACATGTAATAATTAAACCCTATATTGGTTAATCTAAGCATGATTTTCCCAAAAAATTAATATCAAGTTTCTATATAACAGTTGGCTATCAAACGCGTGGCACGTGACATTGCTCGCTAATAGAAGTGTTTTTTATGAACACAGTACAACATAATTGGACACACGAAATTGGCGTTGTCTCAAGAATCGCTCGACGAGTGCTTTCCCTTTTCCATAAAAAAATTGAAATTGATTACGTCCATGACGTACTTTTAACAATATCTACACATCAGGAATATTGCCTCGAGTGAGAACCAAAAACCAATATCACCCAGTGCAACGATTCTTTTGAGTCGCAGCATGCCACAGCCATGATAGGTAGTGGCTGCTGTATAAAAAGTGTAGGTTTAATGCAGAACAACAGTTATTTGATTATCACTGGCCTGAGTGGAGTCGGCTTATTGGCTTAAAAAACGTCGAGGATAAATGAGCGTCTTTATTATATTCGTGTCACGGTATTCACACAAAAATGGCACGCCAAGACTCATCAATCACGAGCGGCTGAACTGAACCATATTGCTTGATAAATACTAGACGCCTTTGGCCTGGACTACAATTTCCCCTGAACCTAACTCCGGTACAATTTTTTGCAAAGAGCTGATATATTATTCAAAGGTTAGGTGAACATGCGAAGTATCTGGTGTTAAGTTATTTTAATGTAGCGTTCGTTGTGCACTTTACTTGGACCACATTTACGGAGCAGATGCATTGTATTTATCTTTAAGCTATGAAGATATAACTAAATTTGACATTTCGTCAGCTTTAGCAACTACTAAGTACATGCATGTGACGAGATAATCAAGACTGTCGAAAACATATGCTGCATACGCTGCGCTGTCTCCTATAGATGTGATGTGGGATAAGCACGGTAAGCATAGATAGTGAGTTGTCTTAAGCAGGGCTCAGCATTGTAATGGCTTTCGTAATGGTATCTCGTGCTTTTGGCTTCGCATTGGTTTGTATGTTTTAAGCATAGTCATATCCTGCATTACTTACTGAAGTGAGTGGCAGATATAAATAACCCCGCTCCTGACAACGCCTTAGCTGCACACCGTCATGGGACACTCAGCGTCTAGCGTTATTTTCCGACCACGTATCCTAATAGATCGTCAACCCCTTATTCTTGGATTTTATAGTGGTGTGTGGGAGCGTTACTTGGTCAGTTCTACGTATGAATTCATCATAATGCATTAAGGCGCTACATGGTTGGTGTGATACATTTTTTTGTGATCATTTTACTAATAATCACTCTTTTGCTTCTGGCGAAAATCACGTGGTGTCAGCTTAAGGTACTAAGACGAGGAATTCGCTCCCTAGCGGCAGTCAGTATT
The DNA here is from genome assembly GCA_034190875.2 of Urechis unicinctus. Taxonomy (NCBI): domain Eukaryota; kingdom Metazoa; phylum Annelida; class Polychaeta; order Xenopneusta; family Urechidae; genus Urechis; species Urechis unicinctus. The sequence goes on along the minus strand of CM067354.1, from coordinate 45,396,507 downwards.
AACTGATTACAAACGCGCCTGATCCTAACGTAAACCCACATCTTCTTTGCTACGAAAATCAGTTCAATATTTCCTGCTGCTAGTCGAACAGGAGGATGACAATATTGTCGCATAAATCGGCTTGGTTGCCTTGCATTTGACGAAGCAGGCTGCGAGAAAGATATAAATGCATTTGGACCAAACTGATGCTGACAATTCGTTTTGGTGAGGCCCAAAGTAAGCGCGGTTTTTCTGCATATAGGGTATAAATTCGTGTTGAAACACAGCAATTTTCTCTGTTTGCGTTTGTTAATGAGCTTCATGCTAAGAATAATTAATGGAGTTTGAGTCTGAACCAGTTGTTGAATATCGAGTTAGTTTGTGCTTCTGCATATGGTCGCTTACATTAACTCGCATATTAGCTCTCAGATAGATGTCCTAGACTAAGATACATATATATTTTAATGCTGATTACATGGTTTGAACTGATTACATTATTTGTTCATTCGATTCTAATTCACTAATGTTTTATAAGCCGTTTGTAATATTTTGCTCACGCATATCTGATAATATCGATAAACGAAACGGCGAAGCTAAGGGTATCGCACAAGATACAGTTAAAACCCTCTGCTGCTTCACTTGTTTGGTGATTGCTGATTTAACCTGTACCCCTTTGTTACCATGCACGTTAGTATTTGACACTTGCCTGGAAATCGCGCCCGGAGTACGGCACCCCTGCTTAAATGTTCTAAATATTATACCCGCCGGAATAGAAATAGTAAAACTAGCACTCCTATGCAGAACCTGCTAATCATCAAACATTGTTTTGCGTGTAGCAATATTTAGCAAAGCCCGCAAAAATATGTTAAACAATGATATTGCACCCTTGGGTTAAAAAATGAAGAGCACACATTGTTACGACACTTATCACAGGTCCTATGCCATCACCCATGAGCAAGCAGGCCTCTTCTACTGAGCAGTCCTCTTGATTTTAATTGAGAATCAAGTACATAATTTATACTCAAACACATGATGTTAATATTCCTCTGTTTGTTAGCTGAAAACCAGACACACATCCTAGAATATCACTCAATTGTAGGCGAGCGCACAGAGGAGCCGAAACGATGTTCGAAGACAACTGGGATATATATTTTGCCATTGAATAATGGAAACGGCTCCATATACTACTATTACGAAGAGGTGGTCTCGGTGTAGGAGCTGATATATGCACAGACAACGACCGGAAAAAGAGTATGTGTCACTGGATAGAGCGACGAATGACTATTGAGGCCCTTTGAGGAGGCGATTAAGAGGGGTATTATCGTATAAAAAGTGTCACAGATCAGATGTATTATCATAATACAACAAAGATGACAAGCAGACTTTTTTGTTTAGACACCTTGTGCGTCAACAAACGGTAAATCACCTCCGTATATCAACATACACTTTAATGCTTTGCATTGCACACCCTTCCATTCAATCAGTCTATATTGACAAAAGAATAAAGATCAGAGAAGCAGCTGCTGTTAAATGCCTATCACCATTCAATTCTTGTGCTTATCTTGGTGAATTATTCGAAGCTCAGATTCAAAAGACGCTAATAGTTTGCGATGCAACAGTTCACTGAGGCTGTGAACAATGCGACAAATAGAATGCAGTGGCAAAAAGACGTCGATTTTCAAAATTATGAAGCCACTCGAGAAATGCAGTTTGCACAGTGGCTTTGTGTTGTTATTAATCGACGCCTGTACCGGTAATCGGACTGGGTCAATGACACCAACAGTTTAAGTGACAGACTCTTCCTTTCCACTAATTGGTGAATATATTGATAGATGTAAGCTCCCACCCAAAGAGATGTATCACTAATTACTCTAAAGCACTATCAAGCCTAACAATTTGTGATAGCAAACATATGTGCGGAACAATCCGGGTTTATATTATGAAAGCGTTTTGCAACAATGATTTGGAAATGCAGCTTAAATCTATGACTGTTGTATGTTGAGCCTTACTAAAACATAGCCATGTTCTTGAGTTTATTCAGAAGCCCGTGAGTATTTTTGTATAGCTCAATTTCTCAAGTACAATTATTATTTCACCTTCTTATTCCCACAATGTATGCACTGGATTAACGTTGTGTGCTGAACTGAAAGGGTTACACAGTGTGCCGTTTTCACTCCCAACATCGAAATGTGATATTAGAGAATCCACCGTTGATAGAGATGACCTCGACCTTTCTCCCCTTGATACGACCAGGTTCAACGTGCTGCTACAAAGCTATTGATATTAAGAATAATTATCTTGACAATGGTTGGATGAGTATATTCACCAGTAGACATTTGACCGTGGATAGACCAACAAACGACTCTAAAGACTCAGCATCCTTTGCCAATATGGCGGAAGTATTTGCTATACAAAAATATCACTAACAGTTTGAATAGTCGAATACCAAGCTACCCCCCCCCCCCCACTAGTCCAGTGTGCCACCGAATGGATGACAATGAGATAAACGAAAAAACCATTTGCATCGATTTTAGAGTAAATCAGTCTAGCTATCTCCGAATACGCAAATGTTAGATCATTCAGAATATGTAATATTCTACCTATACTGATATTTGATAATTGTTCCACGCATGGAAAAGGCTAATTTACGACTGTCGTTGACATGGAGCGATGGCTTCGGAATATGCTACTCAAAGCAACGTTGACCTTTCAACCTTGATTCGGGAAGCAATTTCATACCTCGGTTACCAATTACGCGAAAGTGTTGCTGCAACTGCAAGCCACCCGCAAAGCAGGGCTTAAGCATTCAAGTAAAGACATCAGTTTTGAATCGTTATTTTGCAATTGTTTGACCAATAATGTAAACGAACTAATTCACATTTCCATGATCAATAAGCTTAGTTCAATAGCAGCATACCTTTTACCCAATGTACATATATATGTATATATATGGTTGTGAATAGATGGCATGTGTTGACATCTATTGCTTGCTTAACTTCATGCATTGCCCAGAAACACAGCGATGAATTCGCTTACTGTGAACTGCAATACTCAATATATGCGATGGCAAGTAGCACTTTATTTGTATCAAATGTTTATCGAGTTTTCGATTATTTTATCGTGCCAGTTTAAGTAAATCGTTTATTGGATTTCGAGCAACAAGCACACACCAGTGTTAACTGGATATTCTGAAGCATTTCCCGCCTTATACTGCACATACGTACATCCCGTGGTCTGATACATTAGAACTGGCGATACAAATGATCATTGGTGGATTTAAATTCTTACGCCCAATTCGCCGGTTTCCAGTTAAGCGCCTCCTAGTGGCCAACCCTAACATGTAAATCCAAGATGGCGTCGTAAGGGTTCATGGTGAAACGGTGAAAGATTTATAGTATTTTTGATAATTTTGAGTAATTGCGAGTAACATTCGCTTTAATTCATAGATATTCTGATAGAAGAAGAGAATCTACATATATTTCCACCAGGTTTGTTATTTCTGGTACGATATTTTCGTATTTAACGCATCATTTGATGTTACATGTTTACACGGGTGGGTGGGGTGTTGTTTATGTGTTTGTGAAGTTCATTTTAAGTCATTTAGGAGGGTATGTATGAAAGTGAACTAAGTGTATGAAAGAGAATTAAATATTTTTTTAAAGGAAACAAGACACAATAAACCTCACAAAAAACTGTGAACAATGAGTAACCAAACTATCAAAACTACGAGTGACATCTCTATAGTCTATATAGCTGAATAACAAGGCTTGATTATAATTGATGACTAAAAATATTGAGATCATATGAATGAGGACAAAGGTGAATGTACTGTTGTTTCTCTGCTCATAAACATGGCGAGTTGTGTGCAAATCATGTTTGTTATTTCTTGTTATGGATCTTATAGCCTTAAATGTTGTATTTCTTAAAATATTTGTATGTAACTTGAAAGGACGTTGGCATAACATTTTGTTTACTTTTATTGCAGGGAAAGCCAAGATGTCGAAAAGACGCAAGATTGGGGCTGATGAAACTGTCAAAGATGTGAATCTGTACTGTCTGTGCCGTCAGCCTAACAAAGACAGCGAAATGATGGTTCAGTGTGACTTTTGTGATTGTTGGTTCCATCCAAGATGTGTTGATTTGGATGAAGATGAAGCTGAACACCTTTCAACATGGAAATGTGCAGGGTGTATTGATAGCATGACTGAGAACCCATCTTTATCTAAGAAAGGTAATGTATTACATGCATAAAAGTTTACAACGGTTCATGTTAATTTGCAGTTGCCCATCTAATGTATCCCTTTGTCAACACATTGTAATTTAAATTTTAAAATACAGATTGTCAGTATTGTTTAATCATGACAATCTTCATACGAAGTCAGCAACGAAAGCTTTTAAACTGACAGCACATGTGGTGGTTTATAGTGGCACAGGGCGACAATCATATCCGTTTTGTATTTGTATTTAACATTCGAGTGTGTCTTTTCTTATCATGATTTATTTCCTTTCAGGTTTACTGGCTTTCCAGCGAAGAATTGCTCAAAAGAATGGTAGGGGACCAGACTTTCTAATGAAGAAATTGATAAGAAAGTTCTTGATGAAAAGATAAAGACAAAAAGGCACAGAATAGAAGAATATAATCTGTTTCGTAAAGGAAAAGTAAAGTTGTGCAAGATCAGACACTGGGAAATACTTGTATTTCAAAGGAGTGGTGGTGCCATCAATGAAAGACAAAGACTATAATGTGCATGTGCGTTTGAAAAATGGAGGGACTACCATGAAATGGTCGACATGTGATTGTCGTGCAGGAATTGATGGCGAATGTAAGCATATTGTGGCTTTGATATATTGTATCATAGATCTTCACCGACAAGGTATTGACAAAATTCCAGATGTTCAGACATGCACAGACAAGCTGCAGATGTGGCATATCCGCAAACCAGTATCGGACGAGCCACTGTTGTTTATTAATATTAACTTAGTGAAGCACGATCCATTCCAAGTGTGGAAGAAAGAACTTTGTTCTACAGTTAAATATCACAATCTTGTGCCACATTTTGCTAGTACAGTAACTAGCTGCCAAATTGAAAAACTTGTGAAGTTGTATGATGCAAATGGGTTAAGACTGCCAGTAATTAAAACAATAAGATCAAACAGCTTTAAACCAGTCCTACCTAAGGCACAGAGTTGCAGTGGTGACTTTAATGACTTACTGTTTGAAAGAATGTGTGCAACTAAATTTGATGTGAATAATTTTGTCCTGAATGAGACTGAAACATTGTTTCTCAACCAACAAATCACCTGCGATTTCAAAAAAGCTCAAATAATTGAAAAGCAGACAAGGATGCAGAGTAAAAATACCAAATGGTTTGCGAAGAGAGAGTTTAGCATAACAGCATCAGCGTTTGGAACATTCTGCCGAATGAAACCCAGCACCGACCCATACAAAATATTTGCTCAGAAGAAAATTTTTGAAAGCACTGCCTTTGCCAAGTACAGCTGCCAATATAAAGTCATTGACAGTCCAGTTGGTTTAGCTGTAAATCCAGCAATCCCTTTCTAAGGTGCCAGTCCAGACAGGATTATCCTGACTGCAGACAAAGAACTTAAACTTATTGAGATAAAATGCCCCTTTAGCTTGTTTGAAAGAAAAACTTCAGATCAGAAACAGATCAATAGTTCCTCTTTTTACCTCACAAGAGAAAATGGTGAAGTGACACTTAAAAAAAATCATAATTATTTTTACCAGATTCAAGGACATTTGAATATTTGTGGAATTGATTGTTGTGACTTGGTTGTATTTGTGCCACCGGATGATTTGATTGTTGTTTCTGTGAAAAGAGATGAGCAATTTTGTTGTGATCTCATGTTACCAAAACTAACAAACAGAATCGGCTACCCATTTTTTAACTTAGGTTATCGCTATGCAACTACATTTTGAAGCATCTGTACTTTCTAAGTTGCAGACATGATTACTTCACCTGTGCAATGTTAGCTATACAGGGTGACACGTTGAATACTTTTATCGGTCAATACAGTGTTACTGACCTATAACTGTCAGAACATTGTAACATGTTGTATAGTTACAGAATTGGGTAGCGGTCAATACATTATAACATATTGTACAGTTTTGACATGGGTTGCATTCAATTCAGTGTTACTGTAAAATGCTGTATGGTTACCGAATTGGATAGTCGTTAATATAGTCGTTAAAGCTATAGATGTGTGTTTTGTTCAATACACTGTAAATATTAACCAGTTATAGACGCGTTTTGCATTCAATACATTGTAATTGTTATGCAGTGATCGTATGTGTTACATTTATTACACCGTAAATGTTGTTAAGTTATAAACATGCGTTGCATTAAATACATTGTAAATGTATTTAGTTATTGACTTGGGTTTAATTAAATACAGTGTTTGTAACATAATGTACTGTATAGTATATTTACTACTATTAAGTTATTTTTGGAAAAACATCTATCTGATTCAGTAATATTTTGGTTCCATGGCTGGGTAGGAATGAAGGGGGTGGGGGTTGGGGCAAGTTAATAACATAAGAAACATATAAGGAAATATGAAAAATTATTTATGCACATCATATTTAATACCACAATCAATTAAGGATTTTTTTGTGAACGCAGGTTAGCCTTGTACGACACTTCTCTCTACTTGTCTGATTGTTGTATTTGTAGCTATTGTATGTTATTTTGTAATTACTTGTTTATCCAGCCTTTCTATTAAATAATTTATTTAACTTAAATACTAAATAAACATCTTGCCATGTTAACCATCAGTGTCTATTTACTCTTAAACAGACTTCCTGTGAAGTTTGCCAGATGCCCACAGACAGTCCATATCTTTTCTAACATAGGGAACAATGAGATTGGAACAGTATTCCGCAGAATTTCGACCTCCTTTATTTTCCGGACTGCCCTCTCAACATGTACACGCACTGCTGCTGTGTTCTTTGTTGATGCAAGCTGCTGCGCAGTAAATTGTCCTTGATTATCTAGGAAGGGCGGAATGGTTAGCGAGAAACCTCTCTCTTCTAAGTCAGCACTAATGTTAAATCCTTTGTCGGCCATCACCGAGTCCCCCTTTTCCAGAATGTCATACAATCCACAGTATCTCACAATTTTCTTATCTGAGCACCTACCAGCATACAAACTTGATATGAATGTTATCTGACCACTTGGTGCTATCCCGATAATTCCCTTCGCTGTGTTGTGGTGCTTATATGATGAGAATGTTTCCCTCTGGCACACGGATGCTAAAGGTTGTTCAATGAACATTTCTGTATAGTCTATAATTATCCGTGTATCAGGATAGTTAGCACGGAAATCCATCGGCATGGTTTTCCTGACATGTGCCTGGGTACTCCAAATTGGCAGACACCGCAATCTGTCATACAAGAAAAGAATCCATGTGATGACAATTTTTGATATATGTCCCTCGAAAAAATTGTGCAGGTCACCTATAACTTTCTCAGGCAGTCCTTTCCTCAATCTTACCAAAGTCAAGAATAATTCTTCCAGAGGAGACAAGGATCTTGACGGTCCTCTCTTGGTGACGAACTCGTACGGTTTTCCATATGAAGTATTTTCGGAACCAACATAATACAAAAAATTGCATTCTGGCTGTAAAAAGCGAAAAAATGCACACATAGCAACATAGAAAGGGAATTCTGTATAGTAACGTATATCTTGATTTGATGAACTGAAGCGAAGGACAGTGAACTTCTTTTGTGATCTAGTCTTAAGTAATGCGTTGTGTTTTGCGTACAATGCTTCCTTGTTGGGAGAAGGATCGGCTTCTATGTCTTTAAAGTTGTCGTCACTTGAACTGCTGGTATTAAGGCATTTACCAATAGGCTCATCTTCAGCCTCCCTCTTTTCAACTACTTCTTCACTTTCATCAGTTTCTAAATAGTCGCTATTTCCTGTGTATGAATGGTCAATTATGAATAAGCTGGCAGAGACACACTTCTTAATACCACTTCCTTTCAGTTTTGGTGTTTTGTCTCTAAATAGTTTCCGTCTCAACGGATTCGCAGTAACCCATGATAAAACTGTTGGCACTTCTGCCTTACGGAGACGCCTTCTCACCTGTCCTAGCACAGCAGGCTCGTAACACGTTTCATCAAAATGTGCTGAACGGATTCTAGTGTGAGAATTCAATCTAAAGTTCTTGCCTATGTCCCTACGTATATTAACAAGCCATTGCTGTCTTAGCTATTCATCTTTTGGAAATGAGTGGAATGACAGATTCTTACTGTTTGATCTAGAGTCATTAGAGCACTATGGAACACAACAATGATGTGGCATCTGAAAATATAAAAGCTTGTTTAGTAAATAATTTAATAACAGCTGTAATTCTGATTTCAAACATGGTCACTTAAGAAGAGAAAATAAATATTTACATGCAAATCAGGTAGTGTCATATCACTAACATTATTCACAGTAGGCATTGATTATTAAATCCATAACTTAGATATGGCAATAATGAATACTATGTACGGGCCCCTTAGGGATTATAATATTTTATGTATTGATGTAACTGGAAGGTATTATCGGCTAATGTTACTAACTCTATAGCTGAGTGAATCAGTCAGTTGATATGTGTCATCGGCAGTGAGACCGGAACATGTTTGGGTTGCAGATAACATGTTGCTTTTACTCACATAAGGATAAAGGACATATTTCATAGGACGTGGGACCAACTGCCATTAGACAAGGGTTCGGGTCTGAAGCACCCGACAAGAAACAGTGTAACAGATAATGTTAACTGAACTACAATACCGGTCGAATATAATCGATATGTGGTCCGCCAAAAGGATCCCCTTTGGCTTGGAGAGCGCATTGTGTGATTGTTTGGTTAACAATAACTAGTGGCAGCATATGTTTATTTTGGGCCTCGCTAGACAGATTTCGTTGCAACTAATTATGGTGCTCGAGTGCTCGGTGATAACCGAATACAAGGAACTGAAAAACGCTCCTCTTTCTATTCGACGTGGAGATATTCCAGTGCAAAGATTAGGAGTGGCTAATGGCATGAAATGACATTTGTCTCGACTTCAAACTTTCGGACATGGAAAATCAGGATTATAATTCATATCCATCAATTAAGCCTAACCCGATACCACAGACAAAAACATACCCAAGGAGAGTAATATAATCCCCATTGCAGAGTAGTTCTTGCCACTCATGATGCCATGAAAAAGACTCCACTGCAACATTAATGGAATTAGTTACAGACATTTAGATGTCAAAGTTACGGCATTACCAAGACGAACCCACACCAAGAATGTTGTTGGACCCACCAACGCATAGGTATATGGGTTGTCATAGGCGCACTGCATTATTGCGGCGCTGTTTACGTACTTACTCCTGGCTGGCACGCAGCAATATAGCTGGGCTGTGTATCTCCTCAGCTTCCTTCTGTTGATATAATGGCATTACATATTGAACCCAGGTCCTAAATGTTAATGCACACGCAACCTAAATATTTATCGAAGTGAAAATAGCGTTATATGTTCTGAGCTGCGATAACTACTTAAGTCTATGAACAAGCTAAGCTTGTTTTACCAAAATGGACATGTGGTACATGCCGCTCTAATGGTAACTGATGCATCAGAGCTGAATAATTAGAGACTATCGGTATATATCGCATAATCTTGCATAGGATCGAGTAATCTTTACATCTAGTCGTTAACCATTCGTAGTCAGCAGCATGTATGTTGTGGGTTTACCCGTGAAGTAAGACAAATAGCAGTACAGCTTATACTGAGATTGAGCCGACTGAATATTGGATGCAAGGCCCGTGCTGGAATCAGTGCAGCTTCAGCAATTTCCATTTACGTGTAATGAATCTCTATGCTTCCCATACAGGCCTTGGTTAAATAAGAATAACCCATGGCCGCATTATAGATCTGCGTAGATCACATCATCCCGCTGGATTGGCTGTAACATAAACTGCGCTTAGATGTACGTTTCGTATATTAGCGCTCCTATTGTACCCTCATTACATTGTATCTATCTACATGGTCCACTATTCCGCCACGAGTACATTGAATGTGTTTACTTCGATAGCCAGCCCTGAGAGAGTTGACCATAAGCAGACGACTTTGTAATAATGTCATACACCAGCATATTTGTCCCATGTTCAAACTCTCGGTCACGCTGGAGCGCTGCCTTATGGGCTAGACAGCACTGTGATTTCAATACATCCCCATATGGGTGAGCATCGAAAGGATTTAATTACATTTCGTAGCGCATCGGAAAGCTTATTGCACTGGAGCGCGGTAGAAGAGGGATGGTATGGCGGTTTTCACATTAGTGCTCTAAAACGGCTCGGAATATAAAATGACGCATATCATCGTCATTTGAAGGCTCTAAGTGTCAGTTGGTCAGATACGGGGGCATTCAGAGACTCACCGGCGCTCCGAATGCCTTGATGGCAGGTATTGTCACGTAATGTAGCAATCACAAAGGTTTTGGTGAGCATCACACACCTCTCCCTGTAACGGAAACACGCAACACACGCAGTTCGATCACTGGAGTCAGGTAAACGTTGACAGTAAGAGCGAGGAAATTAATCATGTTAAACTACATTCATTCATTTCAAGTGATGTTTTAGATGCGTAAGGCGCCGATAAGAACCCCAATCAAATGATTTATTTGATGACTCCTGGCGATATAAATGCAAGCTATTGCATTATTCACAAAGGGATACGCGTTGGATGCCATTTAGCAACAAAGCGATTATGGCATAGCCCTTACATTATTTGCCTTAAAGTATCAATCATAAAGTAACTTAATATCACAAAAGTGAGTACCATCTTGCAAGGATAGATCTGGCCATGTGTTCTGTATTTAAAAGTCACAGTAAGCATGTATTCTTTATGCTAGGAATAGGTCAATGGGATTGACCCCTAGGTAGGTTGTTGGCGAATATGGAAGTGGATCATTTTGCGATCTACGCCGCTGACATAAATTTGTGTTAGTTAAAGGCAAACCGTGGAGTATCGAATATACGTAGAGGGAATTAATGTCTCAACTCAAATGAACAATTTAGAGGGACCCACGCCACTTGAGAATGGTGTAATCGTTTGGGATCACAATGAACTTGGGAAGACGTGTTTGATATTTAGTAAATAGGCAAAGTGGCTATTGATGGTTGAGAATAATAATGGGTGTTGAGTATAGCTTGGGTTAGGATTACAAATTGTAACACTAAAGTTGGTAAACTGTAACAGATGCGAATAAGGTTGGATTGAAGAATGTCTGTGAAGTTTGCTATTGATATGTCAAGTGTGTAAACGACAATTGGGATTAAGAATGTCTGCTAAGTACAACGGACAATGAGCCTTTTCCAATGTAATACTTGGATAACAATGCGTTGAGAATGTTTTTGAAATTCGCCATGGTGTCAGCTGTAACCCGATGAATTGAAGAAGCTTAACGTGGGAAAGAGGTCGTTTGTGTGATGGAGTAACTTATCAATGGGTTAAAAAATGTTAACACA